>CM036241.1:8412415-9612415 GCA_020698575.1 Bostrychus sinensis | reverse complement strand
GACGAGTTCGTTAAAGTACGAGGGGAGGAAATGGTGCCTCCGGCGCCGGGCCACATGATCAATCCAATATGGCCGACTTCCTGTTGGTTGCCTAGCAACAGCTCAATATAATTTTTTGTTTGGTCCGACATGACCAATCATTGACCTGAATTTCGTTCGTCTACGACGAACTTGACTTTTGGGTCTTTCCATAGGGGTGTTACTCCAGGGGGCGCTGTCGCGCCCCTTTTTTGTCTTTGTTTGAAATTTACATAAATTATCAAATTTTTCGCCGGGCTGGCACTGCGTGCCAATTTTTGTGACTTTTCGTTCACGGCAAGTGACCTAAAAATGCGATTCCGGAGACAGAAGAAAAAGAATAATAATAATAATAATAATGAAGAATTCATACAATTTCAATATAGCGTCGCCATAGGCGACGCACCTATATATTTTTAGAAAGGGCGTGACACGACCAATCTGTTTGTGGGGTCCTTAGTCAATGACGAGCGCAACGTCATTGACCTTGTCGAAGGACGTGTGCCCATTACCGAAATTATGTCCCAACAATTACAAATATGCCGCATTCGCGGCACACACCTATATCACCGGATCCGGCATGACCTCATGAGTGTGGCTATTAGTGTTTGATTAATGGTGAGCGCTTCGCGCTCTGTTTTGGTGCGCTTCGCGCACTTTTGGGCAGTGCGCTTCGCGCACTGCTCTTCAGTTACAATAGGCCCTACGCCTCCCTTGGGGCTCGGGCCTAATAATAATAATAATAATAATACATCAATTTTATATAGCACTTTTACAGGTAGGTTTAACTCAAAGACGCTTTACAAGAAACAAACATATATGACAAACAAAAGAACAGGAGAGATGTTATTAAGGGTTGAAATCTAGTTTAAAGAGATAGGTTTTGAACTGTTTTTTGAAAGTTTGAAGAGAGTCTGAGGCACGGATGTGTGGGGGCAGCGATGGCGAAGGCTCTGTCCCCCAAGGTACGGTGCTTGGATTTGGTGATGGGAGTGAGGAGATTGGAGTCCGATGATTGGAGGCGGCGGGAGGGGCGATGGTGCTGCAGAAGGTCAGTGAGGTATGGGGGGGGGCAGGATTAAATAGTTTTCAGCATTAGTAGAACTGGGAACATGATCTGTTCTCTGTTTGTCTGTTGCATTAGTTAAAGATCAGTGAGTGTGTTTGCATGCCTCAGTATCGTGTTTTCCAGGTAGAGTATCCCAGTTTCTCATTAGCAGGATACTCGCTTATCCCAGATACTGAATTCATGATACTGTGTTTACATGCACAAAGACAAAACTGGGATATTTAAGTGCCTGTAAACACACTCAATACATTTGACACTTTTTAAAAGTTTTCTCCTGAAGTTAAATGTTAGTTCACAGGGTTTGGTCTCAACCTGGTCTCGGTTTGCCTTGGTCTTGGTCTCAACTTCGTCTCTGTCCTTAAAGGTCTCGGTCTCACTCGGTCTTGAACCGCAAAGGTCTCGGCTCGGTCTTGGTCTTGGTTCACTCTGGCCTCGGACTGGTCTTGGTCTCGATTAGCATGGTCTTGACTAGGGCTGGGTACCGTTAACAATACCTTTTTGGCATCAAAAGAAAAGTTATAGTACTACTGGTATCCAATGATCATTTATTAAGTAGTTTTTGTTTATGGAAATTTGGCACAAAGTTAATTCTAGCACTAGTACTCACTCTCCCACCACTATTAAATGCAGGTGATGTGAAGTAACATATAGCTTAAGTAGAATGTATTATTATTTTGTGCATATTAAATACAGATTGTCTTGCTTTTAGTGGTGAAATGTTTCTGTCTTGTTATGTTAACCCACTGAAGAATGTCGGGCTTTTAAATCAGGTGTTTAAATGCCATTAATCCATAAATGTTATGTGGGAAACCCTGAATAAGATATGTGGAGAAAAGTCCGTTTCCAGTAGTGTTTTTTTTTTTACTCTGTGTCAGTATAGAACTTAAAGCAGCGTGATGTAACTTGTCTGGATTTTTTCCCTCTAAAGGTTGTTTGTCTGCAGCCCCACTGCTGTAGATTCACTATGTACTGTTCCTTGTTGTGCTGATTAGGTTGAGAAAGTGAGATGGTAGCCTGCTCCAGCACTCAGAGTTACACACTGTTCTGTATTCATGCCAGGGAAAAGTCTGTCTGAGTTACGAGGCTTATATAACATTATGCCATTTCATGCAATAGACACATGACACCAGTAATAACTTTGCAGTCTAACAGTCAGGTTAAGCACAGTAGAAGCTCGTGTATAAGCTTGTATTTGTATATATTCAGCTTTTATTATGGCAAAGTGGATTCAGATATTAAAAGTCATATTGCCATTCATAAATATTCAACATAATTAGCTATTGCATATTGCATGTTTTACTTCAGGAGCATGCAAACTTTTCCTAAAGAGGCCCAGATGTGAAGATGTGCAACAGTTCAAGGGCAGACAGTCCCTTGTTATGTTTTTAGGAACTGAAAGCACATAAAGCATAAATTGAATGCACACTGTTCTATAATTATTTAGAGTAACACTACACATTAGTAACTTTAGGATTAGTCATGGATGAGTAACCAGTTAATTACAAAGCATTACTTCAACATTTATCAACAAAACTGAGTTATAAACATTTTTATTACTGTTGAATTCTTGAGTCATAAGCTCATGTAAATCAGAGCAATATTATAAATGTTAATAAGTATATAAACTAGTTATTCATTAAAATACTGTTTAAATTACTGCTTAATAGTGGTGAGTTATAAAGTGTTAGTGTATTCTTTTGTTTAAAAATAAATAATTTAATTAAAAAAATTATTTGTTTTATTTGACAACAAAATCTAAAACAAGTCCCAACAAAATAACATCTTTGAACACAGAAAGTCATCCTCTGATAATATCTTTAGAGCAGGCTTATTTCAGTGCTTACTGTGAGTAATGACAGAATTTGTAATACTTCAAAACACACTAAGTAGGTGAGATGCACAAATGTTCAGATCAAGCTTTTGTCCTGGAGGCTGAGGGCCATATGAAACTTAGACCTGCTACCAAACCTATTTTATCAACATAATCAACAATTGCTTTTTATTTTGACGCTAAAACAACAAAATACCTTACTGTGAACAACGTTCACCTTAGAAAGCAAGTAGACATGTTGTACTAATGTTATTAGACACCGCTGCTTTTAATTATTGCTACTCTGTTATTCAAAATACCAAACTACGCAGCCTGGTATCAAGCTAATGTTGGCTTCCCATTCTCAGTGCGCTACATCTCGGACTTCTTGTTCTATTGTCAAACTCTTCTTGGACATAAACATGTTTACTGTAGCGCTGTACATTAGCGGATGTGTGTTCCCAGTCTGACTCGGGGGCTGTATGTTCGTGTTGGCTTCGTGTTGGACTCGTGTTAAACTCGAGCACCATTTCGTTCTCATGCTGTTTATCTCGGCTCCGGCAGCGCGCACGCCCTCCCCCCGGGCCCAGCGGCGCCTCTGATTGGCTGAGGGGCTCCCATGCTCGCCTCTGATTGGCTGCGGCTCCGGATGCATTCCTTGCCCATGCGTGCTTCATGTGACCTGCTCGGGCTTGTTGTTGTAGAAACGAGCGGCTCCTCTGCGCACTTTCAGCTCAGTTACGGTAACAATGGTAAACAGGTAGTTTCTAAGAAAACTTGGAGATGTTCATAGAAAATAATATTACTGTGTGTACGAGACTAAACCAGAGCAACACGGTGTACTGTAACTTTATTAAGTGTAAATTATGAGTATTTTTGTTGACTCTAGTCAGAATAAAAATAGGAATATAATTTATGACTTTATGTGCAATTAGAAGTAAGTAATGTTTTTTTTCTCTTAGATTTTTAAACCTAGTGCAAAACTGCATATTGCTGTAACATAATAAAAGTAGTAGAATCTTAAAGAATCCTTAATGTTTCTTGTTTTTCACTTAAAGCTTTGTTCTGTATAATTCAAGGTTAAATAAAAATCTCAGTATTGGATTTATTATAATATTCTTTGGTCCATTATTATTATTATCGTTATTAATATTTGTATTTTTTTTTTATTTAGTCCAACTTATAGTTGTACTGGACTGTAATTTCTGCATATTATACCTATTATAAATATATTTAATGGGTCAAAAGTAGATTATTCAAATAAAAACATAAACCAGTGACAAAAAGCTTTTGAAATTTCTTCTTACTACAACATTTTTAATGCATTTTCACAGTGATTTTTCCTCAAATATTATTATTTAGCAGTCGACTCATCTTATGGAAATACGTAATTTTGTTAAATCTTTTTTTTTCGCAAGGTTTTGCTTTTAAGCATTATTTGTGCTTAATTTATGATTTAAAGTCAGTGTAAATGTGGTGAACTAAAAAAAAAAAAAAAAAAAAAAAAAAAATTGGCTTGGACATTCTGGCTAAACCGCTGACTTGTTATGTTTTTCTCATTTCCCGTTGCACGTTGTGCACAGTGTTTACGGTACAGAGGCTGCTGCTGCTGATGCGATGTCCATCCCCCGAAGCCCACCGCTTTAAACACTCAGGCACAGCTCAGTCTCGAGCTAGGACGCACACAGGAAACTCTTCTTTTACGCACAAAAAATGTTAGACAAGGTTGGTGACAATGAGGTTTTGGAGCACGGACCGCGAGAGCTCACCCAGAACCCGCTCCGGAAGATCTGGATGCCGCGGACCACTAATGGGCTGCTCCATCGCCCCATCACGCAGAGACGGGGTGAGATGCAACCCCACAGACAGCTTCAAACACACGTCTTTCCTGGCTTTTGAAATCTGACATCGTTTTTAATATTTATCATTCATGCACCTGCCTTTTTACGCGCGGTCATTTCTGCACCGTTTACGCAGACCTAGATTGAAAATACCTGTGCGTCTTTGGAGATGGCAACGTTGCATCATTTTCTCCTCAACTTCTCCTGTCTTGTCTCACATCTGGCTTTATTTGGACGCCTTTTCGACATTATCATCCATTCTTTTAAGGCATTTGCACGCGTGTTACTTATCAAAACGCCTCTTTTTTATATGATATTGTAAACGGCGTATCTTGTGACATGCGCATGACTAAAATTGATCAATTTGTCCCGGATCACGCCACTCAGCACTTTGTCCATACAGCTCTGAGGAAGTATAGCTAGCAGCAGCAGCAGACGGGGTTTCTGTCTCCTTTTTCTTTTCTTTTCTGTGTTGCTTTTGCTGAGTCAAGCTGCTGCTGCTGCTCTCAGTGGGGCGCCCTCCTCCCAAAACATTAGCATCTGTCTTTGTGTAAATAAATAACAATGTGAGCAGGCTATAGACCTTAAGGGGGGTCTAAGGTCAAAGTAGGGTGGGGGTCAGCCTTTGTCACACAGCATTAGCCCGTTGGTAGCTCACGTTGTTGTGTTTTAAGTGTAGACAGTGCGTGTTTGTGTTTGTGTTTGTGATAAGAGGGGAGCAGGAGAGGGACAGTCCTGGGAGGCCTTAAAAGCTGTCACTTTATTTAAAGGATTTACTCCGGCGTACCCCCAAGTATTTACGAAGTATTTGTTTTTTGCAAGGTCCCACTGTAGTTTAGGAGGCCCCACAAACTATTTTTTTTTTTCTATTTTGTTTGTAGGCTGTTTATTTGGTAAGGATAGATGAGTAGGAGCCTTAATATCAGAATGAACTTGTATTTAAGGTGGAATTCAAGGCATAGGTTGATAGTTTCTTATTATAGTGCTGTAAACAGACCTGAAGCAATACATTTAATGCATGAAAAATGTTGTAGTGGGAGGAAATGTTAACTTTTTGTCCCTGGTTAATAAGTAAAATCAAAATCTCTGAGATATATTTTTTATGTGTGGCTGCAATAACTAATCAAATGAACAGATTATTAAAATAATTGTCAACTAATGTATGAATTAATTGCTTTCTGGAGTATATAGTCTTTGAAAAATGTGCTGACAGAAGAGGTTTATTACTAAGACTGAGTAGTAAAGCCACAAAAACAATTGAAGAGAATGTCAGTTTTGTTTATATGATAGAAATTGATTACTATCCAATTATTAATCAATTGATTGAAAAAATAATCAGCAGATTAACCTATTATCAAAATAATTGTTGCAGCCCTAATTTTGGATAAATAATAACAATAGAGCAGTGGGTCACAATAAATACAGACAGACTTCTCAGACAATGTTTTGTCATGAATACGTCTTGAATTTTACCTGGAAAAACCTGGGGCTGCTCTGATTTAAATAGGTGGAAAAATACTTTGATTAAACAGATCAGTATTGATGAAAATTGCTGTTTAGCTTTTTTGTATAAACGTTTAAAAAATGTTTAAAATCCCACCAAAAACGTGTGTGGGACTTGCTCAGCTCTGATTTTCATGCTTAAGGCCACAGGATGTAATAGAGTTACAGACACACACACAAGCGTTAACACATTCAGAGGCAAGGACACTGCAACAGCACGAATGGGAGAAGCTGGGATTGAACCAACAACCTCACTGGTCTACCTGCTTGACCTCCTGAGCCATTGTGCCCGCTCCAACAAGTCGTCCTATAATTACTTCCTCATTAAAAGCCTCCCATACTCAATCATAGTGCTCATGCTCGGCAGATTAGCGGTCCACGAGGAGAGTACGTTAACTGACTTTGTTGCTTTTTTCTGTTTTTTTCTTTTGCAGTTTGTATGACGAACTGTCCCACGCTTATTGTGACAGTAGGACTTCCAGCCAGAGGTAAAACGTACATATCCAAGAAGTTGACGAGATACTTAAACTGGATCGGTGTCCCAACAAAAGGTAAGCAAGAAAAATTACACTGAAAAAGCTACAGGCATTTACAGAAAAAGTAACTGGATGTTTTCTGTGTTGCAGTGTTTAATGTTGGTCAGTACCGACGGGAGTGTCTCAAGATCTACAAGTCGTTTGAATTCTTCCGTCCAGACAATGAAGAAGGCCTTAAAATCAGGCGGTAAGTCCTCACGAGCTTGGCGAGGGGACACAAAGCTAAACTCTTTAAACACCAAACAGTTTCTTGTACGTCAAGGTAAAAAGGTAAAAACTTGCTAACCTCATCCTCCCAAATCTCCACAATAAAACTTTCTATTTTCTAAAAAGGGACCAATTTGCCTTTTCAAATACTAATGCACTACTGCAAATAAAAATGGAGTGCTTTAGTGCTTTTGTTGCTGTCCCTGTTCAGAAATAAGTACAGAGTTGCTCAGAATGCAGCGTATTCTTGTGTTTTATGGCAAAACCGGCAACAGTTCTTCATAAGCGCCATGTTTGTTTTGGATACGGGTCAGCGCTGCTTACGGGACATCTTTTGTTTCTCTGCTTGGTGACTGTGCTTGTGATTGTTCTGCCCCTCAAAATGAAACTCAAGCAAAAGGACCTGACCTCTTTTCATGTAGAATAGATTTAGAATAAGCACGTCGTCCATTTGAACTGGCCAAGGCTCATTTGTACGTTTTTGTCCACAGCCAGTGCGCCATGACGGCTCTGAACGACGTCCGTCAGTATCTGTGTGACCAAGGCGGACAAGTGGCAGTGAGTCAGGCTTCGCTTTACCGTTATTTTAATATATAAATACATAAACATTATAGACTGCTGCTAAGTTTTTGTGCCTTTTTTTTTTTTTCCAAAGGTGTTCGATGCCACAAATACAACAAGAGAAAGGAGAGCAACCATAGTGAAATTTGCAGAGCAGAACGGGTTTAAGGTGCGTTTAACATCTCCACACAAAATCATATTAAATTTAACGATCTTTAAGCCTCATTTTAATTATTTCTGTTGTCTTGTGATGTAGGTATTTTTTGTGGAGTCTGTGTGTGAAGACCCAGAGGTCATTGCAGAAAACATTGTGGTAAGATTTGTCACTATTCAATACAAACGTAAAGTTAAAACAATATTGAATTTTGCTGTCTTTTTCTAGCAAGTGAAGTTGGACAGCCCTGACTACATTCACACGAACACAGAGGAGGCCATTGAGGACTTCATGAAGAGGATAAAGTGTTATGAGTCTTCGTACCAGCCGCTGGATGAGACATTTGGACCGGTGAGTGAGAGGAATATGAATTGTGTGAAGACTGAGGCTGTGACTGCTGATGCTGCATCCTAGCAACGTGTGAGGTCTGTTTCAGGCTTAAACCAGGCCCCTAACACCACTGATCACTGTTTTTCCTTCAGGTAGATTTATTTTAATAAGGAATACTCTGCAAAAATATGTAATCTACAATCAGACTGAAATTATTATTATTTAGTTTCATTAGGAGTTAATATAAAAACTGCATAATTTCAGTGGTAAAAGTGCTCCTACCTGTTACTGGGATTTGTTCTTCCAGAAGAACACTTTTCAATGACGACTCTAAAAACTAAACCAAAGAACCAAGAACAATAATTGTATTTAGAAAATCTATAAACTCTAATATATTAAGTAAGTTATGAATTGTATTAGATTGAATTATTATGCAAATTATGCAAATTGAGTTGATACTCTAAATTCAGATGAAACTGCTTTGTAAGAATGAAAGTGCTACAATCCTTATGTTAAAAAGGGAGAATATAAGATTCTTTCTGCTCCTTTTCATTCATTAATTTTTTTATTTTGCTGACTTGAATTTTATGTGCTTTTTATTTTAAATTATGAATGAAATAAAATAAAAAAATAAATTACATTTAAAAAATTAAGGAAAAAATGGTGAATGCCATGGAGTTTAAGTACAAATTTTGACTAAGATGTCATGAATGAGGCCCAGTATTCCTAACTTAAGAACTGTGCCTTTCGAAAGCACCTACACTGTAGCTACCATAGGGATATCATAGCTTTTTCTTTGCAAAACCAAAACAACCAACACATAACTGCAGCCAATAAAGTGACCCAAAATGCTCTCTTTGCCTTGTCTAAAAATTTGTTTAACTCTAACTGCTGTTCCCCTTTTATTTTTTCTGATTTGTTTACATGTTACTCCCCTCACCACTGGACCATTACATTAAAATACTTTTAAAACACCAGCTATAAGGCAGCAATTCAAATTTTTTCCACTCTCCTCTGACCACGCTGCCCTGACTGTGATCACATTAATTCCCGTTGGCAGCACTCAGTAAACACGCTTCACTTTTTCCAGAGACCTGTCCTACATCAAAGTCATCGACGTGGGCCGGCGTTACCTCGTGAACCGCGTCCTGGACCACATCCAGAGCCGGATCGTGTACTACCTGATGAACATCCACATCACGCCTCGCTCCATCTACCTGAGCCGCCACGGGGAGAGCGACCTGAACATCAAGGGGCGCATCGGGGGGGACTCTGGCCTGTCCGAGCGGGGCAAGGAGGTGGGTCTCTGCGCTGTCAAATCATTACTGCGGTTACTTTAAATACATGCAGGAATAAAAAATAAAAAAACTACAGGTAAGGTAAGGGTAAGTATATGTATATGTAAATGTTTAAAGGGGAAAAAGATCTTTGGACAACAGGAGAATGCTTAAAATTAGAGCAAAAATTTCTCAACGTACGATATATATCTTATTTAGTGCTAATGAGTCGTGTACTGACAACTTTTTTTAAGCCTTGTATCAATCAGAAATTAGAAATGTATTAATAGTTAACCTTAGACTGTCCTTAAATAAAACCTAATCTAACTGGAAGTAAACAAATCTGTCATATCCATAACAGACCAAGGCTTTTGCTTCAAGAATTAAAATAATATGTTGGCCTTGTTACAGGGCAGCCCCAAAGCCTTAAAAATATTAAATTCTATGGTTAAGTATTAAATTTGCTCATCTGGGTCTTAAATTTTCAAACTGTGACATCTAAGTCAAGTTATTGCAGAGTTGTAGGTAATAGATCTTCATTGTGTCGTTCAGCCCCAACTAGAAGCTTGTACTTGTCCAACAATACAGTAGATTTTGGAGTAATACATAATTAACTATAGAAAATAACGCCTTTTTTGCAAGTTGGATATTAATTCATTCATTCATTAGTGGGTTTAAAATGTCTTGAAGTTACCCCTCGATTGTGTCTGTAGTTTGTGTGTTATTGAAAGCTTATATGACTATATGTCTACTTTATATATTTACTGCATAATGTTGCAAAGAACAATATTTTATCACTTAAATGTATGATTCAATATTTTTTTAATGCAGCACTGGTGTTACGTCATCTGTAGGCTTTCAAAATAAAACCCTTTCATTAGTGTAACATTTATAAAGACTATTGTTCTTTTGCTGGCAATCCTGGATTAAATTTGATTCTAAGTGGCATTAAAAAGTCTTAAAAAGGTCTTAAATTTCACAAGACCAAACCTGGAGCTGTATTAGGAATTACATTGTTCCAATACCCCTCAGTTTTCTTTTTATATAATTTGTGGCATCACTTCATAACATAATTTTCTGTGACAAGAATTGGCTTAAAGCAGATAAAAAATGAACACTTATGGCACTAAATAACTCCACATCTCTCAGTTGTTCAGGAAGTAGCACCTCATGCTAAAAACGGTAGTTAGTATTTAAGAAACCACAGCCCACTTGTCTCTGTCGTCTGCTGGGACACAATGTGTAGTTAGTTAATGGCCATTTCTATTCAAAGCGCCTAAACGCCTTTCTCTGAAAAGCCTCAAACTAATTCCTGACAGATATTTGGTGTAACCGAGGGTCACTCTGGACACCGGACAGCTCGGGACATGCAGCCTGTTCAGCCACTGCTCTGCTGAGGGGAGGGAGGCGGAGCACAGCGAGGCAGATCCCCCTCAAAAAAATCCATTTAGCGTCATGTTATATCTTGCACAGCCCTACTTAAAATTAATAATGTGGAGCTTTGCAAGGAAGCACAGAAACGATGTGTGTGTTATTGAAGTAAAACAGGGTATTCCCAAGGTCCTAAAAGCATTAAAAATGTATTAAATTTGATTGTGTCAAAATCAAGGCCTTAAAAGTATCAAATATTATGAGGAGGTATGCAATTTTGATCATTTAGGTCTTAAAAATTTGTCAAAACATGATGTTACTGTTACAAAAATAGTAAGAGTCGCTGCTATAACAGAATATATTTACTGATGAAATGTTATCATGATTAAATGTTCATGATTTTTGTTTATGCAGCACTGGAGTTCTTTCATCTGTGTTAGACTTTTATAATAAAACTCTTGAGTTTCAGAGAGAGGTACGGATAATTCCTTAGTGTAAAATTCATACAGATGTTGATGATGCTGGCATTAAATTTCACTCCAAGTGGCTTTAACAAGTCTTAAAAAGGTCCCAAATTTCCCACGACAAAACCTGGAGCTACCCTGTAAAAGCTTTGGCATTTTTAGAGATTTTTAGTTTGTTCTGCTCATTTATCTTTTATTTTTAGTACTTTCGCAGACAATGGTGGTGTAGAAGTTCCTTAGAAAACTGGTTACAGCCCAAATTCTGGCGAGCGTCAGCCTGAACACAGGACTTTGTGGCTGAAGTGGCTCCATGAGGACGCACAAAATAATCAAAACAGCCTGATTATAAACTAAAGTGGAAATTCAGCTCTCGGCAGAAGGATGAAAGCTGAGAGCAGTAAACAAATGAGACGCTACATTTGTTGAAGTTTGTTGGAGGCCGTCCAATACAAACATTTTATACCAACAAACTTGTGATGGTTCTTTCTAAATATACGGCCTCACAAAATAATCCTTTCACAAACAGCAACACAGGAGGAAAATTATTAACGCACAAGTGATCTTTAGGACTATATTGTGATTATTTTGCAAAATGTCATACCTTTTATCATTTTTTAATACATGTAAGTCAACTTGTAATTTAAAAACCATATCTTTCTGTAGTACGCGATGCAGCTGAGGAAGTTCATCCAGGAGCAGGACATCAAGGACCTGAAGGTGTGGACGAGTCAGATGAAGAGGACGATCCAGACGGCAGAGTGTCTGGGAGTGCCGTACGAGCAGTGGAAGGCTCTGAACGAGATCGACGCCGTGAGTTCATTTAGAAAATATGAATGAAATATAACACTTGTGCGAGTCCCGAAGCTAAAGCCGCCTCCCTCTGACCTCTCAGGGTGTGTGTGAAGAGATGAGGTATGAGGAGATCCAGGAGCATTACCCGCTGGAGTTCGCTCTGAGAGACCAGGACAAGTACCGCTACCGATATCCAAAAGGAGAGGTGAGGATGGACAGCGTAAGACGTCAAATTTAGACTTAAAACACTTGTAATGCCAAAACTATTGACTGGTCAGAGCTTTAAAACACTGTATATGGCCTGATTCAGGGAGTAAAAAGGTATTTGACCAATGCAAAATACGCCAGTGCACGTTTTTCTTAACTCCTTTAGCCCTGTTTTTCTTTGACAGCCATGGCAGCTAAATTCTGACTTTTATTTGTGTTTTACCGCAAGTATTTGGACTAATTATATTGTAAAACATATATTGGGTCAACCTGAATGACTTCCTAGCTCACCATTGCTGCTGCAAGTTGTATAGATAAATTTCACCCCAAGCAAAAGAAACCCACCTTACATGCTCCAAGTAATTATTTTTTCCAGGTTTCTAACCGAGCATTTTTCACCATCTTATGTCCAAAGATCTACTTTGCGCCTTGAAATGGAGATATTTTGCCATATGCTTTCATGTAGGGCTGTAGTCGACCAAAGATATTGTTAGTCAACCGAATTTATGCCCAGCACAGCGATAAATCGGCTGAAATCGACCAAAGGATCTGTGGGGGACTGAGCAGAGTCTCACACAAACAAATGACTTTAATATGAGTTAATGAGATGATAAAACATTTCGAAAAGATGGCTGTAGAATATATTGTTATCTAAAAATCATTCAGGATTCAAGATTCTTTATTGCCAATGTACAGACACACAGGGGACTCAAAATGCCGTCTCTGCTCTCTTCTTACAGTGTTTCAACATGCATTAAGGTAAAAATAGACTAAAGTAAAAATATGTAAACAAAATAGATAAAAACTACAATAATTTCAATACACATTAAATACAAAAATATATGTCAGAAGCAACATACACTAAATACAAACAAGACAAAACCTATGCACAGAAAAACAATACTTTGGTAACCGTGCATCATCTGTGCTATCTTAAATAAAATATATAGTAAAAGTTATTAAGTAATACATTAGACCAGCTTTGTTAATGTAAAGAGTGGATGCAAGACCTCACCGACCGAATAATCGACCAAAGGCTGTCAGCTTTAGTAAAATGTTTAGTACTTTTTAACTTAAATAGTAATATGTGCTCTGGTTTGACATAATAAAAGAATATTGAGAGAAATCCCAACAAGATGTCTTCAAAATGAACTGGGCTCACTTGAAACATGTCTTTAATGTAGTCAGGGCCTAAGTTACCATCTCTGCATGAAGCATCTTATTAAGCTTATTATTATTATTATTATTTATTATTATATGTAATCTATTTGTTACGCTTCATACTCAGTCGTATGAAGACCTGGTTCAGAGGCTGGAGCCGGTGATCATGGAGCTGGAGCGGCAGGAGAACGTGCTGGTCGTCTGCCATCAGGCCGTCATGAGGTGTCTGCTCGCCTACTTCCTCGACAAAACTGCAGGTGAGAAAAAAGTCATTCATGTTTGGAAGGTAATAGGATCATGGGACTACTGCTCAGTTTGTCCGTGAGCGTTGATTACAAAGACAAATGAGGCCCGAGTGGAAAACCAATAATCCATGAGTGTCTCTCCAGCGGTGATACAGATACAGCTTTAGTGGTGCTCCTCAGTAAAGTCATGGGAACGTGGTCAGAAAGTGCGAGGAGCACGTCAGGAAACGATATGAAAAAATAAAAACCTTCTTGTTCAGCTAAATTTTTACAAAAAAAGCCACTGTGTGGCGACAGTGGCGTATGGTGCTTTCAAGTGGTGTCGGGTTTGTCGTACATACGAGTTTTTGACTTGTACACACCGCCAAGTTATTTGAGTCGGGTAAATGGAAACAACAAAACGAACTGCCTAAAACAGAGTTGCAGGGTTCGTACTGTCATGGAAAACCTGGAAAAGTCATAGAATTTTAAAATGCAATTTTAGGGGCCTGGAAAAGTTTTTGGAATTTTTTATTTTGGTGTAAAGTTTTGGAAATTAAAACACTCTGAGTAACATTTGGCCACCCCTAGTTAACCCTGTGCAGGCAGAATACAGTAAATATATATAACATAATGTTCAGTGGAACACAACTTCTGGTTCTCACTGCAGGAAAAAGTGACCTATAAATATATATAATATATATATTTCTGTCCGCATATTTGAACTAAATAATTTTTTTGCTTTGGCTCTTTTGGTTTTGGTAATGCTTTAAAACAGCATGGCTCATTAGTTTATATCTTTTATAGCATAATTCTCTTTTAATCACTGGTGTATAGGCTTAAGTCAGGAAAATTAGTGCCAACTTCTTCTTCTTTTTCTTCTTCTTCTTCTCCTCCTCCTCCACCTCCTCCAACACGTGTACATCATTTTTCAGGTCTTTGAAATTTAGTCAAAAGTTTTGGAAAAGTCATGGAAAAGTCTTGGTTAAAAAAAGTGTAAAGACCTTGGAGTTATATTAGAGTTATATATTATTTGAGGTTAGATAATGTCTTGGAAGTGTCTGTGTTATGCCAGCGAACCCAGACTTTGTATTTACCTGACTAAACGCTTCACCGTCTTTAGGAGCTGGTGCAGCTTCTAGCGTACGTTATCTACGCTGTGACATTTCCTGGGTGCCCTCTGTTGGAACAAAAGCACGTTCTGCTCTCAGAGGAAACTACCAGTCGAATTGTCCAAAGTGCGCTTCGTGCTGCTTTCAAGTGCATGTCAAGTGTCCGACGTGCACTTGAAAGCGGCATGAAGCGTTCACCCACGACCTCACTCCAAGCACATGCTGACGTTGTGTCCTGGAGCAAGACACTTCACCCACTCTTCTAATAATAATGTAATAAAAAATAAATGCTATACTGTTTTCCTGTGGTTTCCAACGTTGGGTTAGGACACAAAAGTGGGACTAAGGAAACCTGAAATCTTCAAAAAAAATAAAACATTAGCTCTAGTAATGTTGTAATCAAGACTGTACTAATCCAGACCAAGACCAGTTTGAGTCTAGAGTGAACTGAGACCAAGACAAGGGCGAAACTTTCAGGGTTCGAGACTTTTAAGGACCGAGATCAAGGCAAACCAAGACCAGGTCCAGACCAAGCTCTGTGAAGAACATTTTCCTATAAGGTTTGGTAAATAAAATCTCTGAGACTGCCACATCCGAGACAAAACTGAGTGAAACTGAATTCGAGACCAAGACGAGACCAGGACCGTTAAAAAATAGTCTCAAGACAAAGAGCGGTCTTTGGCGCTGCAATGCTAAGCTCAGGCTAAAAAGTATAGCTACATAATAAAAAAAAAAGACCAGAGAGTTTGTGTTGCAGTGGTCATTTTAAATACTGAGGGCCCTTAAATATATTTGGTATTAGATCTCAGGACTCTTTAGGTCAACGTGAAAAACAACACTCTGTAAGTTTCCACCTCTGAAATGTTGTGTTTTCTGTTTTCCCACAGAGGAGTTGCCTTATCTTAAATGCCCTTTGCACACTGTCCTCAAACTGACGCCTGTGGCTTATGGTAAGTTCATTTTTATATTTAACATGTTATAAAATTATTACGATCTTGTATTGATTTGATTTTGTGTTTTCTGGTCCAGGTTGTAAAGTGGAGTCTGTGTATTTGGGCGTGGACTCTGTGAACACGCAGAGAGACAGACCAGCGGTAGGTTCCTCACCACACTTAAAGCACCAGTCAAAAGTTTGGGCACTTTTTTTTTTTTGTGTGTCAGAGGTTCTCAAACTGTGGCACGTGCACTACTTTTGGTGTTACTCAGGAGTCTTTTGCAGTTCATGTTACTGATTTAATTTTAATTTAGATCCAGTTTTATTCCTATTTGAGTTCTGCTCTTGAGATTAAATTTGTCCAGACCACTGTTTAGTCCCGGTTCCGTCCAGTTTTAATCCTTGTTTTTTCCTGATTTAGACCATTTTCAGTAATGCTCATTTTATTCACTCATTTTAAAGATGGTTCTTGGAAAGCCAAATATTTTCTGAGGAGGTGCTTGGTGTGAAAAGTTTGAGAATCACTGCTCTGTAAGAACAGGGCGAGGTATGTCCACACCGCTTTATTGACGTTAAATCAATCACCCTCTCCATAAATTTCAATTCTCAACTTGAATCAGAATAATGAGTTAATTCATCTTGATTAAATGCTGATTATATGTTTTCAGTACCTGAGCAAATATACTCATAAATATTACATTTTTCGACAAAAAGAACAAAAACACGAGTCATTTCTTATTTGCTTTTTTAACTATTATTATGAAGATCAAATTTTTTCTTTCCTTTTTTTTTTTTTTGAGGCTTTATGGGACAGTGTACAGTGGAGTAGTGGCAGAGATCATGGCAGTGAGAGCGGAGAGACATCAGATTTAATTTGACATAATAAATTGTTTTTGTACCCCAAGTTTTTTCTACAGTTTGAATTTGATCATATTAAGCAGCAAAAGGCTCACAGCAGTGGTTCCCAGCCTCTCGCTCTCTGTGTTGATGATTCTTTAACAAAGCGGTCTTAAAATGTGTGACTGCTGCTTCCTTTGCCATATATTTTATGTTAAAAATAAACTTAAATTCTTGATAATTACCTGCGTTTGTTACATTCTACATACATCTCTTAATAAATTTACCACAAACAATAAAATATATATAACTTGAATAACTTCCCTTTAAACCTCAAAAATATTCAACAAAACATATTTAAATAATCACCTTTTCATCAGTCTGTGAGACGCTGGAGCTTGTCTTTCATAAGTAGAGCTGGACAAAGTACTCAAAAGCTGTACGCAAGTAAAAGTACTGTTACTTCAAAAATAATATTACTTAAGTAGAAGTAAAAGTACCCCACAAAAATGTTATTGCAGTAAAAGTAACTCCTCCTTCTCAAGTAAATAAGTATGTTCTACACATAAAGTACTGTACTTAAGTAGAAGTATCTAGTTACTGTTCATAAGCAGTTTCAGTAGTTTAAAATGAAATAATCACAAATATTTTCATACAATCTCTTAATCAAGCACCACCTGCAATCTGCTCGCGTACCCCTAGGGGACTCCGTACCCCTGGTTGAGAAACAAGTCCCACCAAAAGAGAAATTAAATAAAATAGCTGTCATTCATAACAGAACTCATAAGAATTTTTAAAGATATCTCAATGCACGTTGAAAATAACCACACTTTTTAATAACAGGTTTTGTCTTCTAAAATTTAAGACCTTTTTAAGACTGTTTAATGCCACACTCAGTGGTTTTACTTTTAAAGCCTAATACAAAGGAAATAACAGGTCTGCATAAAAAAATCTTAAAACCAAATCATACATTTCACTGATAAAGCTTCTTCAGTGTATTGTGATGTTTTTGCAACATCATGGAGCCCATCCATAAACCTGTCACAAAAGCTTTCAGAAACTAAAAGCACATCCAAGTAGGTGGCTTAAAACATTTTTAAACCACTTATGAAAGAATTTAATGCTTAATTCTAACTCGCAAAAAAGACATACTGTACTTATCCATTATAAGTTATGATGTTTGACTTTAAAATATTCGTGTTTTGTTTTCCCTAACCCTAAATTTAAGACAAAGATGAACAGAATTGAATCCCTGCTGATAAGATTTAAGGCCCTGATTTTGACCACATTCAATACCTTTTTAAGACTTTGGGGCTGCCCTGTAATAATTCATATTTCATTCCTTATTTCAGAACGTGACGATGCAGCGCAGCACAGAGGACGCCCTGGAGACCGTCCCGCCTCATTTCTGATCCACTCCCTGTCTCACAACTCAACCTCCAAAAAAAAAACAACCCTCCACTGACCTCCCCCCAACCACACAACAACAACCTACGACAAACGCTACAAAACAAAAACAAACAAAACTACAGGCTACGCATAAACTAAACCCAAACTGTGAGCACTCCTGACTCCTCTCACTCCGGTTTGTCCAAGTGTTACTCTCTCGTCACTGGGTCTCTGTGAAGAAAACATATTTTTATAAGTGTGAATAATGTTGTGTAACTTTTCATTTTCAGTTTTTTCTAAATATGTTTTTGTATTTTTTGACCATGGTGCTGTCTGTTATAATAATCTTACTTTTATTGTCCAGTGAAGTACAATGAAAATCATGTCTTCTCAAAATAATCGCCTTTCCTTCAGAGAAATATGGGACGTTTTGTGAATCTTTTGTGAAAATATGGCTTGTGTTTGTGTAAAAAGTGTACTTGCTGAGTGTTTTTCTGCAGGTGTAATGTTGATGAAGCTATCCACATACTCCGCGTACTGTGATCCTTGTAATTATTGTACTGTAAATTAATGCAAATATTATAATCTTAATAAACCATTAATCTATCAGAGTTGTTGTATTTAAGGAGGGTTTTGAATAAATAAAGGTTACATACAGTGGCGCCTGATGACGAGCTAACAAACAACAGGCATGCTGACCTGAGAGTGTGGCAGTCCAGACCTGAGAGTGTGGCGGTCCTGACCTGAGAGTGTGGAGGTCCTGACCTGAGAGTGTGGAGGTCCTGACCTGAGAGTGTGGAGGTCCTGACCTGAGTGTGGTGGTCCAGACCTGAGAGTGTGGAGGTCCAGACCTGAGAGTGTGGAGGTCCAGACCTGAGAGTGTGGAGGTCCAGTCCTGAGAGTGTGGAGGTCCTGACCTGAGAGTGTGGCGGTCCAGACCTGAGAGTGTGGAGGTCCTGACCTGAGTGTGGTGGTCCAGACCTGAGAGTGTGGAGGTCCAGACCTGAGAGTGTGGAGGTCCTGACCTGAGAGTGTGGAGGTCCTGACCTGAGAGTGTGGCGGTCCTGACCTGAGAGTGTGGAGGTCCTGACCTGAGAGTGTGGCGGTCCTGACCTGAGAGTGTGGAGGTCCTGACCTGAGAGTGTGGAGGTCCTGACCTGAGAGTGTGGAGGTCCTGACCTGAGTGTGGTGGTCCAGACCTGAGAGTGTGGAGGTCCAGTCCTGAGAGTGTGGAGGTCCTGACCTGAGAGTGTGGAGGTCCAGTCCTGAGAGTGTGGAGGTCCTGACCTGAGAGTGTGGAGGTCCTGACCTGAGAGTGTGGAGGTCCTGACCTGAGAGTGTGGAGGTCCTGACCTGAGAGTGTGGAGGTCCAGTCCTGAGAGTGTGGAGGTCCAGACCTGAGAGTGTGGAGGTCCAGTCCTGAGAGTGTGGAGGTCCAGTCCTGAGAGTGTGGAGGTCCTGACCTGAGAGTGTGGAGGTCCTGACCTGAGAGTGTGGCGGTCCTGACCTGAGAGTGTGGCGGTCCTGACCTGAGAGTGTGGAGGTCCTGACCTGAGTGTGTGGAGGTCCTGACCTGAGAGTGTGGAGGTCCTGACCTGAGAGTGTGGAGGTCCAGTCCTGAGAGTGTGGAGGTCCTGACCTGAGAGTGTGGCGGTCCTGACCTGAGAGTGTGGAGGTCCTGACCTGAGTGTGTGGAGGTCCTGACCTGAGAGTGTGGAGGTCCTGACCTGAGAGTGTGGAGGTCCAGTCCTGAGAGTGTGGAGGTCCTGACCTGAGTGTGTGGAGGTCCTGACCTGAGAGTGTGGAGGTCCAGACCTGAGAGTGTGGAGGTCCTGACCTGAGAGTGTGGAGGTCCTGACCTGAGTGTGTGGAGGTCCTGACCTGAGAGTGGTGGTCCTGACCTGAGAGTGTGGAGGTCCTGACCTGAGTGTGTGGAGGTCCTGACCTGAGAGTGTGGAGGTCCTGACCTGAGAGTGTGGAGGTCCTGACCTGAGAGTGTGGAGGTCCTGACCTGAGTGTGTGGAGGTCCTGACCTGAGAGTGGTGGTCCTGACCTGAGAGTGTGGAGGTCCTGACCTGAGTGTGTGGAGGTCCTGACCTGAGAGTGTGGAGGTCCTGACCTGAGAGTGTGGAGGTCCTGACCTGAGAGTGTGGAGGTCCTGACCTGAGAGTGTGGAGGTCCTGACCTGAGTGTGGCGGTCCAGTCCTGAGAGTGTGGAGGTCCTGACCTGAGAGTGGTGGTCCTGACCTGAGAGTGTGGAGGTCCTGACCTGAGTGTGTAAAGGTCCTGACCTGAGAGTGTGGAGGTCCTGACCTGAGTGTGGCGGTCCAGTCCTGAGAGTGTGGAGGTCCTGTCCTGAGAGTGTGGAGGTCCTGACCTGAGAGTGTGGAGGTCCTGACCTGAGAGTGTGGAGGTCCTGACCTGAGAGTGTGGAGGTCCTGACCTGAGAGTGTGGCGGTCCTGACCTGAGAGTGTGGAGGTCCTGTCCTGAGAGTGGTGGTCCTGACCTGAGAGTGTGGCAGCTTAGTTGTTTGCACTAAAATTAACTGGTCCACGCTTTACCCCACCCCACCTCAGGCCCTGGTTATGTTTATGTAGTGGCAATAAAAGCTACAAAAGATATTACAAAGAATAATGACTTTATTTTGTTGACTGTTTGTATTTAATCTGTAACAGGGTCTAATCAAACATGCATCTTCTGGTGGTGTACAAGTCTAACACTGCAAAATGAAATGAAATATAATATAGATGTAGATATATATATATTAAAAAACATTTAAATTATTTGATAACAAAAACATAAAACCCTGTGCTCAGCTGTATTTAAAATATATCTTTGAGGACCTGCCCTCGTATGCACTCGAGATGTAAGGCAGAAAAGAACTAATGTCTGCTGTGAAGATTTCATTATTTACAAACGTGAGTATCTTTGAGCACAGGGTGTTTTCTGGTAAAGGGCAGAGGTCCCGGGACAGTCTCAACATGGCTTCTTCATGAGCGCTCCACAGACGATGGTCAACGTGGCAAAAGAAATGTGGTCCTGGGCTTTTTCTGTTAGAACTGTGAAGAAAGGGAAGAAAAGGATGTTAGTTTAAATATTCAACAATGAGGAAATTCATAAATTGTGCAATAACTGTTTAGAAATGACACAAGTTAAACAGACAGCAGCATTAGCAGCCGACCGACTACATGTGTTTAAAGTTCCCATATTATGTTTCTTTCTGGCTTTTTGAAATAGGACACATTTGCATTAGAATTTCAAGTTTTTATAACTTAAAGAGTAACTCAACCCAGTTCATGGCTTTTCTCCACCCACAAAAAGACTGAAAAAGTGAATAAAGACCAGCCAGAGACAGAGGGGGAGGACAGAGAGTGGAGTGGGGCCTGGACCTGTGATTGACAGCTCTCAGAACAACGTCATGGACCTCCTCCACAGCAGGGTTGTCAAAAATACACATCAAAACCCATCCCTTTGGGAAAAAAAGTGGCCACATTTGTGTAAATGCATGTCTGTGTTTGTTGTCTAAACCCTAATAACTAAATCAGTGAAAGAAGTCATGTGGATGTAGTTTTAGAGTAAGTCCCTTTGTGACCTTATTTGTTCTGCAGTTTTTTGTCAGTCGTTTTTGTCCCTCAAATGGCTTAACACTTTGATTTTGGTCATAGATTTGGTCATAGAAAATGCTACTCCATTATAACATGAAAGTAGATTTAGCATAACAAGGGACCTGGGTAGAGAACGTTAGTAAGTGCATTATCATTTAGCATGTGACTAAAGGCTGCATGCTCAATGTCACTGAAGTCTTGCATTATGATGGAAACGTAGTTACAGCCGCACCACAATATTTATTCATCATAGACCACAAATCTTACTTTAATAAGTTACCTTTGGTGAATAAAAGGAAAGGACCACTACTTTGGTGATCTAAATAAACACACACTGCTTTACGTCACTCGTGTAAGTGTGTGCACCAGCTTCCACTTCCACATAGTCACTTAACAAACTGCCTTTACTTCTTTAGTCATGTGATAAGTGAGATGATGGTTTAATACTTACTCCGCGCCCAAACTCAAATATATATCACTCCAAATATGTATCACTTTGAATGTTATAATGATATGGAATAATATGCAACATGAAATAGCAGTGGTTGATATTGTGGTCCTGATAAATCGAAAGTATTTTGTGCAGCCCTAACAACCGCTAAAGTTACAATGATAATCTCACATTTTTGAGGAACTCTTCTGCAACGATTCTGGCTCTGGCGTTGACCGACAGCTTCATCTCACTGATCTCTTTGTCAATTTCCTCCATGAAGTGAATGACAAAGTCCACCAGTTTGTGTTTGTACATCTGCTCTGTGTGGAAGTTTGTGATCAGAAAACTGATGTCATAGCCCTGAAAAAGGAAGACACATAACACATATTAAATCCTGTCAACTCCACACACCAATATCACTCGTGGTTCATCACAGTTTGCAATATGAATCCACCATTAATGCTATTGTTCGCATTTACCTCGACTGGTTTCCTTCGTAAGATGAAGAAGTTTTCTGCTCTCATCATCATGAACCGCATGAACTTATGGCACAGGATCTTCTCGATTTCATCGGCCTGCAGCAGATTCACACGGTTTAAAACCTCATGTTTAAACATATTTAACAGCATATCTACAGCTGGCCGTGCGACTGACCTGCTTTACTGCGATGCTCACTCGCACTGAGTTTATGGAGCCCTCGATCAGGACCTTCTCCTTCTCATTACGACTGATGACGACGGGCTGAAGCAGCAGCTCTTTACTGCTCCTGCAAAACCACAGAGAGCATTAACACAGAACAAACATAACAGTGATACGTTTGATAGATCTGAGTCCGCCTCACCTCACTTCCACCTCTGGTTTGTTGTGCCGCTCCACCACCTGAGAGGAGAAGTTCTCCAGGCAGAGGGCGGCCTGCAGAGTGGCCCGGACAGCGTTCAGATAGGGACGCAACGTGGCCGTCTGAAAGATGAAAAGAAATCATATATGTTACATAGTTTTCCTTGAAATAGAAATATATTACTGCAGGGTAGCTCCAGGTTTTGTCTTGTGGAATTTAAGACCTTTTTAGGACATTTTAATGCCACTTCAGCGGGAAATTTAATGTCAGCATCGTCAACAACAGAACAATAATCTGTATGAATTATAGACTGGGGAATTATCCTTACTACTCTCTGAAACTCAAGGGTTTTATTTGAAGTCTTAACAAAAATGAAATAACTCCAGTTGTGCATTTGAAATTCATAAATAAATGAATCATGCATTTCAATTTTAACATTTCTTCCATAAATATATTTTGTTATTGCAGTGACTCTACTTTTTTGTAAAGTTAACATAATGTTTTGACAAATTTTAAGACCTAGATTAGAACAAAAATTTAAAATTACTCATAATATTTAATACTTTTAAGGCCTTGATTTTGACACAATCAAACTTAATACCAATTTAATACTTTTAAGACTTTGGGGCTCCCCTGTCCAGGAGTGAAAAGAGTGACCAGTGCCAAGAACTGGAGGATTCTTGGCTTAAGACACATTACTAACTATAAACTTCTGCAGCTGACAGTGCAGTATGTTTCTAGTGTGAATCCTAAATAGTTTGTGTTTTCTCTATGTCTAAAGTTATGCTTTAATCAACTAGCTAGTAAAATGGTGATTTAATGAGGCAGTAAAGGAACTATACAGATGACCATGAAATGGGGCAGGAAGAAGACTCACTAACCTAATTCCATTTTGAAAAGCAGCTGTGCAAATTACATTCCGTTTTAATTAATTTCAGTAGATTTGGGCCTTTAGCTGAATACATATATTAGGAGAAGCCACATTAAATGCCACCAGTTAATACAGGCTTAAAACGTTTATTTTAAGTTTAAGTAGGACTTTATTTTTCATCCCAGGGCTAATTCAATGCCATCTGTTACATCAGAAGTAAACATTTTATATTTTTAACAACAACTAAAAGGTAAATCACACGTGAGCGTGTGGGAGAAATAACTGCGGTCGCTGTGGGTCGTAAAATAACTGAACCTATTTTTTTTTATTTGACAGGAAGCCAATGCTAACGATGCTAGCTATCATTAGCCCAGTTAGCTCAAATAAAAGCAGCGGAAAAAAATAACGAACACATCTTTAAACACACGCATCTACAAAGCCCAGCGCAGCTTAAAGTTACAACACAATGTTTAGATGAACGTTTAAAGAGACATATTTTTAAACATTTCTGACATTTCTTTACCATTTCTCTGAATGAGCAGGAGAGGCGGCTAAAGCGGAAGTAGCTACACCGGAAGCAGAGTGCTTCCCATGAAGTAAAAAAAAAAAAAAAAAAAAAGTAAATAATAAATTAAAGAATAAAGCATAATACATATTAGTATAATGTTTTTTTATTCGTACGTATAATTAATATAAAAAAAACTTAATGCAGCCATTTACAACAATCAATAGACTTACTGTTGGGGCGACAAAAATTATACAAAATGTTCTAGAAATGCTGAGTAAAAGTAAAGTAAAATAAAAAACGTTAAAATCAGGTCCTAAATTAGAGTATTGCTAGTATGTACTGTAAAAATATATACTTTCCCTGCACCAAGTTATGAAAATATATCATACACTCAATTCACAGTCAATTAGGCCTACTTTTACTGTAAAGTGTGTAAAAAACTTTCACAGTTTTGGTTGTACTGCACAGGCCATTAGGCATTTGTCCCCCTGTCCCAATTCATCACTGGTGCTCCGTGGATCTTCCAAAAATTGAGGTTCAAGTTAAAAAAAAACAGCACATCAAATGTTTTATAGGTCCTAAACTGTAGCAACCTGTATCTTTATCTTTATGAGGTTTAGACTCAGTAAGTTGGTGATAGATATGTGTAATATCAAAGTGTTTATTTCTCGAGTCTGTCCCATCTTGTCTCAACACAACTTGTTTCCAACTTTTAGTACTTTTTGAGGTGGTCACCCTAGCCAAATTAAAAAATGCTTGAATATTTCACTTTGTACTGAATATATGTTTTACTTTGAAATGAACGAATGACATAGACTTTTCTACAGCAGGTGATTCAGCAGAGTTCTTATTACATGGTAGCTCCAGGTTTTTTCTCGTGAAATTTAAGACTTTAAGACTTTTTAATGCCACTTAGAATAACTTTAATGCCAAGATTGCCAGCAAAAGAGCAATAGTCTGTATAAATTATACCCTAATGAAAAGTCAATATTACTCTGTGGAAACTTATTTTAAAAGTCTAACACAGGTGAAATAACTGCAGATCTGCATTAAAAATCTCAAAACAGAATCATACATTTCAGTGGGAACAGCATTTACTGCATTGTGGGGATGTTTTTGCAGCAAATGAGCCTGCAACATTACACAGCCCATTAAACAGACAAATTTACTAAATAAAGGCACATTCAAACGGGTGATTTTAAGATATTTTAAAACCACTATTGATAGAATTTGTTGCCAAATTCACATCCAACATGGAAAAAAAGACATTTTTCTATTGTTACTTACAAACTTTTGTCAAAAAGATATTTTTGTATAAACACAAGACTGAAAAACTTGACTTTGATGTTCCAATAAGACAATTTAAAACCTAGATCAGCCATTCCCAAAGTCAAGACTGTCGTGGCCCCCTTAAATTTCTGAAAATCTCACACGGACCCCCTACAATAGAACTTTCCTCTATTTAAGACTATGTCATGTTTTTCCCTCTTCAAAAACACTGTTGGCTAAAATTTGTTTTAAAGTAATATTTTAAAACAAGTATAAAACTGTAATTGATTTCAAATTAAATTTTTTCTATGTACTTAATATTTTTAGGTACTAAATAATTTCATTGACTAATTGTCTTTTTATATTTTTGAATGTTTTATGTTTTTATGGACCAAAACCATGCGTCTGAAATAAGGAATGAATTAAAATTTAAATTGAATTGAAATATCAACAACCTCTGGGTGGCCCCCTGCAGTACCATCGCGGACCCCCAGAGGGCCCCGGACCCCACTTTGGGAACCACTGACCTAGATAAACAAAATTTGCCCATACAATGTAATACTTTTAAGGCCCTGATTTTGGCAAATAAAACTGAATACCTTTTTAATACTTTTAAGAACTTAGCGCTTCTCTGTATTACTCCAGCGCTACTTTTGTGTAAAGCATTTTGACATTTTATCTGTTTTAAAATATGTAATAATCACTCACAATGATCCACACGAGACACTTTTATATATTCAATAGTTTATTATTTGTCGTCCCAATTTCTTTGTCCACATCATTGGCATCGCAGTGATTTTTCTACAGGGAGATCGAGTAATACCAGGGCGAAAGTTGAACCTATGTCTGAATTATAGAGAACATTAATTTGTTAATATAGTCAGCCTTTACCATCTATACACCGTAGTAGTACACAATCCAGTAAAAACATGGCGCCAACCTGAGCTACAAGCAGCGAGAGACAGAGGAGGAGCGAGTACAGAGACAGGACGTCATCGGACAGAGCAGCGTCTGACAAGAGATTATTTCAAAGCTTTGATTTTTTTTTTTTCCTGATGGACATACAGCAGTAATAGCAATACAAGTAATGGTACATAAAGGCAAATATTATTCATATATCGTGGAGTGAATCCATGTTTTACTCTTTTCTTCTGCAGTGTGATGTTTAAGAGGGAAAGGCAATACAATTAATGAGTGTACAATAGATTTAAGTAGTTTAGGAACAGGGCTGCACAATATATAGCAATATTATCATCATTATTAGTAGGTTGGTCTGTTTGTTAGACTATCAGCAAGATAACTATCAGATTTTGATGACATTTACAATAGAAGGTCAGTAATGGGCCAAGAAAGAAACATTTTTAGTTATTGTTGTGAACTGCTGCTCTCTGCAGCCGTGTACCCTTGCGTTCACATTTGTTTTTCGATTTTGTGACAAGTTCCCTCTTTCTCTTGTGTTTCATATAAAATATTATTGCCTTCTAGTTGTTATTCCCATACCAATAATTAGTCCCTGTACTGCAGGTATGCCATGATCTCAAACGTTAGTGTTATTATTATAATTCAGAGATGAAATATTGGGATTTTCATGATTACTGACACCTCAAAAAGAAACAGATTCACTCTTTTAACCAAACATTTAACAGACTGCTGTTTCCTTTTTCCTCCACTGTCCAGTCTCGCATTTTTTACTCCTTTTTAATTTGAAGGTCCTTATAAACATGTACTACGGACTGGAGAGAAACCTTATTTTCTATTATTCTTACGATTATCTGACTGTGACATTTATAATCTTGAATAATATTAACATCGGTTAATCCTGATGTCCTACTGCAATAACATTATGGTCCTCCGTGACTGAAATTAACTTTTGGTTGGTCAAAATAAGTCCAATCAAAGCCTTACATCAAAATTTTAATAAGTCCTTGTTTAGTCCTCGGTGTAGCGCTGGTATATTCCTCATTCTAGTGATGCCAAGCCTAGCATTATTCTTTTTTATGTCAGTAAATGCTTGCCTATGATCTTCTAACATTTTTTGTAACTGCTGAAATAATAGAGATTGCTGAAGACCTAAATACAGCCTCTGGTGATGCACTTGTAAGTCCTGGCCCACTGTTTGGGAACCACAGATATAGTCCTCCTTGTTGTTAAATCCATATTCAAACACCATAATGCATGTTTTTTTTTTCTAATATTGTGCAGCCCTTAAAGTAATGCGCATAATTTGAAGCTTAATTTAAGTGTGCAGAAGCAGACGTTGCCCAAAATCAGCTATCCCTTCATATTAATACTTCCTAAAGGCAAAACATAAAAAGAAAGTGCAAAAAAACATGTTTCAAATTGGCTTCAGAAACAACACCAGCCAACTAAAATATATATACATACACATACTGATAGTTCAACTTGATTTTTCTCTCGACATAAAGACAACAGCAAGAAAAAAGAAAAAATTAGAGAAAAATTATGACGGAATGCTGAATTTAGCCAACATCATGTCACGTTACAGGGCCAGACATCCAGAGTTCCCAGAATCACTCTTTCAACACGACGCCATCTTGCCGCCTTCTGTCAAAAAAATTGGCCATAACATGAAAAGAAAGAAAAAAAAAAAAAAAAGACAGCTATCAGGTCAAGTATGTTGAGGTCATACGGCTTTCTCTTGCGTGATCTTTGGGGACTTGACTTGTCGGCACTGGGTTTGTGGAAAGTGTAAATGAAGTGACATCCGTTGTGGTTGTGATTGTGGTGGAATGGATAAAGGAGGAAGACCGGCGGGGAAAGTCCGTTCCCTGGGAGCAAAAGGTGCAGGTGATGTAACCACTGAGAGGCAGAGAGAAAAGACGCTCCAGGGGTTTGACTCTTAGCAGCTGCAAGTTTCCGCTGGAGCCTTGGCTCTGTCGTTACCCAGCTGGATTTGGTCGGGGAATTCGTTGTACACTGAGACGTCTGTTTCCTGAAAGACAAAATATTAGAGCGAGTGAGTGTAGAGAAAATTTTCTTCAGAGGCGGCCACAGCAAATTCTCTGCCTCCATCTATCCCTATCCTCTGCATCTTCTCTTAAACCAACTAACTTCATGTCCTGTTTGCTCTTCCTGCCTGGCAGCTCCTCTGTCCAACCATCTCAGTCTGGCCTCTCTCACTACGTTTACATCCAGAGCGAACTCTGACTATGCCAGATTTCTCAAGAGAACTGGTCAAACTACTCTTGACTCTTTACATGCAGGGTTCATACACTTTTTTTACCAAGAATTTTGAAGACTTTTCCAAAACGTTTGACTAAATATCCAAGACCTGAAAAATGACTTACACATGTATAAAGAATATTCAAAATGTCCAACGTGGTACATCAGAAACATACTTTTGCTGCAATTTCATTTGTAAAATTTGAAAATTAGCCAGTTGAAGAAAAAAAACTGTTGGGGGTTCTTCCCTCATTCCTAAAACCAAAAGGACCAGCAAAAAAATGATTTAGTTCAAATATTCTGACAAATAACAGATATGTGTCAGGTTATATTTACTGTATTCTAGCTGGCGCAGGTTTAACTAGGAGTGGCTGAATCTTACTCAGACTGTTTAAATTCCAGGTTTTTCATGACTGTACAAACCCTGTACATGGTTAACATCGTTTTACCAATAAATACGTTAACACTTTTACTCTAATACAGTGGTTCCCAAACTGTGGTATGGGTACCCCCAGGGGTACACAAAAAGGCACAAGGGGTACGTGAAAAACTGAAGCCATAATTTACAAACAGCCTGATTACATTTAAAACCAAAATATATAAAAATAATATACAGTCTGAGGTGCCTTCTCACAATTTATTAAGAAATAGTTTAATTTGGTGATAAATAATTGGCTGTAAGAGATTTTATTTGTTGTGTGCTGTGCTTACAAACATTATTTTAAAGTGAGAAGGAGCAGGTTTGGGGTCAAATGTCTGAAGGGTTATGGGGCTGTGAAAAGTTTGGGAAACACTGCTCAAATAAATACAACTTAAAGTTAGGGAAAAGCGTTCCTCACACGGTAAATGTGTCTCACACAGCCCCATAAATGTATCTATGTAGTTAAGCTTTCCCTTTTAAACACGAAGGACAAAACAATGACACACAAGAGGCGGAGGGACCATAATATGCATCTTCACCAGTCTAAAAATGCAACGAGGGAATGTCTCTAAACACTAATGTTGTAGCTGTTTAGTTCCGAGTGCAAGTGAACTCAGAGTAGGGCGTACACATGCAGCAGCAGTCCGACAATGAACCGCACTCTCCAATTGAGAGAAATTCAAATGACTATCCCCAATCGGAGTCCCAGGGTTACATGCAGTTTAAAACTCCTGTTATTATCAGAAACAATAATTCAGTTTTCTCGACCTGCATGTAAACGCAGTGTCTGACTTTATCTCCAAAACATCTCACATGAACTGTCCCTCTGATGCACTCATTCCTAATCTCATCCATCCTCGTCCTGAACAAAGAGAACCTCAACATCTTCAGCTCTGCCTCCTGACTTTTCCTCAAGGCCACTGTCTCTAAACTGTCCAACACTGCTGCGCTCACCACTGTCTCTCCTTTAGATTTACATTTTAGTGTTTAAAAGTGCTTGGGGAGCTGTATCTTACCTGTTTGAGGGCGTTGCCTGCAATAGTCTGGAATGCTTGTTCTACGTTGATGGCTTCTTTGGCGCTGGTCTCAAAGTACGGGATGTTGTTCTTACTTTGACACCAGGCCTGGGCTCGTTTGCTGGTTACCTGTGGGTCAACACGGGGCACAGCAGTTACTATCAGAGTCAATCATGGCCAACAAGGAAAGGAAAGTGTGCAATATGTGATCATGTACACAGTATTACTCAGTCCATGTAGTGAACAATATATTACTAAACGTTGACTTAAATGTAAAGTACATTGGAGCTGTTGCATCTTTTTTCTGTTTCACAGTAAAAGTAGCAGAGTTGTTAGTGCTTTTGCGTCCCAAGAGGTTGTTAGATCGAACCTCGGGCCGTCCCACAAACTCTGAGTGGAGTCTGCATGTCCTCCTTGTGTTAATGTGGGTTCTCAGCGGTTTCCCCCCACGGTCCAAACACATGTTAGGAAGATTGGTGATTCTTAAATAGCCCCTAGTGAATGGTTGTCTGTCTGTGTGTCAAATAACAGTATGTAAATGTCCTCAGAAGATGATGATTTAATTTCATACACCTAAATGCTGCTACACTAAAAAATGTTGTCAGGAAAACACCCCAGAACTCAGATGTCACTAGAAAATTAATGACATACCTCTGTGATCTTTTTTCACGAAGAAGGAGTAAATTATTATTCAACCTCAGAGGGGTGCCCAAACTTTTACACGACTGTATATGAATGATTAAAAGTTACGTTGAAATCAAATGTGTGAAGAAATACAGTTTGGAGTAAGCAGTAATTTAAATTTGACAGCAAAAACAATACTGAACATACAATAAACCAGGATCAAAGTATGGTCTAAACTAGGGACTGAACCACAACTAAATCAGGACCAAGGACTAAAGCCGGACTACATTTTGGAGCAAACTAACCAGGACTAAAACTGGGACTAAAATGAAGACTACACTGGATCTATACTTTTAAACTTACCATAGTTTGATTTAAGACTGACAGATTTTGATGGGCAAAAAGAAATTGTGTGTTACAATGAAGAGAATACCACTGTTGCAATAAAATCAGTTTCTTGTTTATGGAGACTTCTGGTTGCAGCTGACATAGCATTAATGGTAAATTTTGCAAATTGTTCATTCAAGGAACAAATCATTTTACCTATATCCCATACAGGGCAATGCAGTGTAAAGAAGTGCATGACAATAAATAGTTTAAAAAGTTTCTTGACTACAAAAGCAGCACAATGCTAAAATCTAACATAAACTCCTGCAGCAGATGACCTAGGAGCCACTTTATTAATAAAAATGTCTTATAAACTGGCCCATGAATGTATGTAGTGAGCTTCACACACCTGTCTGTTCTCCAGGTCGACCTTGTTCCCTAACACCACGAAGGGGAAGTTCTCTGGGTCTCTGGGACTGGCCTGGATCAGGAACTCGTCCCTCCAGCTGTCCAGGGTCTTGAAGGTGTTGGGAGCGGTCACATCGAACACCAGCACACAGCAGTCTGCCCCGCGGTAAAATGCAACACCCAAGGACTGGAAACGCTCCTGCCCCGCTGTGTCCCAGATCTACACAAAGGCAAGGATAAAATAACTGTAATTATGAGAAGCAGGCATCAGATCTACCACAACCAATCCTTTTTTTTATTTTTATTTCAGACCTCTCTCAACGTCAGCTAAGCTTTGTTATCAAGGAATTCGATACAGAAACATATCAGCGAGCTTTTGCCATGTTTGCATAAGCTTAGCTCCCAAATACAGAATGCCCTTATTAGCTGCTGGTCTATTTAACTTAGCAACATTTAATTACACCATAAAACAGTCCAAAAATAACATAAATAGAGAGAAATAAAGTAATGTGAAATGTGGGTTTTTAATGGCAATGTGTTAATGCAATGCAATAATGAAGAGATAATTTCGGGATCACAATGATAAACTCAGAGGTAGTAGTTGGTCCAGCTGCACCATTTTATTTTTTGTTGTACCTGCATTGTAACGAGCCGGTCGTCCACCATCACCTCCTTGGTCAAGAAGTCTGCTCCTATTGTGGCTTTGTACTGGTTACTAAACTTTTTGTTCACGTACTGGTTCATGAGGGAAGTCTTGCCCACACTGAAAAACACAAGCAGAACGACTGTAGTTGGCAAAACAAACAAAATAATTCACAAGTGCTTGTTTATTTATTAGTATCGTTAATTATAGCTTTTATATATCGAACACTGAACATGTGTGTTCTCCTAAACAAAGTATCTACAACATGTAACGCACACTTCCCAGTGAGTGGTACTGAAGGTGGGTTCAGTAAATATTCGGCTCAGATGTGCTTCTTCATATAAAACATATTTGAGGCAATGAACTTAAAAACTTAATAATTACCAATCATTACTATAAAGAGTAGGGCTGGTTCAATATACCCTGGCCAGCCAGGCAAACTCTTTTCCTGTTCTATAGAAATGAAACTCAGGCAAAGGAACCAGACTAACTTTTTTTTATAGACTATGAAAAGAGTTTGCCTGGCTGGCCAAGGTATATTGAACCAGCCCTACTCTTTATAGTAATGATTGGTAATTATTAAGTTTTTAAGTTTTAAGTTTTAAGTCCCACCCTGTGTTTCTCTGATTGGTTACTCCGTCTGTGAAACATAGGGTGGGACGTAAGCAGCACATAAAACACCAGCATATGCTATAATATGAGCAGCTCTGCATTTATTCCTGAATGGGGACAGCAGCAGTTGTAGCCACTGCAGAATGTGGTTGTTACATCAGACGTCAACAGGACTTTACTGTTGTTAGAACAGAAACAAGATGAATAAAAAAAGTCCCACAGAGAACTGAACAACACACGGACTTCAGGAGAACCAACAGATGACAAAGGAAAGCACTAAAAAACGGTTAATCAGGTGAGAGAAGTTATTAAATTTGCTCTGGTGCTATTTTGGTTATTGGAGATTAGCTTCTGTATTCATAAGATGCACTGCAGAAAAACTGCTGTGATAGGCCAGTTCCAAATTGACCAAGGAGAAACGTTTCACTACAAGTGAGGAACCAGACTGTCCTACTTTCCAAAATAAAGTAGGAGAGGCTGCCTCGGCAGGCTAGAGACGATGTGCTTCAGTCACAAATCATGACACTGGGTGGAAGTATTGACGCCTAGTGCTACGCTACAAAGGTATCATGACATATCACAAATCAATTTATACAGCCCTAAAAAAGGGCAGACTAAATCCTGGAGTGAGAGACATGAGAGACTGAAGGATGTGCAGATAGTTTGTTCTTGTGTTCAATTCCCCCACAGAGCGCCCAAAATTTTTGGTCCCAGTGACAAAAAGGGCGTAAAACCCAAGCGAGTAATCTGCTGAAAGAAAAGCAGAAATAAAGAAAGCAGCCGAAAGGAAAATTTTCACTGCTTTTCCTTTCTGAGTAAAGGATTATTTATCAGTCAACAGACAGCAGTGAGTAGCTCCACCTTGGACTATCTCAAGCTCTTTTTGTTCAGAGATAAAACAAACAGTAGACAACAAAGTAAAACCTTAAACTTGTCCCTGTTGTGACTTACCCAGAGTCTCCCAGGATGATGACTTTCAACAGCACTTTCTTCCTGGACGTCATTTTTCACAGCTGCAACGACAAACACACATCTTTAGAAATAGACCATTTTTACGAACTCTATCCACACTATACAGAAAGCAACCATAGGGTTAATATAGTTTATGGATGATAAATAAATGCTTTAGGTGATGTGTTTCTAGCAGAGAACATTAAGTGCAGAAAGTGTGCGGAGGAGCTTGTCCCTGAACCAATCAGGTTTAGATACCACTCATTCCAGTCATGTGCTCAGTGCAAATCACGAGAATCACATCAGTCTCTGTGACACCACAGGAAGTCACTTCTTATTCTACTGGCCCCAAAAATACATATGGCCAAATGCTGTACACTGATTTTGATGCCTAAATTGACTGTATCCCCTTTTTCTTGTATTTGTGGAAAACATTTGAATCATCTGTGGGAAATATAGCTATAAGACATTATGTAGGCTTTATTATTAATTTTAATAGATGAGAATGTTCAATGTGACCAGGCATGGTTTAGCCAATCACTGACATATAAACAGAGATGAGATGGGGATGCTCACATTGACTGCTGGTTTTTATTAGCCTGGCCTGCCAGACAAACTCTTTTCCTATTCTATACAAGCAAGTTAGTCTGCTATCCCTTTGGTAACTATTGGTTTCTGTGGCAGAACAATGACAGGCGGAGTAACCAATCAGAGAAAGCAAGTAGGAGAGTCCGGCTCACCAGCCAAGGTTTGTGTTTTCAGGATCAAATCAATCCCAACGTTTACCTCCAGAGTTTAGTCCAAATATAGTCCAATAATATACTGTTGATGTTTTAAAGGACAGTAGGTATTTTTTCTTGTATTTGAGGAACACTGATTAATCACCTAACAGCATTTGCAGCATAGGCATAAACTGTGGGAAATGTAGCTATAAACAATGTAGGCTGTAGTGGTGTAACAATACATTTTTGCAACAATATGAAACATATTAGTTAGAATTGTTTCGATACGATTCAAGAACAATATTGGCTAAATTGGAACTGTAAGATTTGAAACGATACAACATCGTCATATCGATAATCAATACAGCAACTTCTTGCCAAAAATCATAAAAGTTTACTCTCAAATCAATCATCACAGCCAGAGTTGATTAGGTCCAATAGACTGAGAGCAAAGAAAAGCTGAATATAACATTTTATTTCATTAAAAGTACAAAAATTATATTCAAAAAGCCGTATCTGGTTTTATTTTAACATGCGAATTTACAATATCGATATTTCTGATAATATAGTTTTTTTCCCCATTTATATCGATATACACAAAAAAACGATACGATTCGATACAAGGTAATGCGTATCAATATAGTTCTAGCGTAGGAAACAAAATTGATACATCACTATAGTTACTGTATCGTTACATCCCTAATAGGTTGCTGGTCTACATGGGTGGTCCCGACGTTAACATACAGAGCTTAGTCCAACTATGGTCATACTTTGATGAACTTTTACCTGGACTTTGCCTTTGTGCGACTTAACATGAACAGGGGAGGATCAAACAACAGCATCCACACAGTGAAAACCAGCCTTTGAGAATCAGAAGCTATTGTTACTGGAACTTACTTCACTGAACCAAAGAGCACATAAACACTGCTTTTTATAACAGCATGGGACAAAAACAACAAAGAAACCAGTTTGACCAACGACTGGGTGACTCAAAAATGTGCGTCTAAAAATGTATGCCTCCAAACAAATATTTTTCTCATTTGTTTACATGTGTTATTCTGTGCCACTGTCAGCTCTGGAGCAGATATTCAGGACAAATGTGTTATCCAATAAAGTGAAATTTAAATTACTGCCCCTCCAATCAGTGTGAGTAATATGCTTACATTTACAAGTTACATTTTAAAACTCAAGGTATTATAATCTGAGCAAGGCCTGGTTTCCATCACAAGACAATTTCCTCCTAAATGAGGTCATCAGTTTTATTAGCCAACTATTACCTAACACAAGTGAGCAAACCTGGACTGTCCCTTCTTGTTCAGGTTGTAAGAGTTCATTATTTCGGCATTATTCAGTTGTTTGAATGAATTAATTAACTCCTCTGTCATTTCCTCTATGGCTTCCGGTTACTAACACAATAAATAATTTCTTATTTCCTCTTATCTCTTTAGTTTACTGATAGTTTTTACTGTTTGTGTGATGTTGACTTTCGCAGTTCAGTTGTGAAAGAGTTGGTGAAATAAACGTGTGGAGGGTTTATCAGAGACTCTTATCCAAGCTCAAACAAGTGGGGCTTTACTTAAAATAACTATTTCTGCTTCACATTTAGAGGCTTCAGCAGACCATTATAATCTAACTGATAAACAATATGGAGTCTACACACCATATCGCAATTTTAAAGGCATCACACTACCAGCTGCAATATCTCATGGATAGGTGCTCTGCTTGTTGTAAGTCTAGGATGTCCATGTGATAGACATTTGATACAGTTAATGTCAAAACAAATGACCAGTCAGAGCATTACATTACACTATGACCGGAATGAATGAGGAAACATACAGAAAGCAGTTGGACCAGTATTTCTTCCTATAATGTGAGTCGTTTTTTAATATGGCAAAGTGGATTTAAAGATTACAAGTCACATACAGTTATCACTAGATCTGGGTACTGCTCAGATTATTTTGATATTAGTACTTAAACGATACTTGGTTTTTAATACCGGTACCTGAGTGATACTTTTTCTGATACCTATAGTGTGCTAATTCATCTTCTACAACTACAAAACACAATCACACTGAATAAAAACAATTCTGGAGCTAAATTCTTAGCTTAAGTTAGTTTGTATGATTTATTCTGTGTTATTTATTTGATTCATGAAAAGGAACACTGAAGGTCCCACTAGGTACTGAAACTTGGTATTGAATACATTTTTATTCAATACCAGTAGTATTGTATTGTACCTTTTCTTTCGATACTGTTTGTTTAACAGTACCCAGTCCTATTTAGTGCATATTACATGTTTTCTATGTATTGTGAAAAATTAGTATAGCTATCTTGTGCTTTTGTAGTCTTACAGAGAGACGCTAAAGAAAAATTTGGGAAACTTGATGCCCCGATAATGCAATAATTACACATAATTTTGGGGTATATTTATTTATATATCCCAAGGCAGCTGTGGCTACAAAAGCAGTTTGCCACCACAGAGCATGACTGAGGAGTGAAGAAATAATGTAAAGTGCTTTGAGTATCTAGAAAGGCACTATATAAATCCAGTGCATTATTATTACTGTACAAGGGTGACAGTCGCGCAGGAAGTTAAGTGGGTTGCCCCCTAACCAGAGGGTTGGTGGTTCAATTCCCACTCCCACATAGCCTACTCCAGTCACAGCGTGTGGCACTCAACGTAACTTACCAAATCACAATGTGTGCATGATTCGGTTTACAGCCAAAAGCATATTAGCAGTAATAATCCATGATAAACTATGCATTAAGACATCATTTAGACCTTATCAAAGAATTTAATAGATGTTGTGTGTATCAGTAACCTTTGGTCAATCACATCTACATAAAATCCTACTGCTGTTAAGTGTCTGTTACAGCACTGTCTATATGTCTGCTTACACAGAAAAACAACAAAAATGGCAAAAAAAAAGGGGGAAAAAAATACTGGCCAAGGTAATGCAGAACTCTCAGGTACATGTTTGAGGTCAGTTTGATATTTTGCATTTTTATTTTGCAGTGAACAATTTGTGCACGGTTTTTAAACAAACAACAGAAGGTACTTCACGTTGTTTTTGTGGAGGTGGGGAACATATAGAAATTTGTTTTTTGCTGCCTTGCCCTAAAAGGGAAGGCAGCAAAACAAGAAAAAAAAGAATCATACTAAGGACACAGTTACATAAACATTGGAGTGTGTCATGAACACGTCTTGTGCCACTAACACAAATCAATTTCCTAAAAAAAACCAACAAAAACAAATACTTGAGTTACCAGCCAAACCTGCAGACATGAGAGCACTTACATTCCTCACATGCATCCAATTCCTGTTTTATTGTGGTGCTGGTCTGAGTTTAGCAGACAGAAACACATCACCAAAGTCACATGATTCAGGGAGACTTTGATGAGATTCAACCTTTGACAAGCAAAGTGGCAGACATGAATTCTCTCATAAAACAGCGTAGAGACATCTTAGTTATGTGCTGATAATGTGGATCTAATCAGAAAATCTTTGAGCCTCTTAAAGAGACAGCCACCACATAAAGCTCTAAAAATAAATTAGACCACTGCAATTTATTCTGAAAGGGGATTTGCATTTTGGGTTTAATATTATTTTTAAACTGATCTTGATCTGATCACCTCTAAAACTGAACTGCACATTTTACAACCTTTAAAAACACTAAAAGAGATTTTTTTTTTTATGAAGTACTCTACTGGTGCCATAAAGTAACAGGTAAGAGACCAGCAGAGGGCAGTAAAGTAGAGATCATTACCGTCTATTGAACATAATTTTAAAAGAAAAAGTAGTTCACTTCCTTAAACTTTTTATATTGCCATTTTACTACAAAACAAAAAATAGCTGTGAGGAATCAGTGGAAACAGAGCTGCACACTGTTTTTTCTGGATAAATGAATGGAGGCAGACTGGATGTAGAGGGCTTGTTGATTGGTCAGTGCTTCCTGGAGTGGGCGGGGGTTCATGTAACCGAGTGTTTTGAGGTCTCACAAAACTCAGCTCCAGAGAATAAAGGATTTATTAAACATGCATGAATGATACAATATGTTTTTGCTTAGAACATCATTATAACATGGTAGAAAGCTCAGTTAAGTCAATTTTGCATAATATAGCCCCTTTAAATCAGCCTCTCTCTGAGTCTGACCACCATTCCAGGCCAGTGTCTGTTAAATTTCTTCACACATCTCACTCTGTTTAATGAGCTCACAGACCATCAAGCAAAGCTGAGAGAGTGGTATAAGGTTACCCAGCAGCAATGTGAAAACCTGGAGGAGAGTAAGACACAGGAAAGCTGTGATTACAAAGCAGGGTTATTCTACCAAATACATTATCATTTTGTTTAAAAGTGAAACTTTGAAGTATTCATTCAAGTTCTGTTAAGACTTCACTGTTTCTCCTATTTTGAAGTCAGACATGACAGTTTGACAGTTTGAAGACATGACAATAAAAGACCGGTTACACAAGTTGTGACACTGGATGGATTACATGGCAACCTAATACTGACTCACAGCACAAACACATTGAAACGTCTTTGACAACAGTCACGTGTGAAGCCTGAGTCATCAAAGAAAAGCCCCGGCAAATTTCTCTATTCTTGGAATTCACCAAGCACAAACAAACTAAAAATATAAATGAGGGTCTTGGATGGTCTCTCATGGCTTGGGCTTTCAACTTTCACAACAACATCTTGCACAGAGTAGCCAGTACACAGCAGCATATAAATAAATAAATTCACGGTAGTAAGTAATATCAGTGCATCAAGGAATTTGTGATGACGCTGACAAACAAGGGCCATCCACGTTAAAGTAATGTAATGTTTTGCACCTAAACCATATTACAAAGTGACAATTTGAGTTAGGAAAGTAAATTATGGTTAGGTAAGTAATGTGTATACTTGTTACAATATTTAAAAAGCACTTTTCAGATAATTCAACTTATATTACAAGCTATAGTGTACTTGAATGACAAACTAAACACGGCTGGCGTTCCTGCTTGTTTTGCCAAAAGAAACAAACAAAACATCCTGGATACACTGCGGTCTTATGATTATAAATACTTGTCAATTAACAGAATTTGAAACACTTACCATCGATTAAAACGAAACAAAAACTCAAGATATATCCAAGTCTAACAATGTAGCTGTAATTTAATCTTTCAACAGTTTAATTTTGACTCAAATGTCAATACGACCTCACCCACAATCCCTGTTCACAGCTGCATAAACTATACAATTTATAATATGACAAGGTTTGAAACAGCTGTGGAACATTTTTGCCTGGCTTCTTCTTCTACCGACTCTCCTTCCTTTGTTGGATCCGACCCAAAGGTGCTACAAACCGGCCTTGTTTTGACAACCAACGTCTTGAAAATATTGCACCACCAGTACATGTCTTTGGCCTCACAGTAGAGTGCAGAGCCACCAGAAATATTTCGAAAATAGCAAAACACAAAAAAGATAAATGTCACATGATGTACTTACTGTCGGTTTAGTGTTGCAACACTCTCCCTGGTGCTGTGTCTTGCAGTCTGGAGCCGACCCCACCGCAGGCTAACCACCGCTAGCTGTTTTTGTTCAGTGAGGCCAAGTCGGCTGCACGGTGGCAAGCTTGCTAAAAAATTGTAAGCTAGAACGAAGGGTACAGCAAATTTGGCAAGTCCTGTCGCATATATTACAGCTTTTGCTTACACCGACGTAAACTATTCATGTAAACAGATGAGGTAAATTCAACAAAAAAAACTATTGGGGAAATTTGGCACTTTGCTTGGAGGCTGCCAGCCGACGAGTTACCCGCTAGTCCTGCGCTTTTCTCTTCCCCCTTTCACTTCCTCCTCCAAAACATCCCGGCGTCGTGACGTCAGACGCAAACGACAAAACTCCGCCCACATGTCCAAAGTGTAGGTAAATTAAGGCTATTTCTGAAAAAAACTGTACTGAATATGGCATGAACTTTGGTGTAAGAAGCTTACGCAGAGTTGGATGAACATAATAACAGGTTTTGAAAAAAGATAGGTTCAACCTTAAAAGGAGAGAGTATGCGGACTAGGTGAAATAACAAACAATAAATAAAAAGGGGCGGCAGTAGCTCAGCTGGTGGAGATGTTTGACCACTAACCTGAAGGCTGGCGGATTGAGCACTGCCAGCAGTGCATACTGTTGTTGTGTCTTTGGACAAGGCACTTCACCCACCTTGCCTGTATGAATGTGTCAATGTAACTTAGTTTGGTGGTGGTTGGAGGGGGCCATAGGCCCAGATTGGCAACCAAGCTTCTGTCAGTCTGCCCCAGGGCAGCAGTGGCTACAGAAGTAGTTCACCACCACCGAGTGTATCTGGGAAGTGAATGAATGGACTAATGTAAAGCACTTTGAGAAGCTTAAGAAGCTTGTAAAGCGCAATATAAAGCCAATCCATTATTATTATTAACATAAAAAAACAATATCAAAATAGTAATGAATGCTAAGTTATCCAGCTATATTACCTAAGCACTATCTGTTTTATGTAAAGAATATCGGTCCAACTACTGAACCCCGAGGTGCTTCATAGCTAAATATTGTGCATATGAAGACTGGCCATTTACATTAGAAGTTAACTTACTCTGATAGATATGACTTAAGACAGTTGACAGATTCTTGAATCCCTAAGTCAGACTCTAATTTCTGTAACAAAATAATGTGGTTAGTTGGAGCAAAGGCAGCATTAGGATCTAGGACTAGTAGACGTCCGTTCCATTGAGGATCCTGTTTTGAGTTTTACTAACACAGATTCTGTGCTATTATATGGCACATCTGAAGGTTTAAATTCAAGTACCATTAAAATGGAGAGTGAAAATGAATCTATAATTTGCTAAAATTCCATGCTAAGGTTTTTTTTTTTTTTTATTATTATTATTTTTTATTTAATATTGCTTTGCACAGATCTGTTCACAAACTTGTTCACAATATTAGTCTGAGATAGGGGCAGGTCAAAGGTTTAGTGACAGATATGATGTTAAATTTACAGGGATGGGAGTTTCTGAATATAGGTTATTTGCAAACACACATCTTCTATACTCAATCCAAATTAAGTTGTGGCATTGTGTTGAGTGTACAACAAAATAGTTATCATCCACTAGAGGGCATGGCAGTGCAAAATTACTGGCTATACAACCTCCAGCAAACCTCACATTTCTTCATTGTAGAAGGGATTACACTTCAGCGAGATTGTAAAGTTCAAAGACAGATAAATGATCTGCTCTTGTAATAAACAGAATGCATTTCCCTCAACACTTTGAATACAAAAGGAAGTCAAGCCAGTCTTTTATATCAAAGTGTCTGCATCAAATCTAAATCTAAATCAAACAAGAAATATAAGATATTTGAAAAACTGACTTGTCATGCCCTCGCCTTTCTCGCCTAAGTAAAGACAGAGTTCCTGTCAGAGCAGATTGTTTGCACACCTTGTTAGTGGAAGTGTGCCTTTGCTGTTTCCTGATAACTGGAATAACTCTGGTGTTTATAGAAGAATTCCTGCCTTCTCCCACCTATTGAGGCTTCGATTTTTATGACCTCTTTGTAAACACAAACACTGTCAGACAAAAGGAGGTGAGAGACAGGACAAGTCAGAGAAGATGGAGTATCATCTTTACAAACAGACAATTATCCAGGCCAGTGTGCTGGACAAGCCGTTTTCTGCTAGTTAATAGTAGGGGAATGCAAAAAATGTAAATCAATATGCTAAATTATGTCAATAGATGTCCAAAAAGCAATAAAAGTGCAGCTTGTTGCACACTGTTCACCTTCTGATAGTAGGAGTGAAGTGGAGAGCGCTGAGGGAGATGCACTGATTGTGAGCGTCAGGGGGTGGGTGCATTAGTCCGTGTCAGACAGCAAAGAGAGCCGCACTTATCTAGGAATCTGAGCCAAAGGACCCTCACTAACAGACAGTGAGCAGCAGACAGAGGACCAGGACATGACCTGAGGAGACAAGAAGAACTACTACTACCAAGAACAATAGAGCTGCAAAAGTTAGCTTTAGAAATATATATAAAACATTTCTGTTGCACTTTAATTGCACAAAAAGAACAGACAGGGTGCTGCAATATTAACAGCGAGGTGGATTTTTTTCTGTTGTTGTATCTATGATTTTATTTGGTGCTTGTGGGATGCTCCCTCTTCTGTCCCTGTTTGTGGGAGCGCTGCTGCCCTCAAATGCATCGCCGGCGTGCACTCAGCCTCTTTGCAGAGACAGTCTAGTGGCTGCTCCCATCCCGGGCCCTGTGCCCTGTGAGGGTCAACCTGGGACAGCTGCCTGTAAGATGGTTGTGTCAGATACAACACGGAGGATGGAGCAGAGGCATGACTTTGCCCAGGTTCAGACAAAGGTGAGTGTTCCATGCAACAGGTTGTGTTTTGACTTTGTGTAAAAGATCTTTAATACAATTAAAATTACGGATAACAACAGATTATAAAATTAATTTGAAGGTTTGTGTGTTTTGACTGTTACTTCTATAAGTATCGTATTACAGTGACCAGTGAAGTCGGGTTGAGCCCAGACTGTTTATTCACATGTGCCACACAGATTGAGCTCTGGCACGGGCGAGCAGGTCCTCACTCCAGGGACAGTGGCCTGCTAAACTTGGCACCACCTCTACGTCCTGGAGCAATGACAGTTGACAATCAAAGACAGGATAAAATTAGGTCCGCTTTAAAAATGTCCTCATCATATGGTTGTAATGAGCTCATAGTGCAACAGGTGTGACATTATTACACAGGCTGATGTAAGTGTGAGAGAGGAGCTGAGTTTGACAGACAGCCTTCTACAGAGCGGTCTTCCTTTTGTCCAGATGACATCATGTTATCATTACAGTAGATCTAACAGCTAAGACTACAGAGTTAGGATTGGTGTCTACTAATTTAAACTAAATGTAACATCCAATGAGACTGTGGTGCTCTGTCTCTGCAGAATGGGGTCAAAGAGCGCCTGGTTCAGCTTCAGCGCTGCATGCGCTCTGTCCAGGAAACTGGGGGCCCCTGGAGCCACGGAAACCAGGAGAGCAACTCTCTGGGGGCCATACTGGCGTTAATGGCAGCAGTGCTGACAGAGTGTGACCTTCACTGTCACAGTCAGGCCCTGGGGGCCATGGCCAAACGACTGGGTAAGAACTGAAACACAGACTAACATACAGTTGACAGTAACAGCACAGTAAACAGAAGTAGAAGTAGAGGTAGAAGTCTGTTTAGCGTCAATCCAAGGTGAGATAATAGTAACTAATCAACCTAAGATATTTAATCTTGCAGAGACTGCGGCTGTGGGGAGAGAAGGAGAGAAAGACCTGCTGCTTTTCCTGCAGAGCATCACGCAGCACACACCAACAGGTAAGACCAGATCTGAACCATAGACAGCTTGTGACTGGCAGTTGACTCACGCGTTTGTGGCTCTAAGTCACTCCTTTAGAGCGGCTACATCCCAAAGACTGCGCAGAGATTTACAGGCTTGGGATCAAAGAGAATGGGATCTACACCATACAGCCTGACCTGCACGGCCCAGCAGTCGAGGTATTTCAGATGCATCGCACTCATAAAATACAACCCGCTCTTCTTCTTTTGCATGTGCTATCTGTGGACCTGATAATTTCACTCTGTGTTATGGCCCAGGCTAAATGTGACATGGAGACGGCGGGAGGTGGATGGACAGTGGTCCAAGCTCGTCATGATGGTTCAGTGGACTTCAACCGGACGTGGCAGGAATATCGGGAGGGTTTTGGGAGCCCACTGGGGGAACACTGGCTGGGGAACGCAGCTCTGCACGCCCTCACCTCAACGGGCCAACACCAACTGCGCGTCGAGCTGGAGGACTGGCATCAGCAGAAGAGACAAGCCACATACAGCAACTTCAAAGTGGCTTCAGAGGTGCAGAGGTGAGACACTGCACTGATAGGTTGACACAAGGGCAAAAACCCCAAGCAGAGAATTTCCTTTGTGCCAGTCCAAAGCCCGAATAAATGGAACAAGTTGAGTCTAGTGAGAACCAAGATAATTTGCTGTGGCAACCCCTGATGGGAGCACCTGCACCACATTTGCTCCAGCTATCCCTCACATGACTGTTCATACTAAATCATATACAAAACAACCACAAACAGCACTTTGTACTCAGCAAAATGTAGTATTTTAACATCAGACTCTTTCTTCAGGTTTCGTCTGACAGCGAAAGAGTACTCTGGAGACGCAGGTAATGCTCTGAGCTACAGCAAACGCTACAACCACGATGGAAGACACTTTAGCACAAGCGACAAAGACAACGACCGATATGCAGCTGGTAACTGTGGGCAGTACTACGGTGCTGGCTGGTGGTTCGACGCCTGTTTAGCAGCCAACCTCAATGGACACTATTATAGGGGGCGCTATAGTGGAGTGACAAATGGGATCTACTGGGGCACATGGTACATCCTGACAGACGGACGGACTGGAGAGCGATACTCATTTAAGAGAGTAGAGATAAAGACAAGACCCAAGAACTTCCCAGGACTGTCATAAGGATGTCATTTTGTGCTACATAGCGGTTACATAGAAATAAAATATCTTTGCCATTTTGGACAGTAACTGTATCACTCTTGTCAATGGCAGCTATGACATCAAATAAGACTGTTTAAGATTTGTGGAAATAAATGTAAAAACTGTTATAGGCCAATGGCCTAATCTTCTGTTTTTCCAGTATTAATTTGTCCAGCCAAACCCATTAACTTTCTTTTTTCAGCCCAAAAAAGTGGGTCTGAAACCAGTCCATGTCAATCCTATTTCCATTCAAATGAATCCTGATCATAACCATTTCTCTAAACAAGGGCAGGCTTTATGTGATGCTTTGTTTCTCTAACTGGTTACATGTTTTTTAAAGATGCTAGGCCAGAGGCAGTTTATTCTGCATATGTCACTGTTTTCTGATTCCTTCACTGTCTATCCAGTTACATTCAGCAGTAGTGTAATCTATGTTGTTATTTATAGTGCCCATTTAAAATTCAACTTGAATCGACAGTGACAACTCTTTGTTTAGACCAGAAAATGTACTAGGATGTCTAGCCAGGCTAATAATGTCTCATATTGGCGTAAGCTCTTTATAAATGTGACTGTAGACAGTGGTCATTACAACAAAAGGGTCAACTCTATTTCAGGTCACATGACATCAGTGTTTAACTGAAGGACACAGTGACTGTGCTGAGGTCAGCACTGGCACTTTGGTGATACACAACTCCTCAAATACAACTCTATCAAAATGTCATTCATGCACCACAAAGCTGAATGGACCGTAAAACATTTTTGTCTGCCCACAAGCCCCTGTGTTCTGCAGCCAACCACATTAACAGCTATCCAAGACCGAAGCTCACAGTAAACAGTGGTGAAGCCTATTTTTCAGAAGTCATTTTTCTCACCTCTCTGTACTTGACCAGCTCTGAGCCTGAACAAAGTGATGCTGAGGGTCGTATTTGTCCTCCAGACCACCTCTGTCACTGCTCTGACCCTCAGCCGCTCTGAGGGCCTGGCGTTGGGCCGGCTGCTCCCCGCCTGTAACTGGAAGTGTGGATCTGCTTGAAGTTGAGCTTCCTGTGTCGGCGGCATTCCCTTTTAGAGCTATCTCTTTTTACCCACAAACACATAATTTGAACAAGTGAGGTGATTTTTCTTTTATAGAGGGGTCTTGATGAGTGTATTTTATAGAAAACATTCATCAGTGCTGGGGCGTGGAGGCTCACCTGGTAGAGCTTTGATTCCCGGCTCAGGCCAATCTGTTGCATGGCATTACCCATCTCTGTACCTAATTTCCTATCTATCTGCCATCGTTATCCATTCAAAAAGCTGTAAAATAAATTTTTAAAAAGTTAAGTAGTGTCACTTTAAACAGTTTTATTATTCAGAACACATGCTTTTATTTATCCTTTGGCTTTTTAAATTAGTTTAAGTGTTTTTAAAAAATGAAATTACAGTGCCTCCAGTCTAACCAGTAAAACCCACCTATGTGCCATTGCATTGTTGAATTTGTTCATCTGGAATTAAATTGTCAAATAATACACATTACAGCATGCAATACTAGTTCTGCCATAGAGCGTGACTTCAAAAGCATTTGGTATTTAGTCTCAAAGTAAAAGAGAGGAAAAGGATAGTTGGAGGTTGTGAAACTACACACACGTGTACAATGGTAATAAATGGGCTCCTACTGGTCTCTGTAGTGCAACGCCTCATTAGTAAAAGAAACCTAATCCCAATTTAATATGGAAAATAATTGAATACTTACACTGATATAGGCAAAAATATGCCATTTGCACACACAAGCTGGCACACATTCACAAGAGCCAATTAACCACAAATAATGAAGACCAATCAGCCATAACAGCCATTAAAGAGATCAGCTTTCCCATTTGATTATTCTGTCTGTGTGCCTTTGTGTCTTTATTACAACAGAGAGCTGCACACTCTGCCCCCTGGTGGTTCAATAATGCATGCACGTGAACGAATATATTTGTCTTGGTGATATCAAAAAACATAACAGTCAAAGATTAGGTCTGTATATTGTTTTTGCCATATAGACATAAATAATGGCTTAATATAAGCTAATGCAAATAGAGGAGTGACTTTCAACTGGTGGGTCACAACCTAGAAGTTGGTCAGAAGGAGGTTGATCATCATTTTAATGTTCAGCTTATTTGAAGTCAAAAAAATTTTTTAATTACAAATACAGATTGTAAAATGTGCCTTAAAGCTCATAATAAAATAATTATAACTAATATGATGTGGGCACTGTTAACAGTTTAAAGGCAAACCAATAACTTTGCTTTTTACTCATTTTGTCACCTCCCAGTTAAAGCTCAAATTGGTCAATGATTTTGATATAGAATGGGTTAAATGTCCAAACTCTCTCAGACATTTATGGACACATGCTGTTAATAATATTGTGATAATAATAAATTTGCTACATTGTGAGCAGCCCTAATAATGTAAATGTGAAAAAAAAAAGCTTATATATGCATATGCCCAAATTGTGCAATGTATACAGACCGTGTGATGTGCTCTTTTGTGCATCCATCAGTTTGGTTGACAAGTGAGGAACAGAAGGCCACAGTACACACCACAGTATCCTGGCACACTGTCTGTACTGGGGTGATAGCAGGCTCAGAGGGGGACGTTCAGCCTCGGTTGCCCCATGGCCGGAAGCCCTGGCTGGGCAGCAGTTAGCCATTTCAGCCCTGAGAAACACACAGCACACGTTTAAAGGGAAGTTCAGTACCGTGCACCTCAGAAGAGACAGAAAACCATCAACCGTCTCATCCTTGTTACCGTTTTTTCCCAAAAGAGCAAAAAAGTGAGTGCATATATATATATCCGGACAGAAATTACTTGTGTATGTATTCATAAACAAAACCTTTTATCCTGTGTATTCATTAGTTCTGCAATTTTTATGTTTAGTCTCAAATGAAAAAGGCTTCATTTAGTTATCTGTCAGCTTTTATTTATAAGAGCACACACCACTTGGAGCTGGTAAGCAAGGGCTCATGTCTGTCAGGGTCTGCTTTTGAAAAAAAAAATTGTTTTGCTGTGAAGAAGAACTAAAAAAATAGTGACTAGAGGAAAAAAAAAACGCAAGATGTGTAATGTTAATGATATCTCTCTTTTTACCCTTTGTCCAGTAGTTCAAATAAAAAAAAAAAAAAATCAACTTCACCTTTTACCGTCCCTGACTAACTTGCCTATGACTAATGCCTATAAACATTCTTAAATGGGGAAAAACAGCCTTTGAATGAGCATTCTGAGCATTTCTGAGGAACCACTGAGCTGGTGTGACAAAAGTACTTTTAGTCACTACAGAAATTCTTATTTTACTTTTTGGAATAAACACAGCAAATCATATGCCTATATCTAACCCTAACCTCTGCATCCTCTTCTGCTAACTTCATGTCCGCTTACACTACATCCATAAATTTCCTCTTTAGTCTTTCTCTAGGCCTTCTGTCTGGCAGCTCTAACCTCAGCATCCTTTTTACCAATATATCCTCTATCCCTCCTCTGTACATGTCCAGACCATCTCAGTCTGGCCTCTCTAACTTTATCTCCAAAGCATCTAACATGAGCTGTCCTGATGTACTCACTCCTAATCCTATCCATCCCCGTCACTCCCAAAGAGACTCCGAAGAAGCTCTGCCACCTTCAGCACTGCCAGAAATGTACTTGAAAAAATGGGCCACAGCCAATGAGAAAACTTTGTCAACAATGTCCTTGTTAAACAGCAGGGGGCAGTGTTGCTCAACAAAGAGGAAGCCAAGCAGACGATTCCCTGTCGTCACACTGACATGGAGAACAGGCAGAAAAAGCAGCATCTTAAAATACAATTGTAGATGTATATTTTTTTTACTAAACATTCATGCAAAATATAATGAGTAGAAAATAAAAAAATATATACCATGTTGTAATCGAGGCAAACACTAGAGGGGGATCTTTCATAAGGTTAAAGGTCAAGTTAAAGAGGCCTTATGTGGTGTGCCAATTAGACTAGAAAGTCCAAAACCTTGTATATTTTTATATTTTATAATTTAATCATACTTCTACGGCTACTCTCAAGGGGAATGTAAACGTTACTGCTTATGTCATTGTCAGAACATTCAAGATATGTATTGCAGATGATGTTTTTTTATTGTGCAGCCTTAATTGTATTAATTAATCTTCTTCCACCTATTCTTGTTAGGGGTTACAGGACACTGTAATCTATCTTTACAACTTTGGGCCTGAGGCGGGGAGCATCTTGAACAATAGTATTTTCATTGCATGGTTTATGCTTACATACACTGACAGTAATTTAACTCTCACAATCATTCACTATGAGCGATTTAGATTCACCAAATCATAAACTATGGAGAAATGTAGACACTAAGAATCTTCTCATTGTTGATATGCTGTGATATTATGAGTGTATGTGCATCGGTGCTGAGGTAGGGGGGACAGATGGGTGAGTCGAGGTGAGGGGGTGAGGTTTGGGTGAGTGTGCGGGCAACAGTCCGTTATGCCGCCTCCCCGCTCTGACCACACCTAACCCTAACCCTGGATACACCTAAACCAAAACAGAGCAGCGATCCGTTTGAAACCGGAATTGCACAGAACAAGTGTATCCTGATGTGGTGATGAGGGGAGGAGAGGAGGGGGCCCAAGTCTATCTGCTGTTACATCTCCATCTGCACACACAACAGCGGTGAGGAGGAGGAGGACACACCACAACATGTGCATTCTGTCTTCTTTTTTTTTTTTTTTTTTTAGGTAGTTATCTTGTATTATTTAGCCTTTATTTAACCAGAATAGAAGCCAGAGTGATGAGTGAGAGACCTACAGTTTGTTATGGACCTCACCACTCCATTGTACACACTGCCCAATATGATTCAGCAATGTACAGAAGCATTAATGTATAAAATATCTGAATATATCGGGAAACAAAGTGAATAAAAGGGGGACCCAGAATTGAACCTTGTGGGACTCCTTTGTATACAAAACAGGGCAGTAGTGGTATTATGTTTCTTTTAAAATTCGGACTCAAATGAAGACATAACGGAGTTAAAAGCTAGATGTACTTTGACTTCCAACTCTAATTTAAAAAGGTTGACCACCAACATTTAAAACTAGTATCACACAAGCAGGAATCCTATTTTAGGTAAGTGTTTAGGTATAAAGCTAATAAAACAACTGTTCTGCAAGAAATTCAGAGGCAACTTTGAGAAGGTTAGCTCGTTTAAATTTGTAGAGTATATACAGTAGATAAGTTTTAAAGTACCTCAGTTTTAGTATGCATCTGCACCAAATACATGGCCTTGTCATACAAAAGTGTAATGGCTTTTTGCACTGACGCAGGCAAAAATGTTAAACAAAATATCAAAAGCCCAGGTAAAGAAATGTGAATGCTGAATCTGTGTCTCTGAAATCAAAGGATTATCTAATCTGATTATACCTCCTGACACAAACAAACATGAAAGGAGCCACCACAAGGAGCTCATCATAATCCGTGGAAATGTCAGCAAATACCTCACAATTAATATCAACTGGAAAGGTAATAAAACAGTATTTGTTTATGATTTTAGTAAACTATTGTATATAAGTACCTTTAATATCAACTCAATTTTATGGCTACACAATATATCACCATGTACAGTTATATCAACAACTGTACTAGCCATAATGACAAGAAGTTTAAATCTTTTTGCTATTTTGTGTGATAGACTTGACTTGACCAGTGCAAGTGGAAGCTACAGTACTGTGGAGTATGTAATCAAATTAAACTTGCAACAAATGCAACTATGGCAAAAAGAGGTTGCAATTATTGTCATTAAATTACTCATAACATGCAGCCCCCTACATACTGTCAGTAGCTTTTTTTGTGTGTGGGTGGGGGGAACTGTGCAATAGGCTCTGTAGAATTGACAATAGTGAGTTTGTGCAGACATAAAAAGCAGAAGTTTGAGTGGGATTACCAAGAAAATATGGAAATGACATGCAGTCAGTCCACGGTCTCCATTTTCCATGAATTGAAAAAGAGTAACAGTCCATTTTTACACTGGTTGAAATGGTACTCTGCATTATAAACCATAAGTCTGGGTCATTCTTCTTGTCCCATGAAAATATGGTTGTGAAATAATGCCATTTGATACAATTTCACACCAATATAAAATGTCTGTATCAATGCACGTATAACTGTCATGTAAATAGCCCATAGGATTTAACAGAGACATAATAAAGGTGTGATGTCTGTCAGAGAAGATGTTTTGAATTGTGTAAATCCCTGGACAGCGCTGCTAAAACAAAGATGGACTGACAGGTTGTTAGTGATGAGGGGTTGTAAACATTAACGACCCACTGCCCAGTCTGAGGAAGTGAAGCGATGAACCTCTGACCTCAAACAAGTATGTCCCAAGACGTAAACAGAGGGTAACAAGCAGCATTGGAATACATCAGGCTTATTTTAGTAGCTGACATAATTTTTTTTCACTGTGGCAATTTATAAAGACATTCAAATTTGTCCAGATGCTCAGTTTTTCTAAAATCATATTATCTTTTGAAAACATGGTCTAAATGCTGGGCTCAGACTTTGTGATGATCGATGGTAATAAGCATAGAAATATTGATTTGTGCACACTGTAGACCTGTCAAATGTTGTTGATTCACTTGACAGCATACAAACAAATCTGTGTGTGTCAAATATGAAACTATTGTTCTAAAATAAAAGCCTTTTCTTGGCCCACTTGGTAAACTTTGGTCTGTGTTGGATGTGAAACTTGTGATATTGTGTATCTTGGTCAAGAGTCAGGACTGTCATGGAAAAAAGATTTCAGTTTTCTGGTTAAATAAAAAAAAATAAGAACAATTTGTCAAACCACTCAGTCAGCTCACAGTGTCTGCACATTGCTTTGGTTTCCTCTCTACTTTGAGTCTATTGGGGTAAATTATTAATACAGACCCAGGAAGATGCTTTTTATTTTGGTGTTTTATTTATTTTTTATTTTTTCCAATAGTATTTAATTGAAATATGTAGCAACTTTAAAGCTTTTTATTCATGTTTTGCATTTGTTATTAATTTTGTTTCATTATAATACTGGTGTCAAAAATATTCCAGTAAACACCATTATACTGAAATGTTGATATTCATAAGTTATTTATATTTATATTAATATATATGTAGCACCAGTAGTATAGAAGTTATATGGTGAAAAGGTAATTAATTAGGCTACAGTGGGCTGCCCTAATCTTCTGAATTAATTGGAAACACTGCATAATTACCAGTCAAGATGTTCCCTGTTATAAAGTAAGAATAGATATTTTCACTTCCTCTTTTACAAAACAATGGATGAAAATAACCTTTCTCGTCCTCTAGGTGTCACTACCTGCCTGATTATTTTACACATAAGGCCTTATGACACTGTAACATGACTGCTCATTCAGGCCTTGGCAAACCTTTCAGAGTAGTCTATACCAATAAATAAAGTTATAATATTTTAATTCAGAAAGAAACAATCGCTCTGGATGAATAATAATCCACAGTTATGAGATTAAAACTGGGAATACAAATTGGGCATTGTGTGGGCTTGCAAATGTCTGCCGCTGGAGGTGTGCATCTATCAAAGCATGTCAGCAAAGGTCATCACCGTGGTTCATCCTGATAATATGAAATAAAAAATGGGACTTGCTCCGTCACTGTGGGGGAGGGACCAGCGGGGATGGGGGGCTCTCCTGCACGGCTCGACTTTGTGTTTGACCTTTTCTGGAAGGAGAACTAATCCTTGAATATAATAGACTGTAAGATATGGAAAAATGACTGGGGCCTTATCTGTGTTGCCCTGGAGACCATCAGCGGCTCTCGCTCAGGGCTGCAGCAGTTATTAAGCATCACGTCTCTATGTACTGGGGGGAAAGGACTCTCTCCTCTATACTCTAGAGCTGCGGTCAATGCCCAAATGATTCAGCTTTAAGACTTCATCTCATAGGAAATACATAGGTTTTGATGTACTTTCATAAAGCTGACAGAGCCTAGTCAGTTTATTTTATAGAGCCTTATAGAGCTAAGTGTAACCTTTCCTGGTGTATAGCCTACCTTCTAATAACAAGGGAAACTTGCAGTACATAAGGGCTTCTAACTTTCATAAATATCTTAGCTCTACAGTAATTTTGCATTGTCACATTCTGGCTATTTGTTTTCAGAAGATGCTACCAACTGGTAGTGGTAATGTACATCAATGCTCTGAATGCCATCCCACTTCCAGTAATGTTTTAAAGAATGGACAAAACAGTGGGGGCATTGTGTACACCCACACTTTGAACAATGTTTATTAGTTAATAAAACAAATATGGCTCTGAATCTGTTTAGACCTGGAACCCCTCAATTCTAAATCAGAAGATGATGTTTTACATTGTTGACAGGAATTTCCACAAATTATCAGTAGAGCAACCCAACATGCTAGGTCATCTTTTTCAGGTTAGCAAGCTTTACCCAGTTTAAAAGACACATCTGTACTCCATGTCTACAAACACATCTGTAGACAGCTCTATTTGGTAGCATCCATTTATACTGCGCATCGCAAACACCATAATACATTCTTGACATTACTGCCCTCTGGACACAGATACAGGGCATTTTGAAAAACACTCTCATCCTTCAGCCATCTAACTCACTTCATCACTTCAACTTTATCATGTTTGTGACTGACTATGCCCTAGCCCCTGTTTCATTAAAAATCCTGTTAGATGCTGCACTAACATTGGATCACAGCCAGGGACCAGTGGTGGAAAGTTCTTCATTTCTGTACTCATGTTATAGTCTTTTTTCACATTATTATTATATAATATCATGTAGAAGGAGTACTCAGCAAAATTATTAAACAGTGGTAAAGTATTGAATGAGTACTTTTGAAAATGTTTTACTATTGCACAGCAATACTAGTAGTCTTACTTCTACCACAGGTACAACTACTACTAATATTACTGGATAAAAAAATACCTTTACTCATTACTTAAATGTACCTAACATATTCTCAAAAATGTTCTCAAGTAAAAGTATTTTTAAGTGCTTTGTTTTAATCAAAAATGAGTTTTGTGTAAATCTGGTAGATCTAAAAGTAATGATTTAGGCCTGCTGAGTTTGGGCTAACGGTCTTCTGCCCTGTCATTCGCACATTTATTTCCAATATTTGCAGATGCTGCACCAGATAATATTCAACATTATATTACTGTCCCTTGGTGGAAGGCGCTGCATATTTAACTCTTATACACTGTCAAATCCAACATAAAAGAAATAAGATGCGTGATAGCGCCACAAAGAAGCGGAACCTCAGATGGGCCTCGCTGATAACCCCACATAATGGAGAAGTGTGCTGCGCTCTGCTGTCTAAACACACGCAATAAAGACTTTGCACACGCACATTTCACTTGTAAATAAAAAGCTAAAACCCTACGTCTGCACCCTCTCCTCCCCCTCTTCTTCTATCAATCTATCTATCTTTCAATCACTGCCAGATCTGCGCCAGTAAATGATGCATGCCCCGCATTAGATGTATTTGTTGAGGGAGTTTGAAAAGGCGGCGATAATCTGGGAGGCAGAGATAAGGGATGCCATTTATTCAGCGCTACTTTGGAGCCTATTTCCCGGGCCGATCAGCGCCCATTCTCCGCGACACCTCCAGCAGCTCGCTGATAACGATTAGGCTATTTATTATCTTCACAAAGAACAAAGATTAGCCAGCGCCGATGAAAAATTACCCCGGGATGCCTTATAATCACGGAGACCAAGGATCCAGCATTGGATTTCGCTCCTTTTTTTTTTTTCTAGTTTCAATCTGGCAGCGCGAGGAACGTCAATAAAGGCTTAGGAGCTCACCGGAATAAGAAAATAGCTTATTTTATTTCACAACAACAACGAAATAATACAATTAATATGTTAATAATAATAATAATAATAATAATGATAATAATAATAATAATAATAATAATAATACATTTAAATCGTCTATTTTAATGCCAGGTTGGGCTACTTCAGCTTACATGGGCCTATAATGAAATTCTCGTGTCTCCACTGGGATGAGACCCGGTCTTTCCACAGGACTCGTGTGAGAAAGAGAGCAGTAAAAAAAAAAGGCGGATTGAATTAATGTCAAATCCTAAAATGGCAGTGGATGTTCGCGGCCGATAAGGTTTTATCGCCACGCCAGATCAAAAGGGCTCACTCTCAAAGCATGTGTATACTGCCTTTATCATGCAGATGAGCACTAATGCTGCTACACTTGTCCCTACACGAGCACGCCTTTTCTTTACCGGGCTTAGGGCTACATTTAGTCAAGATACTACAGTCTAAAAGGGGCTGGACTGATAAAGTTTAGATTTGATAAAGTGGGCTGCAGGCCTAAGGTTTGGACCAGGTTGAGCAAGAAAAAATAGCCAGCACACACGTAGTCTGGTAGTAAAGATAGACTAATTCTCTCATCTAATCAAGTGTAATAATCTTATCTTGTGTATGTTGCGTGTATATCTAAACCTCGGGGGCAGAAGTTTGTTCCTGGAAATCGCAGCAGGGTCATGGGTGTTCTGATGTATTATTAATGGTGGCACTGTGTAAATATCAGTTGCAGTGCTTCCTTGAGTTCATCCGCTGGGACCACAGAAGCAGCAGCAGCAGACTCGGGGCAACCCTCCTCTCCCTCCGTGCGTCTGCCTGAGGAAAAGTTCGTGTCCTCGTATTTTTTTTTTTTTTTTTTTCCTCCATCAGGGCGCGCTGACGTCTGGAGCGGCGTCGAGCAGGCGGCACGGATGCACGCGCTCCCTTTCCAATTATTGTCTGTCAATCATGAGCGCGAGGCTCACAGTGACGGAGTCAGGAACATGTTTGACCAAAGTATATAAATAATAATGTGTGGACCAATGTTAAATGACCAATAAAAAGCTGCAACGCGTGCCATTTGATCAAGTTTGATAAGGCACTGCCAGGGCACGTGACCCACGAACGCCCTCAGCTCGGTTTATTCCAAAATGTCACACATTATTCAGTGGCAATTGGGTAAAACTATTGATGCCAATTTTCACTCCTTTCTGTAACTCTATTACAGCCTGAGCAGGTTTTATAATTGACAGTGGCTGCACTGCCGCTGACCTACAGCCTTTTCCACCAAAGAAACCTGTAGTGGGTCTATACTTGCCAAAACTAGGTAGTTTTAATTATATATTCTATAAGATTTTTATTAGGCCTATATATTTTTAAGTGACCGAGAAAACTGCTTATTTGTTTTGCGTTTTTATACAAAACATTCATCTGTTAACAAAGAGTCACCTCACCACAAAACTCAAAGTCATTTATAAAGTCATTTATGTAGAGTTTATGATTAACATGATGATGTTCAAAGGCAATCTCATAAAATGTTGCCTTTTAATGTCAGCTTTTATTTTCTCAGTCTTTTCTCATGGTTCCCGAAAATATCATCGTATACTTTAATTAGATTTTATTTTCATTCTAAACACTAATTTTAATATCTATTCTGAAACAGATTTTAACACTTTCACTTGTTTTCTAAGAGAAAACCGAGTGTACAGCCAGGAATCTCTCGCAGAAGAGCTGTCCCATTGGCTGGGGCCAGGCCGAGGTGCAGGCTCCGCCCACGGGCTTGACAAGCCTGCCCCGCGCTGTCAGCCACGGAGCGCAGTTACGTGTTGCTTTAAGTCCCAGTGGACAGACTGAAGTCTGACAAACAGCCACGGAAGAGCCGAGAGGACAGTCATCACCAGGAGTGTGACAGAGAGGAGAGAGTGACAGAGCAGAGTCTGCAGCGGACACAACTCACCAAGGCATGCTTTCTTTTCTTGTTCAGAGGATTCTGGCTGATTTTGTAGTTGTGCAATCGTGCTGTTTTGCGTTTATCATGGGTGGATATTATCTCAGTCTGTACTTGATCGTGTTTAGGGACTGTTATTTACAAAGAGGCATACGCTGCTCGACAGTTTTAAAATATTAACATGTGATGTTTGCTTGTTGCAGGTTTCCAGTGACAGCCTTGATTTGGTGTCAACGGGAAGCGAGGAATTAAACTTGAAAATCAACAAGGCAAAAGATCTCCGCATTGAATGGACACTTGCAGAAGTCTAAAGGACATACCGTTACTTCATTTTCGTGTTGTTCAGACCCTCTGTGGATATCTCAGAGTTCACGGTCAGCCGCAGTTCCCGAGAGATGGACGTGGCGGCTGAGCAGCCCCGCTGGATGCACCACCACGCCGTGCTGAACGGACAGCACCCGGACTCCCATCACCCCGGCCTGGGACACAACTACATGGAGCCCACGACCCAGCTCCTGCCCCCGGATGAGGTGGATGTTTTCTTTAACCATCTGGACTCACAGGGAAACCCGTACTACCACAACTCTGCCCGGGCCAGAGTGTCCTACAGCCCAGCGCACGGTAAGAGCCACCGACTGCTGTGGGGCAAAATACTTAGTTTTATCTTACGGCTAGTTGCAGTTATATATCTAATACAAATAAAGATGTTATAATGTAAAATAAATAGATATTTATCTCAATGAGGAGAACGTGAGCTGTGCACATTTAAATACACTTGAATTTCTCATTGTGTGATATAGCCCTGAGTGAAGTGTTTCCATAAATAGTGTGGTAGGAACATTTTAACTACATGAATTTGATGAATGAAAAAATAAAAATAGACTGCTATGCTAATTAATCCTCACAGTGTTAAAAAAACGGAGATGGATTGAGTAAGAAGACTGTATTTTTAGCTTCAACAAATGTGTAACAGAAATTAAGTTAGTAGCTTTTAAGTCAATAAGTCGTGAGTATTTGTCTATTGAAAAGGATAATAAAATAAGAAAAGCCTATAATTTATTTGTGCCGTGAGGAATTAACTTAAAGCTTCAAATGCGTTTAAAAAATATTCAATGTAGCCCATAGCTAACAGTTTAAAAAAGTAACGGCTGTGCTAATGTTTTCCTGGCTTAAGCTAACAAACTATTTATAGGCTAGTTTTTGTTGTTTGTTTTGTTTTTGTTTTGTTTTGTTTGTTTGTTTTTTACTGTGGGATATAGGCTTGCTTTTGTTTGTTTTTTAAGTTATATCCTGTGTGCCAAAAAAAAAAAAAAAAGAAAAAGAAAAGAAAAAAAATTCTGTTAGCTTAAATCAACAAGTCACGATTTAACGTTATGTACAAAAATGCTAACAACTTACCGTAATGGTATGTGACAGCTCGCCTGACGGGGAGCCAGGTTTGCCGGCCTCATCTCCTCCACAGCCCGGGGATCTCGTGGCTGGACGGGGGCAAAGCGGCTCTGTCGGCCCACCACCACCACAACGCCTGGGCCGTGAGTCCGTTCAGTAAGCCCAGTCTGCACCACCACCATCACCACCACCCGGGCTCCGCGTCCCCCGGCGGCCTCTCAGCGGTTTACCCGTGCGGCGGTAGCAGCAGCAGCAGCTCCAACAACGCGGTCTCGGTCTCGGCGTCCCCGCTCACGCCGCCGTCCGCCCACAGCGCCACCACCGCCAGCAGCCCGCACCTGTACACCTTCCCCCCGACGCCGCCCAAGGACGTCTCCCCGGACCCTGGAGCCGCTTCCCCCTCCTCGTCCGCCGCGGCCAGGATGGATGAGAAGGAGTCCCTGAAGTACCAGCTGCAGGAGAGCATGATGAAGGTGGAGGGCTCCGGGTCACTGCGGGCGACCATACCCACGTACCCCCCGTACTCCCTCCCGACACACGACTACGGCAGCCTGTTCAACGCGGGGAACCTGCTGGGAGCCTCCTTCTCGCCCAAAAACAAGAGCAAAACACGCTCCTGCACCGGTGAGTCCAATTATTTACATAAAAACAACGATGCGTAAATATTACGTGGTGATATTATCTCACGCCATGGAGAAGTGGCAATTTTTGAGTGATTTTAATCTTTTAAGATAAGATAAAAGCCTATATTCTTTGTGTTTAGAATCGAAATGTACTTATTTTTTATTATAGGTTTAGATGCAATAAATGTTAAAAAAATATATGCTAATTTAAAAAAAAGAAGCTAAATACAAAGCCACCTAAATATAACCAGAACCATATAACCTGTTTTCTAACTTGCACATTCAACAAAGTTTGTTTGTAATTGTTTCAGAATAAAATAATAATTATAAAGTTACAGTATTTAATGGTTTTATTTGAACCAGTAAAATATATATAATAGTAGTGAATTAAAGCAATTACATTTTCTAGTTAGCCTTGTGTGGTACTGGACGGACCCAAGTTCGAGTCCTGGCTGTAGTAGTCAGAACAAAAGGGAAGATAATAAAAAAAATAAAAATAAAAAATACCTGGCCAAGTGTATGTTCAGGTTAGAAAGTTAATATACTTGCATTTATAGACAGCTGTTTGAAATACAACTAACATATCTTATTCAAAATGCTGCTATGATAACAATATTAGGCTAATGCATTTTTCATTCAGTGTCTGTATAGGCCTCAGTAGCTCTCCGACAGACATTTTTCTAATCCTCTTTTGTTCACCGTGACTGTGTAATTACGCCCGTAGAATAGAGCTCTGGATGTGGACCAGAAAGTGTGAAAGGAAGATCCACTCCACTCAGAGCCAAAACCTCAGTATTTAGGCTATAGGGCCCGCTCCTCAGTTACACACCACATTAATACTTGTCCTGATTGGTTATTTGATTACACAACAGAAGATTTACAGCTTTTATCTGGATTGAGATTGTGTCACTGATAGGGTATAGACTAAATGAGGAAGTAGTACGTAATATCTCTGTTACATTGCTTTTTTCCAATAAGGCTTCACATTATAATGCAGATTTATCATTATATATTAAACAATAGTGTGTCCAAATAAAAAATCCTGGGTTAGACCTGATACAGTCCCAGTTTAGACCTGCTTTAGAACTTGTTATGGTTTAGTCCTGTTTCTATTTCTATAGACCAGCCGTCAAGCTTGTGAGGCCATGGTCTAGTCCTGTTTTAGTTCTGGTTTAGCCTTAAATTTAGTCCTAGTTAAGTCTTTGGAAGATTGTCTGAATTTCCCTGCAACCAACTTTCAGGTCCAAACCCCCAGTTGAGAAACACTTACCTTGTATTTCTTTATATTTCTAATTTCTTTTATTTAAACTTGAAATTCAAATATTGTTGATCATATAATTATTGCAAACTAAAACTGGTTATTGCTTATTTTGTGTGTTTATAATATTGTGTAGCCCTTAAGGATTTTATTTTAAGCCATTTATAACAGGTAGTTTACACATTTCTTTCCTTTTTTCAGTCTCATGTATCACTCTCTTATTTTCAAAGTGTAATCTGACGCTACTTCTTAAATTCATTTGCTTTGTGTCCTTACTTTGGTGTTGACATTTTATTCTCTGTTCACCTAAACACATCTATTCTCTGGAAATTGCCATGACAAAACAAACTCACCAACCAGGATACTTTTAACAATGTTTTTCTGCCTTTTGTGTGTGTGTGTATGTGTTCTTTTAGAGGGGCGCGAGTGTGTTAACTGTGGAGCCACATCGACTCCTTTGTGGAGGAGGGATAGCACGGGACACTACCTTTGCAATGCCTGCGGACTGTACCACAAGATGAATGGCCAGAACAGACCACTTATCAAGCCCAAGCGCAGACTGGTGAGTGCCTCGCCTGCTGTGTGGTTCTCAAACAATGTTTTGGGGTCCTAACTAATAGCCCTAAAAATGTTCCACAACAATGATAAGACACGTTCAAGGACTGGGTCACAGAGCTTATGATCTCAAATTATGGGTCCCATGAAAAATGTTTACCAAGCTTTGAAAACAACTATGTTCTTATTTGAGGACCAATTCGGCAGGATCCCCCACCTTTCCATGTCTTTTTTATTAATTTACTCTTTACCAGAATATTTTAAATAATATACTTTAAGATTGTATTAATTAAACACAAAAAATGCATAATTAAATAAAAATGTGGCCAATTTGAAGGCTTTATAGCAATAGACCTTCCTTGACTTTTTCTTCCTGCTCGGTGTTGAGGGAACAAGCCCAAAAAACCCTCTCTGTGTTCCCGGAAACTGTTTCTGGTAACTATCTTAAATAGTGCAATAATCAATAACAATAATGATTTGTTGGTTTTGAATACATTAGGGTTGGACAAAATATTGCAAATTTATTGTTATCGCGATATCAGCAAACGCAGTATCCATATCTCAAGAAACTCAGTGTATTACAATGTTATGATCTGACATCTGAGTTTTACACTCAATCATTTTCCTATCAGAGCCCTAAATACAAATGTGTTGTGCTCAAATAATAACATTTTCAAAAGTCCAGAAGTTGTGTACAATGTATATTTCTGCTTTCATTTAATTGAACTTACTTTGTCAAAACGATATATCAAAATATTGCGATTATTCAACATTGTTATTGCATGTTTTTCCTATATTTTTCTCTTGTAAAAGTCTTGAGACCTGATACAGTCCAAGTGAAGACCTGTTTTAGAGCTTGTCAAGGTTTAGTATACACAAACAAATACAAACCTCTGGACCAACTTTCATCAGTCAAAAGCTCTGAAGACCGTAATGATATCGCAATACAAGTAGTTCTTTGCAATATTGTAATAACTGGACATTTGTGAAATATGTTTTGCTGCACTAATGTGAAATGTTGCTTTATAACTAAAAAGCGCTGAGTGGTGAGTCCCTACAGACAAAGAGAAAACCTCGGTAGTAAATTAAAAGAGTGGACTTAAGGTGACCGAGGGTTGAAGATACAATCTCAGGAAACGTATATTTTCTCAATCAGGTTCCAGGAATTGTCTTTAGCCGTTCACCTCTTGCTTCTTTGACTCGGGCCGCTATAGCCAAGTGCTGTTTTTGTTATCATTATTATCGCTGCTTCTGATGGTGTCATTGATAGGGCCACTATAGGGACACTATGCCTCAACAGAAAAAAAGCCCACACCTTTTCTGCTCTGTAATGGCAATAGTGGTTGTGGTTAGGAATTTTTAAGTGTATTGTTTAATCTCTTTCTTCATAAAATATGGGTCAGAAATATTGTCTGCATGTGCCATAAAACCTTGTCACCATAGATCTAGATATGAATGGATCTGATTAGTTAATGACAAATACATTACGTAATTTGTCATTGTCAGTCTCTGAGTATACTGTGAAATAGTATGCCCTCAAGCACACAATAATAATCAAATTAAATGTACCACAGTTTTATTTATTTCTAAAGCAAGTCCTGAACAACAGAACAATATATCATACTCTGTAATATATGTTAATACCTGCTACTAAGCAAATACCGGCACAATGTTTGCAGCTCTAAATTTAGATAGTCCTGGCAGATAAGGTCTATCTATTCTGTCTATGTGGCAAAGCTTTTATTATTGATTTGCATATGTTTTATCACAACTTATATCATTATTATTAAATATACAATTACTTAATGTACAATTTCATGCCGTTTGCCATCATAACATCATCCAAATGGTTAATAATTGCGAGGGACAACACACTAAGGTTCCTGTCCCATGGGAATTAGTGGTATCTACAGCTTAGGAACTGCCTTATTCAAACTAAAGGATCATAGCTGTATCGAACATTTAAAGCATTAGAGTTAGAGTAGGCAACCATGTTATTGTGCCTAAGGTGACTGGGATTTGGATGAAGTCTGATATGTGCATTTTAATCTCAAATAAAAGCAGAATAATCAAATATTAACTGGGACAAAACACGTGAGATCTCCTGACTGTTATCATTATCAAACAGAAAATGTATTTGTAAGCTAATTGAATTGCCTGTTATTGCCATCTTTCTTATACTATTAGCTTATATTAAGGATATTGTCTGGAAATATCTGTATGGTCCACGTTTCTTTTTGCATCGAAGCCTGCAAAGTGCTCCTAAATATGCAAAAAATATATAGTTTTATCATACTAGAGTTAGCATGTTTGGAAAACCTTGAACCAACAGATTTTACGCGGTGTTTAATTCAGCTTTTTTTATGGAGACGACTCTGGAAAACGACTGCAACATGGCTTTAGTACAAGCAGCGTTGAACATCGTGAAGAGCGATTATTGTTGACTACGTCTAGCGTCAGAAAACTTAGAGCAGCTTTGTGTTACGCGGTGTGAAATATTTGCTCGAGTGCGTGGCGTATATGGAGCTGTATGTCAGGCCGGGTTTCCGTGCGCCTCGTCTGGGCTGCGCTCCCATGCGTCTGGTGCTCCTCGGTGGCAGCAGCGCTCCAGTTGTTTCCTCTCCGGATACCTGACCCGTCCAGATAAAGCGGAGAGGGCAGCGCCTGCTTCCTCACGCAGCGGGATCCACGACTACAGGCTCCCGGGTCTCCGCTGCTGTAGTGGCGGTGGTCAAGCGCTACAGCCACGCCATAAAGTTGGGAAAGTTATTGGCGCTGATGCAAGCAGGGCTGTGCGCGTAAAGGACACGTTACAAGGCAAACCACACTAATTGAAAATCTATAATTTTTTAGGTAGACTTAGATTGAAAACATTTTGATTAAAAATTAGGTTATACGGAGTGTTAGCTTTTTCTTTGTTAAAAATATACTAAGCCTGTGGTTCCAAAACATTGGGCGGGGACTTAAAAATGGGTCATGGGAGATTTTATCATAGGCTATGAATATGGAGAGTGAACAGGCTATGTCTGGACAAAGATGTCATATGAAGCTTTGCAATACAGATTTTGGGATTTATATAGAGTATTGTGATAAATGAGCAGTATTAAGTGTATGTGTAATCCAAATGTGAAATAATATAGTTATTATCTGCTTTTGACTGTACATAACTGTCCAAATAAGCTTTTGACATTCTCAACTTGAGGGTCATGAGCATGTGCTCATAGGGCGTCATCAGGCAGTGCACTGGGGTCCAGGAGGTTTAGGGGCCCATTAGAGTGGGCCCTTGTTTATCTAAATCAAGTCTGTGTTTAAAATATTCATAATGATTAGGACCAGCACATAACTCTGTTATATAGTTTCACAAAATTAAGCACATGTTTTTGTATAAAACTCAAGTAAAACAGCTAAAAACTTAATGCATGAATCTGAAATACTGAATGTGCTGTTGGGCCCATTCTGAAAACCTGCACTGGGGCCCACATCACCAAGTTATGCCACAGCATGTGTTTAGCAGGTTTACAAACCTGTGTGGAAAAATAGCGTTGTTTGGTTATGGTGTCGTTACGAGTTGCAAAATGTAAATATGTTAACTGTGTGTCTGTGGCCAGTATGGCTGACCTGTTGAGAGTCACTAAAAGCACATTGTGTTCTTTTTGCTTCATCTCAATTAAAGCTGTATGAATGTCTGTCCACAGTCTGCCGCCCGGAGAGCAGGGACCTGTTGTGCGAACTGTCAGACGACCACCACCACGCTCTGGAGACGCAACGCCAACGGAGACCCAGTCTGCAACGCCTGTGGACTTTACTACAAACTGCATAATGTGAGTTCAACCTGGATATATTATTAAAAAACATAGGGTAAGATACACAGGCATTGACATAAACGCAGGTTGCTCTCAAACTCCACTGGGCACGTTGATGTTTTCTTTCTTTCCTTCGGCCTTATTGTTTTCATGCTAGGCGTAATCCCCTTGAGAATCACAATGGTGGGACTGTTTCTAAGTGGAACTCTATAAGAATAGCGCCCATAAGTCTAGAGCCATGGTTCACAAACCCAGGACGCAAAAGTGGATTGTGGGAGATTTCGTGTGGGTCAAAATTGGGCACAATCAGCGTTTAAAAATCGAGAAAAACATATATAAAAGCCCAAATGCATGTAATAACTACTTCTTCACAGTGTTAGTATCAACAAATGAATACAGGGCAACATAAGCACTAGCCACATGTCAGAAAAAAATATTGCTTATTTTGTAATAAGAATCATTTTAGAAAAAAACAAGGCATCAAGATTAACTAGTCTTTATTATCAAGGATTTTAATATAGCAGAGCCAACCCACTGGTCTACTTGGCTTGTTAACACTAAATCAGTGGCGGCTGATTACAAAAAAATATATATATATATAAAAAATCAGCACTGACCATATCTGTTTACATAGAGATTTAGCACAGATGCTTTTCCTGTCACTACCAGCCACATACTGTGACTGTAGCAGGTTATGCATTAAGTGACGTGTCTTGCCCAAGGACACAACAACAGAATGCATGGGGTCAGAGCGGGAATCGAACCACATTGTCTTGGTTGACAAAAATGTTATTGTTCGATTAATTTTATACACTCTTTATACTCTAGTTTATTACTTTATAACATTTATTTTTCATTTTATTCAAATAACAAAAGTGTTTTTTCGTAATATGTTTCATCACCTGATTAATGTGACTTCTTTGTGTAACACTCCGCTAAGCCCCACCCACATGCCGTCTAGCCATTTGGTCGACTGTAGCCCTACAAAAAAGAAAAATGTAAATTAACTCAGAGCTAGAAGTTTAAGGTCAGCTCTAAATGTGTCATGCAGTGAGAAGTAGTATAGAATAGAATAAAAAGAGGTTGCTATATTGCCAATGGGGATGAGAGAAGACATAGATTTTGCTGTTTTATGTACTACTTGCAGTCCTGACGAGTTTGTCTTCCCCCCGCAGGTGAACAGACCTCTGACCATGAAAAAAGAGGGCATCCAGACTCGCAACCGCAAAATGTCCAACAAATCCAAGAAGTCCAAGCGCAGCAGCGAGAGCTACGAGGACTTCTCCAAAACCATGCAGCACCACCACCACCACCACCACCACCATGACAAGAGCTCGCCCTTCAGCTCCCTGGCTGGACACATGTCGATGGGCCACCTCCCCTCGCCTTTCAGCCACACGGGACACATGCTCCCCACGCCCACCCCGATACACCCCACGTTCGGACACCACTCCAACATGGTGACCGCGATGGGCTGAGGCGAGCGTCTGTTCCTTGTGGGAGGGGGCAGCTTAGGACGCGCCTCAAAAAAAAAAGACAGTGTGTGCGTGCAGGGGGTACTGTGTTACAGAGGCCAGTGACATGAGGGGGAATTGAATGCATCCCGGGAGGAGAGGACTAACTTACTTACTCCTAATGTATGGCTCTAATTTACATTGAGTGGTGCGGTTCAGGTCGGGTCAGTACGGCAGCAGTTTGGTTCAGTAATTCGTGAGGAGGCTTGTGTTTCTCTGAGCTGCTGAGAAGAGAGACATCTGCAGTGTTTTTAAATGAGATATACATTTGTAGTGGACGTTCTAAACTGGGATTCATTGCCCATAATTAATATAAACAGTAGAGTAAATCCTGGTGTGTTGTTGTTTGGAGCGTCCGTGGTTATTCAGTTAATCGATTAATCAGCATTATGGCCATAGTTGATTGAAAGAAAAACTATTAATTGTTATGCTGTACAATGGAGTAAAGGTACAGTACCATTGGAGAGTTAAACATAAAATTAAGCAACTGTTTCCTAAAATATACAAGCCTATAACTTGTTTTTAGTTTTAAAAAAGCCAGTTTTTTATTATGGTTCATGAGTTTGAACTTAATAAAGAGCTGATTTTTATAAAACGTAATCATAGGTTATGTCAAGCCGGTGGTTAAAGGTTAATCGATAACCGTTTGTTAAGACTACCTATTAATCAATGAAAGAAAATTAACTGAATGTGCAACCCTAGATGTTGTATGAGAGACTGGAGAAACCATAGCTTTAGAAAACAACTTTCCGAACATCCAATTGTTATAGCTGTAGCAATTTCCTACATTTTAGGGGGGTCGTTATTAATGCAGACAATAAATCCAATGTTTAAGCAATGCAGTAAAGAACCTACAATGGCCACTTAATCTAAATCTGGAAACAGCTATTGCCATTTAAAGCTAGGTTGTTTTCAAAAAAGTACCAAACTTAGCATGTCAGCATTAGCTTGTCTAGTCATACTCATTTATTTTCTTAGCAATGTGAAGTGGGTCTGAAGCTCTCCCATTCAAAATCTATCTGCACCAAAATCATTCCTACCTGACCAATCATAACTTTTTTATCTAAAATTGGGATGGGCTTTTTGTAATTCTCTTCTTCTCTGATTGTTTATGAAATTGCGCTCCAGATGAAGTTTATACTGTTAGTACTGCCCACTGTTTTCCTCATTGGTTATATGTCCATCCAGTTGCATTCAAAGGTAGTTGAATGTGTCAATTTTTTTCCACCAACTTGGAGATCAAACTCAAATCAACAAGGATGAGAATAATTCCTTGTATAGCATAGAAAAAGTTTTCGAATGGCTGGCCGATTACATTTTCTCTTTAGGAATAGGGCTGGGTACTGTTAAACCTTTGTGGTATCGAGAGAAAAGTTACAATACTACTAGGGGGACCTTTAATGTTCTTTTGCATGAATCAAATAAATACCACAGAATAAATCATACAAACTACTGGTTTTAACTTACAGCTAAGGATTGTGCTCCAAATATTCTTTCTTTTATGCAATATTATTGTGTTTTATGATTGTAGAAGATGAGTTAGCTCACCATAGGTATCAGACAAAGTATCCTTCAAGTACCGGTATCGAAAACTAGGTATCATTTAAGTACTGGTATCAAAAAAATCTGAGCAGTACCAAGCCATATTTAGAAAATGGATGTTTATTACAAGAAGAAGCTACTTTCCTATCAACCAATCATCTATCATCCAGTTGAGAGACTGCTCTATTTAGGATCACAATATTAAAACCACGGGCCAAAATACATTACTTTTCGAGACACCTTTTGGTAATAGAAACTTACCTGTACTGACCCGACCTGTACCGTATACCGCTCCAGGAAGATGCCCTTATTTGGTACCAATATTGACAAAAGGAAGTGATGTTTGCTTCCTGGTCAGGCACATGTACTTTATGTAAAAAATTACTATTGCACCTCTTTTCTCTGCTCCCCACTGTTAGCCTGACTGTGCTTTTCGGCTTCAGTGTGGTTTAATATGTGCCGAACAAGTTTATAATTACTGTGAATATTGTACATATGGGAAACTATAGGGGGACAGAGCTAGCCCCTTAATGTTATACATGAAAATATGCTGGATTTTTTGCTTATGGACGATTTTAAAAGGAAATTGTTACTATGAACCCAAGCAAACGAGTCCTAATTTGGCACTGTTTATTATTATTATATATAATTATTATTATTGAGATAATTTATTTTCACTGCCTTGTACTTTACTTTATCGAATCACCTAAATACGGATACTGCTATACTACTTCTGAGTATATTTTTAGCTGAAGTGCTTTCTCTGGTCAACATTTATACTTGTCCAAATAAATAAAAACAGACAAAGAGAATGGCTTCATCTGTTTCTTCTCATCTAAGGCAATTTATCGGGGCTTAGGACTGACACAAAGAGTCCACTGGTTTGTGACGCCTTGTGGATGGATCTGAGGAACTGCTTACAAAACGCCCAAATGCAAACGCTGCCCATTAAAGTGACTTATCCCTCTTTATACATAAGATATACAAATACAAGAAGAAGTAGCTCCACACTTCAGCGGCAAAGTTGTTAGCACTGTCAACTCACGAAGGTTACCGGTTTGATTCCTGGACCATGTGAGACCTTAAACAAACAAAAACATGCACAATAGAATAATCCAGACCAAAATCCTGCGGTCGCTCTCGGCTCCGCACAGGTTGCTCCAGTGGCATTAAAAGATCTTAAAAAATCTTTCTACCTTAATGTTTAATTTAATTCTGAGTGAGGATTTATACCTGTAAAAGTAACCTGTATCAATATTATCTGTACACAGGTTCTTAAAGCACAGAAACACAGAATTTAGTTATTGTAGGTTTTGTGGTTTATCCAGGAGAGACTTAAAACAAACAGACAAATAAGTGAAGTGTAGCGGATGATTTATTAAAGGAATACACTTTAGTGCTTAGACCCCGGCAGGTAGAGACGTCAGCGATGAGATGAAGGGAGAGTTTGATAGATTAGTTTGGGAAACAATGTCTCCCCGGGGCCTAGACACTGGTGATGGTGAAGAGGAGGAGGATCTGAGGAGGCTGATGGCTCTGCTGCTGCGGTGGAGGGTTATTTATATGCTAACTATATGAGAATGGCTTGAGTATTGATTGGATGAGAGGCAGGTGACAGGTGAGAGGGTGAAGATGGGGGGAAAATAAATCGCTTCCTCGTTGAATTTGCAGCTTCACTACCTTTCTGTTACGTGGCAGGACATCCTCATTTTCACTGAGAACATCATTAATAAAAATGTTTTAATAGGTTATTTTCACATGATGTCACAACCTGTGTGTAACTGAGATGGGGGCTGATTTTTCTGGTGTGGAAAGAAAAAAAGAGCAAAATCATGGACCTTATCATAATATAAATGATAATGTTTAACACTTTTTTCCATTTTATATATTTCTCATGAAAATAGCATCAAACCTAGAATGCAGTGGTTCCCAAAGTGGGGTCCAGGGGCCCCCAGGGGTCCACAAAGGTACTGCAGCCCCCAGAGGCTGTCTATATTTCAAATCAATTTCAGTTTTAATTCATTCTTTAGACACATGGTTTTTATCCATAACAACAAATAAAACATAAAAATATAAAAAGACAATTAGTCAATGAAAATATTAAGTACCTAAAAACATTGAGTAGATAGAAAAAAGCTCAGTTGAAATTAATTACAGTAATTTTAGTAATATTTGTTTTAAAATATTACTTTAAAACTATTTTTAGATTATTTTTTTAAATATATAGACAAAAACATGACAGTCTTTTGAGGGAAGTTCTATTGTTGGGGGTCTGCATGGGATTTTTGGAAATTTAAGGGGCCATGACACTCTTGACTTTGGGAATGGCTGCTTTAATGAAATAATTTCATGAAGAATCTGTTGCTGAAGTGTCAATATTCAGATGTTTAGTGTTATTAACAGTCTTTACAAATGAACAGACTGAAAAACTAACAACAGTACACCTCTAACCTCTGTGTCTCCGTTTGTGAGCGCTGTTGCTTCTCTCTCACTGTTCCTCTGAGCTGCTGCAGCACCTGGCCCCACACTGTAAACCCAGCTTTTCTAATATTGCTTTGTTTTTGCAAAGGCCAGAGTCATTACTTAACCTGACCAGGTGTTAACACTACTTAACTTAAGTAGTGAGTGCACTAATGGCTCTCTGCAGAGTAAACTTAAAATCCTCATTTTTTACAGGAGATGGGAGGGGTTTGGGCTGTGACATCAGCACAAGTTCTGGAAAGCTGTGTCAGTGTCAGCAGCAGAAACACAAAATGGATGAGGTTTTGGTGGATTACAGCTTCAAAACTTGCGGTAAATGCATAAAACTGTAAAACTGTACACTTAACATGTGTGTTAAAGAGTAATTTTGAACATGTGACAGTGGAGTTACTGCAATAGTGAGTCCCAAATTAATCCTGGACTGTTTAAAACAAACTAATTATTTTGAGAGATATTTTCATGGTTTGGCATGTCTGTTAGAACTGTGGAAACATCAGAAATAGTCATGTTTTCATTAGAAAATTCCAGTTAGCAGCCCATGCCTTCATTAGCGCTGTGTAGCTGTGTTTAGCATGTAGGATTAGCACTAGTCTGACGGCTAACATTGGCCTAAACAGGTTACAGTGTGGTTTTAGGGATTCAACATGGATAATGGGACTACTTGGTCTTTTAGCACAGAAACTGTTCTTTAGCACCATGCCCTTATTTTAATATTAGCACAGTTGGCTTGTTTATTCATGCTACGTGTTCTTTATAATACAGCTTCCCTCCATTTTTGTGGAGGTCAAACAGCTCAGCTTAGCCGGTGTGATTTTTTTTTTCTCTCTTTAAAATAGATGGGCATTTTTTTAATTTTTAAACTATTGTGATTGTCACCTTAGCTGTAACAGTATCAGTTCTACAGCTCTTAGAGCAGTGCTGCCACCACTTTTAACCTATTTGTGTTGGTGTTTTTGTGCTGAGTAATAAAGTCATAAGCTTTAAGTTTTAAACTTAAAGCTTTTTTTACAGGTCATCATGGCCTGCAGGCAGTGGATCTGTGTAAGCTGGATTGCAAGTTCACAAGTGAAAAGTCCAAGAAACACCATTGCTTAAAGTTGTCAAGCAAAAGATAGAGCTGACCCAGAGGAGGACAGAGGCGGTGGAGTCTGAAGCTGCTCTATGCCTTGTTATGGATACTGGCCTGCACTCTTTAGTTGTGATCAGGTATGCCAAAATTTGAATTTTCTATATATTTTAAAGTGGGTGTCTCATCAAGAGACTCTTACACAATTTTAAAATGTATTTTTGCAAATGATGTCACTCTCCTCATCATGTCTCCGACATTTTAGATCAAAGAGGGACAACATAGGACAACGTTTGGTACAACTTATATAAGAAATGAAGGTAAGACTGTGCCTACAGGACTTCCACAGAGTTTTTCAAGACTAATTCTGTAAGTATCGTTTTGCATTGTCTACACTAAGTGGGCTGGGTCTCAGTGGTTACATTTTTATTTCCAAAAATCATGAGTTTTTACAGTACATGTGTCTATATAACATTGGCAGTCAAATTCTGTAGTGATGTTTAACTGTATCTGTGTTTATATTTTAGTGTGAAAATAGTTACTAAACCTTAAAGAATATTAAAGTTTATTTTGTTCTCATCTTAGGACACCGATGACTCTTTCACCAGCTGGACTGTGGGATCTTGCTCGTTAACCCTGATGGTGCCAGGACTTCAACCTTTTCCCATCTCCACACAGCGGTGCTGAAAATTGTGATTGAGGGCAAAGTTGTCAACAGCTACAAGACTTGCCAAAAGCCATGTGCCTGCTGTTAGGTCTGACATGTGCATTCAAACTAAACTTACTTTTGCACTTTTTTTGCAATAAATCTGCATTAATGAAAAAAAATCGAAAACACTGTATAAGATGCAATGATAATACTCACAATATCTAGTGATAAAACCAAAATAACTTAGTTCTGAATACCAATAATTATTAGAAAAGATGATGTTGACTACTAATTAACATTAGTAATCATAACTAATGCACTTAAGTAATCAAACCACACATACTGAAGTCCCTGTGTTGACACAGCTTGGATTACTTAGTTTTAGTTTGTGTAAAAACTAAACCTCACGAGACAATGGGTTTCCTTGCGCAGTTCTAGTAATGATTACTAATTCAGGTTTACAGTGCATGGCTCCTAGAGCTATACATTACCCTACATTTTGGAGTAAAGTGCAGATGACTCCTGTGTGACGCCTCGCTCGGCTTTATTTTTGTTTTACCCTCTTCTTATCTGTACAATGTTTTTTATTTTTTTCTGCCATTTGGCCGCTTTGCCTTGATGAAAATTAAGAAATAAAGCCATAGCTAGCTTGTTGTTTGCAAGACTCGAGACGTCAGTGAGACTGTGTTGGCACTGCGGGAGGGTGAGATGCAGGACACGCCCCTCAATAACTTATAAAATATTAAAACCATCACACGGACTCCCAAACAGTTTAGATAAGGTAAAAAAGTTCTGCTTTAAAAATAGTATCTAAGCCATACAGTTTATCAGAGTCATATTATAGATGAAAACACTGTCTCCATTACATCAGTGTGGTTTTGTAATGTCTTATATCACTGCTTTCAGGCAATATAACAGTGAATGAGGAGGCCAATTTCATAAGAGCCTGATCCAGCAGCAGATGTAGCTTTCTCATGTTTGGTCAACATCACTAATCTCACTGCTCAGAGAGTTACAGCCTTCGGAGAAAATGTTCTGTCTGAACTGAGAGCTAACCCCAACACACAGCTCATGCTGCCTGGACAGGAACAGGTTGAATAAATGCTCTAAATGTGTTGGATATGAAAGCTTCTCTTTGAAATTATGAGGCAAAAGTCATGAGGAAAGATGTAATGTGAGGTTAGTTTTATTGTTCTCTAAACCTTAAAAACTTGCATCACCAGAAATCCCTTTATCTCCAGCCCCTGCCTCTACAACAGCATCATTATCTTTTCATTTATCCAGGCTGCGGACTGGCACATAGAGTAAAGAGTACTGTGACCCTGTGTGGCAGGATTTATTGGCCATCTAGTGAATGCTTTGCCATTATTTATCCTCATTTCACTTTGCTTTCACTTTGTATTTATTATGTTTTTCTCTTTTGTAACCAGTTGTAGCCAGTGCTGGAATAGACACTTCCTCAGTAGCCTTTGATTCAGTGTCTACCAACCATGTAGACAACTGATCCTGGTTCAGGAAAGATTGAATATCGTTTCAATATTTCACTTTATTTGAAGCCTAAATATAGTTTTAGTTACATTAAATGGTGAAACAGGTTTATGTGCCATAAAGGTTGTAGTCAAGTAATTTAGAAAAATAGCTTTGGTTCCATAAAAAGTGGGTCACCTTTGAGATCTCATAGATTTAACTTCTTTTTTTTTAAATGAGTCAGATATCTTCACTTCAGTGACACCAGTAAACACAAAACATTTCCAGTAACAAGACTTAACTATATTCTGAAGGCTTTGTTGATATCTAATTCCAAGCCTGATTTATTGTCCATTTTACTCCCAAAAACAAAACAAAAAATTAGACCTTTTAAGGCTGTTGTCAGTATTTTCTAATTTACTAAAAGATAAAATCAGATATCCATAATCCCCTCGGTAAAAGCCTTTTCATTTAACATGTCGATAATCAAGAATTTTAAACCTGACTCTTTCCAATATCCAGATTTTGTTTTGTTTTTTTAAAACTGTGCAAATGTGCAAATTTTTACGCATAAAATACTTAATTTTCATATTCAAATATTTAATGACTCAAAACTTGCAATACATTTTTTTCCTATATCTACAGGAAAAGTTTCACATAGATATGTTAGTTTAATAGTTAGTATATCACTCTGGACTCTATCAGATAATGTTTTGTTAGGTTTGGGGACAGTAGTAGTACTTTATTGAGCGTGCAAAACTTTTAACATTCAATGCTTTTACAGAAGAAATCATTTTGTTCTGTAGATTTATTCTACTTTAGTAATATTATTTTGAAGTTACAGTATTTTTACCTGAATACCACTGCCTTTTATAATCAGTAATATAATAAAGTACATATTAATTTTCCTTTTTTCTTTTTGTTTTCCTCAGAAGGCAGTGTCCTGAGGCGGTAGATGCATGAGGCCTTTATTTGACAGAGCGAGGGTCACTCCGAGTGCAGCGTACAGCCTCCTCTCAGGCCTCCCTTTGGCCTCTGACCCTGGAAGCACTTACCCTGTCATTCACACCGGCCCTCCCACCGAGCCTTTTTAAAATGTCACATCCTCCCTAACAATATGGCACCGAACTTCTCCAATAAACAGGAGATAAAGGCCTTTGTAAAGTGGAGCTCTGTTACCGGGTGGGCAGCCTAAATCAGCTCTAACAGTGAGATTTATGGCTTCTACCTTTATGCATTAGGCCTGAACTTAAATTGTTTGTTTTTGTTGCAAAGTTAATCAAAGGGGAAGGCCAGTGAAGAGTAAAGAGGAGACCGCATCAAAGAGCCAAGTTTAGACCTGATTATGAGGAAGAAATGTGGGAGGACACTTAAAAAGAGGCACACTGTACAAGCTCAGGTAAATGTATTGTCCATGCATAAACTGTATTTGGCTGTTTGCTGTTTTGGTCCAGCAGTGTAGTGATGCAAAAAGGAAGAGTTACTTCAGTGTTCTTTCTGGTAGTACTCAGGATTCTTGCAGTTCAAGTCCTGGTTTGTTAACTTGAGAGTTGAATCCAGTAGTGAGTAAGTGTAGACCCCTGCTTAGTCCTAGGTTTAGACCTTGTTTAGTCCTGGTCTAGCCTGGCCTGATACCTAATGGTTTGAATTTCATTTCTATGGGTGGAACAATCACAGATGGAGTGACCAGTCAGAGAAATGAAGGGCAGGACGTACTGAACTGACAAACATGGCGGTTTGCCGTTTTTGCCGTAAAACACCAGAATACTCTGTAATATGAGCAGCCCTGTACTTACAGCAGCAGAAGCCAGTTGTACAAAGAGTTGCAGAAAAAGTTAGTTTGTTTGAATGTTGTTGTTACTTCAGACGTCACCGAGACTTTACTGTTGTTAAAATAGAAACAGGGCAAAAAACAAAACAAAACACAGAACTGAACAACAGCGCAAACTTCAGCAGAATCAACAGGTAAAGAAAGCACTAAAGGCGGTTAATGAGGTGACAGAAGTTATAAAGTTTGTATTTAAAAGCCTTCCACAGATAAACGGCTGTGATAGGCCAGTTCCAAATCGACCAACGGAAAGTACTTCACTGCGAGTGAAAAACCAGACTGTCCTGCTTTCGAAAAGAAAGTAGGAGGGGCTGGCTCCCCAGGCTACTCTAATTGTTATTCACCTTTTAATTTTGTTTTTTGGTTGTGTAGTTGTGCAATGAGGATGAGCTGCTCAGTCTCTAGGGCAGTGGTTCTCAAACTGGTGGTGCAGGTACCACTGGTGGTACAGGCTTTTTAGTACTAGTACTTTTTAGTAGCATTCAGGAGTTGTTGTTTTTTTTTTTTTTTTTTGCAGTTCAAGTCCTGGATTGATTACCTTTAGAGTTTGAGCCAATACTGAAGCGTAGACCACTGCTTAGTCCTGGTTTAGTCCTGGTTTAGTCCTGGTGCTGGTTTAGACACAGTTTCTTTGAATTAATGCCTATTTTATTCATTGCTTTAGAGCTCCGTTACCTCTGATTTTGTCTCATCTCAGTCCAAATGATTACTGATGACTAAGATGGTATTGGAAGTAAAAAGTTTGAGAATCACTGCTGAAGGAAGCTGTGTCTTATCCTGGTTGTTCTTTGAGGCCGAGAGTCCTCTGACCTTAGGGAGGGGTGTGATCAGTTGGTGTCCTGGGTGGGGAGGGTCTGATGTTACTGAACCTGACGTCCTCCAGTGAGCGGAGGCTGCTGTTGGAGGACCACTCTGTGTCTTAAACACTGTAGACCTAAATATGAGTGACGTGACCCTGATACTGTCCTCTCATCCACTGGGACGCCCTAAACAAAACCACTGTTATGAAGTCACTGGTTTTGCACCTTTGAAGTGTTTTGCTCCAGTGGGACAGGCCTCTCTGTTCTGATCTGGGACAGACTCTAGGAGACCTGGGTCCAAGGCACAATGGGTTTTGTCTCTGAGGAGGCCCAGGACAGTGAGAGGGCTGGAGATAGTAGATCAGAACGGCCGATATCTCTGCCGGCTACAGTCAACAACAATAAACAATAGCACAGATATGATTCTGAAGATGACTGATGATAAATAAATAAATCACATTATTCTGTTGTGTTAAAAATAATAATAACCTAGATTCGATATGTAATTCTGTTATGTGCAAATAGGACATACAGATTTGAGAAAACATTCCCCGAAAACTCCTTCACTCACAAGTAACAGCTTTATTAAAGGGGATATGATGTTTAAAAATATAATAATTACTTCACTACTGTCATAAATAAACAGGTGAAGAGACCAGCAGAGGGCTATGTTGAACCTAAACATAGAAAAAAAGCTTTTTATTAACTTAAACTGATGCTATTTTACTATAAAATAAAAAATGTCTGTGAGGAATCAATGGAAACAGAGCTGTACACTGTTTTTTGGATAAATGAATGAGAGCAGACTGGATGTAGAGGGCTTGCTGATTGGGCAGTGCTTCCTGGAGTGGGCGGGGTTGGTAGGAGAGGTGGAGGTTTGTAGCACCGAGCGTTTGGAGGCCTCAAAAACTCAGCGCCAGGGACTACAGGATTACTTTCAGCTGCGTGAATGAAACAAAACACAACTCCAGGTACAGTTTTCTATGAGGGAACAATATTATAACATGGTAGAAAGATTAAAAAAAAAAGTTGAGTTGGCCCATTGAAGCATCTATAACTTTAGTCTCTGCAAACATTACCCCAAGTTTGCAATGATTCTCTTAATACAAATAGCATATCCTTATTATTACAAGATACCATTATGAGATATAAAGTTGTTTTCCTTGATTAAAATAAAACAGATGCATACTGTTCAGATAAAGGGAGTGGGTCTTTCTTACATACTTTGACTGCCCACACATCTTCTGATGTAAGAATGTATTTACATTCTTTGACTAAAGGTTTCTCTGAGTCATGCGATCTCAGAATGCCTTTGGAGAAAATTGGTTCATGTTCTTCTGCTTATTCCACTTAGGGCTCATGGGTGGCTGTAGCCCTACCCAGCAACTATGGGCCTTAGGCAGGTTACACCCTGGACAATGGCCGGTTTGTCACAGGGCTGACACAAAGACAGATAGACAAACGATCATTCACTCACACACTCATTCACTCGGGGCGATTAAGAGTAACCTATTGACCTAACACATGCATGTCTTTGGGCGGTGGGAGGAAGCAGGAGTACCCAGAGTACACCTGTATATACAGCCACAGTATCATGGTATCTTTCATTAGCTGGATTTGTCTTAACCAGGATGCTTGCTTCTCATTTTTGAAATTAGGATATGATATTACTTGCACAGAGACAAAAACTGTAAAAGCCCTATCAAAGTCGGGATACTCAGGTTCCTGTACTCAGCCCATGCCCCGTCAGAAGCACCAGGACTTGCCCCTCACTGTAACTGTCTAAAAGTGGGACACCCTCGGACCACCTGATCCACAGCCTCCGACAGCGCCTTTCTTCTGGGTCTGAGCGGACAAATTCATCCCTCTGTCTCCAAACAATCACCTCTTTTCTTCTGCCCCTTCTGCTCCAATGAAAGGCCGAGGGAGGGTCTGCCCCATAGAGCTGCACACTGTGGGCAGAGCTGTGTGTGAGGAGGGCCCCTGGGACTGGGCGTCTGGGCTCCACTATCTTATAACACGCTGACAAAAAGCCCTTGGTGCAGCCCTGGGGTAATCTGAGAGGAGGGGTATCTAGGCCGGGAGCAGACTCAGGGAGGGACCGGTGCAGGTGTGAGGAGGCTACAGGGGAGTGTTAAACGTAGGTGCGCAAATCTCTGCAGCAGCAATGTGACTGTTTTATTCAGCTAAAGAAGATAATATTTCAGATTTAAAGATGGTTTGATGAATGCAAAAAAAATATTTTTGCCTGTCATGGTTATCCTTTTCCTGCTATGGTTGGTTTATTAGCAAAAAAACTCAAAAAGTAATGGTCGACTTTAGATTAAAATTTCAGGAAAGGTCAGTAATGGCCCAAGAAAGTTTTTGATGTGGATCCACAGCAAAAATGTGGCTTTATTTTGCCCATATTTTAAAGTAGTAGACAGCCAATGCACACTGTAATACACAGAGTAAACTGTGTTGAAACCCATGAGACTCTAGTATGCAGTATATGCAGGTGAGCCACCGATGTGTCGATGGAGTTAAAGGGCTACATTCTGCAAAACCTTTTCTGAGCTTTCTGCCATGTTATAATGTTGTTTCCTCATAAAAAACATACCTGCAGTTGTGTTTTGTTTTATGCACACCTGTTTGAGTAATCTTGTAGTCTCTGGCACAACCGCTCTGAACTATCAGAAATGCTCAGTTGTAAAAAGTCCCCGCCTCTCCCATGAACCCCTGCCCACTCCAGAACCAATCAACAAGCCCTCTACATCCAGTCTGCTCTCATTCCTTTATCCATAAAAACTGTGTACAGCTCTGTTTCCACTGATTCCTCACAGCTAGTTTCCATGTTGTAGTAAAATGACATCATACAAAATGTTTAAGGAAATAAAAAGCTTTTTTTCTTCTGTTTGTGTTCAAAGGACGGCAACAGTATGCATCTCATTGCAAGATAGGGTCAAACATACAAATTCCAGCCACAATGGGGGTCAGTAAAGAAACTGATTAAATGATGAAAGGATTAGTATTAGTGAGTTGTTTACTATTGTGAGATATAAGAGTTTTGTGGCTTGATGGACAGAGCATTTACCCCTCAACTAGAAGATTTCCAGTTTGAATCCAGGTCAGGGCACTATGTCTTTGGCATTGTGAGACTCTTAAAGATCCCATATCATGCTTTTTTCAGGCTTTTTGAAATCATTTTGGACACGTCTGCATTAGTAGTTCATGTTTTAAAACTTAACATAATATATCTGTGTGGAAAACATCTGCTTTCGGGGAGCTTTGACTTGGCAGAGAATGTTTGGATTAGATGTCTGTCGCCCCCTGCTGGCAACGGTAGGGAATGGACAGAGCATAAAATGATGGCTACTAACAACATGAAGCTAACAGACAGACAAATGAGTTGACTGCTTTATAGCAATTTAACTGCTGAAATTAGTAGAATAACTTCGGTGATGGTGTATGGGCTTTAGAAACGCGCAGGAGCACTTCCTGGTTTCATGTGTCTACGTAGAGCCATGAGACCGGGCGTTTTCAGTTCTTAAGGAAAGGGATGACCTCAGCATACACAGGATTTCTAAAACATGCGTAAATTAAACAAAAACCAGGTATGTTTTAGAGGTGTAAACAACATTATAACATGGTTTAAAGCTAAAAGAAAAGAAAAGAAATTTAAATTTATAAAAAATACTTGCATGCATTCATGTTTTTCAATGGTGGGAGGAAGTCAGAGCCCAGATAATGGCTATAATTAGTGTAAGCTCTAAAAAACTAACTACTAACTTTGATTCCACAAATGAAGACAAAAGACTACACCAACTCCTGAAGTGGCACGGGAGGGAGCAAGTGTAATTGTGACAGAATGAATGGCAGTGAAAGGCGACGTCTTCTCCGGCTGATGTGGTGATAAAACTCTGAACAGTAAATCCCTGAGAGTCCAGGACAACAGTGGTTCAGGTGGCTCTGAGCAGCACGCCACAGTATTGTCTCTCACACTCATCTCTCAGTCTCATCTCGGCACAATAACAAACTCCGCCATTGTCTGTGTTTGAACGTTCGTATCTGCTGAAGTGTCCTGGGTGAGACTTTGAATGCCTGTCAGCCTGATCCTGACCTTTGACCTCAGGTACAACCTCGGAAAATTGTCCTGAAGAAGTCGGAAGAATGTCACAGTACATTTACACACAGAGCTTAGTTGGGCTATACTCCTAGCACAATCTCTAACTGAATTTTTGATTTTTTATGATGAGTGATTATATGAAATGATATAAAAATGTCATGATACTGTATTAACTCATACAAGCCTGTTTAAAATACTGTCATATTTCCAGAGACTAAACCACTGTTGAAGTCATAGCAAATATATGACCACACAAGTATTTGTAAAGACTGCAAGAACCAGAAATTGCCCAAGGTCTTTGACTTTACGCACCTTACATATAACATTTGCTGTCAATTTTCACCTGCTCTAAAAATCTGCCACTGAGAGCACACTATTTTTATTTGCTCATACGTTTTGTCTTTTGTGGTCTAAAAATAAGTGGGTGTCTCTAAACTCTTCATGTTTTTTCCCATTTGTTTACAAGTGTTACTCTGTGCCACTGTCTGACTGTGGAGCAGCGTACGTTCAATTCACACTGAACATGTTGCAAGTGTGTTACGTGTCTTGTACCACCTCTGCAACAAACGCTATTCAAGTCAACGTGTGAGTTTACATGTGTACGTGTCTGGAGCTCTGGCAAAAACATATGTTAGAGCATATGTTAGAAGCACAAAAGTCATAGAAATAATATCCAAATGGAGATGAAATGGGAGATCATGGTCAGAGAAAAACATGGCTTTTGTTTACATGTAGCTTTCTGTACATGGTTGTTATCACGTGAACTCATGACTTCCAGCGTAAACTTGGTACTCTCCCATAAACTCTTGGACTCCCCAGCTGGCCTCGGTCGGATGTGCACTCGGTGTAAATTAAAGTCCGCAAGAATACCTCCCAGTGACAGAGATGTGCTGTGCATGCAACATATTCAGTGTAGATTAGGTGTTAGAGTGCTAAGACTAAGGTTGGACACTTTAAGCCCCTTTAGACAGGATTTGGTGGGTGGCTCACTCACCTGAGCACAGCGTGAGTGTAATGGAAGCGGAGACTTCGCAGTTTGCAAACAAACCAGGAAGTAGAGTTCACAAAAAGCAGCAGTGGCGAGTTTTTCAAACAATAGCAATAGAGAAAGATAGCCACATATCTGTTACCATCTTAAAAGTGATGTTCAGGACCACCACAATCTTAAAAAATAATATAAATAGGTCAAGAGTCCTAGATTTTCCTGTATGCTAGCCTAACTTTCTAATATGACAACAGAAAAAAACTTGTTTCTACTGCTTTGTCTGCACAGAGATGTCACAGCGTGCTACTTGCATTATTCAAATGTTCTGAATCTGGTGCATGATTAGCAGCACACTGACGAGAACGTTAGCTTGTCTCTCTGACCTGCCTTTGACCTGTGAGCTGCCAAGGCCTCTTAAGACCAGAGGGACCCAACACAAATCCAGAACCAGAAAACTCCAAGTACCAGGAGAGTTTCTGGTCAAATCCAAATAAAGCTCAGAGGAAAGGAGACGATGATGACAGACGAACAAGGGCAGTCTGACAGCAGAGTCACAGCAGCTCTGGAGCAGGAGGAAGGACATGTTTGTTGATCTAAAGAACAGTTTCGACTGGAGAAAAAGAGAGATGAAGTCCTTTTAGCTGCTGCATTAGTGGCCCTGCATCAATCGGAGCCACAGCATAAAGCTCATATGTTGCAACCACAGCGTTTTTACAGCAATCTCCTTCACAGAGTTGATCACTGAGCTGATAAAAGGCACTAACGGGGGAGGAAGCTGCAGGGAAGGAAAGTAATGAGCGTATCTGCTTAATGCTTTCAATACATAAAACATCTGAAGTAATGTGTCCTATTTAAATTTGAGCTAAAGAAAGTAAATCTGGCGGAACGACAAGTATGGCTTATAAACGTGAAATTGGCCATTGGGTGGTTGGGATTCAAGAAACTGTTGTTGGAGGTACAGCTTATTGCCTGTGGAGCTAACAAACAGTGAACATAATTAAACATGAAATGCAACAGTAAAAGAAATGCTGTGCTCAGGCGGTCGGAGGCAGCAGTAGCTCTGGAGTTAGAGTGGGGCGACCTCTGACTGAAAGGTTGGTGGTTTGAATCCTGAGCCACCATTGCATGCCATTGTGTCCTTGGGAAAGATGCTTCACCCACCTTGCCTCCAGTGTTGGTGTACAGTGGCATATGAACGTGTTAGTTAGTGAGACTGATGGTGGTTCTAGAGGTCATTGGCGCAGTTTGGCAGCCACATTTCCATTAGCCTGCCCCAGGGCAGCTGTGGCTACAGAGGCACCAGTGTGTGACTGGAGTGAATTTGGCCCTAGCTGTAAAGCAACTTAGAGTGTCTAGAAAAGCACTATAGAAATCTAATCTAATATTAAATTATTATCAAGGCATGCACTGTTTAAAAAAACTCTGAAAGTAGGTTGTGGAAAATAAGTAACGCCTGATTCACACTGAATGCGTTGCATGTGCAGTACGTCTCCAACAAAGACTCTAATTCACACTGAGTACGTTTTGTATGCAGTAGGCCTACATATGTAGTAATTAGGTAGTTCATGCAATAACAACCATGTACACAGAGAGCTCCATGTAAACAACAGTCACATTTGCCTGTCTGACCACAATCTTCAGTTCATTTGAATATTATTTTGGTGACTTTTGTGCTTCTGCCTTGGGTAAGCATGCTAAGTATACAAAAAATGTCTTTTTTGTTACGTTTATGTGTCCGGTCTTGTTTGCAACCCCGTGTCCCCAGTTAAGATGTAATGCTTACACAGCAATGGGGTTAAGAGTCTATGCATTTTTTTAATTTTTTTTTAATTTGGATCCTCTTCACTGATCCCGGGTCAGACCAAGGCTGATTCCAGGAGGGGTTGGGGATGTCTAGAAAGAGGGAAGTCGGGACATCGCTGCAGATACATGGCCCTGGATAAGCATTAGAAGATGAAATGATATTTTATCATGAGAGAAGTAGAAGTGCACTGTGGCTGGGCATGATATGACACAGGAACAGGCTGCAGTATGCCTGTGGAAAAAAATGCCTTAAAGTTAGTCTAGAAAAGAAGAAAGTCTTAAATATTACACATTGTTTGAACAGAAAGAAGTGGGAGGCTGGCTTTTTGGAGCAAACCCATCACATTATATTCTCACTTAAACCCTTGGTGTATTTACATCTACATCATCATCACAACAATCCTTCTTTTATTCAGAGTTTATTGGGTGTATCATATGTCTTCAAAGGAAAGTGCAGGTTAGTGTTTGGAGATGAGAGGATGCACACAGCCACTTTCACACACTTAGGTGGGGCCAAAGGTGGAAACGGGGCCAAGAGAAACCAGAGCCATCGACGTGGGCGCAGAGAGAAAAGGTGTTTAATGTGAAAAGAGTGAATGCATGTAACCTCCTATACACTGTAATGTTGGATATAGACCCAGCCATACTGTACACCCTATGTAAGAGTCTCCACACAACCTGCACTAACTCCTCTAGCTATAATTTCACAGCCTATTGTTTGAAAGACCACGACACCCATTTGTATTGTGCCTTATACAGCCCTGGTAGAAAGAGGCTGTGTAGTCACCTGCAGAAGAACCATTTTATGTGAAGTTAAAAGACTGCAGGACATCCCAGCTGCGGACAGATTAAAGCTAATGAACAAGATGACAGAGGGGGCCTAAATGAGATGAGGGCTAGGGACCCAAATGCACCATCCACAACATCTGTCCAGTACATGTTATTGTCTTTTTCTTAAAGTAAAGACAGCATAAGGTGTGTTGTAAAAGTTAGCACATTTTTAATGGATAGGTTAGTTTAGAAAATTGCAAAATGTGCATACACAAGAGCGAACAACAACAAAAAGACAACAAATTATGTGTACGTAATGTCAGTGCCTTGTTAGAGAACATTACCAAGTGACTAAATATTATTCTGTTAATTTTTTGGGGGCAATTAGTGCTCTACAAGCTAAATGCTACATGCTAAAAGTCACTGAATTATTATGTTAAGCTGGACAGTGGAAGTTCATCCACCAGAAACTGTTAATCTGGTTTTAATAATGTAATTTTGGCTAATGAAACTGACACCAGATCAGTGGTAGGTGAGTTAGACCTAACATGCTAAGTCATACTTACATTTCAATGCTAATATATCAGTGGAAAGTGATGCAGCATAACATATGTAAACAAATCAGAAAAAGTGTTGATAGACATACCCACTCAGTTTTAATTGGGTCACAGTTGTCTCTTGTTAAACTTGTTTGTTGGTTGTTTTGGTCTATACAATAGTTTGGGAATAAAACTGTGTACTATTGTGCATTTATGTGCTTTTAGAAATGACTGACTTTGTTGATTTGTTTATGTGCTGTCATCTTGTTGAGCTCATTTATTCTTACATTTCATACGTAAATAGATCCTTCCAAGCGTTGTTGGCATCACAGCATTTATACTTCCATCCGTTTTCTATGTCAGCGTGTGTGTTATGTTAAATAACCAGTAGGGGGCGATCAGCAACAGTCAAAGATTTTACCAAGACGGAAGAAAAAGAGCAACAACCACAACAAACATGGCGGTGCTGGTGGAGGTTTTTACACCACATTTATTGAAAAAGAGCCAAGAAAATGAGGTGAAAGTAGCGGTGGTCTGTTCAGTCTTTGAATAAACCATGGCTAACTTTAGCGCTAGTCACTCCTTTAAAAGTTCAGCTGCTTCTTCTGCTGTGAGCTGTGTTCATTAGCGCCACCCAATGGTTAGCGCATGTACTGCTCCATTTGTCTGTATCCGCAAGCTCTGGGAAAACAAAGATGGACAGAGTGCTCTGTCCGTATCCAAATTCGTATCATCGAGTATAAATGAGCCTTTAAAGAATTGCCATCAACATTTATAAATGAATCAATTAGTAAACTAGTTCTAGAGTCTATTGGTAACTAACACCTCAAAGAAACGGAAAACTAAAACCACACAAATGCAGTTTCAGTTCAGTTTGTTACTGTTCATGTTAACTTAAAAAAAGACAAAACTCCAGTTAAATGTCTTAATTAAGTCATAAGCATAGCCCAACAAAGCTCTGCATGCACACTTACTAAAACTAGATTTGACTCACAAAAGAGTTTATTCCCCAAAGATATTTAATCAATTGGCTCCATGCAAGTCCACGTTAGGGTCACATGACCCATAGATGAGCTGATACTGTCCCGCTGACCTCTGAACAGGCCACGGCACCAAACACTGAGACAGTATGGAGTCTGCCTTATCGTGTATTACTTTGTTCAGTACAGTGGGAAGTTTGTGAGGGTCCTAAAGTCAGAGTGGCTCCATGACGGGACAGTTAGATCAGTCTGACATTTTGACTAATGACAATCACACAGAGACAATGTCTGCTAAAACAACATGTGTCTGTGTGTCACACTCACATGTCATGGTGAACTTACCAACTTTGCAACTGTAATAAATAAAGTACTTTTACAATTTTTGAGACTTTACTTGTCACAAAGTAAGTCAACCTTTTTCCCCAAAAAACATTTACCCAAATAAAATTATGTTGATTGAAGGAGATATATTCTCCAAAATCAACTTTTCTGACCGTTCTACTGTGTTATAATGTTCCCTCAAAACCTACCTGGAGTTGTGTTTTGTCTCATTCAGGCCTGTTTTTATGTATTCTTTGGCGCTGAGTTTCTGATGCCTCAAAATGCTCAGTTCCACAAATTCCCGCCCACTCCAGGAAGCACTGACCAATCAATAAGCCCTTTACATCCAGTCTGCTCTCATTCCTTTATCCAAAAAACATTGTACAGCTCTGTTTCCACTGATTCCTCGCAGCTCTTTATCGTTTTGTAGTAAAATGGCATCATACAAAAAGGTTTAAGGTAGTGAATGGCCTTTTTTTCTTTGATTTTGTTCAAAAGACCACAACACTGCTGGTCTTGTCACCTGTTTCTTTATGGCAGTAAGTATTTATTGGAAATGCTTTCTTTTCATCTGATAATGTTGTTAAAGGTTGTAAAAAAGGCAGTGCTGTTCTAGTGGTGACCAAGATATGTTTTTAAGATATAAATAAAAGCTTAATATAGCCCCTGAAAATACTTCAAAAGTCTAAAAAATGTACTAAAGAAAGTTACATGAGTAAAAGTACTTAGTTTCTTTCCACCTCTGCTGACAACATCTGCTTAAGTCAGCCTGGGTGGAGAACATTAGCGAGTGGCTCATTGAATTATCTGTTTTATTTACAGTAAGCAATTAGCGCATCGTAAGCTAAAGGCTACATGCATATCACAAAGTCACTAAATTGCTAAGAAACAATATCCACTGCTAAGCTCTGACAGTCCTTTCTCCTTCAGCGTGGCTCATGCTCACATGTCGCCTGAAGATTTCCATTATCTGAGCCAAGTTCACTGAATGTAAGGAAATACAGCTGCCTTTTCTAAACTCAGGCTTTTGTCGAATAACCACCATCAAACCGCTCGTTTACACCTCTTATTGTTGCTTTTTATTGTCATTTAAGAAAATACTTCCTTCTTGAACCAGCGCCCGGGGCTTCTGCGGAGACAAAGACGCTCAGATTGCCGGTACAACGTGGCTGGGAGCTCGGCACAATCGGCGTGGATTGAGTGACACGGAGAGGTTATTAGTCCATGTTCTGAAACCTCACCCTGCGCTCTGCAGCCTCACTCCGCCTATAAATTACACCTTTGTACTGAGGCGTGCTCCTGTTACAGCTGCACCGGGGCTTCACATCGACCCCAATACAGTCATATGGAGCGTCCTTTATCACTGAGGTCACACAGAGTCAACAAAATAAACCTTCCAGTGCAACATTACGTTTGTTTTACTCATTAAAAATAGTTTATTATGTTCTATCCATTTAAATAAAATAAAAAAGTTTATTCTTAGAAAAAAGTAAAAGATTGTTCCTGCTGTGATCATCAAAGGAAGAAAATATTGATCTGAAGTGAGTTAGCCTCGTGTTTATGCTGCACTGCTCTATCTGGACAGGATTATTAGCAGTTTAAACACATTTTCTCGTGCACTGAACAAATATTTAACAGTAAAAAGTTAATATTGTAAGTGTAAGAAAGATAGAGCAGATCGTATAAATCTTTTGTTCAAGGTAAATCTGGAACTGATCCAAATCTGGGAATGACAATCCAACTCAATATCCTTTCTGCGTTACTTTAGCAAACATAATTTCAAATAAAAAGCCAATTTTAACATATCGTGATAGTGAGTGTGAGCTAGTGTTGAGAATTTAAGCCAACTTACTGCATTCAATAGAATTTAGACCCCCATATAAAAGGAATTAAAATGCAATGTTTATGGTCGTGTGCAGAAAGTTAGTGAGTTCCCACAAAAATAAGAACCAAGTCAACTCAATAATTTACAGTTTTTGCTTAATGCACAAAAGTAAACTTACTTCTAGACCAAAGCGGGTCATGCCACATGGATATCAGCTGTCAGTGACCATTTAACTACAATACTATACACTTGTATGTTTTATCATATACTAAATCCACTTTATTTGTATAGCACATTTTACAAACAGGACAGTTTCCAATGTGCTGCACATAAAACAATAAGTAACACTAAATTACTCTATTTACCTTCACTAGTCCCCATTAAAATAATAAGAACCAGTAAATCCAAGTAAGAGCAATACAATAAAAAAACAATAAATAAGTATAAAAACAATGAAATAAATAAAAACAAAACAATTTAAGAGACACAGGACCACATAACTCACGTCGAGTTAAAAGCCAGAGAATAAAAGTGGGTCTTAAAACGAGACTTAAAATATTTGACTGTGGGGGCCGCTAAGTAAGTAAGGGCACCCATGGGTTCTAAATTGAATGTGCTGCTTTAAAGAGAGCAAATGCTGTTTGTAGACACTTTGCATTGATTTATTTTGAGAAACTGTGCAATTATAAAGAAATAATAGCAGGAGCAAATATGATAAAGGCAGTTATATGTAATTAGTGACTGTATATGCATAAACTTTTGTGCATGCAAAGCCATAGTAAATCATCTCAGCACCTGTACAGACAGAACTGATGTGTCCTCAGTGCCATTTAGTGAGAGAAGTTAGTTGTAAAGGAAAGACTGGAGAGACTGTGGATGTCTGAGGCAGGAGAAGTTTATTTACCATCAGTACGAGACCCAGAGTCAGTGAACACGCTACACACTGTGGCAGTTTTGACCACTCAAGTCTGGCTTTGCATCCACTGGAGGGGTTTTTATGAGGCGATGCAAGTCACAGACAGGGTTATCCACAAATAAATGAATATATATCACATCAGCTGGTACAGACACCTTTAGCTACATAAGCTTACATTTAGTCTACATATCACCACTTTAATAAAAAAGCTCAACATGAAGGTGTTTTTTTTTTATTATTTCAGACACAGATCTTGCTTTACTTTCAGTGCTAAGAAAAAACTTGTGAATGCTAGTTTTCTTTGATTATGGTGACACCTTGTATATGCATGCAGCCTCATCCATTTTACATAAACTTCATTCAGTGTATCATGCATTTTTTTTTTTTTTTTTTTTTTTTGATTTATAACAAATGCAAAGTCCCTCTCTCACCACTGCACTCTTTATGATTTGGTAAGTTCACTGACCACTCGTAGAAAACAAAACTGGTGTATTTTCATCTATAAAGCAATATTGGGAAAACTTCCAGGATTTCTCTGTAACCTACTTTGTGTCGGCTCCAGGAGTTACCAGCTCCGCTCTTCAAATTGGTTGCTTTTCAATGTGCACTTACAGATCTGGGGAAAACAGCCTTTTCCTACTCTGCACCATGGGCATGGAACAATTTGCAAAGAAATATTAAATTGGAATCAGTCCTTTCAGTGATAAATTTAAGGCAATCATAAAGAGTGTGGTAAAGGAGACACATGCTTGTTTTTCTTGAGAATCTCACTATGTTTTTAAATAGTTGTTCTAATTTCTCAATGTGTTTAATTTGCTTAATCTTGCTGTATTTGTTGTAAAAGAGATTCTGAATCTCAATGGGACTTCCTGGTTAAATAAAGGTATAAATAAAAAAAATTGTCAAACATTACTTCTTCATTTTACTGTATGTAGGGCTTAAACCTTTTGTGAACACGACTTTTTGTGCTAACAGAGAGCTCACAATTACTATTATTCACTATATAACAGGCATAAACTCACCTATACAGCCTTATGTGAATTTGTATGACAGGAAATACGACTGGAGCCAGGCCACACACTGAGGAAGGCCAAGTACACGAGACCAGTACCAGCCTGGGACATGAGAGCAGAACAGGACAGGGAGAGAGGAGGCAGAGGAGGGTGATGAAATGATTGGCAGGAGGCACACGTCCACCTCAGGTCTCAACTCTCCGTCACTAATCCCATAATGATGAACCAGAGAGAGTGGGGCCAGAGCGGAGAGAGAGAGAGAGAGAGGAGGGGCTCTGGGGCAGCAGGACACAGCGGTAGGATTACAAAAACTACACAGAGACTAGGTCAAGCTATGGACCCTTACACAAGTGATGTAATCTGGAAAACCACATGCTCATATTACTAATGGTAGTAGCAGTTCTTTTACAGATACTATTAAAATAACACAGTCAGCATCAAGCGACTTGATAGAATAAACGTGAATGTTAGGCCGCTGAATACTGGGTCACTAACTTTTATCTTAAACTTGCAGCCTGAGAGCAAACGGATGTGTCAGTCTGTCACATTAGTCAAAAAAGGAGAGTCTGTTTTTGATGCATAAATAAATGATTGTGATAAACAGGATTGGTTGGTGAAAAATGTGTATATCAATGGTTGAGAATCTAAAGAGCAAAACTGAGCAAATGAAAGCTCACGATGAGTTCTCTTCACTGCAAAATATCACAGACAGATTCTTAATACATTTAGAGTTATTGGTAAAAAAACAAAGTCCTATCTTTTAACATAGGGCATAAGTGCAACTGCTGTAAAATTATATTAAGAAAAGTTAGATCCAAAAAGGCAAAAATTATAAACAATTATATATTTTAATTTTAGACTTTTGTCATCTGTGAATATTTGAGCTTTTAGGACATTTTTTTCTTTTTCAGAAAGTTAGATCACCCTTTCTTTATGGCACCAGTGAATAACTTATTAAAAATGTTTTCTTTTAGTCAGGCAATGCTTTCAAAAGTTGTCAGACTTGCAGTGCTGTTTTAAAGGCGACCAAGATTGGTTTAAAAATATGATTAAAAGCATAATATAGACCATTTAAACGCATGTTGTGACATTCTTTGCACATTCTCAGTGAAGTCATCTGGTTTTAATGTTGAAGACGTTTCACCTTCATCCGAGAGGCTTTGTCAGTTCTTCCTCAGTGATCTGTAAATGGTCTTCCCTCTGCTCAGCTTCAAAAATGTGCTTATGTTGTTTACAAATACTAAAAGGAGCTAAAGACAGAGACGTTTTAATTCCATTTTGTTAACAGTTCAGATCATCTTTGGTTTGTTCTCCACTGTGCATATTCTACACATTTAACAATGAGAAGTGACAAGGACATATTCATATATTTTACCAAATGGACCACTAAGTATTGATTGTGGCTCGCTGAAAATGAATCTGTGCTGCGAGACAATAAAAGCCTTTATTGGTCTGTGTGTGTTATGTCTAAGCACATCAGACGTTCACAAGTGTGTGCTGCTCGCAGTAATTCTCCATTGTGCATGAACCCGGGATCATGTGACAGGAGTCAGACCGAACCCGGCGCCTACACGCTTCTCAGGGGTCACGCCGGGGTCGTCATGTGGCTAACGTGCCCACCGGCTAACACACACACACACACACACACACACAAACACACACACACACACACACACAAACACACACATACTGAACTAACGAAGACACAAAGCAGCAGCAGCTCACAGACAGAATATACAGATACACAAATAAGGAACGAACAGCGACAATGACAAGAGCTGATTCTTTAGGTTCAACCACAGGACGTGTACTCTGAATGACTTTTCATTTACCACATGTTCAGAGTCAGCTACTGTGCATGGATATTCTCATTGTACTTATACAAGAGAGGAAATATAGGGATGTTAAGGACAAGTATTGAACTGGTAAACAAGTATGGCTGGACTAGGACCTCTTCCCAAAAATGAAGAATAAGACATCTGTTATAGCGTCTCTCTTTTATTCAGTCAGAAAGCAGAGGATTGGCTTTCGGTGCATTAGAAACATGTGGTTGTTTTTAAAGAATAGGTGTCCCAGGTTTGGTGGAGGTAGGTGAAGCAAGGTAGGAGGGCTGCGTTTTGGATTTTGGAAAAGGTCAAGAGGGTGCTATTGAACAGTTTTGTGCATTCAGATCTGACCCAATGACACATCAGGTTTCACTTTTTCAAAGATACAAGTATTAACTCACAGTAATCTGTGTCAACACACTGCATTTATGTCTCTGGTGTGATAAACCTGGTTCAATCTAAGCCTGGTTTAGTTCAACAGTAAGATTTAGTTCAGCTCTAGTATAGGCTGCATTAACTCTACAGTAAACCTGAATAGCATTTTAATGGATTTTACTCACTTCTGTACATGACTCTACAGTAGCAGACTGTAAACATGCTAAACACTCTTGTAGTATTAGAAGGCTAAATCTGAAGAGGAGAAGGTCTTTTCCTGATATTTTGGACTTCTTTGAGATTTTTTTACTTGTTTGATTGACAGGTTTAGTTAGGCCTAGTTAAGGGTGACCAGATTTCCAGACCCAAAAACTGGGACTCTTCCAAAATCCATACTATTTTCTGTCATATAATTAAAGTACATGATGGTAGGGGCTAAGTTTTGAATTTTAATGGCAAGTTTTTAATAAAAATAATGACACTGTAAATCATTTTTAGTGACAAAGTCTTGAGTTTTAAGTTTCCTATGCTTTGTTTAAAATGGGGACAACTGGGACATGGTTTGTTGAAAAGGGGGACATATGAGTGTTTTTACAGCTTTGTGTTGGGACATGGGACAAGGAGCCTAAACCAGGGACTGTCCAGGTTAAATGGGGACGTCTGGTCACCTTAGGTCTAGTTTTCTAAGTCTTCTTACAAAAATGTGTCTCCCTTAAGAGAGATTTTGCCTGGGCCCCCTGAAAAGAGATAACACTAGATCCTTACATCGCAAACTAATCTAACCTTATTTTTTATTTTTGTAAGTTTTTCCTGGGCCCCTGTCAGTCATGGACCCTTGGAATCATCCTAACATTTCTCTCCCTTGCGGCGCCACTAAGTCTGGCTCGTTTATGTCACATTTAGCAAAATCAAACTTACCAAACTTTGAAATGAATGCACGCGCAATCCAGCCACAAAGGGTCACCAGCCAGGGTCTGTCTTGTGCTTGTCCCAAGCCTGGATAAATGGAGTGGGTTGTGCCAAGTCAGTATGCAAATCACTGTACTAGGAGGCCGAATATTTACTGTAACAACCCCAAAAAGGAAAAGCCTACACATTTCTATAATTATCAAAAGTGGTCTGAGTTGTCCCCAGAAAGTATTGTACTTTGGAAAACTTTGACTTGTGACATTAAAGCATGGGTCCCTAAAATGTAAGAAATTGGGCCAGGCCTTCTGATTTATGTTCTGCTGTGACCTGACTCTGTTAGCTCAGTAGGTTTTGGTTTGTTATTGATTTTTGTGGATAATCGTTTGTTTTAGCTTCTGCTTTAATAACACAGGGAGAGCTGAAGAGGCACTGTATCAGGTTTCATATTGTTTACATCCACTCCCTCTTGCACTAATGTGTCTGACCATTTAACTAATGCACTGAAAACACAGCGCTGCCCACAATAAACAGCATTAGTGAAGACTGTGTCCACTTAACGGGCCCCTCCCCTTCACTTGCGCTCCCTAAACACATACTCGGAGCTGCCTAACCTCATTACCTCGGCCCATTCCTCTCGGTGAGCGCGGCGAATTGAAACCTAATTACCACACCAGGGCCAAATTAAAAGGGTTTTCTCTCAATGGCTGCCATCCATCTCTGCACAAATGAAGCTCGCCGTCCTCTCTGTGTTAACGTTAGCTTCCTCCAGAGAGCGTCAGCCACACCAGCTCCACTACAGCGCCCCTGGTGGTGACCGAGAGGCATGGACCTGCGCACCACCGAGGTCTGGACCACGATGTTTTATAATACTGGACTAAACCAGAACTAATACAGGACTAAACCAGAACTAATACAGGACTAAACCAGAACTAATACAGGACTAAACCAGAACTAATACAGGACTAAACCAGAACTAATACAGGACTAAACCAGAACTAATACAGGACTAAACCAGAACTAATACAGGACTAAACCAGAACTAATACAGGACTAAACCAGAAAGGGACTTATTTAGAAAAATACCAGGTCTACATAAGAACCAAACCAGGACTAAACCAGGTCTATACAAGAACCAAACCAGGACTACATAAGAACCAAACCAGGACTAAACCAGGTCTATACAAGAACCAAACCAGGACTAAACCAGGTCTATACAAGAACCAAACCAGGACTAAACCAGGTCTACATAAGAACCAAACCAGGACTAAACCAGGTCTATATAAGAACCAAACCAGGACTAAACCAAGTCTATATAAGAACCAAACCAGGACTATACAAGGACTATAAATGAGGTCAAAACCTGGTCTACACAAGGACTAAACCAGGACTAAACCAGGTCTACATAAGAACCAAACCAGGACTAAACCAGGTCTATACAAGAACCAAACCAGGACTAAACCAGGTCTACATAAGAACCAAACCAGGACTAAACCAGGTCTATACAAGAACCAAACCAGGACTAAACCAGGTCTATACAAGAACCAAACCAGGACTAAACCAGGTCTATACAAGAACCAAACCAGGACTAAACCAGGTCTATACAAGAACCAAACCAGGACTAAACCAGGTCTACATAGGAACCAAACCAGGACTAAACCAGGTCTATACAAGAACCAAACCAGGACTAAACCAGGTCTACATAGGAACCAAACCAGGACTAAACCAGGTCTATACAAGAACCAAACCAGGACTAAACCAGGTCTACATAGGAACCAAACCAGGACTAAACCAGGTCTATACAAGAACCAAACCAGGACTAAACCAGGTCTACATAGGAACCAAACCAGGACTAAACCAGGTCTATATAAGAACCAAACCAGGACTATACAAGGACTATAAAGGGGGTCAAAACCTGGTCTACACAAGGACTAAACCAGGACTAAACCAAGTCTACATAAGAACCAAACCAGGACTAAACCAGGTCTATACAAGAACCAAACCAGGACTAAACCAGGTCTACATAAGAACCAAACCAGGACTAAACCAGGTCTATACAAGAACCAAACCAGGACTAAACCAGGTCTACATAAGAACCAAACCAGGACTAAACCAGGTCTATATAAGAACCAAACCAGGACTAAACCAGGTCTATACAAGAACCAAACCAGGACTAAACCAGGTCTATACAAGGACTATAAACCAGGACTAAACCAGGTCTACGCAAGAACTAAACCAGGACTAAACCAGGTCTATACAAGGACTATAAACCAGGACTAAACCAGGTCTACGCAAGAACTAAACCAGGACTAAACCAGGTCTATACAAGGACTATAAACCAGGACTAAACTGGCCGTCAACATGATGGACCTTAGTATTTCTAAAATCCTGCATACGGCCCTGTGTGGAGCCCAGAACTACCCCAATCAGGCATAACATTATGACCACTGACAGTGAAGTGAACAACACAGATTATTATGTGTTGAAAGCAGCAAAAATGGGCAAATGTAAGGATTTAGACCTAGTTTAATCTTGGTTCAGTCTCTGTTGTAGGTTACAGTTTGAGTTGGACGTGGCTGTGCTCACTAATTACTAATGGCATGTATCTCGTCCCAATCAGATGTTTGTGCAGTGGGATTGTTGGGTTGTATTCTTGTAATCTAATGACTCCTAACAGATAGTGCACGCTCTCGGACATCAAGGTTATCAGGCCTGGCTTTCTGCTCACTGCCACTTAAAGGAGATGGTCCCAGATTGTGGCTCACAAAATCACTATTACCTTTAAAGAGACACAAGAACCACCTGGGATAGTTACAATTACAACTCTTGTTTTATTTAAAAATGCAACAGGACCAGTTTGGACCAAAAGCTGTTTAATCTGTATCATATAAATAAAAACACAAGTATAACACAGCTTAGGCTAAGCACTGTAAAAAAAAAAAAAAAAAAAAAGAAAGAAAGAAAGAAAAAGAAAAAGTAGCTCAAAAACTCAAAGCAACAGGATCCTTCAAGATTTTTGAGGCCAACTCAAAAAATCAAGTTTTCGAAAAAAAAATTTGTTCAATTTAGCATTCATACGTCTAAAAACTTCAATTTTAAGTTTTACTCACTACCATTTTTTAACTCATCTTACAGCCAACTTACTATCCATTGTTCAGAAAAGGTTGTTGCTGAAATTGTCTGAACAATGCATAGTCAGTTGGCTGTAAGATGAGTTACAAAAGAAAATAACGATAGTGAGTAAAACCTCAAATTGAATGTTTTTAGACATATGACCGATAAATTGAACCAAAAAAGCTGAGTTGGCCCCAAAACTCTAAAATTTTGAGGCATCCTGTTGCCTTGAGTTTTTGAGTTTTCACAGTTTTTTTTTTTTTTACAGTGAGATAGTGCCATCCTGCATTGCCAGTATTTTTTACTTTTCTCTTCAGTTCCATTTGTTTGTTTTGGGCTGTTTCTGTGTAATCTGGGATATCCTGAGATAAAACAGACTTTTTCTTCTTATTGTAGGCAGCTGTTGACGAGCCCTATACACCAAGAGCCAATGGGAACGCTCCTAACTCCTGACTCTTGTTTGGGAAAAGATGATCAGCCACAACAAAGTGGTTCTGAACTGGTTTACGGATGTTTATAAAAAACAGGCCTCACATAAGCTGAACATTGGACCTTTATTTAATCTGCCTGTGACCCACTTTTGTGTTCTGACCCACCAGTTGGGAAACACTTATCAACATTATGTAGTAAGGTTTTGTTTCTTTGTCAGCTATGGTATTTATAAGGTTTAATGGTAATGATCATTTATTAAAAATATTAACTCTTAAAGGGGAACTAAGTAACTTTTTTGCCTTAACCAGTCAGTTTCATAGTCTTTATGATGTTAAATCACTTGTAGTGGGGTGATCGAAGCGTCCATCACGTCCCCCTGCTGGCTCTAGATGGAAAACCGCCCATGCAATATTGAGCGCCACCGACCCGGAGCCGCTTGCTTGAGTCTCGAGTCTGGTCTAAGTTCTCGTGAGATTGACAAACTGCTTTATGGCACTCCAATACATACAGCCGCAAAGCTATAAAAACAAATCTGTGTTGGCTTTTATTTCTTCATTCATGGCTGAACCGGCAAAAAGACAGAGAAAGCCTTTGTCTGAGGAGGCGAGGAAGAGGAAATGACAGTCAGACCGAGCAAGGGCTCACCGGTCAATCTCAGCAAGGCTTTTACAGAATGGTGAGGGCTCAGAGAAAGAAAAGGTTGCAATACAGATGCAGACCTGGCGGTTTTGTTGTTGACCTTGTAAGTACCTTTGTGTTAAACTGTATTTTCTATGCATTCTGTTCATGTGTTATTGATTTTGCGTAAGTTATTGTTTGTGGCAGTAATTCACAAGCGACGTCAGCGCCCATCTAACCTAGCTAAGTTAGCTGAGACGCTAGCGCTCTACAAACAGGCCTCAGACCACCTCGGGAAGCGTGCGCGCTGATATTTTCCCTACGCCTGTTCTAACATAAAATTTAAGTACACACAGAAAAGTGGAGCATGCGTGGATTTACGTGCAAGACAGGGACAGACGCACGCCAAGCGCGTTATCAGCCGCTGGACCATCTACTGTTGCATACAAACAGCTGATCGCTCTGGGCATAGCACTAGGGCCCCCAGGGATCACCTCCAGGTGTGAAAAGTGGGGGGTTGCATAGTGAGTTTTACAACAGTGTTTTTCACTAAAGGGAGCTGTAGGGGGAGCTCCATGGGGAAAGTTACTGAGTTCCCCTTTAATTAAATAGTTGCTATCATGATGATTGCTGTGGTCAGGCCTTCGACAGGTTTGCTGGGGCCCAGGGCAAGAAGGCTTCACATGGCCCCCTTATTATAGAAAATATGAGAAGAGCAGGGGTGTAACATTAGGCAGTGCAGCCACTGCACCTGCACTGGGGCCCAGAAGGTTAAGGGGCCCATTATAGTGGGTCCATGTCTGTGTTTAAAATATCTATTCATAATAATTACGAGCAGCACATAATTCTGTTACAAAGTTTTTATAACAAATGATAATAAAAAAACAAAAACAAATATAGTTTCCCAAAATGCTAAATATTAATGAATAAGCACGTTTTTTTTTTTTTGTATAAAAACTGTACTCCTGCACTACACCAAGTTATGCCACTGAAGAAGAGGGACCGTTTCTGGGCCCCTCTGACCCCGGGACGACAGACCCCTTTGCCCCCCCTGATGACAGGCCTGGCTATGGTTACTTATAAAACGTTAACGATAAAGTAATACATTTCCTAAACAAGCCAATTATTCTGGATAATTAATAGAACTGTTTGTTTTTACTTTTTGTTGAATATTTATTTGTATAAGTACATACACAAATCTAATGAAAAATGAATATATAGAGTAATGTGCTTGAATGTATGTGTATAATACATGTGGGCATTGTGTTTGTTTTTGTTTTTTTTTGTTTTGCTTGTTTGTTTTATTTTCTTTCTTTTTTCATGCACAGAGGGTGAAAGGAAAAAAAGTATTTTAAAGTATATTTTTGAGCATTGTAATGTATGAAGAATAAACATAACAAACAACACAATAAAGTATAAAAAAAAAGGTAAAAAAAAAAAGGTCTTTTCACAGATGTTTCTTATGATATGGTATTTTTTAAGGAGAATTTTTGCTGACTTCTGAGAAACAGCTTCTGTCACTAATTGTTAAGAGAAAACCCCAAACACACTTCCTTCTTCAGTTGCACAAAAACAACAGTGGTCAATGGAAAGCTGGTTTATGTCGAGATCACATCTGTCTTTCACTCACTGATTTACAATAACCTTCACAATCCACTACTAATCCCACTACTGCTGCAGAAGTGTCCAGTTAGACTTTTCCACTAAACCTTTGATAATCACTATTTATTAGAAAGTCTTTATCACCAGTCGGTCAAATGGATTTGGTTTGATGGATGTGAATTGACGATGCTTCATTGATGCTCACGCTGCAGGTACTAACGCCATTTCTGAAGATTTCTGCCTCAATATATCTGTCCTAATTCAGTTACAGTCAAGGAGAGTAACTAGTGCACTTCAATGCCTAAACCTGCTGACTTTTTTAGTTTATTTAGTCATTGATAGTTACGGAAAAGGTCAAAATGGCACAGTTTGGTGAAGGTTTTTGAACATTAAAGCAAAACAATATCACTTCTCGCTTCTTCTAACAGTTGAGGCAATTTAGAAGAACATGGATGTACATTTTGGCAATACAAACTTAACCCATAATAGGTCGAGCCATAGTGAAACAGAACTGAAACTACAGAAAGCGATGAGTGTGAGAGATGGGGGAAAACATTAAACAAACTGACCAAAGTCTCTGCACTCCTGAAGCACTTCCATGTGTCCTCAAGAGTTAAAGTTAGCCGTTAGCATCCTCTTATTACATGTCCTCCCTGCTCAGTGTCTTATCTCTGTTCTGTTTCCCCTGGGAGTGCTTTGTAACGGCTGTGAGGAGCATCTGTCACAGTGAGTGAGTGATGTGTGCGCTCATTCAGTTACCAAAGACTCTTAACTGGCCCTGACAAGAAAAAACACTCAGAAACAAATTTTACCAGAGATTGTTTTTCAAAGGAATGTAAAGCTGGTTTAATTTGCCACCGTTAAATAATAATCCATCCATCAAATCAAAGTTTAGAGCTTTTCTTAAAACTGCAGGTGAGACTCTGCAGGTATCTCAGCCATGTCACTTTTCAGGTTTCTCTTTGTAAACACATGTAGCCAGCACTGGAATGAGCTCTTTCTGCATCACAGTCATTAGTTCAGTGTCGACAAGAGGAGCAGGACAGCAGCTAAGGGAGCGTCCCTAACTTAAGACCCCCTTCAGTGCAAGAATGTGACTTTTTCCTTGTCTTTTTTTTGTCTGTAACGCTGTCATGGTTGGGTGTGAGGCATAGTGGGAAAAGGACCCAAAAAAGGCAGGAATGTTTAAACTTTTAATAAACTAAATGAAAAAAAAAAAACTCCACAAGGAAAAAACACAAAGGTTGAAAAGTCAAATACCAAAAAGATCAAAACTCGAGGAGAAACAAAAAAGCAAAAGAGCAATAACAAATAATCCAAAAATCCAAATAACACTGAAGCCAGGAGACACAGGGAACACAAGGGCAAGGCAGACTGGGACATGACACTAACACTCACATAAGACAATGACACGACAAAGCACTGGGGAAAACACAGCGCCTAAATAAACTGGGAGCACACAGGTGAAACACATCAGGGCGGGACGGGAGACACAGGAGGCAGGAAGTAAACCAGAAAAACACAAGGACAAACCAGACTACAAAATAAAACACAAGGGAAACAAAACACAGAAAACAGGACAAAGACAGGGATCATGACAAACACACTTTGAATTACTCTGTGCATGAAATGTGATATTCAAATAAACTTGCCTTGCCTAATTAGTAGTAATAAAATTAGCAGCAGCAGTAGTAGTAGCAATAGAAATAGTAAGGTATACTTTATTGTCCCCATAGGGAAATTTGTTCTTTGCATTTGAGCCATCCTTCAGTGCTGCTGGGACGACCTGTCAGGAGCAGAGGGCGACCGCAGTGCAGCGCCGGGGGACCCTTCTCCAGATCTGAGCCAGGATCCAGGTCAGGATCACCGAGCTGGAGGATTAGCCTGTTGTTTATGTTTCAGGTTGATGGAGGAAAGCAGAGCACCCAGAGGAAACCCACCCACACAGGGAGAACACCCAAACTCCACACAGAAAGGCTCCAAATGTCCAGGAATCAAACCTGTGAGACCCCCTCTGTGTTGTCAAAGCAGGTAGCACTGCCTCACAACCAGAACATCTTGGATAGTACTAGTAGTAGTAATAAAAGCAGAAGTAGTAATTGTAGGAGTAGTATAGTAGTAATAGTAGCAGTAGTTTAAAATAGTAGTAGAAGTAGTAGTAGCAGTAGTAGTAGTTTACCTACAGAGTACAGATTTTGACTACTTCTTTCACCCCTGCCATAAGCTATTAAGTGTATAAATTATATATATATATATATATATATATATATATATATATATATATATATATATATATATAAAATTGTCCTCTCACCCTCCGTGGGCGGTTTTCATCCATCCAAGCTCGGGTCCTCTACCAGAGGCCTGGGAGCTTGAGGGTTCTGCGCAGTATCTTTGCTGTTCCTAGGACTGCGCTCTTCTGGACTGAGATGTCTCATGTTTTTCCTGGGATCTGCTGTAACCACTCTTCCAGTTTGGGGGTTACTGCCCCGAGTGCTCCGATCACCACGGGCACCACTGTTGCCTTCACTTTCCAGGCCTTCTCAAGTTCTTCTTTGAGGCCTTGGTACTTCTCCAGTTTCTCGTGTTCCTTTTTCCTGATGTTACAATCGCTTGGTATTGCGATGTCAACCACCACGGCTTTCCTCTGCTGTTTGTCCATCACCACAATGTCCGGTTGGTTTGCCACTACCATTTTGTCTGTCTGGATCTGGAAGTCCCACAGGATCTTAGCTCGGTCATTCTCTATCACCTTTGGAGGTGTTTCCCATCTTGACCTCAGGACTTCCAGACTGTACTCTGCACAGATGTTCCTGTACACTATACCAGCCACTTGGTTATGACGCTCCATGTATGCTTTCCCTGCCAGCATCTTACATCCTGCAGTTATGTGTTGGATTGTCTCAGGGGCCTCGTTGCACAGTCTGCACCTGGGGTCTTGTCTTGTATGGTATATCTTGGCCTCTATTGCTCTGGTGCTCAAGGCCTGCTCCTGTGCAGCCATGATCAGTGCCTCTGTGCTGTCCTTCAGTCCAGCCCTTTCTAGCCATTGGTAGGATTTCTCGATGTCAGCCACTTCAGTTATCTGTCGATGGTACATCCCATGTAGGGGCTTTTCCTCCCATGATGGTTCCTCCAGCACCTCGTCCTCTGTTTTCCACTGCCTGAGACATTCACTGAGAACTTCATCCGTTGAGGCCATCTTCCTGATGTAGTCAAGGATCTTGGATGTTTCATCCTGGACAGTGGTTTTGACACTCACTAGTCCTCTGCCTCCTTCCTTGCGCTTAGTGTACAGTCTCAGGGTGCTGGATTTGGGGTGGAACCCTCCATGCATGGTTAGGAGCTTTTGTGTTTTCACATCTGTGGTCTGAATCTCTTCCTTTGGCCAGCTTATTATTCCCGCAGGGTATCTGATGACCGGCAGGGCATAGCTGTTGATTGCCCTGACTTTGTTCTTGCCATTGAGCTGACTCCTTAGGACTTGCCTTACTCGTTGGAGGTATTTGGCTGTGGCTGCTTTTCTTGTGGCCTGGTCCAGGTTGCCATTTGCTTGTTGGATTCCAAGGTACTTGTAGCTGTCCTCAATGTCTGCTATTCTGCCGTCTGGGAGTGGGACCCCTACTGTATGGACTACCTTCCCTCTCTTTGTCACCATCCGCCCACACTTCTCAAGTCCGAATGACATTCCGATGTCATTGCTGTAGATCCTGGTTGTGTGGATCAGTGAGTCAGTGTCTCTCTCACTCTTGACGTACAGCTTGATATCATCCATGTAGAGGAGGTGACTGATGGTGGCCCCGTTCCTGAGTCAGTACCCATAGCCAGTCTTGGTGATGATCTGGCTGAGGGGGTTCAGACCTATGCAGAACAGCAGCGGGGACAGAGCATCTCCTTGGTATATCCCACATTTGATGGACACTTGTGCAAGTGGCTTGCAGTTGGCCTCAAGGGTGGTCTTCCACTGCCTCATCGAGTTTGCAATGAAGGCTCTTAGAGTCCTGTTGATGTTATACATCTCCAAGCATTCCATGATCCATGTGTGTGGCATTGAGTCATAGGCTTTCTTGTAATCAATCCAGGCGGTGCACAGATTAGTGTGTCTGGCTTTGCAATCCTGAGTGACTGTTCTATCTACGAGCAGCTGGTGTTTAGCTCCTCTGGTGTTTTTACCAATGCCCTTCTGTGCTGTGCTCATGTATTGATCCATGTGCCCACTTATCTTAGCCGCTATGATGCCTGACATGAGCTTCCATGTGGTGGGGAGACAGGTTATTGGTCGATAGTTGGATGGGGCCGTTCCCTTCAGGGGATCCTTCTGGATCAGGATTGTCCGGCCTTCAGTTAGCCATTCAGGGTGGGTCCCATCCTTTAGCAGCTGGTTCATTTGTGCTGCCAGGCGCTCATGGAGTGAAGTTAGCTTTTTCAGCCAGTAGGTGTGGATCATGTCAGGCCCTGGTGCTGTCCTGAGACTCTTTGTTGGATGTCTGCCAGTGTGATGGTTACTGGTTCTTGTTCAGGGAGGTTGCTGTGGTCTGCTCTTAGATCCTCCAGCCACTGTGCACTGTTGTTGTGTGACGCCTCCTTCTCCCATATGCCTTTCCAGTATTGTTCAGTCTTCAGCCTTGGTGGGTCTGCTCTGTTGTTATTACCTTGCCACTGAGAGTACACTTTAGCTGGTTGAGTTGAGAACAGCCGGTTTATTCGCCTTGCTTCGATTTCTCTCGTGTACCTCTTTAGTCGGGTGGCCAAGGCTTGGAGTCTTTGCTTGGCAGTTTCCAATGCTTCAGGTATGGACATCTTGCTGTACCTCTTGGGTGCTTGTTGTTTCATTGCACCTTTCTGGAGCTCTGACAGTTGGCTCACTTCTCTCCGAGTTACCTTGATTTTAGCTTCTAACCTTCTTTTCCATGGTGGATATGGATCTTTATGGTTGCTCTTTGGTTGATAGCCAAGCTCCTCAAGGATCACTGCTGCTGAAGTGTAGATCAGCTCATTGGTTTCAGTGATGGTCATTGTAGGTATTGTTCCCAAAGCTGCATTCACATCTTCCAGGAGACTTTCTGAAGGTACTTCACTCAGCCTGTGTAACTGGTGTCGGGGTTGCCTGGTCTCTCTCTCTCTCTCTCTCTCTCTCTCTCTCTCTCTCTCTCTCTATATATATATATATATATATATATATATATATATATATATATATATATATATATATATATATATATATATAATTATCATTATTATTATTATTATTATTATTATTATTATGGGGCCATTTAGACAACAACACATTTTGCTGAATCTGCAAAGGTTTGTTGGCAGTTTGGTCTTTCGTTTACACAAAGACAGGGTTTCAGTTTTCTGAATCTGCAATCTTTTGAAAAACTCTGGAAGAGGTGTTTTGGTCTCACAGCAGGAGCCGCTCAGAGCTGCTCTGCTCTCTGTAAACTGTGAAAACACTGTACTCACTGAAAACGATGGCGTAACGGTCCCAATCTGAACTGTGATTGGCTGCCCGCTGTGTGTCAGCTGACTCACAAGCACAAAATACGAGGTTTTTATGTCTCATACATTCACATTACTTACCTTTATGAGAGACTTTATGAGCTCCAGAAAACCAGAAGTTCCTAAAGTATTTGGGTCATTTCCTCTGCTGTTTACTCAATGTGTGGTGTAGAGCATTTGCGAAACCCACAGCGCAGTTTGCTGGACAAATACAGGTACTACAGTTTACAATCATTTTCCTTACACCTCTGCGTTGTTGTGTAAATGCGAATTGGAGACAGCATGACTGTTGCATTTTCCTGAGCAGCATTGAAAATACACATTCTTTCCTACTAAAAAACTACCGTCACATAAATTTTCAGCTGACCTCGGAGTAGAAGTAAGATGTGTAAGTCAGAGATGGTAGAGGAACAAACCCAGCCCTGACACCAAGTGCACAACAAAGGCGGCGATACAGCGGACACGTTACATGATTGTGTCTTTGTGCTGTGTATGGGCTGCTGTTGTTTTATGAAACTTGTGCAGTTTGTTATTTGAGTGCAGCCTCTGCTCTTTGTGAGGCCAACAAAGCTGCGGGGCTACAGAGGGTAATCTTAGACCGAGCTGCTGCCTCCGTGAAGGTGGGACAATCAGGAGCAGATACAAAATACTCTACTCTGTTTCAGAAGGAGGAGAGCTTAACGTAAACATCTTATACAATAGTTTAGAGTGACAGTGTAGGTTGAGTAATAATAATGCTTTGGTCTTATATAGAGCTCAGCTTTACCTTTCTCGGACAGGAGGGGGCCCCATTGAAAGTCCTTAATTATAGCCCATTTTAGTGGATTATTTTCATTCTGGGCTATAAATTACACTGCAAGCATGATTCATTTAAACACAAGCATATGATTAAAAAAAATGTATGATGTGCATAATACCTTCACAATATTTACTTAATGCTCAGAAAGTTTAGTTATAAAAAAAATGCACATTACATTTTTTGTGGCACCGACATGTTTGAATATTTTTGTTTAACTATTAGTGGGTTTTTAGAAATTTCAACCTAAAGTATGATGTATAGACTTACTGAATGTGCTTCATGCTGTAACTTAAGAGCCCATTCTGAAAACCTGCACTGGGCCCCTCATTACGTTGCGAGATAAGGCCAAAAATACCAAACTCACCCACAAGGGGTTGGTAAAGAACTGACTGATTGGCTTTAGCGGCTTGTATAATTGTATCACTATAAGATTTAACAGCTTTGTAGCTCAATGGATAGAGCATTTACCCCCAAACTAGGAGATGCTAGGTCTGGGCACTGGGTCTTTACCATTGTGAGATAGGGGCAGAGGTAAAATGTAGCCTCAATGCTGTGAAAATCAAGGGGGTGGGGCTTCATACCTGTCAATCACCAAATTGGGTGTAGCTAGGACCCTACAAAATAAGCACTTTTCCTTCTTATTGGCGATTTATTAATAATGGTGCCATCAAAATTAAAAACTAAAAAAACACAGATTTAATATATTGTACATAAGTAAAGTTTACATGTATGTTTTAAAAAAATGTAAGGAGAAATACACAGGTTGCGCTAAGTTGATGCTTTACTTTTCCTAATCTACTAATTAGCGTCACAGTTGTACGCGGCTGCTCGTTACAAAGCCCTTTCTGAGAGCTGAGTGGATAACTGATCCAGAGGAAACCAGGGCACATGCATGAGGTGCGTCACTGCGGGGGACAGGAGAGAGCCTGATGGAGCTGAACACGTAACACTTTTCTGAGCTGCTGAGTGTGAGGAAAACTGTTAAAGGGGACTGTATTCTGCAAAATCCATTTTTCTGAGCTTTCTATCGTGTTATAATGTTGTTCCATCATCAAAAACAGACCTGGAGATGTGTTTTGTTTCATTAACGCCTGTTTGAGAAATACTGTATTCTCTGGCACGGCCGTTCTGAGGTCTCAAGATGCTTGGTTACTCAGTTGACCAATCAACAAGCCCTCTACATCCAGTCTGCTCTCATTCATTTAGCAAAAACACTGTGCACAGCTCTGTTTCCAAACAGCTATTTTTCATTTTGTAGTAAAATGGCATCATACAAAAAGTTAAGGGAAATCAAGTGCTCTTTTTCTTTGATTTTGTTCAGAAGACCGCCACACTCTGCTGGTCACTTTAACCGTTTCTTTATGGAACTGGTAGAGTACTTATTAAAAAACACTTTATTTTAATCACGTGTTATAAAAATGCTGCTGTTCTGACCAAGGTTGGTTTAAGAATATGAATAAAATGATGATATAGCCTCTTTAATGCAGTTATAGATTGTTATAGATGACATGAGGTAAGGGCATCTGCAACTATTCTGTGCATGCAGTGTGCAGCCTTGCTATCAACACACTGTCATCTTATTGAACTGTTTGACCTGCAGTCTTTAGTGCAATATTTTTTCATTTCTGTATGGCTTATCAGCACATCCAATACACTGTCATAACCTGAAATTACCAATCAACTAATTCAGGGATGCCCAAACTATGGATAACTATCGCTCACTGATGTTTTTTTTTAATCTATTTATCCTCCCATTTGCTTCCTTCTCACTTGCCACAGGTATAGTGTTTTCTAACGCAAGGTAAAAAGCTTCAAAAGACTGCTTCATGTCTCTGTGCAGTGAAAAGTGACTCTCCATAAGATAAGATAAGCTGTCATTAAGTGCATATATTTCTTTTGTGGTGCAGAGGTGAACGGCACAGCAAGAAGGTCTCGGGTTTGATTCCCAGACTGTGTGGGGCCTTTCTGTGTGGAGTTAGCATGTTCTGTGTCTGCTCTGGTTTCTCCTTCCACCAAAAACATGTCCCCACTGGAGCCTGTGGATTCTGAATATCAGAGGGACTTCTGGTTAAATAAAGGTCAAATAAATAAACAAATAAAATAAAGCAATATGCCATACTATGTGCTGGTTCCAAATATGCAAAAAGGTATCCAGTGAAATACATGGAGTGCCCCTGCTCTGCATTTATGTTTCATTATGTGGCCCTCAGTGAAAAAAGTTTGGATGCCCCTGAACTAAGTCCTAAAAACACCTGTCAGTAATCTGTAAAAAACAAAGTAGTCGTTCTCATTTGCTTTATGTGTGGAGTGCGTGAGTCGTCTGTTGTCTGGTGGGGCGTTCAGGTGCTCCTCAGATCTTCTAACCTCGGCTCCTCACCGTTCCTCTGTTTAACACAAAACATGGCTCTACTGTTTCCACTGTGGCTTTGTCCACGGGCCCCTGCTCAAGCACTTCACAAACAATCACTGATAGTTTCAAATTAAACCATTTTTGTCATGAAATCTGCCGTCACGACTCTTGCACACAGTGGATGGTGTGAATTTCTTAAATCAAACCCTCTTTCCTTTTTGCAGGGCGCTTGGATCATGTGTCCCGGGACAAAAAGGTGCAGGTCCTCCTCCTTTTACACCTCTGTCTATGGCCCGGGACAAAGACCTGATTCACACACACCCTCTATACACAAACTCCTCTTTTTAACACCATACACCCAACAGTCCCTGACTGAGGCTGCATCCACTCAGAGTTAACAGTGAAGATACAGAGGACATGAATCCACTCAGCAGCAGGGCTGGACACAGGCCACCAGCCCAACGCAGGCACATTTTCATTTTGGCTGCTAACACAAATACTGTCACTGCCACTCTGGCCAGTTGAATTTTATGCATAGGCTTATATCTGAACTATAACTGAAGTTAGACCTGAATTTATGTTGCTCTGCTTGAGTGTATATCAACAAAGTAACAAAGTAATTTGTTGTGATAAAAATATACACAAACACTTAACTAATGACATTGTGGCAAGTAAAAACACGAATTGGCTAGTGACTTTTGACAAATACTAGTGGTGGCCAGTGAGCAAAAAAGAAAATGTCAAGCCCTGCTGATCAGGTGTAATACTGGAGCCTGCCTAAATACTGCCCTGACACCTTTTTATCATCATCATGTTCATAATAATAATGGATTGAATTTATTTTGCGCTTTACTCCTCAGCCACACTCTGTGGTGAGCGACCTCTGTAGCCACAGCTGCCCTGGGGCAGACTGGCACCAAACACAGTCACACATTCATACATATGGTGGGTGAAATGTCTTGCTCAAGGACACAACAACAGTATGGACTGGGTCAGAGCAGGAGGTGATCCACCAATCCTCCAGTCACCCATTTAACTGTTACTGTCGCGCTGATTCCGTATATATAATATTTATAATGTTCTTCTTTTTGTAATTCCCTGGTTTGATTCCCACAGACCTCAGGTCAGTCAGACTTTAGACCGTTTAGTATTTTTTCTGCTCTTTTAGTGCTGCAGGTCTCGTCTCGGTTAACCACTCGATCTGGAACAAATCCTTCACACACACAGCACTTAACACTTGACCTGGACTCACACAGAGCTGCCACACACAGTGGCACTGAGGGGGATTTATACAGGACACAGCCAAGAGGAGGAACAGGAGGTTTACATGTTCATTTTATTTACTGTTTTTCATTACTTCTAAAGTTTTATGAAAATAGTAGACAGTTTGGCAAAAGGTAATAAACAAAATCCAAAATTACCTCCACAAAAGAGAAAACATGCTCGCCCTGGTGGAAACATTAAACATCATCAGCTTCCTTTTGGCTTTGAAAACACTAAAAAGAAAGATCATTTTGAGGTGAGAGATCCATGAGTTCAAGCTTCTCTATGCCTGTTTCCAAATGCTGTAACTTTAAACAAAATACAATAGAAACTGGGCATCCCATTTAGAGATTTGTACATTTATTCTGGATTTATATCATCCCACAACTGGGATGAAAACCACATTCCTCCTGGACCCAAGATTCTATTATTGGCCGAATTCCTCTCTCCCGTCCCAGGAATAGGCTTTCCTGGGAGGTAGAGGAGTGGGAACACACCCTCAGGTCCCTCTTCTTAAAAAACAGGAACAACTCATCAACCTCCATGCAGAGGTGCGAAAATTTGAACAAACAAGGTGCCCCACAACATCCAGAGGTACTGGGAGTGTAGCTCATCCACCTGAACTGCTCTTCCAGTTTAGAAATCTGTTCATTTATTCTTGCTTTAGACTTTTGTTTAAAGAAACTGCTAATCCTTTAATATAAATAACAATAATAATGCATTAGTCTTATATAGCGCTTTTTTTGAGACACTCAAAGTAGCTTTACAACCACCAAACACACAATCACCTTCATACAGTCAGGGTGGGTGAAGTGTCTTGCTCAGGGACACAACGACAGTATCCAATGCCAGTAGCTCCACCAACGAACCACCAACCTTCAGGTTAGTGGACAACCGTCTCTGCCGACTGAGCTCCTGCCACACACTGGAGCAATTATCAGCTTAAAAATAATGCGTTGGTCTGTGTGTCTGTGTCTGCCCTGCTACAATCTGGCCATTATTCAGGTTGTACCCCACCTCAGGCCCAAAGCAGCAGCAAAAGGCAGTAGCTACCCCTGACCCTTGATAGGTGTAAGTGGTAGAACATGAACGAATTAATGAAAAATCATGTCTTTGCATTCAACTTTTACATTTGAGTTTAAAGTACATATATATTGTGAATCAGATTAGACCCTGAGCAGCTCTGTCGCTCTGAGAGAAATAAAATCGTCTCTTCTTGTTCCTGCTCCGTCTTTGTCAAACCTCTATTCACCGCTCTGACCTCTCTGCTCTTTCCTACAAGAGTAACAAGTTGTCAATACAAATGAACTAAGGACGAGGGGGGGGAAAAGCAATTACAATCTCCTCTTCTTAATCCCTGACAGCTTCCAAAAGTCAAATCTTTAGCTCTCACCTTCCTTACCATTCCAGCGTCTGTATATGTGGAGATCAGGATCATGCCTTTCTTCCATCTAACGGTATAACATGTATAATTAATCCAATCTCAGCTACAAATCGCCATTGAGACCGAGAGATGAATCTGGTAAAAAAAAAAAAAAAAGTGCTTTTTAAAACTGGGACAAAACGGGTGGATTAAGGTCTAACTATTCCCGAGCCACAGCCAAAGGAATTAGACTGAGACCACTGATAGTTTTAACAGAGTGAAAGGAGCAGAGATAAGGCGGACGAGCTGTGGAGGGATGGAGAAGTTAATTACCTGCACAGAGGTGAGCAGAGCGAGACACAGGCAGAGATCCAACATGGCCGCCCTGCATAAAGAAGGAGATTTGGGAGGAGTGAGAGGAGGTTAAGTGGAGCAAGTACAGATGACACGGGAATAATATACTGGAATCAAAGGGTGATGCTTGGCTGTGGAAGATGATAAATATGAAAAATTAAGATACAGTTACAATATCTATCTTTGGGAGGTTTTTAAAGGTACAGAAATACTGAATTGTTGCTGAGAATGATGTATAATGTGTAAAGAAAAGCACAAAACACATGTGGACCAGTCGAGCAAACTCTATTAAAGAAGGTCAGTAATGAAGTAAATTTACTTGAGTACTGTACTTAAGTATAGTTTTTGAGAATCTGTACTTTACTTGAGTAATATTTTTAGGCGTAATTTACTACTTTTACACTGCATCTAAAAGATAAATATAATACTTTTTACTCCACTACATTAAAAGTGAAAGTAACTTCTGCAGAGAAATTGTCTTAAAACTGAAAGACATCTGACTTACTCCCTAATAATAATTATTTACTACATAATACTGCTCATATTTGCTGTCAGGAACTAAAAAGAACCTCTGGACACAATCTGGAAGTGATTTAGCTTTTGCTTTGAACAATATCTGCACGATTTTATGATAAACCAATTTAAAAATAATTGATTAGTATGATCATAAACCCAGCTTTATTTATATACTGTATGGCTCATTTTTACTGTAGAACAATCTTATCTATCATGGTTTTATAAGTTGATCTCCACATTTCCTCACTAAAATTATGTAAAATGTATTTTATTCATATTTTTGGAGATGCAAATTTGTGACTTAACTCAAGTAAAAATATGACTTAGCAACTTTTACTTGTATTGGAGTAATATTTGACCAGGAGGATCTGTACTTACTTAAGTAATGAAGCTGAGTACTTTGTCCACCATTGTCCACAACTGATATGAAAACTACATTCCTTCTGGATCCAAGGTTTGACTCTCAGACGAATTTCCTCTCCAGTCCCAGGAATAAACTCCCAGGAGGTTGAGGAGTTGGGGCACACTCTCTGGTCCCCATCTTAAAGAGCGGGAACAACACAGCAGCCTCCATGCAGAGCTGCAGAGCCGTGCCACAGCTCCACCACATCCAGAGACTGCCCCACACAAGCCGTCCTGTCTCAGTACCACTCAGGTGCCTCAGGAGTCCACCAATCCAACCACCCTGATTAAATATTATTGCTTTTTTCATATTTTTAAACAATCTTGGTCACCTTGAGAACAGCACTTCATGTTTACAACCTTCAAAGGCATTGTCTGACTAAAAGAGGAAGTTTTTAATAAGTACTCTACTGGTGCCATAAAAAAACAGGTGAAAAAAATGACTTTTGAGCACAAACAGAAGGAAAAAAAAAGCTTTTTATTTCCTTAAACTTCTGTATTATGCCATTTAACTACAAGAAATGTACATTGTGTTTTTTGTTTTTTTAATAAATAAATGAGTGTGGGTTTTGAAGGCTCAGAACAGCCATGCCAGAAACTACAGGATTACTTAAACATGAATGAAGCAAAAGACAACTCCAGGTATGTTTTTTTTATGTAAACAACATTATGAACAACATTATAACATGGTAAAAAGCTAAGAAAAGACCGTCTGAACTGCGCTGTGACTAGGACCTGTTTGACTTGGGAGACCCCACATTTAGGCCAACAAAGCTCCTTAGATCAGGCATTCAAACTCCTCCATGATAATAAAATGGTAGTTCAGGGAAGGGAATAAATAAAGTCATAAATAGTTTACTTATGAGAAAACAATAAACTCGTGTGTGTGCAAGAGTCCATGCCTGATCTGTTCTATAAAGTCTATAGCTCTCATTACATGCCGTCTCGAGTTTCTTTAGCTCTTTAAAACACATTTTCACTCTATAATTATAAACACAGTAATATTGCTGTCTAAACAGTGTGATCTCTGAAGGACTGCGGCTGGAGCAGACACAAAGAGGAATGTGGGGAGAATCAGGAAACGACAGAGAGGGAGAGAGAGAAAGAGAGAGGCCTGGTCCATTAATAGAGTGAAGTTCAGAGCCAGATGACTGCGGCGCCGCTCTGATACTGATCTATGCACTCTGGCTCTACGTCCACTCACATCACCATCATTACTGTCCTTATCACCAGCATCACGCGGCACAGACTGCTTTAGAGGAGTAATGGACTACTTTAGTTCGCAAAGTGAGAGGTGAGCTTCGGAAGTAAAAAAAAAAAAAAAAAAAGGCTCGATATTAAAAAATTAGCCCAAACTACCGCTGCCCTGCTTTCAAAGAGGAAATAGTATGAGAAGGTATAAGGCTGCGCTGTGATTGGTCCCTCCAGACCAGCCCCGCGGCCCATTCGTGGACGGGACTGTAATTTTGTTAAGGGCATGGGTTGCTTCCTGTGCTGGCTAAACATGTCTGTGTAAATGAGGTTTGGGCTGCCTGAGGGGAGCAGGGGAAGAGAGAGGGGGGCTGCTAACGGTAATGGACCAGAGCAGTGTGTGCAGAGAGGAGGGAGGACGAGAATGAGACCTGAAGACGTCATAGGCTTTATTATCAAGGATTTTAATAGACATGTTACTGTTAAAGCTCCCCTATTGTGCCAAACTGACTTTTCTGAGCTTTTAACCATGTAATAAGCTCAAAAACATATCAGTTGTGTTTTGTTTTAATTCACACATGAGTAATCCTGCATGCTGAGGCGCTGCCCTTCCCAGGAGCTGAAAACGCTCGGCTTCACAGCTCTTCATTGACCCCGCCCACTCCAGGAAGCACAGACCAATCCACAAGCCCTCTCTGCTCTCATTCATTTATCAAAAAAAGGTGTACAACTCTGTTTCCACTGATTCCTCACAGACATTTTTCCTTATGGCGAAAAGTTTGAGGAAGTAAACAGCTTTTTTTTTTATTTGCTCTGTTTCTGTTCAAAAGAGTGCAGAAAAATGCACTGAGAAATTATAAAATTCACTCTGTATAAGTCAAAAATATACGATTTAAACAATTTCATCTAAATAAACATGACTGCCGTTTTCTCCAGGCTTTACAAACAAATGTACCCAATTTATACACATTAAAATTAAACAACCATTTCATCTTCTCATCATCAGAGCTCCAGATCCTCTCAGGTTTTTGGACAAACATCCCATTTAGCAAAGGGATTCTAAATTCATCATAAAAAGGACAATACAAAACAAAATGTAGCTTCTTGTGCATTGTTTTACATGACCCTTGTTGCTGGAGTCACCTAAAAGTAATGAATTTCAATGACATAAAAAAACTGTGCTGAAATGAGGCAAGGAAGAAAATAGTTTAATCTAGCTCCAACCTCAAGGGTCAGTAAAAGTATAAATTAGTTTTAGTGGTGGCTTTATCATTGTGAGATATGAGGACTTCCCTGGCTCAGTGGATAAAGCATTGACCCCAAAACAAGACCCTTCCTGATGACAGTTTGTTAAGATCCTGTGAGTGTGGTTATGACTGTGATGGAGGAAAATCTGAAGTACCGCGGCCTGGTTTGAGTTACGGCTCCAACATTTCCTGACGTCAAACAAAGCTGACCTCGCTCGCTGAAGTCTGTGTTCAGGCCGACCCCGGGGTCAGCGCCAGCCTAATGTGTGTCCCAGAGCAGAACAAAAACAAACACGGCCACCCCTCTCCTCACCTCCTCAAACGCACCGTAGTGTTACGCGTCCTTAACCTTAAAAGTACTCAATAAAACCTTCAATCATCCGAAGTCCTTCAGTTCAAACCGCTCACTTATGGCTCTTGTGGAAATAAACCGTTGTTCACTTAGCGTTGCTGTTAGAGAGGACTTCAGGGAGACGCTGTGGCAGTTTCAGGACAGAGGTTTTAGAGGGAATTAGAGAAGCTGTTTTATGGACGCTAATAAAGAGATCACATTACCTGCTCTCCACTGCTTTTATCTATAATAGGAAAGCTAGACCCTTAATGCAAAATACTAATCAATATCATGATTATCTATCAGAGAACCAGAGTTACATCCTGTAACTATTTCTTGGCTCTGGTGTGTGGCTTCTAACCGCAGTCTGTGCCTGTAACTGCGTGGACAACAGAGGCTAAAACAGTTCACTGTGTCATTGTTTTGTTGAGTTATGGCTTCATTAACCCAGTCCAGCCCTTTAGAAAATTACACTGTGAGCCTTTAGTGCCACAAGTGCTCACCTCCTAAAAAGTTTTATTAAAATATTATATATGATATTTCTTCCACTTTGAATTACTCGATTCTTCTAATCAACTTCAATTTATGTAATATTTTAATATATTTTTTAAATATTATGAAGTCTTTATATGCCCTTTTGCTACTATAAACAACTATCAGAAAAACACAAAAAATATTTTCAACATGCTAGGTGCTGTATGGATTTTTTTTGGAAAACATATTATTATTGTCTTGGTCTTGTCATTGATTGACATTAATATTGATTTTGATGGATTTTTGTTTCCTTTACAACCAAAAACGCTCATCTCCTTAAAAGTGTATTATTAACTATATTTTTTTCCAATTTAAATCACTCAAATATTTTAGTCAGCTTGAATTCTTATCATAACAATTACATTTTTAACATTTCACACATCAGAGTGAGACTTATGAGAGACTGTGTTAGAGAGAAGTTAGAGACAGATGAGAACTTAGGACAGTTTTTGTCTCCCTTCATACGCCCTCTACCTGTCCCACCCCACAAAACACATACACCCCAAACTTTTCATGGACAAAGTACCAGAAAGGTGCCAAAGGCTGGACAGTGGACAATGGCAGCCCACACTGAGCGACACATACTGACACCTATTCACTCAAGAACCACACAGTAACACTGCTTTTGCTGAAATAGTTGTACATTTTTTACTAATCCTTTGCGTTATAAGTTGTATGTTGTCATGACTCTGTCTATTTGTCATGGCTGTCTCCTGTTACCACAGCTGCAGGACCTCAATGACACAAACCTTACTCCACTGCCCTTAAGACTCCTGTGGGTTTCATTAGATTTGACTGTTTCTAATTCAATCTGTGTCCCAAACAAACTCCCAGTCACCAAAACCTGCCAGGTCTATTGTTTACACCGCGGCTCTTATTCTCAGTAAAAGCTGCTAATAGGAGCAAATTACTGACAACAACTTGGAAATATCAAGTGGCGGACGGCTGCAGAGCTAATGGAGTTAACTGTGGACCAATCTGATTATGGGACGGTAGGAGGAGGTCCAGGAAAGGACTGAGGGGGGACAGAGAAGGGCCCTCAGGGGGGACGGGGGAGTGGACTGTACCTGGATCCTGACCACTCACTGTCACTGAATACATGTGGAATTGGATTTGGCAGCAATGTGATCTGATGATTAGGGAAAACTCATTCATTCTTTTTCTTCCGCTTATTTCTGTTAGGGGTCAGGGATGGCTGGAACCTATCCCAGCAACTATGGGCCTAAGGCGGAGTTCACCCTGGACAGTGCCCAGTTAGTTGCAGGGTTCATACTGACATACACAGACAGATGGCATGTGTAAGCATTACTGTTTAGGAGTTTTATGGAGATTCAAAAAGGAATAAATAAAAATGTTATCAAGCCTTTTACTAAATGAGAATGTTTAGCATCTAAAGCTAGAAATGTAGGCTTTAAACTTACTGTTAATATATTATAAGCAGGATAGGTCACTATGTTGTTCAGAGAGTTAGAGAAGGAGTTTTTGAGTGTGTCAGCTTCAAGCCAAGAAATCCATTTTGGTTTCTCCATAGGTTCGTTAGGAACAAAGCATGGCCCTCAGATGACTCTGCCCTCAGCAGCTCAGATGTAGAGCTGTTTGTTCCACTAACCAGAAGGCTGGCAGGTCAAGCCCCATCCCCACCTTTGAATTATGCTGTAGGGTTCTTGGGCAAGACACTTCGGACCTGTTCATACAACGCTGATCAGGAAACAAACAGTCAACCTGCCTCCGATTCGCATTTACACAAAAATGCTGAAGTGTGAGGAAAACAAGAGTTGGTTGTAGTACTTGTATTTGTCCAGCAGACAGTGCTGTGTGCCCCACAAACAGCAGAGAAAATCATAGCTCTGGTCTGCAACTTCCCATCTACTTTAAGATCTTGTGGCTTTCTGGAGCTGTGCTGATAAAGTCTTCAGTAAAAGTAAGTACTACAGGTATTACTGACAGCTACTGACTAAATATGAATGTATGAGACAGAGAAGCCTGTAGTCTGTGTCAGCTGACACTCTCCTCCAGTGTTTTCAAAAGATTGCAGATTCTGAAAACAGAAATCCTGTTCTTGTGGAAATGAAAGGCCAAACCGCAATTCATTGCATTTTTTGCAAAACGCATTGTCGTCTCAATGGCCCCTTATATGAATGAGTGTTTGTGAGTGTGAATGGGTGAATGGTTCCTTGATGTAAAGAGCTTTGGGAGATACTGAAGGTAGAAAAGTCTGTGAAGACTCTCACTCGTCCAGGGTAAATGCATCGCAACAAAAGTTTAAAAAAGTTTAAAAAAGCAGTCATCTGGATTAGATTTTTCAAGTAGAAGACGTTTCACCTCTTATCCAAGAGGCTTTCTCAATTCTGAAATGAACTGGTAAGAGAGCTGGTTTATATTCTTCTAGGAAGGAGGAGTCCTGAAACTAAATTCTATTGGTCAATGTGACCATGAATAGCCTAGTGGTTTCGGGTCATTAGGAGTCCTTTGTCCTCAGCTGGAGTGAGAGTCGTTAACCCTCCCCAGCCTGGGCAGCTCCTTCAGATGTAAATGACCTGAGTGAAACTGGTTTGTTTTGTTTGGGTTTCAGGAGACTGTTGTAGACAGAAGGAAGGTTGTATCTGAGACCACCATTTCTGTTTAAAGAAGGTTTATCTTTTTTGACAAAGATTGCTTCTTTCACTCCTCGCTCAAACCATCCTTTCTCTCTGGCTAAGATTCGGACCTCACTGTCCTCAAAGGAGTGGTTTGTGGCCTTCAGGTGGAGGTGTACTGCAGATTCTGGTCCACTGGAGTTGGCCCTGCGATGTTGATATAACCGCTTGTGCAGAGGTTGTTTGGTTTCTCCAATGTACTGTTCATTACAGTTCTCACTGCAGTGGATGGAGTACACAACATTGCTCTGTTTGTAACTGGGAATTTTGTCCTTGGGGTGAACCAGTTTTTGTCTGAGAGTATTAACAGGTTTGAAATAAACCGGGATGTTGTGTTGGCTAAAAATCCTTTTAAGTTTCTCAGATAGGCCGGAGATGTACGGAATGACTACATTGCTCCTTTTTGGCTCTTGCTCCTGTTCTTTCCTGTCCTGTTTTCTTGTCATTCGGGATTTGGAGAAGGCCCAGTTGGGATATCCACAGGTTCTGAGGGCTTGGCGGACATGTAGCTCTTCTTTCCTCCTTCCCTCCGAGCTTGTGGGAACCTCTTGGGCTCTGTGCTGCAGTGTCCTGATCACACCGAGTTTGTGCTGTAGTGGGTGGTTTGAATCAAATAACAGGTACTGGTCTGTGTGAGTGGGTTTCCTGTACACTTCCACATGGAGCCGCCTGTCTTCTCCAATGATAACTGCACAGTCTAAGAAGGCTAGGCTGTTCTCCGTGGCATCCTCACGAGTGAACTTGATGTTCTGGTCCACAGCATTAATATGCCTTGTGAAAGCTTCCACTTCCTGGATTTTGATCTTCACCCAAGTGTCATCCAGTGAATTCCTAACATGATGCTCTGTGTTGATGCACACAGAGCATCATGTTAGGAATTCACAAGACTTTGCCAACAAAGTCAAACATCTCCAGCTGGATTCTGATGAGACTATTGTGTCTTATGATGTGACGTCCCTGTTCACCTGCATCCCCACCACAGAGGCAGTAACGGCTGTGAGGATGAGACTGCTTCAAGATGGAGAACTGCAAGAGAGGACAAACCTGACACCGGACCACATCTGCCAACTACTGGAGGTGTGTCTCAACACCACATATTTCCAGTTCAGAGGAAATTTCTACAGGCAAAAACACAGCTGTGCTATGGGCTCCCCAGTCTCCCCCATTGTGGCTAATCTGTACATGGAGGAAGTTGAGAGGAGAGCTCTTGACTCATTTCCAGGTTCAACTCCTAGTCACTGGTTCAGATATGTGGATGACACTTGGGTGAAGATCAAAATCCAGGAAGTGGAAGCTTTCACAAGGCATATTAATGCTGTGGACCAGAACATCAAGTTCACTCGTGAGGATGCCACGGAGAACAGCCTAGCCTTCTTAGACTGTGCAGTTATCATTGGAGAAGACAGGCGGCTCCATGTGGAAGTGTACAGGAAACCCACTCACACAGACCAGTACCTGTTATTTGATTCAAACCACCCACTACAGCACAAACTCGGTGTGATCAGGACACTGCAGCACAGAGCCCAAGAGGTTCCCACAAGCTCGGAGGGAAGGAGGAAAGAAGAGCTACATGTCCGCCAAGCCCTCAGAACCTGTGGATATCCCAACTGGGCCTTCTCCAAATCCCGAATGACAAGAAAACAGGACAGGAAAAAACAGGAGCAAGAGCCAAAAAGGAGCAATGTAGTCATTCCGTACATCTCCGGCCTATCTGAGAAACTTAAAAGGATTTTTAGCCAACACAACATCCCGGTTTATTTCAAACCTGTTAATACTCTCAGACAAAAACTGGTTCACCCCAAGGACAAAATTCCCAGTTACAAACAGAGCAATGTTGTGTACTCCATCCACTGCAGTGAGAACTGTAATGAACAGTACATTGGAGAAACCAAACAACCTCTGCACAAGCGGTTATATCAACATCGCAGGGCCAACTCCAGTGGACCAGAATCTGCAGTACACCTCCACCTGAAGGCCACAAACCACTCCTTTGAGGACAGTGAGGTCCGAATCTTAGCCAGAGAGAAAGGATGGTTTGAGCGAGGAGTGAAAGAAGCAATCTTTGTCAAAAAAGATAAACCTTCTTTAAACAGAAATGGTGGTCTCAGATACAACCTTCCTTCTGTCTACAACAGTCTCCTGAAACCCAAACAAAACAAACCAGTTTCACTCAGGTCATTTACATCTGAAGGAGCTGCCCAGGCTGGGGAGGGTTAACGACTCTCACTCCAGCTGAGGACAAAGGACTCCTAATGACCCGAAACCACTAGGCCATTCATGGTCACATTGACCAATAGAATTTAGTTTCAGGACTCCTCCTTCCTAGAAGAATATAAACCAGCTCTCTTACCAGTTCATTTCAGAACTGAGAAAGCCTCTTGGATAAGAGGTGAAACGTCTTCTACTTGAAAAATCTAATCCAGATGACTGCTTTTTTAAACTTTTTTAAACTTTTGTTGCGATGAAGGTAGAAAAGTGATATATAAATGTGACCATTTTATCTCTGTACCTTTACTTGAAAATATAGGAGAAAGAATCCTGAGAGTGATTTGTGGTGTTTCTCTCATGCAGCAGTTTAATGCAATGAGGAGAAACAGTGCAATCCACGACCAATCGATCCCAGAGCAGTAGGAGTATGTAAGGCTTAACAACTGATTATCAATTCATTAGATCACTATTCAATTCAATTCAGTTTTATTTATATAGCTCAGTGTCAATCAAAGTGAATCAGTGTTAATCAAACATAAACACACAATCAACACATACAATACCTACACTAAACTAAACAGACCCAAGACACTCCTCTCCTTAGACCCTCCTTTTCGGTAAGGAAAAACTCCTAAAAAAAACAGCTGTGGGAAAAAATAAGAAAACTTATGGAGCCCAAATTGAAGGAGAGATCCTCTCCCAGGACGGACAACATGTGTCAGGACTTAGTCCATTAGCTCATCTATAGGATCATAGTTCAGCTCTGTAAGGATGCAGCAGGTGGACTTCATCCAGACGGGGGAGTGGGGGTGAGGTAGGGTCCGGAAAGTCTATAGAGGTGAGGTTAAGGGCCCATAGGTCGGGACAAGAGCACAGATGGGGTCAGCTAAGGTACAGTCATCCCTGGGACATTACCAGCAGCCGAAGTGGGAGAGAGGGACCAAATTAACTATTCCCTTGAATGAAAAGGCAAAGATATTACACAACATGAAATATAAAGCAGTTCTCCAGAAAACTCATAGCTGCCAATTGTTTTATAATTCTGCAGAGAAGAAGAGAAAAGAGAATTTGGAGAAAGTGTGAATAAGGATTAGTGGGATTTTGAAGGCGGACTTACAAGGGTCACAAGAAGTCAAAAAATGTTAGACAGCTTTCATTTAATAGTATTTTGGAAATGTAGTACTACTGAATAATTTGGGATAGATATTTTTCCTGGCAGTAGTCATGATCTTATGTATTTCACACACCCACTTGTTCCTGGTTAGGAATCAGGGCTCCAGTCTGCTTGCATTTTGCGATTTTTTTGAGTCTGAGCCCTGGACCACACTGGCTCTAGTTCTATGGCCGTACGCACCACAGAGGTCACAGAGGTCCAGACCACGATATTTTTCTATTGCCAGACTAAATCTAAACCAGGCAAAAAACAGGACTAATCCAAGTCTAAATCAGGACTATACCAGGACTAAATCAGGTCTAAACCAAGATTAAACCAGGAAAAAAAAACTCTAAATCAGGACTTTCATCCATCCATCCAGTTTATCCGGGGCAGAGTTGTGGGGGCTGCAGTTTAAGCAAAGATGCCCAGACTTCCCTCTCCACAGACACTTTCTCCAGCTCTACCAGGGGGATTCCAAGGCATTTCCAGGCCGGCCACGAAACACTGTCCCTCCAGCGTGTCCTAGGTCTCCACCAGGGGTCCCCACTCAGGGTCTGGTGGCACATGTCTGAAACACCTCTCCAGGGAGGCGTCTGGAACAGATGCCCGAGCCACCTCAACTGGCTCCTCTCGATGTGGAGGAGCAGCAGCTCTACTCTGAGCTCCTCCCGGGTGACCGAGCTCCTCATCCTATCTCTAATGGAGCGCTCAGCCACCCTGCGGAGGAAACTCAATTCAGCCACTTGTGGGTGGTGGGCCTCCAGGTCCAACGATCCCACGTAGCCTTTACTGTAAATCAGGACTTATTTAGGAAAAAGACAGGATTAAATCAAGACTAAACCAGGTCTAAACAAGGACTAACCTGGCCATCAACATGAAAGACCTCAGTGTTTCTAAAATCCTGTGTATGGCCCTGGACCCTGGAGCGGTTGCCCCCTCTGCCCCGTGCACGCCCCACTACTCCAGGGTCTAATGGTCTTTTTTTTTTTTTCTCATACATATACTGTATATGTATGTATGTTAAAAAGCAGAACTGACAGAGCTGTACACATCCTAATAGTTTTTTGTAGTATTTTTTTAAGAGTTTAAAATTATTATTTACTTATTTTTTGAGTTGTTGAAAAGTCCAAGGTCAGTCATGTACGCTAACTTTATTAAACGATTATTATTATGTTACTGATGTATTAGCATTCACTGAAAAAATATCTTGTTAGATTGACTCAATTTTGTCCTGACAACGTATTGCAAGCAATAAAATCTTTTAAAATCCAAATTGTTTTTTTCCATGTATAGTTTAATCAAGTGCATTGTTTAACTTTTAACTAAATAAAAATAAGCACTTTTAAATAAATGTGAATGAATATGTTTTATTTTTAAAATAATTATTAAGAGCAAGTAAACCCACTTTGACTCTGCCCTATTACTATAAATTTCTATTAAAAAAAAAAATTTGTTACACTTAATTTTTTCTACTTAAACACAGTATTAAAGTAATTGAAGTATACATTTTTAGCTTTAAGGGTATTTACATCTAAATTGGACAAGTTTAGAAATGACAAATATTTTTAAAAGACCAAAAATAATTTAAGATAACATAAAAACTAATCTTATTTCTTAATGTTTTGTTGAGAGTCTATTGAGGACGATGACTTCCTGAAGCCTGGAACCCAGACACAAAAGGCTGCTGCTGCTTTTCCAGGCCTTGATCGCTCTGTTTTCAGTTTGTTTTACAGCTCTTTCTGTATCCATTGGTCCAGGTCAGCTGCATGTTCTCCTACCTGCTCTATGGAAATGAGATCAGGTGACTCAGCCATAGTGGAATATTTCTATATTTTGCCTCAAAAACTATTTGGTTTCATTGGCCATATGTACTTTGGAAGTGTAGAGTGAAGTGAAGAGAAGACTTCACAAATGCAAATACACAGAATTTACCACAAGATGTGCAACATTTGTCACAGTACTGATGGATAATGGCCTAAAACATATTGTGGATGCCACCTAATTTTTTTTAAGTGGAATATTCTGATGGCCAAGGTAACTACCTGATCATATTCTGTTTGAACATGGATTTAAACAGAACATAAAGCAGAAAGACCTGCAAACAAACACCATCTGAAGAGCGCAGCAGTAAAGGCCTGGGACAGCATCACAGAGAAGGAAACCCAGTGTGTGGTGATGTCCACTGGTTTCAGACGACCGCCTGCAATGGATTCTCAAAGTATTTATTTATGATTATATTAAATTTTCCAACTCTTTTTTGTTACTTGAAATGTGGGGCCTTTTGGTAAAAACATTAGACATTTCCAAATACTCTGTCTACATTAGATTTGAAAATACTCTCAAATTAAATCTAAAGCAAATTTTTAAATCTACCATGGTAGTGCACAGGGCCTGAACTTTAAAAATGGTCACTGTCCAACTTTCCCCACACTTCTATCAGTCAGCTTATACTCATACATCAACATGCACAGAAGAGAAACTACTCCATACTTCACTCAGGCTGTTGCAGTGTCGTCCAGACTGAGTCGATGTAATTCTTAGGCCTTTAAAGCTATGATCTTCTCCCTCAGGATTGAGTTATTTCCCATTGAATGTGTTTGCAGCTGTGCAGGGATGTGGCGGCCTTCATGACTCTGTAAAGAAGACAATATTACTCAAGACTGATGGTTTACCAAAAATTGTGTTATTAAGGCATATCCTTATTATGTTAAGCTTATTACCATAGTTGCATATTTTATTCAAGTGCATGAATTTCACTTTATATTAAACTATAATTAAATTTGGACATTGGACACTTGGATTGCTTAATGTGGTAGCTGTAGGCAGTTGGTACGTTTGGATGCTAACTTTCAGTGTCACTCCTGTGTCGAGCACTAGCTTGCTGCAAAAATGCAGTGGACCGGCTACCTCTGTGTCAGGATAGGTACGTTTTAAACACTAAAGTCCACTTATCTAATTAATTTTGGTTTAAGTTGGACTTTGGTGTATGAAATAGCTTTTTCTTAAGGACACAATCAAAGGTGAAGTACTACAAAAATATGACTTAGGTAAATGTTACACCTCTGAAGATAGGGGAGAAAAAATCATGAGAGTGATTTGTGGGTGTTTATTTTAGGCAGTAGTTTAATGCAATTTTTATGAACAATGTAAGAAATATATGTACTGCTTCAATGACACATGGTGGAAGAAGAGCTTATTTCCAAAAAAAACAAAACAAAAACAAAAATATACAGCTTAATATCTGTAAGAGAACATGTATTGTGCAACAGTATTGACAATAGAAACTTTCTCTAGCTTCACATACTATAGCTTCATTTAACATACGAGCACAAGTTGGCGGAGTGCAAGGTCTCATTACACCTTTATACAAATATAATAAACATTTAGTAAGTGTAGCTGTAGACTATGCTTACTCTACTTTTAATTTCTCTTAAATGAGGGTTATTTTATTCTGGACAATGACCAATAAAAGACATACAGCTATTCTCATATTCATTCACTATAGGCAATTTATATGCACTAGTAAGGATAGTAATTGTGTTTTTATAGTAGTATTCCATTAATTATGTAGTTTCAGAGACTTATAGCTTGTTTACCTGAAGTGAAGAGTGTGATACTTGAGTGAACAGGATGTAAAGTGAAATAATTTGGCTGCACGCTGTATTCAGAAACACTGGGAGGATGAGACTGAGGTAAAGCCAGGTCTCTGCAGGAAGAAATAAGCTCGAGACGATAAAGATCTGAGCGACAGGAGAGAGGACCGTCTTTCCTGATCAGATCCCTCAGTGTGGAGGATTATTTTACCAGTTTATTCTGAAGGAATAATACACATCTCACTAAAGATAAAGTGGGAAAGAACCATTAGACCATTTAGTTATTTTAATTTTGGTGAACATTGGTAACATTACATGACAATTCTGAGGAAGACGGACGGTGGGAAAAGGAGGAGGAGGTGAACCCATGGAGGTGAAAGAGTGCTATTAGTGTGGTGTAGAGCAGCTCCACCTGTTTTTGGGCCCACATTCCTGTACAGTCCCAGTGCAGTGGACAAAGGCTGGTGAGAGGGTCAGGAACTGGACTGCCCCGTCTGTCATCGCCAGATCTGTCTGATAAACCTGCAGGAAAACTCCACAAACATCTGCACGAGACAAACGAGGTAAAGAAGAAGCACACATACAATCTGCATACACCGAATAACACAGAAATGTTTGTAAGCCTGTGGGACATAGTTTTATTTCTGATCATTTTATTTGACTATGAACTTTATAGCATGTGTACAAAGGATTTAAAAATTACTTTTACCATTTTAAGTAAATATAGCAATATTTACAGGCTTCAAATTAGATGAACACTTAAAATAAACTTCCCTGTGACCTACTTTTGAGTCCTCACCCACCAATTGAGAATCACTGAAGTATTATCAGCCTGTTGTCCACTGTCACTTCTCTCATTTGGGCCGTTTCCTTCCTGGTTTAATTTGCTTTTTGTAAAATAGTTTGGGTAAAAAGTGTGTACACGTCTAAATTTATAGTAAAAATGTAAAATTGGTGAGTCAGCAGCCAGGCCAACCAGACTCTCCTACTTTCTTTTCAAAAGCAGTAGAGTCTGGTTCCTCAGCCTTAGCGAATCCACTCGGTTGAAACTGAAACTATCACAGTCGTTTATCTGCTGCGTGTCTTACAAAAGTGAAAGATAATCTCTTATCCGAGCTAATACAGAGAGAAATTTATAACTTCTCTCACCTGATTAACAGCGTTTAGTGCTTTCTTTTGTCACCTTAAACTTAAAGTTAAGGTTAAGGTGTACTTTATTGTCCCCGCAGGGAAATTTGTTCTCTGCATTTGACGCATTCTTCAATGCTGCCGGGGCAACCTGTCAGAAGCAGACAAAATTTAGGCAATAGGGTACCAGACTAACTTCTTTGTATAGAATAGGAAAATAGTTTGGCTGGCTGGCAGGAGTAGTCATTTGTAAGTGTTTATGTTTCATGTCTTGCTTTGTTTTGGGTGATAAATGTCTTTCTTTCTCCATAAGAGCTAAGCAGAATATTTATTTTCTAAACTACAGTAGCCTAAATACAAAAGCTGTTTCTTGTGGAGTGTTTCTTAAAGCCTTTTGACAATAGCACAGAGTAACAAAAGTCACATTGCCTCACTTACACGTCAAGCTGTTTATTCAAATGACAAGAAGAGTAAAAAACACTACAGTGAGGCAGCAGGTGGACACAGGAGGAGTATGTCCCGGGGCAATGGCTCATACCCCATTCTGCGTGTACCTCTACGAGCCGGAGCAGTGTAGTCTTTCAGCTGTTAACAGACCCGTCCTGAGTGAGGTGTGGAGTGTGGAGGGCACAGGTCCTGAATGAAACTCTTTCTCCTCAAGCAGACTTCAAACAGTCCCATATCAGTCGGACAGGTGCGGATGTGCGCCCGCCTGCCTCCCTCGCCCCGTCACACCGCAGGCACTGAATGACAACCGGACCACTGCAAGCCAACGGGACGTCCCAATGTCAACTACATCGAGACACTAGAAGCACGCAGCAGCCTTTAAACCTCTTACCTTATTAAATCTGCCCTAGCTAATAATATAAATTCTTCACACAAGTCCGTAGCTAGTTATATCTTGTAAGTAACATGATATTTTTGAAGTGTGGAGTTCCTCAGGGCTCCATATTAGGTCCAATTCATTTTCATTACACATCAGCTAGAGTCTTGCAGGATTTGTAAATTCACAAACTCTAAAAATGATCTTGATCTGCTCAGGGAAATGTGTTTACAACCACACTACTGCTGATTCAACCACTGGTGTGGCAGTACTGACGATTACTGACCAATGATGAGGCAGTACTGACGATTACTGACCAATGATGAGGCAGTACTGACGATTACTGACCAATGGTATGGCAGTACTGATGATTACTGACCAATGATGAGGCAGTACTAACAATTACTGACCAATGGTATGGCAGTACTGATGATTACTGACCCATGATGAGGCAGTACCAATGATTACTGACCAATGGTGTGGCAGTACTGATGATTACTGACCAATGGTGAGGCAGTACTGATGATTACTGACCAATGGTGAGGCAGTACTGATGATTACTGACCCATGGTGTGGCAGTACTGACAGTTATGGACTAGTGTGACAGTACTTTTATGGGGATGTTTAAGATTTGACAACACAATTACAATTTGAAATGGTTTCTCAGTTGCTACATCAGTCACTAAGGTGTTAAAAAACAGTTATACTTGTATTATGTATTATATATTATGTATTCTTAAAATCTCAACTTGAGTTCACAAGCTCATACGTTCATCAGCTCACTGCATATTTCTGTCCCATCTCAGTGTCTTTGTCGTTACTCTTCAGTCTTACAGTCTCTGGCATCTTATCCTTTGGTTGTTTATGTCTCTGAGGCTGCCTGAGGGGCGGGGTGTGAACAGTTCATGTGCTGGTTGGGATGGGTCCTTGCTCTTGGTTAATTGTACGGTACATTTAACCCTTCTGTGTAAGCAGCAGTTCCCACAGGACGCAGTGCTGGAGGAGGACAGTGTACTCTCAGCTAACCACCGATAAAAGATTGTTAGGATCTGGGGGCTATCTCCAGCCCTCTTCAGTGTCCTCAGAAAGTTTGAAGTTTAGGAAATGCATTTTGTTTTCATCACTGGTCTAGAGAGGAACGTCATCGTGGGGCCTCTCAGTTAGCGGCCTTTGTGTTTGTGCTACAATTATGAGGTTTCTCTCATCCGTCCCGCTCCCCTCGTGACCTCCTAGGCCTGGGGTCAATATCCAGGACGTCCCAGACAGGGGACACAAAAGACTTCCATTCACACGGTATGGACTGGGAAGAGACAAGAATATTCTCCCAGAGACAAGTCCATCAGTCTGTGTCTTTAGGATGGGTCTAACTCCTGAAGAGGCTCGTGTTTCACTGAGCTGTGGAGCAGAGCGACGTCTGCTGCAGAAACACAAACCAGGGACTGGTTTCTTTAGAGAGGAAGTAAAAACAACTACAACATACTTGCAGTGTAGTAAATAAAAGTAATGTTTTAGCTGATTTTGAGTCACCCTGTGGCAATTCTATCTAACAGTGTTCATTCATTCTTCTTCTTCCGCTTATTCCTGTTAGGGTTTGCGGGTAATTTTTGGGCCCTGGACAGGGGCTTGTCGCAGGGCTGTCAGCAGTGTAGTCATCTATTTTAGCTCATATTGCGCTGCGTCCTTGTCCAAGTTGCTGACAGGGTCAGAAGGGTTCCAGCCATGAGTTTCTGCTGGACTCTGTGGTTGGCTGTCGCTTTGCTGATGTCTCCTACTTTAAATCTAGTCGCTTCGTCATTTTAAATGCTTATGACATTTTTGGGCTTTTTGCATCCTAAAAATTCAGTTGCTACAAGACATGCTTACTGATTGTAGAACTCTGTTCTTAAATAATGTAACCTGTGGAGACTTAAAATAAACACAGACAGATGAGTGAAGTGTAACAAATGACGTCTCTACCCCGGCATCTGTTGCTGGTTACAGGAGTATGGCACATATATGTCTAAAAATTCAAATAATTGTTTTTAATTGTTTTATTAACGACTTACAATTTAAGGATTTTTTTTTTCTTGAATTAGTTGAAATAATTCAATTTATTGCCGAGCCATTATAATACAGTACACTTTTTTGGAAGGCACTGGACGTCTTTTTGTCCCAACCTAAACCATTCATAGTATGCACCCAGCTGATTCCACACTGTCAGCTGCCTCTGCTGCCACACTCAGGACCCTCAGGCCTGTGGGACAGTGAAGGGGGGGGGTACGGATGCTAAAGGGAGGAGGAGGAGGAGGAAGGGGTGGGGGCAGAGGAGGATTTAGATGGAAAGTGCTGGCCCGGGGGTGAAGCTGGCAACAGGCAGGAGCTGTGTGAGATTAGGATCTGAGAGACTGAGATAACACTGCAGTGGCCCCTGGACAGAGAGAGCTGAGGGGTACAGAGTTTGACCCACAGAGGGGAGCAGGGAGCAGGAGGCAGCTGCAGAGGGTTTCTATAGGAGCAGAGCAAGCACATCCATCACTGACTGCAGCACTTCACAAAGAAATAACATAAAACAATGCAACTCTCAGTACAACTCTCAGTACCTTTACATGCAAGTGCAGAAATAAACTTTTTTGAGCTTTTAATCATGTTATAATGTTTCCACCTCAAAAATATACCTGGAGTAGTATTTTGTTTCATTCACGCATGTTAGAGTAATTCTGTTGGCTGTGCAAAGGTGTACAAAACTATTTCAAAAAGTCTAAAAAAAAAAAAAAATAGGACCTTTAAGACCTTTATGTTTTACTACTTTTACAGGTTTATGATTCATCATCTGGTTCAATATTACTTTTTCCACTTAGTATCTAATTTTGTACCGAGGTGAAAATAACTGCATTATTTTTTTACTCAAAATACATGGATACGCACAACTTATATATTTTAAATGTTAACAGAAAAGAAAACATTTGGACAGTACGACCTATTTGTCCTCTATGATCCACAGTGGACCACCAGCAGAGGACCTTTACATGACAATAGTGAATAATTATGGTTTTATAGTGTTCTAACTCAGACGGGACAAACAGCAGATGCCTCAGAGCAGCCGGAGATCAGAGGTCAGGCACACAAAAACCTGTGGCGTAAAATTGTTTGTTGAAGTTTAAACTTTTCAGACGCTGCAAAACGAGGGGGCGGGGCTTCACCTCTGTCAGTCAGCTGAGGAGGAAGATGATTGGTGCTGTTGTCCTGTACTTGGGCTTTTAAAATTTAGATCACTGGAAGGGTATTGTTCCCATCAAATTTTTAAAAAACTGTCTCTTTCTATGATTTTCCACAAGATTAAGTATAAATAAATGTAAAAAAAAAAAAAAAAAAAAAAAAAAAAACGAATACAAAAATATATTTATTCTATTAAAACATTATAATAAAAAATGATGGTACATACTCAAATGGTACGGGCTTCTTTTGGTGTTACTCAGGAGTCTTTTGCAGTTCAAGTCCTGATTTTGTTTAATTTAGTATAAATTAATTAATTAGTTTATTTATTTACTTTTTGTTTTGTTTTGTTTTAGCTTTAGTTTATTTAGTTTATTAATTTAGTCTTATTGCTGTTTTGGTCTTACTCTGGTTGGGACTTAAATTGGAAGTTTAGACTATTGCTTAGTCCTGTTAGTCCTGGTTAGTCCTGGTTTAGTCCTGGTTAGGCCTGGTTTAGTCCTGGTTAGGCCTGGTTTAGTCCTGGTTAGTCCTGGTTTAGTCCTGGTTAGTCCTGGTTTAGTCCTGGTTAGGCCTGGTTTAGACCTTAATTTGTCCCGGTATAGTTCTGAGTTAATCCTGGTTTAGACCTGTATTTGTCCTGGTTTAGTCCTAGTTCAGGGCTAGTTTAGACTTGGTTTAGTCCTGGTTTAATTAATTAGAAAAGCCAAATATTTATTTATTGATTACCAGTTTACACAACAACATACACACAGTAATTCATTGCACAAAGACACAATTTGAGAGTAGTTAAGTAGTTAGTAGTCAATGTTCAAGGGCAGAGGGCAAAAGGGCAAAGGTCAGGCAATAAATAACTTGTGTATACTGAAATACTAAAACTAGCACACTGGTACTTTTTCTAGTTGCATACTTTGGCAGCGTAACTGGTTAAAGGCATAACAACGTCCTCCCTAATCCCTCTATAGTGCACTCTGTAGTGGTCACGCCATTTTGTAGTGGTGTCCGAATGTCTAATGGATAAAAAATAGTGTACTCAAAATTTCCCACAATGCATTTTGAAAAGTAGTGGACAGCGATGGTCACTAGACGGTCAGTATAGACCAGAATGCTTTGCAAGTTTCAGAGGAGAACAGCGGGATGGCAACAGGACTTTAAACTGTACACAACACGTCAGAATGAAACCAGTTAGAAACACCTTTTTTTTACTTCTGTCACGTCGTAATCAGAAATAAAAAGCTCTTAAATAAACCGTTGCAGTGTAAATTGCTAACGTTAGCTTAGCCAGCATTCAGCCTCCCCACGTAAGGCACAGAGCTGTAATAATCCAGTCTGTTTCGACAAACTTTTTTTACACAGACGACAGAGTCATGTGATCACCGGTGAGAGAAAAATAGTGTGCGAGTGTCCAAACCATTCACAAAATGAGTGCACTCTATAGTCCGCTGTATAGTGCTGGACTGTATAGTGATTGAGGGGTTAGGGGCTAGGGATGACGTTCGGGCACAGCCTCGGTTTAATTTTTGGGACCAATTAATGCTACTTAAGCTAAAGGCTACATGCTAAAAATCACAATTTTTTTATTTTATGCTGTATGAGTAGTAGGGTGAGTATAAATAAAGTGGGATACTTTCTGAAACTGCAGTTTTTGTGTTATGTAAAATTTGATTTGAATGCCAGAAGCTTTAATATATTTTTAACAACTGCACATTACAGATGGAAAGAAAGTTAAATCTTAAACAGAGAACTGAAGATTCTTCCTCAAACACAGACTGACCGTAAACATTTTTAGAGGCAGCACTGGCAAAGTGGGACACTTAACAAATGGACAATTTGGTACAAAAACACACTTAACAATTATACATTTTAAACAGGCGGCAAATAACAACAACCATTAAGGAACACAACATTTAATATAATCATTGAATTAATATGAACAATACGACTAAACAGTGATATATGACAGCTCATGGTGCACTACAAATATAAAAACAGTCTCTAGAAAAACTGGATATTTAAGTGATTTCTAATTTTAAAAATATAGCTAAATTGCTCATATTTGAAGAAACTATGAAAAGAAACACCACACCACATTAAATGGCTGGAAAGGTTTAAGAAAAGGCCACTGACATTGTGGAACAGTGTCAAAATCACTTATATTAAGAAAATGAAAAAGAAAAAGCATGTACATTTTAGAGTTTTTATGAATACATACATTCAAATAAATAATAATTTTACAAAAAACTAAGTGTGTTCTGTTTTTAAAAAGTTATAATCTTAAGATCAATCATCCCAAGTTGCTCTGTCATTGTACAAACCTTCACTTTTTTACTGCGGTCCTGTAGATTATGCTTCGCCACAGCCACAGAGCGTATGATTTTTAATTCTCCACATTCTTATTATCAGCTCAGTGTGCTTTTTTAGTAAATGAAAAAGACATATTAAAAGACAAAAGTTAATTTTTAAAACGTATTCTTAGAGTTGGAGCCATTAAATACTGCAGATTCATGTGCTGTTGTTTGAAAGTCAACATCGTTTTTGTTATACAAGCATTCACAGACTTCATTTTTGCTCCCTTGTCAAATTGCAAAGACGTCACTAGAGTAAGGCTCTATTTATTTCCAACAGCGTCCCGTTACCATCTCGTAAAACGCTCGGATGCACACCGTGTGGAGCTGTAAGGACGACCCCAAAAACTCACACAATGCCCCGGTCTCGGCCTGACGGAGCCGGAGCTGAGAGGATTGGGGAGGATTTGTTGGACGGCACGCGACCTCCTGTCAGCTGTGTTTGTGCAGCGTTAGACCGGAGCGGGCCCTAAAGGGGATGGGGCAGAGGGGCAGAGCGGGACGTCCTGGTACAAAAGACCCAGAGAGAGAGAGAGAGAGCCATGTAAATCATCCCGACAACAGAGAGAGACTGAAGGCAGAGCGAGGGGTGACGGGTGAGAGTTGAAACAATGAGGTTTTTCTGTTGTGTGCAGGTGCTTGGTGTGTGTGTGCGCACGTGGGTGAAAAGACTGACAGACTTGGTGCACTTTAACCAAATAAGGCCAGTTCTCTGTCTGGGACGATTTGCATGTGGCCTTTAGAGACGGCAATCCCCTCATCTCCAAAAAAACAAAACAAAACAAAAAAACCAACACAATGGCGGGTGATGGTATCTGTGAAGGGACATTTACTTTTAAGCTTTTGTGCGCATGACTTTGGTGATTATACATTGCGTTAATAAATCTAGTGTTTACTCTTTGCGCCAGTCCAAAGCCCGGATAAATGGAGATAGTGGTAAAAAAAAAAAAAAAAAAAAAGAAACTGTGCCAAAGCAATGTATGGACCACTGCAGAGAAGTTAAAGTGCTTTACTGAGCGTTCAGATAAAATGACCTTGACTTTTTTATTTTAAAGCAACACTATGTAACTTTACTGGTGCTAACTGTTTGCAGCGCTAAATGCTAACAATCCCAGCTGTTTTAATCCCTGGACTCAGTTTGTGAAAGGATTCGGACTCTCAACCACGGTTTTTCACTCGCTGTTAATCACGTGACTCTCCCACTTGTGTGAAACATAAAGCTGGGCACTGTTGAGATTTTTTCGATACCAGTTTTTAAACAATACCTGGTTTTCAATACCAGTACCAGTACCAGTAGTTTTTTGCTCACCTAATCTGACGTTCATATGTCTAAAAACTTTCAATTTTAAGTTTTACTAACTATCTTTTTTTTTTTACTCATCTTACAGATATTTTACTATCCATTGTTCAGAAAAAGTATTATTATTGATAGTAATAAAAATATAATATATACCAAATTTAACAAAAGAATACTGCTTTTTCTGAACAATGGAGAGTGAGTTGGCTGTTAAAAAATAATAATAGTAATAATAGTGAGTAAAACTTAAAATTGAAAGTTTTTAGACACAGAACGTCAAATTAAGTGAACAAAAAATAGTCAAAAACTTGAGATTTTGAGTTGGCCCCAAAACTCTTTCAAAGTTCTTGCAGCATGTTTTTTTTTCAGTGTAGTTAGCATGATTGTAGCATGATTTATTCTGTTTTATTTATTTGATTCATGAATAGGAACATTAAACGTCCTCTAGATATTGAAACTTGGTATTGAATAAAAATCAGTTGTATTGTAACTTTTCTTTTGATAAAGGCATTGTTAGTAAAAAAGAAGAGCTTAGTGTTGCACGTGATATTTAAGTATTTATAGATAAATAATAACAAAGGGTGCTGTATGTAACATGTATTATTAGTTTATTGAAAAACAGACAGGACATCAAAACAAGGTCAGCCACACACTAAACCAAAAACAACCAAAAACCAGAGAAGGCAGCAGATGTGTCCTAAAATATGACTTTGTTTCCAACATCCAGCTGCTGAAGTGCAATTAAGATAAATTTGATGTGCATGTGCATCTGAAAACTGACAAAATATAGTAGCCCGCCATAGTTCATTACATAAAACATTAGTGATTTATAGCATGTAGCGTTTAGCTTATGCATATGCTAAACACTGATTTTATCTTCTTTACACTGGCTTCCTGTCAAATTTAGAATGGATTTTAAAATTTTAGTTTAGACTTTTAGAGCTGTGAATGGACAGTTCCCCCATCACTGACTTGTTGTGCCCCTGCTCCTCTGGGTGCACTCTCTGCTCTTCAAGCCAAAACCTCCTTGCAGTCCCAAAAAACCCACCTTTAAACTCTGCGGGACATGTTTTTTCAGGCAATTGTTTTAACTTTATTTTAATTATTGTTGCCTGTGTTATGATGTCCTTTTCTGCACTTTTTGAAGCACTTTGTGATTTTTATCTGTGAAAGGTGCTATATAAATAAGGCTTATTTACTTACTTACTTATTAAACAGATCTTGCGAGGCCAGGAGGAAGCTTTATGTCTTATAACTGTTGATGTTAACCTTAGTCACAGCAAAGTTATTTTATGTATTTACAAACTGTCATTACATGGAGCAGGTGGTTCTTTGGTGCACTCTACAGGACACCACACTTTCTTCCTCTTTAGACAAACACAGAGAGAAAAAAGATCTGTGTCTGTGGCCGCCTTACAACCAAAATCAGGACCAATAAACCGACAGATGATGCTTTAACTAAACAAAGACGAGCGTTTTATTGTGCGGCTGTAAAACTACATTAATGTTAGGACGGGACCTGAGCGCGGCGAGTGTGGTCCCTCTGTGCTCTCAGCAGTAGTTAATGGGACTTTTATGAGCTTTTAATACCACTTAATGCAGATAAGTATGTGACCATGGTTATCTCTGTTATACAAAGGCTGATTTTCACTTTAGATTCACTTAAGGCACGGTTATGGATCTAATGAGAAGTCTGTAGCACAATTCCTCAAACTGCAGTAAAATGGTGGAGGAGGAAAGTAACGAGACACTTTTACTCAAGGAAATGTGTATATTTGTTTAAGAAAATGTACTAATTTCTACTTTGAATTGAGTCGATTTTAGAGGAAAATGTTTTACTCAAGTAAGTTGTGAAGTTGGTAAAACAGTAGTGCTAATATTTGGCAGTGCAAGTAGTAGGTAGTAATGCTGCTGGTGGTGGCAGCAGTGAGTATTTTCTGCTGAGTACATTTTCTAAAAAAATTTTATCTGAGTGAATGAATAGAATTATTTTTTTCAGTGACAAAGTGGGTAGTAGTAGTAATAGTAGCTGTAGGGGAGATAGCTCAAACTATAAATGGACTGTAAGGCACTAGACGTATTTAATCCCACCTTCAACCTGGAGTGTCGGCCAGAACACTGCTTCAAGGCCCGGATGCACAAGCATGAGGTGTATTTGACTTATATTGAGTTGACAGTCACACAGCAATGGTAAATAATGGGAGCAGAGACATAGAGAGGCTTCACTGGTCTTGTATTTTGCCACTGAATTACAGATGATGTTTAAAAACACGTTTCCACACAGGTGTGAGTGTGTGTGTGTGGTGTGTGTGGTCCTACAATACAGAAAGAGAAAATAATCAGTACAATGTACCGTTACTAACTGCATTACATCCTTATATATTGCTAAGTTAATTACAGACACATAAAGGCACAAACACAGGCTAGCCTCTTATAATTCAATACGAACATGTATACATTTTACGTTAACGTTAGCTAACATTAAGTGCAGGCACAAAGGAGAGCAGGCTAATGTACGGTAACTTAGCAACAAAATAACGTCCCATTAACACTTGCATGAAAACGAAAGCAACAGGACAAACTCTACCAACTTAAACTTACTTTGCTCATTAACGCACACTTCTGAGAAGTAGGTAGCACTTTAATGTACAGACAGCGGGATGATACACAGTGAGGCTCCGATGCACTTTCTTCTCGAACTTTCTACCGCGAATTCTAACTGCACGCTCCGTACGTAATGCTACTTCAAGGACAACAGGAGAATGGGAAAAGTGAACGCTACTCAGGAAATGGCAGAACTACAATATAAAACTATTAACTTGGGGCCTTTTGTACAGTAGCAGTAAGTTCTTTCTACTCATGATACTTTTGCTCAACTAATTCATTTATTGAGTACTTTTACCTCTAAAGTTGTAATATTATTTTCAAACAGTACTTAATAGTGTCAGTAATAGTGTACTAATAGCACTACTGCCCGGAGCTGAACAGTACTTTATAGTAATACTGTGTGAATCCTTGCAGCTCATTTGCCTGTAACAGACACTGACAGAGGCACATTTGCATTGGAAATATTAGACAATAATATTATCAGGGCTCTGTTGTTTGATAAGAAGTTCACAAAGGAAACATAAAACTCCTGATGATCATGAAGATAATGTGGGAGTTTTATACACAGTCTAACCATCTGTACCTGTCTCTGAACATAGGAACCTCGTCTTTTTTGTATTTTTGTATTTTTGTATTTTTAATCTTGGCTGCAAAGTGGGTGATAACTGTAGTATTAGCAGTAGTATTAGTAGTAGTATTAGTAGTAGTATTAGTAGTATGTTGTAGTAACACAGCCGTGGTTTCTCTCCGGCTTCCTCCCACCGTCCAAAGACATGCATGTGTTGGGTGAATTGGTGACTCTAAATTGCCCCTAGTGAATGAATGTGAGAGTGAATGGCTCTCTCTGTGTTCGTCTCTGTGCCCTGCGACGAGCTGGCCCCTGTCCAGGGAGCACCGCCTAAGGCCCAAAGTTACTGGGATAGGCTCCAGTCAACCTCGACCCTTAACGGTAATAAGCGGAAGAATATGAATGAATGAATGAATGAATAAATGTAGTAACACAGTGAAGGCATAGACAAACTATATTTCCAAAAGTATTTGCTCATCTGCCTTTACACGCATATGAACTTAATCCATAGAGTTTAATATGACATTGGCCCAACCTTTCCATCTATAACAGCTTCAACTCTTCTGGGAAAGCTTTCCCCAAAGTTCAGGAGCGTTTATGGGAATTTTTGACCTTTCTTCCAGAAGCACATTTGTGAGGTCAGACACTGATGTTGGACGAAGGCCTGGCTTGCAGTCTTTCCTCTAATTCATCCCAAAAGTGTTCTGTCGGGTTGAGGCCAGTCAAGTTCTTTCACACCAAACTCTCTCATCCATGTCTTTATGGACCGTGCTTTGTGCTCTGGTGCAGTCATGTTGGAACAGGAAGTGGCCATCCCCAAACTGTTCCACAAAGCTGCAGCCTAGTGGCCAGGGAAGAGATTGGAACACCTGAATTTAGTTATTTGGGTGGGTGAGTGAATACTTTTGGCAATATAGTGTATAGTAATGATAATAGTAGAAGTTGTAGTAATAGTAACAGCACTAGTAGTAGCAGCAGTACTCGTGATTTAACAACATAAAATGGCTACAGTATATTTAACCATCTGTAAACGGTTACCTACCTGTTTTAAAAAGTACAACTAAACCAATTATTATTTTTGTATTTATTTAATTGTTCTTATTTGAGCAAATGAGTGTACATAAGTTAACTCAACAATGGCTCACAACCAGAATTCAGAGTGCTCTAAAGGAGCAGGATGAAGTGTGAACTACCCCCGCTTGTTTACTCACTTACAATACCGCCTTGTGGATGCCTGATCCCATCAGAAGCTAAGCAGGGTAGGGCCTGGTCAGTGCCTGGATGGGAGACCGCTGGGGAACACCAGGAAGCCGGTGTGAATGTGAGTGAGTGAGTGAGTGAGTGAGTGGTGAGTGAGTGAGTGGTTGGTTGGTGGTGGTCGGAGGGTCCGTCGGCGCAGATGTGTGCAGCCGCGCTTCTGTCAGTCTACCCCAGTGGAAACTGCGGCTACAAAATGTAGCTTACCACCACCGAGTATGGAGTGAATGAAATACCCCTTCTCTACTGTGTGTAAAGTGCTTTGGGTGACTTGTGTCATAGTTAAAGCGCTATATAAATTTCCCCTTACAATACTAGAAAACAATTGTTCCAGTAATTATTTAGATCAGTGATTCTCAACTGGTGGGTCGGGACCCAAAGGTGGGTTGCAGAACCTTTTTCAGTGGGTCACGGGCCTTTGCCAAAATAAAATAAATAAATAAAAGGATTAATAAAAAAGTTATGTAACTGTTACACCTGAGGTTGAAGTGAGCGCTGCTTAATTTTCCTCAAAGCACAAAGTCTTAAAGTCATCATCCTTTGAATTGCACTTTTTAATTTCATGTATTTTGGTTTTAAATTAAACTGCAGCTAACAGAAGGGAGTAGTTTCCTCTCTAGCATCTTGCTTGTTAAATGTGTTCTTTTTGTGTTGGCGCACTGTGATATTCTGACATTATTCTGTCTCTGGTTCAATACATTTGAGCAGTTAAAAAATCTCTTTTATTTGGGTTGCAGCTTGTCATTTTAGGGTGATGTTGGGTCCCAAAGCCAGACCAGTAGAAAACCACTGATTTAGATTTAGATTAGATTCAAATACTATTACATGAATACATCTGTGCATGTAAAATGCATGCCAGTGTTATTGTCATATTTACTTATGTATGACTACATATTAGATACTTATTTACTGATGAACATAGTAATCAAAGGAGGAGAGAGATAATATCAGAGTCAGGTAATAGTGCTGCATATGCTTGCGTACATTATCCACGCATAACAAACTCATCAGAATGGTAGAATGGTAAAAGACAGGTACACAGACAGGTACACAGGCAGGTACACAGACAGGTACACAGACAGGTACACAGGCAGGTACACAGACAGGTACACAGACAGGTACACAGGCAGGTACACAGGCAGGTACACAGACAGGTACACAGGCAGGTACACAGGCAGGTACACAGGCAGGTACACAGACAGGTACACAGACAGGTACACAGGCAGGTACACAGGCAGGTACACAGGCAGGTACACAGGCACGTACACAGACAGGTACACAGGCAGGTACACAGGCAGGTACACAGGCAGGTACACAGGCAGGTACACAGACAGGTACACAGGCAGGTACACAGACAGGTACACAGGCAGGTACACAGGCAGGTACACAGACAGGTACACAGGCACGTACACAGACAGGTACACAGACAGGTACACAGACAGGTACACAGACAGGTACACAGGCAGGTACACAGGCAGGTACACAGGCACGTACACAGGCAGGTACACAGACAGGTACACAGACAGGTACACAGGCAGGTACACAGACAGGTACACAGGCAGGTACACAGGCAGGTACACAGGCAGGTACACAGACAGGTACACAGGCAGGTACACAGACAGGTACACAGACAGGTACACAGACAGGTACACAGGCAGGTACACAGGCAGGTACACAGGCACGTACACAGACAGGTACACAGACAGGTACACAGGCAGGTACACAGGCACGTACACAGACAGGTACACAGGCAGGTACACAGGCAGGTACACAGACAGGTACACAGGCAGGTACACAGACAGGTACACAGGCACGTACACAGGCAGGTACACAGACAGGTACACAGGCAGGTACACAGGCAGGTACACAGACAGGTACACAGGCAGGTACACAGGCACGTACACAGACAGGTACACAGGCAGGTACACAGGCAGGTACACAGACAGGTACACAGGCAGGTACACAGACAGGTACACAGGCACGTACACAGACAGGTACACAGGCAGGTACACAGGCAGGTACACAGGCAGGTACACAGACAGGTACACAGGCAGGTACACAGACAGGTACACAGGCAGGTACACAGGCAGGTACACAGGCAGGTACACAGACAGGTACACAGACAGGTACACAGGCAGGTACACAGACAGGTACACAGGCAGGTACACAGACAGGTACACAGGCAGGTACACAGGCAGGTACACAGACAGGTACACAGGCACGTACACAGACAGGTACACAGGCAGGTACACAGGCAGGTACACAGACAGGTACACAGACAGGTACACAGGCAGGTACACAGGCAGGTACACAGGCAGGTACACAGACAGGTACACAGGCACGTACACAGGCAGGTACACAGACAGGTACACAGGCAGGTACACAGGCAGGTACACAGACAGGTACACAGGCAGGTACACAGGCACGTACACAGGTACACAGACAGGTACACAGGCACGTACACAGACAGGTACACAGGCAGGTACACAGGCAGGTACACAGACAGGTACACAGACAGGTACACAGACAGGTACACAGACAGGTACACAGGCACGTACACAGACAGGTACACAGACAGGTACACAGGCAGGTACACAGACAGGTACACAGACAGGTACACAGGCAGGTACACAGACAGGTACACAGGCAGGTACACAGGCACGTACACAGACAGGTACACAGGCAGGTACACAGGCAGGTACACAGGCAGGTACACAGACAGGTAGCGGGCAAGCAGACATCTTGACTTCATTAACTTTTATACGACATAATTTTGATTGAATTTAAACTTAATAAAAAATCTCTTAACTGCAATCTCATCAGTGTTTGAGTATATATATATATATATATATATATATATATATATATATATATATATACATATATATATATATATATATATATATATATAGACAAAGGAAATAATATGAAGAAACACAATGTTTTGAAGAAAAGTAAATAGCCTGCTGCCAAATCCACAAAAGCAGCTCTGCAAAATGATGTGAATAAATCATCTCTTATTTATATCACACTGTTAGCATGAATATGTTTGCACTTACACTGATTTCCCTCGAGAAGCACTTTAAACATCCGTTTAGCCATGCTACATATTGACACTTTGCACTTTATTGCTTCCATATTACGCAGGATTTTGTCTGCTAATTATTACAGCAATAAAAGTAAGAGATAATAAAACAGCTTTGTGAATACAGTCATAATATTATTCTATTTCAAAGTGTTTCTTATTTTTGGAAATTTGTTCTTTCATAGTGTATATTACTGTGGGCATGAATCAGACTGTTATTGTTGTTAAAAGGATAATCCAGCCATAAGGGCTCAAATCCAGACACAAGGGGTCTCAAGTCAGTGTACATGTGTGCTGGTCCCAAACCTGGATAAATGGAGAGGATTGCTTGAGAAAAGGCATGTGGCCTCAAACCACAGTGACTGTGATGGGTTGGTCAGGGCGGTCAGTGGCTGCTGGTTTGCTGTGGAGAACTGAGGAGAAGGGAGTAGCCAAAAGGAAAACAAACAAACAAACAAACAAAAAATGCAAAAAAAACATGCTAATCACGATTAAGTGTTTAGTGTTGAACACACAATTCATTCAATAATATATTCCATTATTCCATTCTTTCGGCTCCTGAAATACTTTTTATTTGACCCCATTGCTTTTACAATTCTGCCAATAGCTCGCTGACAGGAGCTAGCTCTTTGAACTGGCTCGTTACTAAACTGACCAATCACTTACATGAATGTGCCATTAAATAATTGTCAGTGTTAATTAATAATGCGTTAACATGCCCGACCCTAATAAATATATTAAATATAACTGAGTTAATACTTTTTTTTCAATATAATTGAGTTAATGGATAAAATTCTACAGTTGTGCTGTGATGTCGCCTAGCAACATCAGAACTGATCGCTCTGACGTCACCTAGCAAGATCAGAACTGATCGCTCTGACGTCGCCTAGCAACATCAGAACCGTGATGTCACAAAGCAGTCTCATGGCTCATGGCTATGTGAGGTCAGAACCAAGGTTTCTTATGTAGGACTGATCATTTGTGTTTCATTTGATCAAACACATCGGTAGAGGAAACATACTTCAACACGTGCTTGAACATTTACACAAAAATGTATTCAACTTCATCATCTTCCATGTTACAGGTCCCAGACCAACTCCAGGATTACACCTGTGCTGGAGGTAATCGGGGAAGGGGCTTTTGGTGCAGTTGCCAAATGCTTTAAGCCACAGACCTTGGAGGTTGTGGCGGTCAAAATCATGAAGGACGCTGATGATGACATGGAGAACGAAGCGCATATCCTTCAGGACCTGAGTCAGATACAACCAGACCAGGTTAACATTGTGAAGTTTATAGAACACTTCACATGCCAAGACCTCAAGTGCATGGCATTTGAAATGTTGGACAGGAGCCTGTGGGACCTCATGAAGGAGCGACAACAAACCCTCTCCCTCAATGAGCTTCGTCCTGTTATCCAGCAGCTTCTGGTGGCATTTGAGGCCCTGAAAAAGGTAGGTATTATACATGCTGACCTAAAACCAGATAACGTCATGCTGGTAAACCACAAATTCCTGCCACTGAAGGTCAAGCTGATTGACTTTGGATGTGGTTTTTATACATCCAATGTGGAGTATGAGACAGTCATTCAGCCATTAGAGTACAGAGCTCCAGAAGTGACCCTTAGGCCTCCCACTGTCTGAGGCCTTGGACATGTGGTCTCTAGGCTGTTTGCTGGGAGAGTGCTACCTAGGCCATAGACTTTTCTCTGGGTATTCAACATATGGCAACCTGAGATCCATTGTCAACCTGCTGGGACCCCCAACCAATGCTGTTCTGGAAAGAAGCACCTACTGTGCAAGGTACTTTACCCAAACAGGGGGCTCTTGTCAGTGGACATTTAAAAGCCTAGAGGAGTACAGTAGCACAACTGGAATTAGGCCTTTCATCTCCCGCACTCCTTTTGAAGGTTGTACTTTAGAGCATGCTTTAAAAGAGCATTACCAGGTAGATGACGCAACTGAATACAGGGACCTGCTTGTTTTTATTGATCTCCTCAAACGGCTACTGAATCCAGACCCAGAGAGGAGAATCACTCCAAGTGATGCACTCAAACACCCTTTTATCACTATGGAGCATCTGGTGAACAACAACAGTGAGTATGCAGAGTGGGCTGATGTATTTATGGCCCTAGCCCTAAGAGGGACCACACCTACTCTGAGCACTGCTAAAGTGACTTCAGTGAGCGGCTCCAACACCAACGACCAGGATGCCTCACAGGTTGCAGCAGCACCTGAGAGGCCAGGCTCATCTCTGTCCTGCGGAGACTACAGCCTGCAAACCAAGGACACCGAACACTGCATCGAGAAAGACGACCGGATTCAAACAGACACCATCATTGACCTGAGTGTGAGCAGAGAGGAAACTACTAGCCCTGGACATGTCATCATTGACATGGAGGACTAGCACTGAAGAGAGAGAGTCATATTCTTCTGGCTCAAGGGCATGCAACTACTCCTCGATCTGGCAAACATGCAAAAGAGTAGCCTTCAGCGGCCTTGTAGCAGGGCAGGCTGTGCTGTCCTATGTGCTCACTGGATCCCCCATGCTAGCTGGAGCAGTCATGTTGCCAATGTTCCTTTGGGGATGTGTGGATGTTTTGACCGAGAAAATGAATTCACCAGACCACAACCAGCAGCCCATGGCCGAGACACCGGACTCCAGAACAACCTCCGACATCAGCCACCGCCCTCCGAGCTCCACCTCAAGGGAGGAGTAAACAGTTAACAGGCTGATCCACCGAAGCATCAGCTCTACTTTAGTCTCCATCATTGTTTTACTTTGATGGAGGTGAAAAAAGAGCAACAATAGTGAGCCTCTAGGGGCCACTAAAGGGTCCACAGGCTGATCCACCCAAGCATCACCTTTACTTTATTTTCAATCAGTGTTTCACTTTGATGGAGGTGAAAAAAGCAATAAAAAAAAAAAAAAAAAAAAAAATAGCATGTTGATGAAATGCCTTTTATTTTATGGATTTTTATCTGTTTAGTGATTAATTTAACTTAACAGTACTTCATGTAACTTTACTGACTTTGCTAATGTTTTGCTAATAATTTAACAGGTCTCTCTGCTTACATCCTTTTCTAGTTGCTCATGCAGCAGAATAAGCAGAAGATAAAACAGAGCTTGATTTTGGGATCGTTGAATTGTCAACAAATTAGAACGCTGTTGGTAGAGCATGCGGCTCCAGTGAAGCTCTACAACACACATTCATCACTGTGGAGCATCTGGTGTTGCAGGGATCAGGTTTTTGATGTGGAATGTCTGGGTACAAGAAATGGTAATGAAATCTTCATTGAGGTGCAGGGCCAACATTTGTGTTATTGCTAGTGCTGCGCAATGATTCAAATTTTAAACACTATTAATTACAGTCAAGCTATATAATTTACTCAATAATACATTCCAGCTCTTTCAGTTCCTAAATGGCTCTTCATTTGACAAACTAGCTTTTGGAATTCAGACAATGTGCTGTTTTGTGTGTTAATAGCACCATTCAAACATCCTTTGAGCCCAAATAATAATAATAATAATAATAATAATAATAATAATAATATTACACACAGATGTAAGACAGATAAGACATATGAATTATTTATCCACCACAAAATTTAAGATTCAAAGCATTTATTGTTATGTACACAATAACAAAACATGTTTCTTTGTAAAATGAGATTCTGTCCACACTGAATGCCACACAAAGCTAAGGTATAAAATAAACAATAATAATTTAACAGTGGGCAAAAAAAACATAAAAATAAACATTCAAAATACAGCAGAAATATACACTATGCTTAAGTACACTGAACAAAAATATAAACGCAACACTTTTGCTTTTGCTCCCATTTTTCATGAGATGAACTCAAAGATCTGAAACTTTTTCTACATACACAAAATAACCATATCTCTCAAATATTATTCACAAATCTGTCAAATCTGTGATAGTGAGCACTTCTCCTTTGCCGAGATAATCCATCCCTCCTCACAGGTGTGCCATATCCAGATGCTGATGAGACAGCATGATTATTGCACAGGTGTGCCTCAGACTGGCCACAATAAAAGGCCACTCTGAAACATACAGTTTTGTTTTACTGGGGGGGTTTACTGGGAGGTCTGGGGACTCAAGTCAGTATCTGGTGTGACTACCATTGGCCTTATGCAGTGCAACACATCTCCTTCGCATAGAGTTGATCAGGTTGTCGATTGTGGCCTGTGGAATGTTGGTCCACTCCTCTTCAATGCTGAATATTGGTAGGACCTGGAACACGCTGTCGTATACGCCGATCCAGAGCATCCCAAACATGCTCAATGGGTGACATGTCTGGTGAGTATGCTGGCCATGCAAGAACTGGGAAGTTTTCAGCTTCCAAGAATTGTGTACAGATCCTTGCAACATGGGGTCGTGCATTATCACGCTGCAACATGAGGTGATGTTGTTGGATGTATGGCACAACAATGGGCCTCAGGATCTCGTCACGATATCTCTGTGCATTCAAAATGCCATCAATAAAATGCATCTGTGTTCTTCGTCCATAACATACGCCTGCCCATACCATAACCCCGCCGCCACCATGGGCCACTCAATCCACAACAGTGACATCAGAAAACCGCTCACCCACACGACGCCACACACGCTGTCTGCCATCTGCCCTGAAAAGTGTAAACCGGGATTCATCCGTGAAGAGAACACCTCTCCAACGTGCCAGGCACCATTGCATGTGAGCATTTGCCCACTCAAGTCGGTCACGACGACGACCTGGAGTCAGGTCAAGACCCCGATAAGGACGACGAGCATGCAGATGAGCTTCCCTGAGACGGTTTCTGACAGTTTGTGCAGAAATTCTTTGGTTATGCAAGCCGATTGTTTCAGCAGCTGTCCGAGTGGCTGGTCTCAGACGATCTTGGAGGTGAACATGCTGGATGTGGAGGTCCTGGGCTGGTGTGGTTACACGTCGTCTGCGGTTGTGAGGCTGGTTGGATGTACTGCCAAATTCTCTGAAACGCCTTTGGAGACGGCTTATGGTAGAGAAATGAACATTCAATTCACGAGCAACAGCTCTGGTGGACATTCCTGCCGTCAGCATGCCAATTGCACGCTCCCTCAAAACTTGCGACATCTGTGGCATTGTGCTGTGTGATTAAACTGCACATTTCAGAGTGGCCTTTTATTGTGGCCAGTCTGAGGCACACCTGTGCAATAATCATGCTGTCTCATCAGCATCTGGATATGGCACACCTGTGAGGAGGGATGGATTATCTCGGCAAAGGAGAAGTGCTCACTATCACAGATTTGACAGATTTGTGAACAATATTTGAGAGATATGGTTATTTTGTGTATGTAGAAAAAGTTTCAGATCTTTGAGTTCATCTCATGAAAAATGGGAGCAAAAGCAAAAGTGTTGCGTTTATATTTTTGTTCAGTGTATATAGTAATTACATAAATGTGTGAGGTAACAGTCAGCAGTGAATGAAACTATAATAGGAACATGACATTTACAAATGCAAATGTAAAGGTGCATTACATACATTACAGTGAATGTAAAAATGTGCAAACTGAAAATGTAAACAGAGAAGTATCAGTGCAACAAGTTATCAAAAATAAATAGTACAGTACACAGATCAGTACACAGTACAGTACACAGTACAGTACACAGTGCAGTACACAGTGCAGTACACAGTACAGTGCACAGTGCAGTACACAGTGCAGTACACGGTGCAGTACACGGTGCAGTACACAGTGCAGTACACGGTGCAGTATACAGTGCAGTAAAGTCAGTGAGGATATGTGTCTCTGGTTCTGGTTTCCAGTCATGGACATTAGTGCTTCATTAGCTGCAGCATGTGCTAAATATTATTCTGAGTGCGATGCTATCACGCTCCCATGTAACCAGAGACACTCACAGGTCTGAGAGGTTCAAGGCCCTTCCACGCCTCCTGACCCTGCTCTGACCTCTGACCCCGGCCTGACCCCGGGTTAGGGTAACTTGTAACTGTTTGAAATGAAAGAGTCAGATACAGATCCTCAGATGTTGGTTTGAGGTCTTTGAAGGTCACAGATGAAGAAGGATCCTCCAGAGCCTCGAGAGCCTCACTCTCATTAAAAATGTTAATTAAGCTCTGACTGTGTTTGATATGAGCCATTTAACGACAACAGGTCTGGGACAAAGAGGAGAGAGCAGGCTCAGAGGAAGATTTCACTAATACTCTGTGTCCATTTCCAGTTAATTCTCATTCACTCGATTTACTGTACATCAGGAACAACGAACGCCAAATCTTGTAAAATAAGGCAAAGCACAGCAGGACACTTGATTTTCTAAATTAAATAAACATAAAATGAAAACAGAAACTTTAACAGACGGTTGAAGAGTAGATGTTTGAGACACTTTCAGCAAAATAAATAACGATAGCATGGTGGAGGAAGTACTCGGGTTAAGTAAGAGTGCCGGCAGTAGCTCAGTCACTAGAGATGTTTGCCCACTAACCCAAAGGTTGGTGGTTCAATCCCTACTGCCGGCAGTGCATACTGTCATTGTGTCCTTGGGCAAGACACTTCCCCCATCTTCCCTGTATGTGAGTGGATTTCCCGGACCTTTCTTGTTCCACTCACCTGTCTGGATGAGGCCACCTGCTGCTCAACCTACCTCACCCACTCTGGTCTGGATGAATCCTTACAGAGCTGATCTATGATCCTATAGATGAACTAAGGGACTAACAATCCTAGACGCATTGCCTGTCCGTCCTGGGAGAGGATCTCTCCTTCAATATGGGCTCCATAAGGTTTCTTCTTTTTTCTTGTAGCTGGGTTTTTTTTAGGAGTTTTTCCTTACCGAGAAGGAGGGTCTAAGGACAGGAGTGTCCTGGGTCTGTTTAGTTTAGTGCAGTTATTGTTTGTGTTGATTGTGTGTTTATGTTTGATCAACTGTTTGTGAAGCCCTTTGAGGCGACTTTTGTTGTGATATTGGGCTATACAAATAAACCTGAATTGAATTGAATTGAGTGTGACTTAAAACCAGGGGCAACTGGGCCTTGTCTTCTTGGCCCCTGACTGTGGACTGCCCCCTCCCAGGTCAGAGCGGCCCCCACAGTCAAAGGTTTTAAGTCTCGTCTTTAAACCAACTTTTATTCTCTGGCTTTTAACTCTATGATTTGTGTGTCTGTGTCTTTCATAGTGTGTCTTTTATATTTTGTTTTTATTTACTTCATTGTTTTTATACTTATTTATTGTTATTTTATAGTTGCTGTTATTTGGTTTTATTGGTTCTAATTATTTTAAAGGGGAGTAGTGAAGCTAAATAGAGTAATTTATTGTTATTTATTGCCAGCTGTGGTACAGAAGTAGCTCACCACCACCGAGAGTGACTGAAGAGAGAATAATGCACCAAAATGTAAAGCGACTTTGAGTGTGCAGAAAAGCGCTATATAAGACTAATGCATTAAGAGTATCACAAAAATAAAATTTCTACTAAAGCAAAAGTATTAAAGTACTGTCTTTTAAATGTACCTGAAAATAAAAAAGTATTTCGCACAGACTCAATAGCTAATGAGTGTATTAAATGTGAGGGGTTTTGCTGCAAAATTGTGCTGATACTGAAGACATTAACAAACCAGTGCAATGGAAGAGACTAAATCTGTTGCTGAGGTCTTCTGTGTTTGTTTTTGTTTTTTTCTGCCTTCTTTTTTGGCTTTACTTGATAAAACAGCTAAGTAATGTCAGAGTCCAGACTTGACCCCATGACACTGATGCAGGCTGTAGTTGCCCTATGCACCACAACTCCAACTGAGCTATACTGCAGTGCTATTCTGTTGTTTCTAATGAGTACTACTCTACTGCATTTTTTATATTTAGGTATTATTTGTCTACAATAAAGGGCACAGCAAAAGCAAATGATTTTAAACCAAGACTCAAAATACTTGTACTTCAAGGTTAAAGCAGCGTAAAAAGTACATTTACAGGAACATTGTACTTTTTACATTTCACCACTTTGACATTAAATTGCATTAAATCACTGTATACATAATACTGTATAATACTAAAGCTCTGGTTAGTACTTTTCCTCACAGTGAATAAAACAGAGTTGTGTGGTTGCAGTAATGAAGCTGAAGCCCAGGTTTATCAGTGGGTTTGTTATCAGCTGCTCCACTGAGCCGTTATGATCCTCCAATCAGTGCACGGCTCAGAGATAACAGACCAATCAGAGCTCAAGAGGCCGATAAGAGCCAATCAGAGGAAACACAGAGATAACCATGTACACACCTGGGATACAGGTGACAGGAGCGATGCAAAACACATGCAAATACTTTAACCTGCGCACAGAGGTCATGTGAGGAGTGTTTTAGAAAAACTGTGTGGAAGAGGAAGTCACAGCAGCACAATACAAACCAGAGGTGCAAAGAATCTAGACACTTGATGAAAAACATACTTATGTTTTCTAAAAAATGCTGGAAATAAAAATGTAAATAAATCTCATAATGAGAAGCAAATGTTTTTTCAGAGGCAAAGCAAGGAGCATTGTTGTCTAAGAGCCAGGTCCAGATCTTGATCTCTGTGTTGGGTACTGCATAGTATTAGTAACAGTACAAGTATTAGTACGCCTTAGGACGCCTCCCTGAGGAGGTGTTCTGGGCATGTCCCACCTGGAGGAGGCCCCGGGGAAGACCTAGGACACGCTGGAGGGACTATGTCTGGCGGCTGGTTTGGGAACGCCTTGGGGTTCCTCCAGGGGAGCTGTCTGGGGAGAGTGCAAATAAAGCGGAAAAAGATGGAAGGATGGACAAGTATTAGTAATAGTAGTTATCAGTTAAAATAACTTGTACACTCATTGGGCCTCTCCCTACAAACAACCCAAAAACCTCTGCGACTGAGCAGACTGTTATTCTATTAACTATTATTATTTTTAAAATAATGATTTAAAAAAATCTGACTCGAATTAAAATATTTTGTTGTAATACCCTGATAATATTATAAAACTGCCGACTTCCAGTGTGTAAGAAATTGGGATTTTTTCTTCCAGAAAAACAGTAGGTGAATGCCAAAAAATGTACAAATCTTTGTATAAGAAGAGTTCATGAATGAGGCCCAATGCTTTTTTACTTTAAACAAAGTATTATTGTTCACCACTTTTTTTATCTACTTAAGTATTTTTTAAAGTTACAGAATTATATTTATGATTATAGATAATAAAAAAAGAATTGTATTTATTTATGTATTTCATTTTGCTGTGTTTCTTTTTGTAATCAGACGTAACCAGCACTGGATAAAAGCCCTTTCTCTGTATTATCAGTAACCATTAATGCAACGGTGACAAGCTGTGTAGACCAACAGGCAGCCAATGGGAACATTCCTAACTTATGACTCCCGTTGTATGCACGCATATGACTGGCCAAAGCTTTCTCGTCTGTTAAAATCAAATAGAAGAAAAACATGTTCCCTCCATCAAGGTTTTGCAGAAAAGCCATCACAATGCATTACATTTTTCAAACAGCTTTTACAACAGCTTCCTTCAGTCCAAACTTTCAGCAGCGTTGACAGAAAAAAGAGCTTTGAATACAACAAAAAATCAAACATTATCAAGTTCATTCACAGCTTGAACTATTGAGTGCCTCCTTTATAACCACTCACACATCACGAGAGCTGCGCAGGACCGACAACACTGAGGAGAAGTCGAGTATTTGAAGGGTGACAAGAAGTCAGAGGCCAAACATTTGAAAGTGCTTTGAAATCAAAAGAAAAGCGTGCAATTACAACAGGCTCGCAGCAGAGATGGAGATGATAACGCGCTCCGGGGCTAACGCGGCACTGGCACAGACTCCATTTTGGGTCCTCCTTCAAAAAACTACTCCCAAAAAGTCACGAAAAGGTCAAGTACAGGAAGAAGCCAGGAAGTGGACCGCACAATCTCAACCTCTCATCTAATGGCAGCCTCTAAGCTTTGTGTCATTTTACATTTTAGCTTTTTTTAAGTTTAAGAATGGGTTTTTATGTATGCACTGAGCAGAGGGTAAGCACGGCTAAAGAGAGGAAAGAGGACAACATCTGGACTGATTTAAAACTGGAGATCAGTAAAAAATGTAGAAGAAAGTAAATATTCAGTGGAAAATGCTTGGACTTCAAAGTGAGAATAAATGTAGTGGCCAAGTGAGAAAAGATGAGAGCATTAAGAGACATGCAGCTAATGTTTAAATGGTTCTCTAGCATATCGAGACTACACAGTTACATATTCCATTGTGTACAGGGCTGATTTCTTTAGGACACAGCACCTGTGAGCTGGCTGTACGCCCCATAAAGGAACCCGCGTACTGCACAGTCAGTGATCATTTTGATTCCACCTCAGCAGGTTGACGAGTTAAAGAGAAAAGTGTGTGGAGAAAGTCTTTGCCACTGACTGTGAGGAAGACGGGGTGAAGCCATGGATGTAGCACAGACCTGGATAATGAATGACGTCTCGACTGCCGTTGAGTTCAGTAGTGTGCTCATTTTTTAACTTCTGCATTATTTCCGCGTTGTGTGGCCCTCGTCTTGCTTTGCGTATCTGATCAGCTCTGACCGATAGCGAGCTAGAGTCGTGGCGTCACAAACCATAAAAAGTTATTTTTTAGACAAGTTAAACATTTTGAAGAGCGATAAAGTCCATGGTGTGAAAATAGATAATAAACACAACATAATCCAACCATTTTTTCAGCTGTAAGTGTCCTGTCAGCCAAACATCAGGTTTTTGTTTTTTGTTTTTTTGCATTGCGCTTTATAGGAAAAATCCTTTCTGGGCCGCATGGGATTTTTTCGCTGCAGTTCCACAGAGCGGCCACTAATCAGACTGGCATCAGGGGAGAGGGGTGTCATGTGTTAGCTAAGTTATTTTCTTTGTTAGACATATTATCCTGTTTTATTTTGAAATCTTGTTTCTTGTTCTAGATTTACTTCCTGCCCTCCTGTGTTTCGCGCCTTAAATTGATTCTCTTTTTTGGATTTGTCTTTGCCTGCCTTACTTTATTAAATACATTGTTTGGAGCCTAGCATTTGGGTCCTCTGTGCTCATTCTTGATAAGGGGGCGGTGTCCTGTTCAGGTCTTATTATACATCCATGGGTGAAGCTGCCTCTCACAGTGGCCATCTTCTACATAAAGAAGTTAAATTTGTGACCCTGAGGGATTAAAGGGTGAGAGGTACAGAGGTCAGCTGGACTCAGGCAGGGGGAGTATCATCCATTACAAGTACAACACAAGTAGAGTACATGTAACCGAGTGGAGAGCTAGAGTCCCTTCACTCAGAGACCCGTGGTTACATTCTGTAACCGTTACCTTTCGTCATTGTAAAGGCATTTTATTTTTGTGGTTCTCGTACAGCGGAACTGACGGATCAGTCACAACAACCTTCAACAAACAGAGAAACACAAAACAAATCAAGAAACCCCAAAATAAAACTGAGAATACAAAAAACAAACTTGAAAACAAAACATACGCACTGTTTAAAAACAAAAGGTCATTATGTCTTAGTTCTCATGGGTCAGTGTTTTATTTCCATGTCTTTTTGTGTTTTACTTCATGAATTACTGTTGTGATCAACACAGCGCAGTTTATTCAGGTACAAAACTTTCCTTTACATGCAGTAGTCCACACTTGATTACAGAGTTCCTTCAATGTCAGACTATTTAAATTAATTTATATAGAAAGGTTACAGTTTTTACATTAGAAGTGCCAAAAAAATGTAAAACCTTTTGTAAAAACTGCACCAGAATAAAATGAGGATGAAAGTGAAGTGTAGCCCAAACACTGGAAACAGCAGCACTCACAGAGAAAAGTGAGTTTGTTTCCTGGGACAGAAGTCAAACCTCAGAACCTTTTGAGTTTATTTAATAATGAAAAACTGAGGTACTTTCCACTAAAAAGTCACAGTACTTTCAAACCACAAGATTTTCAAGATAAAATGACAAAGTATGACAACAGTGACTTGTTGTATCTTGATTTCTGATATGATCTGATTGTTTCATAATCACCGCTGTGTCCATCAGAAGAGAGAAGTTCAAAAGTAAAAGTACTTCAAATCTGTATTTATCTGTAAAAGTACTGTTACTTCAAAATACTTAACAATAGGTAGATGACAAAAATATTACTTGTTTCGTGTTCTTGAATAGACAGTTCATCTGAAAGTATTTTAATTCTACTACTAATTCTACTAATACTACTTGCTACTAAAAAAAACTCCTAATATTATGAAATTTTTCTTTTTTTTTTTGTTTCTATTTATGACTTCCTTTTCAGTACATGGGATTAGGACAATACATAAGAAGAGAAATATTATAAAGTACATGACCCACATTGGTAGCTTTGATATTAATAATAATGTGACTAACAATAACCATAATGACGATGATAATAATAACAACAATAACAATATTAGTAACACTAATGGTATCAATAATAATGACATAGATAATCACGTCTGAATTAATCACCGCTGATTGATTGTATTATCCAAGGCAATAAAGGCAAAACTACAAACATATGTACACACACACACAAAAAAAATTTCATTATTTTTAAAATGTACCTGAGTAAAGGTAAACTTATGTTTGGTAAACTTTATTACTGCTTAATATTGGTGAGTTATTCTAAAGCATTAATAAACATGAAATTAACAGTTTTTTAATGAATAAATAGCTTATATTTATAAGGTTTGCATTGAATTACACAGCACAAAGCACATAAATTGTGCTTATTAATGTTGAATGCTGTGTAAATGAAAAATTAACACATACTCAACTAATGCCTTATACTGTTGTTGTTGTTATTATAAAGTGTTACCATAGCCTTATTTAGAAATTTTCCTTAAAATATTAAAATGAATAAAAGTAAAAATGATCTTCTGTAGTTAGTTTCCTCTTTACTGTACAGAAAACTTTGTCCGCTCTCGACTGCCTCCCGTCTGTTCGCACACAGTGTTGTTGCCATATGCATGTCCCGCCTGAGTCACCCAGAGTTCACCCCTGTTCCCTGGGTGGGACTCCATTTCCGCCTCTGATACATAAATAAATAAAAGGCTACAAAGTGCCCCGGGATGGGAAAAAAAAAAAAAAAAAAAAAAACGAGTGTAAAAAAAAAAGTGTAGGGAGAAAAGTCTAGCACTGGGACAGACTAAGTTAGTAAGACATGGTGTAATTGTTTAACAGCCCAGGGAAGTCCAGTCCCGATGAGACCAGGGTCCAGACACAAGCGGGACGTCCCAAATCAAAGTCCAGAGTCTCAAATGTGACCCCAGAGTTCAGCAGGAAAAGGAGAAGAAGGAGGGGGAGAAGAGAGGGGAGAGTTAGTGTGAATTGATTGAATTACACTGAACCAAAAACAGCATGTGTGGGGCCAGACTGACAGACTGCAGTCCGCTCTCACTACAGGACGAGGTTACGGTCAGGATTTAGACATCTAACTGGACTCCTGTCTTTGTTCAAGTTTACAGCAGCCGAAGTATTGTATTTAAAGGCTTACTACCCAAAAAGTTTACTGTTTTTAATTTGTGTTTTATTTTGTTTAATGCCAGATTTGTACTTCTCTTTTGCTTCTCTGTTTTCTGTGTCTGGTTTTCTTTTTTTCTGACACTGGGAACTGGTATCGTTCCGTAGCATAAAGATGTTCAGGAGCTTGGGCTCAACAAATGAAAGTGTCCCTGTTCTGAGTGTGTGATTGGTCCAAAAATTCAGTCCCTCCTCTGTTTCCCCCTCTGTCAAAAACACCTTATAATAGCGCCCAGATGAGGTCTCAGGGTCTCATTTTTTTCAGAGATGATTTCTGTTACGCTGCTACTGACCGAATAATTTGTTTTCATTAAATATAAGGGAATATAAATCTGGTAATGCATTTTTAAGCTGATGTGCACTAGCTTATCATTTATTGTTTTTAGATTTTTTTGTCTAAGCACACATTTATTTGATTAGGAGGATAATCTGTGCTAGTTCTTGTCACTGACAATTGCAGTAGTCTACACAAAGGTTTCTGCATGGCTCAACGAGTTGGATTTAAGACTTTTAATTTGCGACTATTGACAACAGTGAGTGCCGCAAAGCATTTTGTTCTTGGTAAGAAAAGATCTGAGCTCTCGTATCAGTGATGGTAATACATCTTTGAGAATTTAAGTAGTCATTTTAGAATAAGCTGTGAGCACAGATAGTTACATAAATGTACCTGACATATTTAAGACCTGTTTAAACATATTTAAGACCTAGTACTCTGCATCTTGACATATTTAAGACTTTTTATGTCCTTTTTTAAATTTAAGACTTTTTTAGACTTTTTAAGACCCCACAGAAACCCTGCTGTGGGTATAGCCTGATACTGTGTAACATGTATTTAGACAGTAATGTAAAGTAGTAGCAGTAATGTAACCCCAAATTCACACTGAAAACGCAGCAGCAGATCGTTTTACGCGCGTCTTTTCAAAAGCGTCAATTCAGACCGAAAGCGTCAGAGCTGCGTTTGGACCAGCGCTGTGTCTGTGGATCTGCTCCCTGTTTTACCAACTTCATTCCTATAATTGGTGGATATTCTTGCTTCTTCAGATGGTTAAGCTGAACTGATTTATACCAAACTATTTTTGTTTGAATAAAATGTACTTTTATCTATGGTACGTGACCAATGATGCTTTTTTTATTGAGCTCGCTTGGCGATCAGACAACAGTACTACTATCGTGCTAGAAGTAGAATTACAATCTTCTTGTGTCTTAAAGTATGTTAAAGTTCTCCACCTCAAGAATTAACTTCTCGTCATCCATGGTACAACATTCACTGAAGTCCTTGGTGCGATGCGCGATGTTTACGTCAGTCATACATTTAGAAAACCCTTATTTTGAAAGTGTAGCGGAAGTTTATTTTGACCCTTGGTGATTGTTTCCTGTGTTTCTCCGGCTGTAGCGCTGCCGGTCGACGCGGAGACGCTGGAAAAATAGAACTCCAACCTAATTTGAGCGTAGCGTCGCGGCGAGTCGGTCGTAAGACGCGCGTATGACGTCCCCGGTGTGAATTGTCAGATTGAATGAAACAGAAAGCAATTCACTCGCGTCTGACGTGACGCTGCTGTTACGCGCTGCTGCTGCTTTGGTGTGAATTGGGGGTAAGAAGTAATTATTTCCTGTTTTGTTTTGCAGAATCATACACACATTGATTTGTGCCTGTGTCTCAAAGTGTCTTATCCAAACTTAGTCCGTGTAAAGTAAACTGTAAACATGAAACAATAATCCAACAATAAACCATTTTTTCTCACATCAAATGCACTTCCTTTTATCTGGGCTCAGGACTGGAACGTGCTGTGGCTGGAGTTTTTGTCTCAACATTGGGGAATCAAACCTTCGACCTCCCACACCAAAGGCGAAGGAACTATTCACCTAACGACTGGGGAGCCTCTTACAGCCTCATAATCAGAGTAACTAGTTAACATGCGTTTTAAAACTCCAATTATAATCACACTAAGGTCTTGTGCTCTGACTGAAACATCTGCTTATTTACATTTCTGTTAAATAAACTCAAAACGGTCTTCCTAATGCTTGGAATAAGGTTAATTGAGTTAATGGGATGCAAATAACGTCAGGCCTGAAGACAATGAGAGTGAAAAACATTTGGAGCAAAGACGTCTGCATTTGTCTTCTAGGGATCATATACTGCTCTCGTCTTATCCTCCACTCACACAGAGGAGAATAATAGCTCAAAGCAGCAAAAATAATTAAGTCTCAATATTTATTCATGTCATTTAGATTGACTGAGGAGCTTTGTAAACAGTGAAAAGGGCTTTCCTCGTGCTAATTCTCGCTCTGAGTGTTGTTTACTAAATGTCTGTTTTCAGTGTGAGAAAGAAGCAGCGGCACACAGACTTTTAGGCTAAAAAATAAGATAAAATATGTTTATATAAATTTAATCAGTCATCTGATTCTGGTTACGTCACTTTCCTTTTATTATTAGTACTTCTCTGTAAAAATGCGTTGTCTTCTCGTGCAGTGGTAATCACAGCATGAACTTTTTACACCTGTATCTTATGTTTCAGCTTACACTTAAAATAATCATTATCAGAATAATGGTAAACTGTAAGTATACGCCTAGTAATGTTCAATTGAAATAACAACAGACTTATTAGAGTTAACAATATAAGCTACATGTGTAATATTATGCCAGCAGTATAGGCTAGCTATAAACTGATTAGCATTAGCCACCTCAAAATGCAAAATGTGCATAAACAACAAGATGGTTTGGGGAAATAGCTAATGACATAGCTTTTATATTTTTATTTTTTACCTCAGATAAACTGTTTGGGATCCTTGTGATGCTAAAATGAGTTGTTGTGAGAGAATCTACCCTTGGTGTTTCTGGGTAAAAACAACGTAAGTCTAAGCGCTGCTGAACCCAATGTCACAGAAATCTCAAGCAGCACAAAGCGGCACATCACAGTTAAAGCTAAACAAAAAGCAATGTGATGGCTTTTTTTCCTCAATTTTTATCATGGCAGAGCGACCAAAAGGTAAAAAAAAAAACTGTATGAATACGTGGAGGAGGCACACGAAAGTAAAGCCGAGCGAGGGATCACACAGAAGTCATCTGGATTTGTGAGTATTTATGACGGAAAATGATGCAAAAACAGTGAAGAAACAAGAAAAGTAATAGAGTAGAGAGAGTAGAGTTCAACTTTAATGTCAGTATCAGAGTAGAGAACATTATCAAGTGGCTAGCTAGCTGTTAGCTGTTTTTGTTTAATAGCTAATAGGCTAATGTAATCTGACAGAATCATGGTTAGCTTATAGCTAGCGTGCTAAATTTTACATCTATGTAAAATGCTAACTGTATTCTGTAGTTAGCCTTTAGCCTATTGTATCGTACATGTGTTTCATCAGTCATACTTCTACACATCAACCAATCTGTATCTAAAACATCTTCACTAGTTTTCTCCCATTTATATATTTTATTTATTTTGACGAAGGTTTGTTCCTTCATCACAAATGAGAAAGACGCTATTAGGCTATCGTTATCAAATGTGCACACAGTATTTTTGATAATGCCACCTGTAGAAGGACCTAACGTATGTGTGTCCTGAGTCGGACACTTTCAGCTAAAACTCTATTACTTATATCTTCAACAAGTCATAAATTCGCTCATTTATTATCTTCATTAATGCAAATTGATAAATAAAAGTAATTAAAAATAAAATAAAAGTACATTTTCTTACGTTTATAACTATATATTGGTTGGATAGTTTCTTTTACAAATATTTTATTGCGGCCGTATGAAATAGCGCTTTTGTCCGAGGTTTAAGCTCGGCAGTGCTATGGCCCTGAGTCGGACACATGGAAGTTCCAATATCGGACACGCTCACCTTTCTGGCTTTTTCAGCCTTATTTGTTGGATTTTTCGGCTCTAATTTAAGGCTGGGATATTTACGTTAACAAATTTTCACATCCGGTACCTTGTTTCCGTCTTTCAAAATAAGATTGTGGGCTAAGCTAACGTTAATCAGAAAATCACAAGGTGGACAAAGTTAGCTACAAAAACATCACTGAAAGAATGTCGCCCGAGTGTGACCTGAGCGTTCCCTGCGGATTTTCCTATTAAAATTATTTTCATATCATGATTATTTTATAAACACGTAGCATAAATACACAAAAATTACCACAGAGGTAGAGCAATATGTGGAGTTTTTGTTTATCTACCGTTAGCCAGTTAACGTCTTTGCGAGCGTCTGTTAGAAGACTGAAAAATAGCAAAAGGTGAGCGTGTCCGACTCAGGGCCATAGTGTCCAACTCAGGACACACATACGTTATGAGAATATTTTTACAAACACTGCATATTTTAATCTTTTGACCCTTTCTTTTTTTTTCATCAAACCAGTCAAACCACCAGTTAAAACCAGTCATTTTACCGTTCACAAAATTACACAAACATACTTTGCATTTTCCCTTCATTTGTACACATCCTATTTTTAACTCCAACTCTATCAGGCCTCCATTGTTCGGGACAGGCATTTTACCCCCCACACATCTCCAGAAAACTCATTCTGCCTCGATCCCAGATAAGATCACAATGGTGCTGTCGAGCGGCTGACCAATAAAAGCGGCAACGCGGCCGGCTTAATCAACACAGCGACGGGAAGCAAAGACCACGTACCGAGAACAAGGACCAAAAACCCAGTCCAGTCTTCACGTTCAGATCTCCAGTGGGACGTGGAGAGTCTGAATGTAATTACTATGACCACTTAGTCCTGGCTGTCACTGCTATAGGCCACGTGAATAAGGCTTTATATTTGTGTCTAATCGAGCTGCTAATCTCCACAATCTAACAGGCCGAATCAATCCTCCATTTCGGCTCTATTGATCTCACAGTTTCGCCTCTCTGTCCTCCACAGTAACGGAGACTCAAGATGTCAGCCAGATTTAACATTTACTGCTTATTCAAAATGACCCAATACTCAGCAGGAGACCAACACATCTCAGTTTGATAAAGTGTTTTTAAAAGGACTTTTTCTAGAGCGGCTGCACGTGTGAACGCTATGCACTTATTTTTCTCACCTAGCGATTTTACTACAGACCCAGATATCCAGAGCTTGGTAATGTGAAAACAATGTTGGGAGAGCCTCCAGAAGAGGCGGGAACGTGATGACACATGTAACCGTGGATGGCGCTGTCAGTACAAAGTGACATCCACGTGTGTCCTTGGAATTTCTTTGGAATCTCCATACTTTTTACTGTTTATTTGTTCATTATTATGTTGTGTTGTTACGCTTATTCCTGTTAGGGCTTACTCGGTTTGGCTCATTTTGCATTACGTTGTAGTATCGGTTTATTGCGGCCGGGGACAATGGCGCCTAACTAATGTGACGTCCTGTAAACATGACATGAGCAACAACAATGGAGAAGGCAGAGGCAATGTTCTACTTTGTTCTGATTTTGTGTTTTTTTTTGTCACCCGCAAAGCCAAAGAAAAGAGGATACAAGCAGCGGCGCAAAATACTGTTGAGAAGGACAGGACATCAAGCCGACGATGAGAAGTTACGAGCTGCTAAGAGACAACGTTTGAGGGTAAGTCTCTCATTTCGGGTTGCTCCTTCCAGCTCCCTCTGGACTTTGTTGTCACCCACCAGGAAGAGAAATGTATGAACCTCGTCAAAACTCCACGCTGTCATTTTACAAGCAGCCGAGCAGGTACCAAAGAAGTTCCTGGTTTTGGTAACGGTTGCCTAATGGAAAAGTGGAATTATCTGTGGAAAAAATAGACATCATCTAGGCCTTGTTATTAAGCGCCCATTGTTTGGACTTAATAGCTGTAGATAACACAGAGAAAAGAGTCTTTCCAGGACTGCAATCAACCACCTGTTCGCTACTTAAACCACATGAATTAGCTTCAGTGAAATGTGGTGGACTCACAAGTTTTACTCTTTCCTGTTCATTTAAACCAGACATGTCCAAAGTGCAGCCCTGGGGCCATTTGTGACACAGTTCGAGGTTTCAGATGGCCCTCGACCTCCATCACAAAATGTATGACTTATGGCCCACTAGGACTTTTGTACAGTGTCCATGGCTTTATCTGTACATTTGTGGATCTTATCTTCAATTCTCTGCATTGTGTTTTCTGAGTTTAGTATGTTTTGCAGTATTATGAATTAATTAGTCATTATTAAGCATTAAAAACTGAGCTCAACATTAAACACAAATATTACCAAGAGGATGTTTTTTATGTTGAAAGATTTTATTTTGTTGGGACTTGTTTTGGATTTTGTTGTCAAAGAAAATAAATAACTGTATGGCTTTTGAAAACAAGATATTTATAAAACAGCGTGCATTCAATTTATACTTAATGCGGTTTCATCCTAAAAACATAAGGCGGGACTGTCGGCACTTGGACTGTTGCACATCTTCAAATCTGGACCTGTTTGGAAAAAGTTTGGACGCCCCTGATTTAAACGCAGATATAGACAGAAGTCCAGTTAGACATATTAAAAAGGCTATGGGCATTGTTTAACCTCTGCAAGTAAAAGTACTGACTCTCATTCTGCAGTAGCAGTGAAACCATCAGACTAATGGTGGCCTTATCTCAGCAGCAGCTCATTCACGTCACCAGGAGGACATTATGTCATTAAGCCTTCATTTTACACAGAAAATCATCAGAAACACCATATGGTCCGTTTGTGAGCCTTTAGGGCCAGAACAGTGGATCAAAGCTGAACGACTTGATTGTAAACGTCCACATGTGTCCGTCTCTTCTGTGGTAGTAATTAGGAACAAGAGCATTAATGCGTGAGCTGCCACTAGCACTTAAAACTTGCCTCAAGTGTTTATACAGGCAGAAAAATCAAGAGAAACCTTCAAATTAGTGAAAATGTACAGGGCTAAATTGCAACACTTCATTCATATTTATACATTAAATGGAAATGGCAAAATCTGGAGGGCAAGCTGACAGAAACTCAAAGTGTGTCCATTAGTAGTGATTATATTCAGAAGTACAGGGTTGTGAATAGTTTGGATGGTCAAATTACCACATAGTTTTTGGGAAAAAATACAATACATGTAAAAAAGCTCAGAAGACAATGAAGGGGAAAGTCAATGAAGTATATTAAAACAAAACAATATAAGAGACACACTATAAAAAAAACGTACGTATGATGCCATTTTACTACAAAAAACCTGTGAGGAATCAGTGGAAACAGAGCTGTACACCCTTTTTAGGATAAATGAATGAGAGGAGACTGTAGAGGGCTTGTTGATTGGTCAGTGCATCCTGAAGTTTGTGGAACAAAGTGATTAAAACAAAAGATTATTCAAAAATGGCATGAATGAAACAAAACACAACTCCAGGTATGTTTTTGATGGGTGAACAACATTATAACTTTGACTTTTGCTTCATCAAAGTGGTTGAAAGTGTAAAGGTGGAGCTCTACACTGCAGTCTGTTGATTGGCCATTAGATTTGGGCAAACGCTAGCTAGTTTAGTCATCATATTGTTCTTGTACATTAATTGTAATCTCTATAAATATAGTTATTGTGATTGACCAAAAAGATTACCACTCCCCCCTCAGTTTTAAGTGATTTCTGTTCTTTGAAGAAAACTAAAAAACACATCACATAAAATGGGTCATTAATACAACAACAGAGTTTACAAAACCAGGAAAATAAATGGACCAAATGTGGCTGCAATGACCTGAAACTACCTTCAGATGAAAGTAAATGTACCACATATTTTATCAAACAAACCAGATGACACTGATGGGCAGTGCTGTTTGTTCACTGCTCTGATTGTTTCCAACTAAACATCTGCATTACAAAAGAAGGGAGACCTGTTTAGAGGAAAAACAAACAGTAGCAAAAAGATGTTTACACAGAAACATGAAAGTAGCCGAATAATACTTTCACATAAAACACTTTGCTCCGTGACCTATTTTTTTGTCCTGCACGTATATAATTTAAATTTATTGAAAACAACGCACAGAATTTATACAGAATAAAAATTATTATACATTATTATATGAGTATCCCAATAGCACATCTATTTTAAAATCTGTTTCAGCATTTCATGTAATTAAAACAAAATTCAGGCTTCAAAAATTATGACCAAAGAAACATTCAACCTCCTTGTGTCCCACTTTTGGATCCTGACCCACTATTTGGGAACCACTGGCTTATTAGACAAAATGAACAACAAAAAACATTTATTTTTATGTCTTTTTTCTTAATAATGTGACTAGTAAATAAATATTTGTATAAAATGTATTTTTTAGGTTGAAGTCTAAGCAAATTTAGTCTGACACAAAATTATTTAAGTCATTGGGTCAGGGTTCAACTTGATCAAAAATGTCCACATAAACAAGTCATTCATTCATTCATTTATTCATTCATTCAATTTGTTGTACCTATTCTTTAGGCTGGAGTCTATCCCAACTACTTTGAGCTTTAGGCAGAGTACACCCTGTTGCCAGAGACATACACTGACAGACAATCATTCACTCTCACATTTATTTATCATGGGACATTTAAATTCACCAGTTCACCTACACACATGCCCGTGAAGCCATAGATGCCGCCATTGTCCAAACCTGTCCTGCAGTGACAGTCGCTGACTCGTGCAGGATGGACCCTCTCCTTCAGTATCTCTCTAAGACATAATAGGTCTGCAAGCTCTGGGTTGTTTTGGTGTTGCTCTGGTCTTATCTGGCAGCCATGTTTTTTTATGGTGGCGTTTCTCCATCTCTCCGTCTGGATCACATCACAAATCAAAGTTGGCTCTATGCTCCGGCTTTGTCCCGGCAGATAAAGAAACACCTCCTTCACCACAGCCCTCACCTCTGTATCTGTCCATCAGGGGAGCACTGGTCTGGACTTGTAGTGTGTCAACGAGAGCTCACATGGATAGTGCCCCAAAACTGTTTACCTAGCAATATTTTATAATAGGAATAAGATGCAGGGAACAAAACAAGACCTCAAGATGTCAACTATCATTCCGTAAAAATGTATATAAATAAGAAATCATTTATCTGAACTTTATTGTTGTACATGTCTTTGGTGGTAGGGGAAACCAGGGCATTGGGAAGAAACCTACGCAGGCACAGGGAGAACATGCAAACACCAGACAGAAAAGCCCCTCGCAGTCCGGAAATTGAATCACAAACTTTCTGTATAAACTTTAAAAGAAGTACAGCCTTTTCTAGAATCTACCAGACCCAGACCACAACTAATGTGATTTAAACTGTGCTTTCCCTGAGCAGACATTAAAATGTGATGAGGTTAAAGCAGGTGAAACTATGAGCTCACACACAAAGCAGCAAAAGTGGAGCTTTGTGAATTGTAGAAAAGGTCGAAAAGAGGAAAAGGTTGAGTAGATTTTTGTGTCTAAAAACAGCATATATATGGTGACAAAATTTAAAACAGGAAAACATTTATGCTTTTATTACAAGCCTACCTAAAATGTAAGTTGTAATTGCTTTATTTCATATAAAAAATAAAAAGGTGTAGTCCCAGGATGAGACCCTGAGGCACACCTTGCAACCAAAGTTTATTTGTACGCAATCCATTTTCATCAACATTTAAATGCCCCCAATCCAATTCTGTAAAAAAAAACAAAAAAAACTGTTGCATAAATTCTGTGTCAAGTTTTTTTTTTTGTTTGTTTTTCGTTTTGGAGTCCACATGAGTAAAATAATAGCATGCTTTTATTTTTAGCAACCCATGTGACAATGTTTAAAAATTCACAAGGGCAGAAATGTGCTATAGAAATGGTATGTAAAACAAATATTTACTTATTAAATTGTCTGTTCATAATTTGTATCTCCAACCATCTTTTCCATTTAAACATTGTGACTTGTTTTATCGGAATTTCAAAACATACCCTGCTATTTACAAACTGATTACCGCATCTAGTTGGTTATATTTGGTGTTTTTTGAAGTACGGCTGTAAATCACTGCGGCCTCATATGAACTGGCTCCAGATTTGAATTCACTCTTTTGTCCCGAGCGTCTCCAGTTCAGTGCCTCTCTCTCCAGCGTCTGTGGCTCTGAGCACACACACACCTGAACATTATGATGCAGAGAAAGTATAGGGGTGAAGCAGGGGCTGATGGGAATCTTCTGAAAGGGCAAACACTGCATAAATTAACCTATCAGAGCAGTGACAGGACAAAGAGGCAAATAAATGTGACATGAAAAGAAAGAGTATACGTTTGACTGGAGATATAGAGAGTCCTGGCGTAACCTCAAATATAAGGGCGGGGTTACAATAATATATATATTTTTATAAGGTATAGTTTTCTATTGCTGTAAGCCTGTTGAAGAAAATATATTTTATCATCTTAAAAACTGTAATAACTTCTGAAATATTCCATGCAACTATCAACCAATAATAGACATATTTAGTGTTTGTAAACAGATGGTCTGCGCACCAAAGAATGGTTACTGAAGTTAAAAAGATGATACATTTTTAATGGAGGAATTAGTATTAGGATTGCCTATTTTGAATGAACAAGATGATTTCGGAAACTGACAACCAATCGACCACATGTAAGTAATATCAGAGCCAGCAATTAGCGTCTATAATTAGTATATAAGCTAAAGGCTATGCAGTATACACTTCTAAATTTTAATGCTACACTGGACAAGTAGTTACGAAAATGTGTAGGACCATAATAGTTTGTAAGTTGACTGTAACAGCTACACTTCTGGGTCATATTAATTCATAGTCAAATTTTTGGCCATCTTTGGGCGTTATTGATAGGACAGAGTAGTAGGAAATAATGGAGAAAGAGTGGAGAGACATTCAGCAAACTGTCGGAGTCCGGACTCTAACCCATGACGGTGTGGTTTCCCTGTATATCCCTCGTTCCTCCACCCACAGAGCCTTCCTGCAGTGCATCTCATAGTAAAATTTAACTTATTTATAAGCAACAACCATCATTCCTGCTGTAAAAAAAACATGTACAATATATGTGCTATCTCAGAAAAATTAACTAGACATAACGTTAATCTCGGTTCCATGCACAGTTTATTTAAATACATCACTCGCGGAAGAGTCCATTAGTTAATTTAGTTGACCTAAAGTTACATTTTATCCAGCCACACCAAACATATACAGTATTGTCTCTCTCTTGGAGATTGTTGATCTGTGTATTATTTTTAAATCTGAAGGTAAAACATTTCTCATGGATATAATTCCCTTTGGGGGTATACCTAATATATTTAGCAAGAACCAAAAACAGATTTGAGAGAGAAAAATGCATTGCACAGATTTAAAAAAAAAAAAAAAAAAAAAGGAAAGGGATCTGAAACTTATCTGCAAAATAGGTCTGTAGCTTTGCCATTTTACAATTTTTAGCATGAGTTATGGTCAGGAGTCTCCCATTAGATCATTAGCCAAGCCTTTAAACTCCTAATATATGGATATTTTGACAAGTCAGTGAGGAAAATGAATGGGAAATTTACTTCTGGGCTCCCAGCTCCATACAGATTATAACATTGTTTAAAGGATGCTTATGTGTGCACAAGTGTCTACGCTTCTCTCATTGTCAATCAAGTCTGTTTCTAATTAAAAGTTGCTGTGTGAGGGTCAGCGATTGTTGCTATGAAGATAATCACCACAGGCCTGTATTTTCATATGAATGAGACTTATGTTAAGTTTAATTAAACAGAGCTGCTAATGAGAGTCTGTAACACGACTGTGTTGTAGCGGCCATTTGAACAAAACACTGTAGCACCGAAGAAAAGAATAGCAGTGGAAAGTAACTGGTACCTTATGGAAGTATTTTTTGACCAATAAGTATTTTTTGGGTGCATTGTAAATTTTTGTAATCTCTATGAAGATATTTTTTACTCTTGTAGTTACAATAGTAGCAATAAAAATAGCACAGGAACAGCAGCAGTAGTAGAAGTAGTAGTAGTAGTCATCATAATAGTAGCATTAGTAGTAGTAGTAATAACAGTAGCATTAGCAGCAGCAGTAGTGGTGGTAATAGTAGTAGTAGTAGTAGTAGTAGTAGCAGTAGTAGTATTAGTAGTAGTAGCAGCATTAGTAGCCGTACAGTAGTATAGGTAATAGTAAGACTAGTACTAGTAATGTAGTAGTAAAAAATAATAGTACTAGCAGAAAACTGCTTTCAGATTAAGTAAACTCAATACTTTTGCTCAAATATTTTTGTTGGAGTCCACATGAGTAATATCATTTTGAAGTAGCAGTACTTACAGTAGGTACAGCTTTAGAGTACAACCTTTGGAAAAAAAAGCCCAAGAGCCGTGCAAAAGTCTTAAAGCAGTTTTTTTTAAAATATGGCTATGAGCAAAGACGGGTATACAATGTACATAAATACACAAAATTACACACAAAAATCTGGAAGCTCTAAGAGAGGATAGACCTCTGCCATGGCACTGATCCTATCTCGCAATGGTAAAGATATAGTTTCCAGGCCTGGACTCAAACTCGAAGATCTTCTAGTTCAGGGGTAAATGCTCTAAAACTCTTATATCTCTTCATTTAGTGAATGAAGTTAGTGTCTTTGGTCGGAATCTTTTTAAACACTAAAAATCTAGATCCACAACAAAATTAATCAGTTTGTCCTTGGCCCATTACTGACTTTTACTGAATTTTTCATAAACATTACATGCTGTGTCTATTAAAACACTCCCAGTTAACAGCATTTTCCACACCTAGCTAAAACTTTTGTACTGTATCTGCTGAATTTGTCATTGTATTTTCACAGAAGTTCAAAGATGGCGGTAGACTCTGGTGCATAAAAAGAACAAGGACGAAGGCACCTGCATGTTGGAAATACTTAGGAAGGAGATCTGAGATGAAAAGCTGTTATAAAAAGAAGTCTTGAATTGTTTGTGCTAAGTGTGTGTGTGCGTCCGGAGGAGATGGGTGGCGGCTATAATTTCTCCATTTGAAGGTTAATTAGCGCTCGCAGTGAAAGCTACAGGAAGTGAAATCAAAGACAGTAAACAGACTGTGGGCCGCCTCTGGGGATTATTAGAGGAATAAGAGAAAGAAACAATTTGAATATTTGAAATGTGAACTTTTTCAGCAGCCGTTTCCTCCAGTTTGGCTTTGATAAGAGAGAAGAGATTAAGGACGAGGGGAGTACACACATTAAGGTGATGGCGATGCTGTGCTGCTAAGCAAAGATACACAGTTGGAAAGGTAAGTGAAGTTAAATCTAAACACACCAACTTGTTTTTACTCAAAGGCGCAGGATTGTGTGTGTGAGCTAGTGCAGTACGTGTGTCTTCTTTGACAGTACAGTGCTGATTCAAAATTCACTCTTAAAATGCAACACAATTTACCATATTTTACTGTATTTTGGGGGGGAAATGCAGTCCACAATATTTCCCAGAATGCATTGCTATATGCTGTATTACTGTAAACTGTTACTGTCACTACGTTTACTGTACATAAAGGGAAACATTGTGATAAGTGAGAAAACCAAATTATTGCCTTACTCGGACTCCGATTATAACAAGAGTTTTATACTGCATGTAAATCTCTCTTAATGGGAGAAACTGGATAATGTGGTTCATATTCGGACTACTGCCGCATGTATACACCGTGCTCCAAAAAAGCTGGAGAGGCATTCAACAGCACTCAGTCCTGAACAGACAGAACATCATTAGTGTTTAGAGACGTACTCACATTGCATTTTTAGATCAACGAGGACACATATGGTCCCTCCACGGCTTGTGTTTTGTTTTGGTCCGTTGTGTTCAAAAGTGAAAGCTTGACTGACATCGCGTTGATACGTTTATGGGGCTGTGTGAGGCGCATTTACCACACAGGAGCACATTTTTCTAATTTTATTTTGTAAAGTAAAACGGTTACCGTTTATATTTATTGGTAAAACTATGTAAATTAGCTGTGTTTATTAGCATTTAGCGCTACAAACTTTTAGTGCTGCTGATAAATCCCAACAGTCATGGAAAACCTGAAAAAGTTATGTAATTTTATATTTTGGTGTAAAGTTTTGGAAAAGTCATGGAAAATTCTTGGTAAAAAGTGTATGAACCCTGACTTAAATGCCTCGCAGTGTTGTGGCCTCAGTAATTTGTCTCTCTGCGCTGCATGTAGACTGAGACAAGAGTGGTTCTCTGAAGAAATCGGACTAAATATGTAAAAAAGTGTGTTTCTGTTATGACTTTGTAGGTTTTTCACAGCAGTTGTTTACAGTGTAGGAATGACTTGAGATAGAACAATACCTCGAGACATCAAATGGCTTAATTATTGATGACTTTAATAGACAAGAATAGTCAGCCCACACCAAGAAGATTTGGCCAATCACTTTAAAATCAAGGCAGAGATGATTGCAGGATCACATCAGACTCCTGATTATCTCTGGCTGAGGAGCTGGAAGGTTAAGGTACGCTCTAAACCTCAGACTGAAAAAAGAAATTGGTCTTTTACAGTAAGGAATTAAATAAAAGCAGGCAGGTCACCATGTTGTTTTGGAGTGTCGGAGTGTGAGAAAAGGTTTTTGGTAATTGCAGTTTTGACTAAACATACGGTAAAAGGTGCAGCTAAAAGCCGAGCTGTTGAAATAATAAGCAGATAAATAACAGTGAAATTATTAGTCCTTGTAAGAGCGCTACATTTCCTAATGTGTTTGATTTGGGGCAGTGCCGTTCGTTCATGTCAACAGCCTCAATCTGGCAACACACAGGGATGTTAATTAAACCAGAGGGAAGAAATCAAATTAAGGGAGGAGAGGATTAGTCCAAGTACTCTCAGCTTTTCTCAAGTTTGGATCCAACATTTGGGGAGAAAAGGGCACAAAAACTTAGCATCAAGGAGAGCTGCTTTTGGAGGAAACTGATGCAGAGATTTCAGAGACATTAGCATCAAATGAGCCTCGACTTTCTCTTTTTCACGTGACTTTTCTTCATATTTTGTCCTTCATTCTGTCTTTTCCCCCGTCCCGGAGGAGTTGTCCCGGCACAGCGGAGCCTATCTGATGGGCAGCGGGCCACGGCTTCATAAACACAGAGTTTGTAGAGTCTGTATTTGAACGTGAAGTGCATCTCGACGGGACAGTGTCAGAAGTGCTCCAGACCTCTGTCACTCACTGGGACCTCTAAAAGCTCTGTTTGAGAGTCTCGTCCTGCCAAAGCATGCTCTCAGACACAGTTTCCCCCCTCTGTCCCAGCAGCAGAGCCTCCTGTCCTGTAAGGGGCTGTGTACAGTCACTGGGACAGAGCACAAAGAGGAGGGACAATAACAGCTCGTGTTTATGTCTGAACATGGAAGTTTATTACATCTAGATTTATTAAAGCTTGTCAATATATTTCTGTGGTTTGCTTGTTTGACTTAAAGTTGCATTACCCGAAAACTCCAAGACCCTCCCACTCACTGCCCCACAACAACAGAGTGACCTGCCTGCTTTTGTTTTATTAAAAAAGTATAAATTTAACCATCTCCACCAACAACTGGTATATCCACATAATGCAGCCACAACAGGTCACAAGCCAGTGTACTCCTTGTGATCCCAAGCTCGGATAAACGGAAAAGATTTAATAAGGACGGGCATTTGGCAAAATTCTATGCTAAATAAATGTTCAAATCACTGCACACTAGCTTGATATCAAAACAACAGCAGCCTCAAATGGATTTAGAGGAATAGAGAAAAACAAACACACAATCAAACAGGCAGATAAACTGTCCCAGAACATCCCGTCCCTCCTTCTCGGTAAGGAAAACTAAAAAAAAAGAAAAACACAGTTATGGGAAAAAGAGAAACCTCAGGGAGAACCATATAAAGGAGGGATCCACTCCCAGGAATGAACAGACTGTAGATGTGTCCAGGACTGATGGGCACAGTCCACTCAAGCTGTGAACATGTGGTTTAAATCTGTAAAGATGGAGAGCAAGGCCTCATCCAGTCAGGTGAGTGGGGGTGAGGTTCAGGGGTCTGGGGGGGTCCACAGGTCGGGACACTGAGATTTGCTGTGGTGACCCCAGAAGAGAAAAGCCAAAAGGAAGGAAGAAAATACCATATAACATTATATCCAGCCAAAGTTTTAGAGCTTATACCCTGAACTTCAAGCTCTGAGTTCAGCTTAGACAATGTGGTTCCACAATATTCTCTGCACTGTTCAGCATTATATCATTGCATTTCCAATAACAATAAACTTTTGTCGCAGTAGTTGTGAGTTCAAAAACACAAATGCAATGTGCCCACTACTGACCAATGGTTTATGCACAGTACAAGCACACATACCATATTTTCCGCACTATAAGGCGTATCGGATTATAAGGCGCACCTTCAATGAATGGCCTATTTTAAAACTGTTTTCATATATTGGGCGCACCGCATTATAAGGCGCATCCACTAGATGGCGCTGCGCTAAAGGGAATGTCAATAAAACAGTCAGATAAGTCAGTCAGTCAAACTTTATTACTAGAATACAAACCAGCGTTCTTACAACTCCCTCGTTGAAAACTAGGGATGCACAGATACCACTTTTTTTCAAACCGGTACGAGTACGAGTACTTCCATTTAAGTACGTACCGATACGAGTACTTATATAGGGGTAACTTTATAGTTTATACAGTCACACTACTGTATCTCATTCATCCCATACCGTGTCGTCTTTTTGCCGTCTGTCCCCACTCTGCGATGCTAAGTTATTTTTACAACAGAGTGGTTTGAACACAGCTAACCATGGCTAAAATTTGCTGAATATGGACATGTTATACCTCATTTTAAAGCTTAAATTCTCCTCTATTCAGTCGCTAAAATAATTTTAAAGACAGATTGAGCATCTGGGCATCACCTGCGGAGATTCGCCAAGACATACAGCAGCTAACACAGCAGCTAACACAATTAGCAACGGTACTTCTTATGTTTTATCAGACAACAACTGCTTCAGACTCCGCGCTTATATCATTTTCGGGACAACTACGTATGATTTGGGATGTCCGGTTGAGCAGAATGTAGAGCCAGCTTTGCTTTTAAAACCTGTCACTTCAGGCGACGCCCCCTGAATACGGTAGCCATAATTAACCAACATTGATCCATATATAAGGCGCATCGGATTATAAGGCGCACTGTCGGTTTTTGAGAAAATTAAAGGCTTTTAGGTGCGCCTTATAGTGCGGAAAATACGGTAGCTAGCGCTGCAATGGACACTTTTCAGCAACCATTCATCAGTGTTGACAAGCTGTGTATACCAACAACCAACCAATCCCTTACTTGAGACCCCTTTGTAGGCAAATGTGATAGGCCAAAGCATGCTGGCACAAAAATTAAAATCCTTAATAATAAAGCCTATAGTACAATCTTGCTTTTTGCCTAGTCATTCTTATAACCTTATGGTATTAGGTGGTCAAAATAAAAAGGCCCTTACTGTGCATTTAATTGACCTAATTTGCTTCTTGCGTCACTAAATAGTTGTAAAGCTTTCTTTAACAAAACAAGGCACCAGAATTTTCCAAAACATCATTGTTCCTGCCTCACTGCCTGCTCGTTTGCATATCTATTCCTGCCTCATTCAGGTAACGGAAGGAAACTCATGCAAATCAGCGCTGGCACCTCGATAAAGGCCTGTATTGATAACCTGTTTCCACATCGTTCACACACAACACATGTCACTGTGTCCTGAAGCAGTGCATTATGGGAAGATGACGCCTGGACAGACAGAGAAAGACAGGCACCGGTGCACAAAGAATAACAATCATTACGCCAACTGTTATAGGGGTCAGAGGTCAAAGGTAGCATCACCTTGGAAAATGTGAGGTTGTTTTTTTGTTTTTCTCTAAGTCATAGGCTGTATCTAAAACCAGTCTTTAGTCTCTAACCCCATATTATCTACTGATGATGAATGATTTGCGATTAGATTTGAGATATATTTTTTTAAATCATTGTTCATTAAACATTTTAAACATTTTACGGAGCACTGACACTGAAATATTCACTGCTGAACTAATCCAAGGAATCACATGCCCTTCAGTTCATGTCTGCAGAGGTCTAAACTACAGCTGTATAGTGCAAAAAGTCAAAATCTACATTAGTTAAAATGACTTGAATTCAGCAAAAGCAAGCAAAATGTATCTGTCCATGGGGAAATTTTGCTTGAACTAAGAAAAATAGCTCAGAACAGGGAAGAAATAACTTGAAACAAGTCAAATAATCTAGTAATAAGTTAATAAATCCAAATAATAAATCCAATCTAGTCATTTTAACTAATGTTGATATTGATTTTTTGCTGTTTATACAGATTAAGATCCAGTGGGGTTGGGATATTTGTTCTCTGCAGAGGACATTATATCACCTAAATAATTGCAGCCTTTGAGATTTACTAATTGCAACAGTTTAAATTGCGATTTCGATTTTGATTAATTGTGCAGCTCTAGCATCCAGGCTTACTATTGATCTAATACAAGTCTATCCCATAGAAGAAAGTTACAGGCCATTATGAGAATTTGGGCTAAAATCTTTTTCCACCTGTTAGCAGTGTGGACATGTTATACTGCAGTTCATAACAATCCTATAAAAAACATAATCTCAGCCTGAAATACTCAAAAAGGCAATGAAAAGAGAACCATAGCTCTAAAAATCTAAATGCATTACTGTTAATTATCAGGTCAAGTGTGTTACTACTTTAGTTAACTTATTAAAGAAGAGTGTATGATGTTTTATAAACAACTCTGACTGTACAATGATAAATTATTGCAGTCTGCCATGGTCCTGCACTTGTCCAGCATAACACAAGGATTCAGTGACTTTCTGCATTTAGCCTTTAGCTTATGTAGCACTCTGCTTTTATAAATAACATTGGCTAAATATCAAACCAATGCTAATGTGCTCTACCCAAGCACTGACATTAACACATGTAGTTGGGTGATTGCTGTTTGCACAAATCTTCTTTTCAATGGCTAATGCTAGATTGTCCATTATAAATGTATTGTGGCAAGACTATTATGTTGTAACAATAAAACACTCCATATTTGTCTGCACACACCAAGGTAAGCTGTCGTGAGATTACATCATAACTAGAAGGAGACCTCTGCTAAGGCACTGGGCCTATCTCGCAATGGTAACGATATAGAGCACGGACTTGTACCTGAACTGGGGATGTTCTCAGTTCACAGGTAAATGCTTTATCCACAGTAAAGACTCCACAAAAAATCAGCCACAAGGGGTCACAAGGCAGTGTGCCTTTGTGCCGGTCCCAAGCCTGGATAAATGGAGAGGGGTTTCATCAAAATTTGACCATTACTTCTTGAGTTTTCTTGCTAACAGACAAACAAACAGACAAACAAACAAACAAATGAATGTCAGCAAAAACATAACATCATTGGCAAAAGTAGTACCTTTTTTTTACATTTCCACAAAATGGTATGAATACTAAATAGTTGACAAGGTAGTTTTGTCCATATTTTATTTGAAAACTTTCCTTTGAATTACAATACTTACTGTCCTACCTGGAAACTTTATTACATCTCGTTTGCATGGTTTTGGTTTGAGCTCTCATGCATCGGAAATGTTCAAGTAATTATCTTAAAAAAACAAATTTGAAGGAAAAGCCCGGAGCTGTTCCCTTCGCAGCGTTGTGTTACTGTCGAGGCGACTTGGGGCAGTCTAAAACTCATTTAAACTCAAATACAAGTCACGTGACGAGGAGAGGTCATGCAAAAAGTCACTTCCACTCGGTTTAACCTTGTACGAAATGTCAAAAAGATGTCAGGCTGCTGGGATTGTCACGCTTGTTTACAACCTAATGAAACGTCTTTAAGAGCCCGAAGGAGAGCAGCTCAGACGTGGAGTTTACATTAGCAGCAAACAGGACACTTCTCCAAAAAATCAGCACTAATTTATTCCTCATGTCTCTTGCAATCATGTTTGTTTAAAATCGCAAGTGATTATTTTAAGGAAGTAAGACTAAGAGGCTAAACTGTATATTACCTTTTAATGTATTTTACAGATAAACAAAGTACAAAGTAAAAAAAAAAAGTTCTATGTTCAGAGTACAGATAGGTGATATAGATTTAGAAAACTAGATTTTTGACCATTTTCAGACAATTTATGATTTGTATTGATTCATTTTATTGATTCATTTAAATGCTCTTTATTTTTATGCTAAGCACTTGCACAAAACAATCTCAAGCAAAGCAGCAGCAGTGTGGATTACTCTTACATTCACATGTCTTTTAGTGTTAGCCCTCTCTGCTTCTAAAGACGAGGTCTATTATTATTTATACACCATACAAAGGCTTGTTAAAAGACACTAAATGCTCCACAGCACATGGCTAATTAGCATAAACAGTAGCTCTGCACACCACTCTACTGTTTAATTTTGCCAAACTACTGCTGACTGCTAAACAAAGACATTACAGAGGTAACCTGACTCTGTTCTCTTAGATTTTTTGTTTTTAGTGTCTGCAGTCTCTGCAGTCAGTATTTCAGCTGCTCTGGGAGCTAGCAGTAGCATTAGCCACAACACAGTGGACAGTGGAGCTCTTAGAAGACGCTATTTCCACTATATCCGACAAGGCTATTTTTGACATCGTCCAAAATTAATCGATATTGTCAATTTATCGTCCAGCCCTACTAAACAGAGGGTATGACATTTATTTAAACATAAATGGCATAGACTTTATAATCAATCAGAAAATGAGTGTTCAGAAAGTGCCACTGAGCTTTGACCAATCACATGCAGCAGACAGGAAGCTCTCAGGAAAAGGATTCTGTGATTGGTTGCATGGCTTGTTAACACAAAATGCAAATACATCTGAAAAAGTGTCCATTCTTGCATTAATTACATTGAGAAAAAATAACAACAGAGGCCTAAATAGAGAAAAGTGAAGCAAAAGAGACCAACACTGAACTCGACAGAAGTTAAAGGTAAGCTCTAACATTAACTTTAAAATAACCTGTGTCCATTAGCTCCCTGAAAAAACATTTTTACACAAAACAAACATTGAATCCATCCAATAACATACTCTCTAAAATCATACAGATTCCCATTACACTTGGAAAAAAAGAGACAAAATGTATGTAAACAATGTACGTATTCAGACAACACCCAAAGCTAACTGCTAATTATATACAATTATACTTCAAGTCCAGGTGTTAGTATTGATTTTTAGTTATTTCCCCTTGACACTCTCTCTCTGTTACGTTAGAAGATGCTGCTTATTGATGCTTTCGCTGACAGAGATTGGCTGTAGCTCTGTTTCTCCTAATGAGCCGTTCACAGATAACATCAACCCAGCGCCTCTCGCCCCACGCTGAAAATATAATTAGTCCTGATTAAAATGGCCGGCGTTTAATTAATACCTCCATGGGCCCCTTTCAGACGACTTCTCCATTTCCTGCTCTCCTTATCTCACCTCGTCCGATCGCATTCAGACGTCACTCTGCTTGTTTAGTGCCTGATGTACGACAGTGCAAATGACAAATATAAATGGACACAAAGCAGGGATCGTATATTATCCCTGGTAATTAAGATTGCATTAAATTTAAATTATGCACAATGTGAGTATCAGTAGGATTATAGCATTTTTGCATGGATTTGTTTTCCAATCTTTAAGTATTTAAGCATCGTTGCATGTAACACCTTTAATGGTATTTAGTGCTTTTATCAGGCAGCAAAAAAGCACACAAGATGCTTTTGGCAGCTGGCTATTTGGTAAATGTCAGTGCCTGGGTAGAGAACATTAGCAAGTACCTCAATATTTAGCTACAAGAGCAAACAGCCCTACATTAATGCAATTTCCCCACTGAGGGACTAATAAAGGTTTTCTTATTCTTATTCTTATTAGTTAAAGACTACATTCTTTGACTGACTTTGTATGTTTTGTTGGACAAGTACAGAGCCATTGCAGTCCACAATACTTTATTTTGTAGGTGAAAAATCCTACTTACTACTACAGTACATTGGTGACAAACGCATTGTATATAGTAGCTTTATTTTAGATGATTGATAAATTTCAGTGGAAGGTGGCTTGATTTACCATAATAACAAAAAATTGAAAAATAAATAAAAAGTTACATCAGTAGACAATAAAAAGGAAAACTATATTCAGTATATACAACATATAAAACTGTAAAGCTGTGCAAAGTTAATCACACCACAAAACATTTTCATTGGAAAAATCAGAATCAACTGACTACATATCGAGGGGAAACAGCTGTTGTATAAGTGTTTTGTCATCTGTGTCTGTAAGTATTGTGCTTTTAAGGCAATTTTTATTTATTTTTTTCAGAAGTCACATCAAAGTGTAGACCTTTTTTGCGTCTCCTGTAAAGTTAGCAGAATGTAACTTAGGCCTTTTAGATTCTCAGCCCTTGATAAGTTTAATGTGGATTTCGCCTGACTGGGCTCAGTCTGTTAGCCTAAGATCCATACCGTCTGTTTTACTCATTAAAAATTGTTTAATATCAGGGCTTAATTTGAGGGTGAACAAGAGGGAATATGTTCCCCCACCCCACTCCCAAATTGTGAGTATTTGAGAGGATCCCTTTTAGTTTTTACTTATTTAAACATAATTGCCACAAATTCAAGATTATATACGTGAACATTTTTGATAAAACTAGGGACTAAATAAAGGTTGTTTTAAAATATAGTTATTTTTAATTTTTCTCTGACTTTTTCTTTCGGCTCAGCGGTGAAGGAACAGGCCCGTCTTCTGGCTTCACAAATTAAATACTGTTTAATATATTCTATCTATTTAGATAATATAATCTTAATGTGGCACTTTCACAAAGTTTATTCTTAGATAGTGTTTTACCCACATTTCAGTCACATAAAAGATTGTTCCTGCTGTAATCATAAAAAAAAAGAAGCTAAAACTGATCTGAAGTCAGTTAACCTTGTGTTTACTTTGCTCAGGTTTATTAGCAAACACTGAGCAAATATTTAACAGTTAAAAGTATTGTGAGTACTTATTTTTCAGAACAGTATTTTACCTGCCCTTCCTTACACAACCCTCTCCATTTCTCCTGGCTTGGGACCGGCACAAATACAGTATACTCTGGGTTATGGCCCCCTGTGGCTGCTGCTAAATACTATTTCTGTAATAAGCTGTTGATGTCGATGGTCACTCTGAAATAAACTGTCAGTAGTGTAAAAGAATAAGACAATAAAGAAGGCTTGGTCTTAAGTGGGACACCAGTATATTAGGGGGAAAAAGCGTGTCAGCAAATACATCCCCACTGGTTAAACAGTTAATTAACGCTCCTCTATTATCAGCCAAACGTTTGCTAATTACTTTTTTCAACCACATTTTGAAGTCTTTTCTCGCCTCGCTCCTTTCTGTCAATTATCCAATCCCACAATGCCCCACCAGCTCCATCTCCTTTCTTCTTTTTTTTTTTGCCCATTTTCTGTTTTGTCTTTCTCCTCTCTGCCGGCTGCCTGTTATCTCTCATCGACGAGTAAACATTCGGGAGCTCAGACTCTGACCTTACGACCCCTGCGTGACCTCAGCGCTGAAAACGGACAGCGGTATTGAAGGAAAGCCATCAAGACGAGCCTTATCTCAACAACAACAGAAGAATATTATAGCGGTCTTATGGGAAATCCTCACAGATGCTACACTTTAAAGGTATTTGTGTTAAAAATAGCGTTGGAGAGTAATGAGTGGAGGTGAGAAAGCAGCACCAGATGAAGTCCCATGTTGGTGTTTTCAGAGCACAAAGGAGCTCCAGACCTTTAAAAGCAGATTACACAGTGAAGCCAGACCTCTTCACCTAATATAAGGCTGAGTCTGCCCCCGCCTCACTGTCCCACACATTCAGAGACACAACGGGATTAGCGCGCATGTTAAAGCAGCTACTGAGGGAAAGGCAGAGGTGGGACTATCCCAGGTTGGTATTAGCCACATGGGTATTTTTGGAAACACAGGTGAGGAATCCAGTGTATTTTGACAGTATTTTCTATGAGCAATAAAGAATATGGAAGGAAAAATATGGTGGCATCAAGAAAGAGGCTTTCAAAATGTTTGTAAAATGAAATATCCACTTTGTTGGCCGACAAAGGTATTAAAAACATTTCCCTTGTAAGGAATACACAGTAGCTCAGTAGGTAGAGCTGTCCAGCCACTAACCAGAAGTTTGTCACATGGATTTCTGCTCCAAGCACTGACATTGTGTCCATGGGCAAGACACTTGCCCTCAGTGTCTGAGGCACTGGTGTATGAATGTGACAGTGTGATGGAGGCCTTAGGAGCAGAATGGCTGCCACATCTCTGTCAGTCTGCCCCAGGGCAGCTGTGGCTACAGAAGTAGCTCACCTCCACTGAGTGAGACTGAGAGAAGGAAAAATGCACCAAACTGTAAAGTGACTTTGAGTGCGTAGAAAAGCACTGTATAAGACTGATGCATTATTATTATTATCAAAACACTTGTCAGTGTTTATGTAGACTGTTTAATTTAGAGTGCAATGTACAGTATAAACAAAATGAAAATCATTGACAAAGTGTTGAGAGAGCTGTGTCAGGTAAAAAAGATAAAAATGAAATGTTTTGTACATACAATACACAACACCTTGTAATCAACACAACTCTGTCTGTAACCAAAATAACTAACTCATTTCTAATTAAACATGATAACATCAGTCTGTTTATATATGAATAATACCATATATTTAGGTTATTGATGTGCAAATAATAAACATGTGAAGTATGTTCAGTGTGTGCAAAGGTGTTATTTACTATGTTTTTTTTCTGTTTAGAATAGTTTGCATTTTGTTAAAGCCTCCTAACATTAACATTTTTGGCTCTCTGTTGGAACCAGTTTTGAAGACATGTTTTTTCACTTTACCTTCAAAAAATGCAGCAACATGAAGGTAATATTTCATAAGGGACATTCATTTTTTTAGATTTCAGCTCAGTACAGTTTCATATTTAGGTTAAGTTCTGATGCCCCAGTGAATAACAATCGCAGTGACAAAATGTTGACATTGCAGAAATGTATTGTGTAAATCTAATATAAAATTTGTAAAAAAGCTCAGATAATACAGTTTTTCAGTCCAACCAAAGATGGATGAAGTGGATTCTGCCGAGGAGAAATTGGAGAGACACACGAGCAGAAAACCACAGATTTTTTTTTCTCGTCTCCGTCTGGTTTTCTATAAGAGGAACGAGAGCAGATAAGACTAAAAGGACTGTCACTCAGAGGAACAATCCCTCCAGTGTGTCCTCCTCCTCCCGCTCCTGTCTGCTCCTCCGAGTCTCTCTCCAATTTCCACAGATCCTACAGGAGATAGGGCTGCAGTTCACAGGGACAGGCTGACATCATGCACCACAAACCCACTGTCCCTCGCTGTTGACGCTCCGCCCCCAAAACACTGTTACAAGATGGGACACTTTATTAGGTACACAGAAGCTCAAGAGACAAACGCTTACTGAGCCCGATACTGGGTACACCGTTTTACTGGGACCCCCCCCTTTTGCCTTCAGAAATACCTTGAAGTAAAAAGTGTTAAATTGTTGTCACATTTAAAGAAACCCGTTTACAGAACGTAATAATGAGCGTCATCTCGGTTTTATTATGAAGCTCACATTGATAGATCTATGCACGAGCTACTCACCAACATAAAATAAATGGTTGTCACGAACAGAGAAAGTGACGAATTCAGTGCTGTTGTTGTCTAGTTACATAAAGAAAAAGCACAAAAAGAAACACATATAGTATGGCTAACATGCTTTTGGTGCTAATCAAAATTGAATTGAAATTGCAATTTGAGCTGTTGCATTTAGAAAACCGCAAAGGCTGCAGTTATTATGAGATATAATGTCCTCTGCAGAGAACAAAATATCCCACCCCCACTGGATCTTAATCTGTATAAATCTTACTAGAGCTGTCGTTTAGACCTCTACAGACATGATCTGAAAGGCATCTGATTCTTTGTATTAGTTCAGCAGTGAATATTTCAGTTTTCTCTCAAGCGTCAATGCTCCATCAAATGCTTAAAATGTTTACCAGTGAACTGAACATTGATTTTATAACATATATCGCAAATCTTATCGCCACTAATTTCCAATTTTTCATCCTTAGCAGTCAGGTCCATCTCACACCAAAGTGCTTGTCATGGAGCTATTGATCTCAATCATATGAACCTTTTTACCTATACTTTTTTACGCTACTACTAGGACACTAAGGCACCAAGTTACCATAGTTTGAGCACCCCTGTTCTAAGCAGTCAGGAGTGGTGTGTTCAGGGATGGTCTTCTGCACTGATCTTGATTGTAACAAGTTATTTGATTTACTTTTGCCTGTCCAGCTATTTTCTGTGTGCGAAAATCCCAGTAGATCACCGGTTTCTGAAATACTCAGACCAGTCCATGCCACGTTCAGTCACTTAAATCCTCTTTCTCCATCCTGATGCTCGGTTTGAACTTCAGCAGGTTTGTCTGGAACATGTCTCAGGACAAAATGCCCAGAGTTGCTGTGAAGTGAACTGTTGATGAGATATTTAGAAGCAATAGTAAAGGTGTACCTAATAAAGTGGCCTCTATTTGAGACCAACTACTGGCACTAATACAGTAATCTAGTGTTATTTGTATATATAATTGCCACATCAGATCATTTTTAATAGATAAGTTAGTAAAGTTGTGAATACAAAGATGTTATTTATAAAGTCTATCATGCTTTGACATATTTCTACAGTCTAACATGATTAAACGGGGCACTGAAGCTTTCAGTTTTGTGCACGTTCCTTCACATACAGCGTGGACAGCAGTGTGGATGAAACCAATGGATTCTGGAGTGACTTCAGAAAAAGGAACAGTCTGGACATAACAGGGTGAAATGTCACGATTACGAGGCATCATCTGTGTGACGTAAATAAAGGTTTGAGGAATGCAGTCTGACTAGGGGAATCTGCTGGATATGCTCAAGACCTTTTACTCACGTAATCATGAAAACTCATTGTGGTTGGACATTCTTACAGACAAGGTGGTTTGGCTCGCAGTGTTTTTCGGTAGATAGGTCCTCCCTGATGCAATCCTTTCCATTTATACGGGCTTGGGACCAGCACCATATTGTGGCTGCAATAAGTTTTGTCTCAGTAAAGGAATTGCGGTACCAAGAAGGTTGCAGGGTCGGGTTGGAATAGCAGCAGCAATTAGCAACTTTTTTCCTTCAAAATGACAAAATGTGTAAAATAACGCTTTAATTTTTTCCTTTTAATTTTGCTTAACTAACTTTAAAGGATATATATTATGCAAAATCAACGTTTCTGAGCTCTCTGCCGTGTTATAATGTTGTTCCTTCATCAAAAACATACTTGGGAGTTGTGTTTTGTTTTATTCATGCCTGTGTGAGTAATCCTGTATTCTTTGTCACGGCTCTGTTTCCACTGATTCCTCACAGACATTTTTTTTTAAATCTTGTAATAAAATGACATCATACAAAAGGTTTACGGAAATAAAAAGCTTTTTTTCCTATGTTTATGTTCAAAACGGATGTAACAGTGCTGCCATCTGCTGGTCTCTTCACATGTTTCTTAATAGCGGTAATAAAGTAATAATTGGAAAAGCTTTCTTTTAGTCACATCATGTTTTTTAAAGGTGTAAAATGTGAAATGCTGTTCTAGCAAAAAAAAAAAGATAAATAAAAGCCCCTTTAATTAGCACTAAGTTCAATCTAAAAATGTCATATGAACCACCAAAAACACATGGGCCAGGGTTTGGCTTTATTCATTTCTTCTCTGTTGTAATTACAAAACCAAGTTGAATGAAATGCTGCTTTACTTAACACTGCCAAGACTCTGATCTATGCTTTACAAAGAACAAAATGCATCAAATCATAAAACAGCAGCCTGAGATCTCACAATTAAACCTAAGTCTTTAAAAAGGCAGCACTTAAACCTCTTCTTTAATATAGGCCGACTGCGTTGAGATGAATAACGTTGTAAGATATTGAACATAAAGGCTTTAATTATAAGCAGCCATTTTCTCTTTTCACATCTTAAACATTTGTACAATCCTTACATTTAAGACCTCTTTTTTTCTCCTGCTGAATAAAACATACCAAATGCCCCTGACACCGACTGTAATTATCGCTAAAGCTTTGGCCCACAGTCAGATAACCAATGTCATGACTGCACCATCTTCTTATGTGGGTCGAACACGTAGCGCTTAAAGTGTAAGTGTATGGAGACCGGCTGGAACTCTCCTTTGGGCTCCTCTTCACCCGCTGGTCCACCTTTAGCTCCGGATTTACCTTTCTTCTTTGAGGTCGAGTTCAGCAGCTGCTTGGTTTCTGGTAGAAGACCATCTAGAAGAAGAAAAATGAAAGATATGTGTACAGATCCAGTTGCAAAAAAGTTAAAGGAAATGATATAATGCTCAGAGACTTGTCTAGTTCAGCGGTGAATGCGCTTTCCATTGAGTCATAAAGCCCTTATATCTCAAAATGTTAAAGAATCCACTAAAACTAATAACTGATTCCTTTCCTGACCCCTTTTGGCTGCAGTTATGTAAATATGTGCCCTATCTAGTCCTATCTCGCAATGCAGAGAGAGTTCCTGTACAAGCGATAACAGGCCTTTTATCACATCTCAATGATTACTTTTTGAGTTATCTTTCTCACAAACCAACCAAACAAACTTCCTTGGCACACGTAATAAAAGCTAAGTTTGAATGTGACGGCAGCAACACATCTCAAAAAGGTTGGAACAGGGGCAACAAAAGGCTGAAAATGTAAGCAGTACTAATAAAAGCTGAAGGAACATTTTGTAACTCATTAGGTTAACTGGAGACAGGTCAGTAACATGAACAGTTAGAAAGTACAAGTCTCTTAGCGGTGAATAAGGGAGAGGTTCATCAGTCTGCTAGAAACACTCGACACGTTGTTTATGACCTAATGTGAACTAAAAAAATAAATAAATGGGCCAAAAATGACAAATTTATGCAAGTATGAGCGTCTGATGTCTCGAGTCTTGCAAGAAAGCGGTACATCGCGGTTAGAGTAAAGCAACAAGCTAGCACTGGCTTTATTTCTTAATTTTCATCATGGCAGAGCAGCCAAAGGGCAGAAAAAAACTAAAGTAAAGCAAAGCAATGGTCATATAGGAGTCAACTGGACTCGAGAGTATTTACAAATGTAGGTGGCGCTCTGTGCAGGAAAATGACGCAAAAACAGCAAAGAAACAAGCAAAGTTACTGAGTTCCACTTTAAATTATTCTGTGCTTCTGCTAGTTAGGGTCACATATGCAAACTCCAACCACAAGGGGCCAGTAAAGGAACAAACATTTAGTTATAATGACTTTGTTGAGGGCTTTGTGGCTCAATAAATAGAGCATTTACCCCTGAACTACTTGACCCTGGTTCGAATCTACTTTATCTTTAGGGCTGGGTACCATTCAGATTTTTTCAATAGTACTTAAACAATACCTGTTTATTAATACCGGTACCTGAGCGATACTTTTTCTGATATCTATGGTGAGTTAGTGAGTTAATTCATCTTCTACAATTGTAAAACACAATAATATTGAATAAAAGTTAAAAAAAATGTTTGGAGCAAAATTCTTAGCTGTAAGTTAAAACCAGTAGTTTGTATGATTAATCTGATTCATACATGCAAAGGAACATTAACGATCCCACTAGGTACTGAAACATGGTAATGAATAAAAAAATGTTTTTGATGCCAGTAGTATTGTAACTTTTCTTTTGACACCACAAAGCTATTATTTAACAGTACCCAGCCCTATTTGTCTTCATCATTGTAAGCCCTTGTGATTTAATCAGTTTTTATTTACATTTTACAGTTACCTAACTTTCTAGGACTGTATTTTGTAATAAAAAGGTCACTTATTTAAGTTATTTAAAAAGTTAGATAACACCACACAGATTAATTTCTTCACTGCTCTGACTGTATGATAAAATCTGTTGTATCATATATCTATTGTTTCCTGTTATGTGGGCACTGACCTGAGATATTTGCTAACCTGAGCTGGAAATGACAGCCTTACAGACTCATCCTCGTCTTCAACTATTCATATTTTTCTCTTAATCACGGCACAGAGGAAACACAGCGGTCATTTCTTGAATGCCATTTCGTACATGGAGAAGACTTATGTTGTTTGATGGTTTTTTCACGCTGACTGTCTAGGCTCACGTACGCGGCGCCGGCATTCTTTTCTTCTTATCTATCAATGTCAATGTGAGGGTTGTTATGAGCGCATGAAGGCAGAAAGCTCATCACGTTATCAACGATCTGTCGTGAAACCCCCATGTACCGCACAAAACACATCTATAAACATAAATAATTGAAAACTCGAATCCCAGGGACAGACAGAGGAGCTTTTTAACATAATAGTTTTTATCATAGAAGAGTAATATTGTGTTTTAATGTGCATTCAAATTTCAGGAAGGAAAATAAAAATATATCATTTAGACTTAGGAGTGGTTATTGTCAAGTTGAAATTTATTGCTTATTGCTTGTAAATATTTGTTAAAAGGGGACATAATATTAGTGTGTGAGCTACATTTCTATCTAGGGTCAAAGCAATATGTTCAAGTCTCTATAACTGTGTGCTGATCTATTATTACTTGTTTTTTTCTGTGAGTCACAAAATTTAATTATCATTAAGACAGAAAATTAGCCACGCTTTCCAATAAACTCTAAAGCTGTTCCTTTACAGTTCTGTAGGTACAGCTGCCCTGGAGACGTGGAAGCCATTTTGCGCATACGGCCTCTCTGATCATCACCAGACACACAATCACAGTAACACTTTCATACAGGCAAGGAGGGTGAAGTGTCTTGCTCAAGGACACGACGAACTGCGGAGATTGTATTAAACTACATATCTACACGTTCAGCAGTCTTCTCTCTTGCTCACAGTTCAGATATTTTTAAGATGTCCTGTACTGTTGTCATGTTAGACCTTCCAGTTTCAGTTTCATTAATGCTTCAAACTGGCTTTCGACATTTTTTCCACTTTTTTTTAGCTTTTTTGCCCAAATAAATCTGCTACATTCTACTTAATTCAACTACTTTAATATAGTATAGATTAGATTTTAACATACAACAACTTTTCATAGTTCACTTAAGCTTAAAAGATGCCTTTTTTCTAGGGCTGCACGATATGGAGAAAACATGCAATATTCAATAACTATTGAAAATTGCGATAACAATATTATTGCAATATTTGAAAATAGAGCCTACTTTTCGAACATAGTAAGTTAAATTCACTACATTTCACAAAAATGTAAGTTCCTGTATTTAGAAGTCAAAACAGCGACAAAATCACAACTTAACACAGACTAAACCAGGAATAAAACAAGGCTAAGCTGTGACTAAATTAATGAAATTACCGCTAAAACTGGACTTTTTAAACATTTTTATTTAGTCACAAGTGTAAGTGTAAATCTCTGTCAGATGCGATACAGATATTGTGTTTGCTGATATTGCGATAACAATAATTTTGCAATATATATTGTGCAGCCCTACTTCTTTCATCTTAATGCTGCTTTTCAAAAACAATTTTCAGCCTTAGCAACCACACAAACAAACACACAATTGCACTTTGACCGTCTCTGTCAAAGAAAACCTTAACACTGAGACCAGAGTACTGATTAAAATACACATTACATTACAAGAAACTTTTTTCCTTTCGACTTTTCCCTTCCAAGAGTCGCCACAACAAATCATGTGCCTCCTAGCGTGCAGTGGTTTGCACACTAATATGGAATAGGTTTTAGGCCGGATGCCTTTCCTGATGCGGCCATCTCTATTTATCTGGGCTTTGTGCTGGCACAAAGGGTACACTGGCTTGTGACTGGATTAAATCACAAGAAACTATAGCACTGTATCAGACGAAAAGAAAATGCCTACTTTTGGCACTAGCTCCCATTTGAAAAAGCTTGTAAGTCCATAATATCAGACTGTTGAATATAAGGCAGAGGATGTAGGTGAGGTCCTCTTTCTAAATGTTTTTGTTTTCTCTTCCCTCCCGGTGCGGAGCGGTGGGTTTTGGAGCAACAGAAGGTAAAATAAACAGTGCACAGACTTCCCCCGGAACACGAGCCGGTTCCCAGAGGAATCCTGGGAATGTGGTTCGGGATGTCAAGCCTAATCTTACCACATCCTGAAAAAAGTCAGAGGAGCGCCATAAACAACGGACAGACAGAGAAAGTGATAGGAGGGGAGTCAATGATGAGTGCTGTCAAAAAAAGGGGGTAGCTATCTGTATTTCTGCTTCTGCTAAAGGGACACTACTGGACATTTTCCTGTATTTAAAGGAAGCGTTTATGTTTATGGCTTCATATCTTCTTTAAAATCAGCTTTTCCCTGCCAGAGCTGCCACAGTAAATCATCTGCTTCATAACGTGTATTGACTCTCATACTAATCTGCCTATAAGACAGATGTCCTTCGTAACACAACCCTCTTCATTTATCCAGGCTTGGGACTAGCACAAAGAGCATGCTGGCTTGTGACCCTTGGAATCACACTCATTTTGGGACACTCATATTGGTTGTTGGTCTACTACTTTGTAAATATTAAATCAAACGTAGGCAAAGCTTACTGGAAAAGGGGTTATTTGAGAATCGCATAAGGCTGCTTACACAGAGAAACAAAAAACAAAAACAGAGAAAGGGGAAGCAAAGACAAGTGGCATATGACATTTAAAGGAACTATATTACACTTTTTTCAGGCTTTCTGAAATAGTTCTGGACACATTTGCATTCGTATTTCACGTTTTATAACTTAAAATAATGTATATGCATGGAAAACTTCTTTTGGGAAGCCGTTACTTTGACTTTACAAAGAATGCTTGGATTAGGTATCTGTTGCTCCCTGTTGGCAACAGTGGGGAATGGAAAGAGCATAAAATGGCTATTTAGCACAGCTATTAGCAACATGATGCTAACAGATAGATAATTGAGCTGACTACTTTGTAGTGACTCAATCTGGAATTATCACAGCAATTGCGGTGACGGTGTATGGGCTTTAGAAACGCATAGGAGCACTTCCTGGTTTCATGTGTCTATGTAGAGCTGTGAGACCAAGTGTTTCCAGCTCTTGAGAAGGGGACGGGCTCAGCAAACAGAATTATGCAAACATGCTTGAATGGAACAAAACACTACACTGGGTATGTTTTTTAGGTGGAAACAATATTATGAAAGCTTGAAAAAGTCGATTTAACAGAATAGGGGACCTTTAAAGATGTTTAACAAGGCGGCATCACAAGTGGAGGAGTTTTAACATTACTATATCGTACTTTTATAATAATTACCTTGTATTCTGATCTTGAACTTTCCACTCTGTCCAAAGCCGCCCTCGATGACTCCAGTCTCTCCTGTCGACAGTGTGACCTTTAACCCCACAAAGAGCTGCAGGTTGGTCTCCTTCTTGAACAGGTTGCGGCCAATAACTGTGTAATCATCAGTCACCTGAGCACACACAAGGTAAAATACAACATTAATGAGCTGTGTACAGGTACAGGTTAGCACATAAGGACTGTTCATGCCTTTCATCTGTTTCTCTCTGGGGTCACCACAGCACATCATCTGTCTCCTACTGTGCAGTGATTCATATATTGAATTGGCATTGGTTGTATGCCTGATGCCCTTCCTGACACCCTGAAACCCTCTTCATTTATTCAGGCTTTCTGTGGATCAACTGTTAGCACATAAGTTGTGATAGTTGTTGTATTTTTTGCCTAATCACTCACTCATGTTTACCTGCAGAGCTTAGTCAGATTATGCTCATAGATTGATTAAGACGTCTAACTGGACCTCTGCCTTTGTCTGAATTTACATAAGCAATAGAGAATAGAACATAGAGTTGCATTTGGTACAATCCTATGTTGCATTTATTTGGCCTTGATTAAAAAGTAAAACAAGCTAACAATAAACCCGACTTTTCTTGTAGAGTTAAAAACGAATAAAGTCAAATAATCTTTTATTTTATGAGTATCGCCATTAACACTCTGATTTCACTTTAAAATGAAAGCAAAAGAACATAACTGTCTGGAAAAATGCTTTACTCATTTGGCAACTGCTATTTTTCAATGAGCAAACAATGACTCATAACTTACGGTATGCAGTTTTGTTTTTGTTTTTTTAATCTTTTACCATCAGGAGAAAAGAAATAACCAACAAACAAGTTTAGCCAGTGACCCAAAATATCTGTCGAAAGGTGAGTTTGTCTCTAAACACTTGTCGTCATGTTTTCCTCAATGTTTACATGTGTTACTCTGTGCCACTGTCAGTTCTGGAGCTTTGTCCAACCTTAATCTGAGTAAACTGTGAACATGAACCACATTATCCAGCTCTGCTACTGTGATTAAGAGAAGACATTAAGATACATTTTAAAACTCCAGTTTTAATTTGACCAAAAACAGTGGTATGCAGGCTTTTTCTGGTGGTACTCAAGAGTCTTTTGGAGCTCAAGTCCTAATTTAGCTTATAGGGTCAGTGTTGTTCCTGTCTTAGTCCTGCTCCAGTGGGGATTATTATGCATTAATGTGGTCGTTGAAAACTCAGGAAAACTATTTAAGAGTTAAAAGATGCACATGCCTGGACAAGTCGGGAAAAATAATGCTAATAATATGCTAATGCTAATGCTAATAATATGAGTTTATAGTAAGCTCTTGTTCACAAAACAGATCTGCGTTAGAAATGCTGTTGGTTTATTTTACCCCTAACTTCCAAGCTCTTTGGCTAAAGCTATATTTGCATTATTTTTATTATTTCTTTTGTAGTGAGAAGGCAAAAGTTAAATCTGACTAGTTAGCCGTGTTAAACTCTAATTAATAACATTACTGACCAATAACTGCATTCTGCATATGGTGACATCAGTATCCCAACTTTCCTTGATAAAAGCACATAAACATAAACAAGTCAGGTAAACAACTTTTCACCCGAGGAACACATGAATGCAGCATTAGCTCTAATTTTGTCAATGATATTTTCTAGCTTAGTCTTGGATTTGCTCATTCATTTGTTCCGGTTCAGGCTGAGTTGTAGTCCTGGTCTTAGTCCTGGTATAGTCCTTGATTTGTCATTATTTAGTAAAGCATTTGTCTGGTTTAATCTCTATTTTTTCCCTGTGTTTTTGCATTGCTCGGTGTCAGTCACGTTCTGTTAGCTTTGACGCCTGGCTGTCTCTCACTCCGTCTTTCAACCTCCTGCACATTATATGCTACATTTTCTTTGTATTTCTTGCTTATCATCCATCGCTAACCCGCCGCTAATCTGATAACAGGGAGGGCACCGCTCTGTCTCCGACTCACCCGCGGCCGCTGACTCTTCCTGCTCTGTTTTGGCCGGGCCCTTATTCATTCTTGAACATTTGACCCTCGACCGTGACTGATGCGGCGATAGAAAGAAATACAGTTGCTATACACACGTCTGACGAATGTCTTAACAATGCTAGTTATGTGTCTTTAGCTTCAGGAATCCTTCAGACATAACTGCCTCATTCTTGTGGAGGCTCCAACAACAAATGTAGCATCACACGCCCAGAGTCTGACCCCGGTACACGGCGTTCTGCTGCTGAGCCGAGACCGGAGCTGTCAACAGCCCGAGGTGCTAACGGCAGGAAGCTAGTTCACACACTTGACCTTTGACCTGACAGTGACCCCACACCAGGGGCCAAACTCATGTTAAGCCGTACAATAATGAACTTACAGTAAAAGTATGTGATTTTTTTATTTTTTTGAGGTAACTGTTTTGTCTGATGATTAAATTGCATTGTGCTAGAAATCAAGACATCACCTAGGCTTTATTATCAAAATCCGCAGATTGATGTGCACCATCACCAGTAGTGGAAAGTTAGTAGATACTTCTATACGTCATTTACTATACTATAAGTATTTTAATATTTTAAACATATTTTACATGAGTAATTTTTGAGAGGAGCTTTGTTACTTTTACAAGTCTCTAAGTCTGAGTGTGTAAAAGTTTTTGTCTGTGGCTAGTCTTGCGATTAGAAGGCCCTTGATTTGAGCCTGGTAGTGTGTTAAGTTTACATTTTTCTGTTTTTTACCACTCCAGTAATCATTTTGTTGACTACTTTTGCTGCTACTTGAGTAATATTTTGTTGAAGTAACAGGAGTTTTACTAGAGTACTCTGAGGACTCAATTTCTATTACTATTGATTTAAAATAAATAATGACTTTTGCTGAGAAAATGGCTAATCTAGCACTGTCTATGTATAGTTACACAGAGAAACAGCACAAAAAAAGCAAAACAAATATAGACAAGATGGGAGTAAAGTGATTTGTTCACAAATATTGTCAGAGCATTCATGCCTTATGCAACAAGGTGGAGATCATTCCAAGAGTGGCAGGGCTAATGCTAAATTCATACCTAATCACTTACAGTAAGCTAAATACTTAGGTCTGATGTCATATTAGTATTTTGAGATGGTGTCTTTTTAAATAATATTAGCAAATGTATGCTGTTGGTAGGAAAGACAGGTAAAAAAAAAAAAAAATCATGTTCAGTCAAAACATACAGAGCTGAATGTGCCACAATGTAAAGGGCCGTGATTTTAAAAATCAGATAATGGTTTTAAAGCATGACCTGCATGATTCAGGATAAGACCAACACCGCGACAAAACATACATCAGGGAGAAATGTGAGCGATGTGAAGTGAAGAGCTGCACACAGGAGTCATGCAGGCAGAGCCAGTAACACGTCATTTATTTACTGAAGTACTTTTTTAGAAGATCATTTAAAATATGGAGCGTTAAAAATCTAAATGAATGAATGAATAATGAATACAGTACTTGCCCAGTAGTAGTAGTAGCAGAAAAAGTAGCGGTGGTAGTACTGGTACTAGTAGTAGTAGTAGTAGTAGCAATAGTCGTAGTAGTATTAATCAATGGTAGACATAGCAGCAGTATTAATAGTAGTAAAAGTAGCAGTACTAGTAGAAGTAGTAGTGACAGTAATAATAATAGTATATTTTATTGTGCAATTACAAATACCTTTTATAAGTAGAGATACTCAATACTAAAAAAAAATTACATTGCTTACTTTTACTTCTCGAGTAATAGCACTTTGACTCAAGTAAATTTTTAAACTCTTGAAATAAAGTTTTTTTTTACCTCACTGACAAAGTGTAGTAGCTGCAGTAGCACAAATAGCAATAAGTAATAAGTAATAACAGTAGTAATAGTCTATTGTGTTGTGCAATTACAAATATATTTTACCATTTTCACTCAATACTTAATCATGAAATAACTGAAATAATTATGTTGACTACTTTTGTTGAGTACTTTTACTTGAGTACATTTTAGAGTACTTCCTCCCTCTCTTCATGTGGATATTCCTGTGGCAGTCAGGTGTGTCCAAACAGCGCCAGCCTCTGACAGGGAGACGGGACAGTGGCGTCAGGAGGCCACCCACGCACCCACCCAGTCACAGCCCATTCCTCAAGAGCCGCTCACCGGGGTTGGCTGCTTATGCACGCCTGTTTGTGTGTGTACGTGTCTGTTTATCAAAATACAATGGGGGCACTGTCTGAGGCACGCTCCAAGTGCCACCAGCAATGAGAAACATCCAAAGAAGAAGAAGAACGTGGACCAAAAGAAAAAATACAGGGTCAACATCGGGGTAAGGTGAGAGACTCTGGTCGTTTCAAGAGCAGCAATTAACATCTAACAACAGTACTAAAGTGTTAAAGCTCAACTCACAAACTGTTTTTTTTTTTCTGTCAAAGGCAAAAATACTCCTCCCCCAACAAAAACATAGCTATCTTTGCTACTTTTATTTATATAAAATGAAAACTGGACCAATCTGCCGCCTCAAAATACCAATATATGACATCAAACTGAAGAGCTTTCCTTAAACTTCTAGCTCTGAGTTTAGTGTTAGACCGATGTAATCCTGCATTTTAAACATCTTATAAATCAGGGTTTCTGCAGGGTTCAACAAGTGTAATTTAAGACTTTTTTAGACCTTTTTAAGACCATTGTTCAAGAAAAATTAAGACTTATTTCATAAGCATGCCATTTGCAGCAAAGAGTGCCACAAAGCGTTTTGGTCTTGGTAAAAGAAGATCTTGTATCAGCGTCAGTATTACGCCTTTGAGCATTTCAATGGGCAGGTAGTTGCATCAGATGTATGTGACATATTTAAGACCTAATACTCCCCATCTCACCCAATTTAAGAGTTTTAAGGGTTAAACCCTAACCCTGGACATTTGCCTGAGCTGGTAATAACACCAAGGTTTATGTGGTACAAGTTCTACCAGATGAGCCATGAACATGCTCATTCTGCTTTTATTTTAATAAAAAAAAAATTTTTTACTTTAAAGTGCATATATTATGCTTTTAATCATATTTTTCATATTTTTAAACTAATCTTGGTCACCTCTAAAACAACAGCACGTTTTGCAACCTTTAAAAACATTATGTGACTAAAAGAAAATGTTTTTAACAAGTATTCTACTGGTGCCAAAAAGAAAGGTTGCGGCCTTTTGAACACAATGAAAGAAAAACTGAAATACTTTTTGTATGATGTAATTTTACTACAAAATGAAAAATGTCTGAGGAATCAGTGGAAAAAGAGCTGTACACTGTTTTGGATACATGAATGAGAGCAGACTGGATGTGGAGGGCTTGTTGGGTCAGTGCTTCTTGGAGTGGGCGGGAGTTTGTACAACCGAGCGTTTTGAGACCTCAGAATGGCAGTCTGAGAATGACTTAAACAGGTGTCAATTACGCAAAACAAAACTCCAGGTATGTTTTTGGTTATAACATAACATGGTAGAAAGCTCAGAAAAGTTGATTTTGCATAATATAGCCCCTTTGAACTAGCTAGCTCAGTTGGCAAAACATGCAGTGCTTATTCCCAGCGACTACAATTTCAAGTCTGGGCTCCGATGAATTACCAAATGATTCTCCACTACTTACTACTGTATTCTATACTATTAACTAAAAATATTGTCACCACAAACTGAAGTTAAGAGCGCTTACTTTTAAAATTTCACTTAGCTTTCCCCTTTTTCTTTTGTTTTGTCCACTGTTTTCTTGTGTAAACAACGTAGCCAGTAGCCAGAGTTAAAATAAACACTTCCTTGAACTCTCTCCAGCAGCCATTCATTTCACAGCAAACTGAAGCGTCCCTTATTGAAGCATGTGCATATTACAATCATTAATAATAAAGCCTAGATGACGCCTTAATGGCTTTTTCACAGATGATTCCTATCACAATATGCTATTAAGTGCTTAATTTTACTGAAATACAAGAAAATACTGTATTCATGCCCTGTAGACTTCCACTTACCCTCTCCACTTGCCCCTCTTTCTGTTTGGTCTTGTAGATGCGCAGCCGAGGGAAGCCCAGTCTCGGTGTAGTTTTTATCTTCAAAGCCTTGTAGCAGCCGTCCCTGGAAGGCCAAGCGGCAGGCGTTTGCATGAATGTCTGTGTCCAGCTTTGAGCCAATCACAAGGCAGAGGAGTGGACATGTGACTGGACGTTCAAACTCTAACAAGGCCCACTGCTCTGGGTCAGGCCCGGCCCTGGACTCACCCTGGCCACTCATGTATTCATCTTGATAGAAATACTCCCTGTCGAAATTAAAAGGCGTTTCTAGTGAATTTGGCTCAGAGGGGCTAGGGTTTATGGATCCAGGTGGCAGCCCAAAAAAAGACACTTTGCCCATCACAGTCTCGTGGCCAACCGTGATGTGAAATTTGGCACGCGTGGAGAGGGACCCCTTGAAGTAGCCGATCTTGCGGATGGAGATGACGGCAGCGTAGAGGGTGCGCAGGGACCCGGGGGTGCACACCACACCCCGCTCTAGGAGTTTAGGGTCAAACTGTGTCACACAAACACCAACGCGGTCGCCCTGCATGGCCCCGCTCACCGGCTTACGAAACATCTGGATCGACTTCACCTTTTTGGTCACCTGATGGCAGAAAACAAGAGGGATATTACCAATAGTAACAAACAAAGATGTATGTTTAAACTTCCTATATTTATATTACTGTAAGTTTTTTTTTCTTTGTTCTCTCTTAGCAGTTCCCAATGACTTCTACATTATAAAATGATTCCGTGCCTATTATAATGCTTGCCCCAACAGTAGTATGAAATTATAGCCACCTTACTAAACAGAGGACATTGTTCCTGTGCACATAATACTCCCATATATTTCTATAACAATACTATTTGTTATTGAAAGGATTACATTACATTATAACAGTACTACTAGGGCTGTAATCGACCAAAGAAATTGTTAGTCGACCACAGTTAAGCTCAGTATACGGAAATCAAAGGATATGAGAGGGGACTTACCAGAGTCTTACACAAACAAGTGACTTTACATTAATTAGGAGATAAAATATTTAGAAAAGATGCTGCAAAGTATATGTTATCTAAAAATCATCTATGCTATCTTAAATAAAATGAAAAGAAAAAAACTAGACTTATCAAGTATAAAATTAGACCTGCTTTACTGATGCAAAGAGTTCATGCAACTAATTGACCAAAACCTCACTGAACAATTAATCAACCAGACGCTGCAAGCCCTAGGAACTACATTCAAGTGGACTAAACAAGGACTAAACAAAATGAGTCCAGGATTTAACCAGGACCAGGATGAGACAGAGAGCTTAACTTAGTATTTAACATCACATGGAAAAGATTCCCATTATTCACATTTCAAGCCTGAATAAAGATCCCGAGTGTATGAATACCACGGCTTAAGAACCACAGATCCTCTTCACATTATATATATATTTCAAAAACTAATTAGGTAAAGCTTGATTATCAATGAGAAAATATTGTTATTTGCAAACAATGGATGTGTTACTTTTTTTTATATTTGGTCTTTCCAGTCCTTTATTGACTGTTACTTGACTGGTAGTGGAGGTATCGAGCGTGTGTGAGATGACATGAACAGTAGTAGTAGTAGCTGTAGTAACTTCCATTTATATCGCACCTTTAATGACACCCAAACTGCTTCACAAAATAACACACACACACACAAAACACACCCTATAAAACAGAAAAAGTGAAAGATCAGGCCAGGATCAAACCCAGGTCACACAAGGCGCCTAATGTTATGTATATTTTTTTTATATCCACAAATACATTTCCAGCTAACATAGCTTCATCTACATTTTTTATTATTTATTCACCTCATGCAATTTGTTGGATGCCACATCTATATAGTTTTTGGCACTGATTCCCAAGTAGTAGGTTAGACTCAGTACCCAAAAGTGGGTCATGGGACAGATGAATGTAGAAGATTAAGGTTATTTGAATCTTAAATACAATTCTAAAATGTATTCTGAAGCCATAAAGGTCGTGGCATAATAATTTAGAAAAGTAACTTCTGTAAATGTGGGTCAGGGATACATTTGGGTCAGACCAGTTGAAGACCACTTTGCTCACTGGGCACAACACAATGATAAAATCTGCTTTAGAGGACCAGCTCTTGAGACTGTTTACCCAGCCATATGCTGCCACCAAGAGGACACTTCAGCAACTGCAGCCCCAAAAATGTTGCGAGCTTTTCTAAGTCAGCATCTGTTCTTTATTACCCACCTCTGCACTGCCAGCCGACCCTGAGCCCCTTTATATTAAACTGACACATGCTCGAACCCTCTCACCATCCCTCCCTCTGTCTGCACACTTCCACTCCACTTCCGAAAACCTGTGGTCCCTTATACAAATACATTCAGGAATGGTACATGCTCGTAAATACCAGGTTATTATGGCCGTTTGTGTGAAGTTTTACCTTGAGCGCTGGGATCTCCACAGTGTCATTGATGGCCAACGCCCCCTGCAGGACGGTGCCGGTCATGACGGTGCCCTGGCCGCGGATGGAGAAACAGTGGTCCACGGCCATCAGAAGGTCCCCTCCCGAGTCTCTCTGAGGGAGGTAGGTCTGCTTCTTCAAAAGCTGAGACAAAACAAATACGACTATTAATAAAAGCTTAAAAACCCTTGTTACCTGAAAACCTGTTTCTCTATGTTCCACTTCTCACCATCCGCAACAACACAGTGACCTGCCTGCCTTTGTTTTCTTTAACAGGGTAGCTCCAGGTTTACCTTTAACTGAAATTTAAGACACTTAGAGTGAATTTTAATGCCTGCACTGTCAACAAGAGAACAATAATCTGTATGAATTTTATATTAAGGAATTACCTGTACCTCTCTCTGAAACTCAAGGGTTTTATTTTAAAAGTCTAATACAGATGAAAGAAATCCAGTGCTGCATTAAAAAAATCATGAATAAATGAATCATGCATTTGAATGAAAACATTTCTTCAATAAATATATTTTGTTATTGCAGCGACTCTTACTTTTTTATAATATTAACATAATGTTTTGACAAATTTTAGGACCTAGATGAACAACATTTAATACCTACTCATAATATTTAATGCTTTTAAGACCTCGGGGTTATCGGAAAAATTTACATTAACTTTTTTTTAAACTTCTAGCACTGAGTTCAGTGTTAGACCAATGTGATCACACAATTATCTCTCTCGTTAAATAGCACATAAATGCAACTGTGTTTCTACTTTTTCTTCACTTTCTTCCCTTCAGACATCCTGCGCCAGGAGACCCACTTTTACCATAATTTTTTGACACCGATTCAATGTTTACAAGTCCAACAACCCAACAGCCAATGAAAGTGTCTCTTATTCTAATCAGGAAGTACAGAAGCAAACCTGACTATATGGCCACAGCTTGGGGCAGCAGTAGCTCGATTACGGTAGAGCTGTTCGTCCACTAACCAGAAGGTTGGTGGTTCAAACCCTGCTCTCACTGTTGTATACTGCTGTTGTATCCTTGGACAAGACACTTCACCCACCTTATACGAATGTGTGTTTGTGAGTGTGAATGGGTGAATGGTTCCTTGATGTAAAAACGCTTTGAGTGCCCATGGAGGTAGAAAAGCGCTATAGAAATGTGACTATTTTACCACTGAGCTTGCTGTTAACATTATTATATTAAAAAGCTTAAATAATAAAGGATATAACAACTTCTAACCACAATGTAAACGCATCCACCTGGTTACTGATCATTACACTGATGTATTGTACTGTAGGGAATGCCGATAAACCGAAAGATAATAGTACTTTTATATTTGGCAGAAGTTAGAGATGCCTTTTAAATTTCCACAACTTTCCCAAGTATTTCATGATTTGTTAATGGCTGCACAAGGAATTCAAGGATTATACAGATCTTAAACACCACAAAAAACATGTATGTCAGCTTCACAATAGTGCCCCGGGTTATGTAAAGGTAATTTCATCAGATAACGTCTTAGTCTTAGGTTACATAAGGTCTTCACTGGTGAAAAGCCTTTACCTGTATTAACTCTGGGACTCCCTGTGGCTCCTCTGGGTCAGGAGCTTCTGGGCCCCCAGGCTTCGCTGCCACCGCAATCACAGGACAGTCCTTAAATCTGACCAAAAGAAGAAATATTCACATTTTAACTTTCTATCTTGAAGTCATGATCTATTCCCTTAAAAGGAACCTTCAAAAAGACACCAGCAGACATTAAATTTGTTTTGTTGGCCTTCCGGGGAATTTTAAAGTTAATACAATGTTTAAGACGACAAAAATGATTGGTGGTTGTGAATGTGGTTGTACAAACAGACTTTGAAATAACAGTATCCAGATCTGATAGTCAGTTTCATTCACCAAAGTTAACTTACAGTGTGATTTGTGGCTTTTAGCATTTAGCATATGCAGTGCTAATTTGCAATATTCAGTGCCTAGAGGTAATTTGGGTATTGCAATCTGTTTAACTTGCGTTTAAGTGATCTAGCACTATTTAAATAAATGTAATTAAATTTATATTGCTGTTAAATATTTATTCTATTATTTACTTATTCCTGTTGCAGGTGGCTTAAACAAATCCAGTGCTGGACAATGACCAGTTTGTTGCCTGGCTGACATCCTTAAAGGGGCTATATTACTTTTTTGAGCTTTGACCATGCTATAATGTTGTTACCTTGTCAAAAACATACCTGGAGTTGTGCTTTGCTTCATTCATGCCTGTTTAAGTACCGTATTTTCCGGACTATAAGTCACACTTTTTTTTCATAGTCTGGCTAGGGGTGCGACGTATACTCAGATGCTGACTCGTATATTAAAATATTTCACATGTTCGTTACTTTCACACTGACAGCCGCGACAGTGCACTCTAAGCTTGTGTACCACTGACAATTTAAAATGTAAACATTACCGCTAACAACTTAGGCTATAAAGACAACTGAGAAAGACCGGAATAATTGGAAATAGGAACTGATGCTGAGTCTGACGACAGCCACGCAGAGGAGGAAGCGGCGCTTCGTCTACCTCCGGAGTTGTTCAGAAGCGACACTGAGGATGAAGAATTTAAAGGATTTAGTGATTAGGAATGTAATTGTGAGTTTGGTGAACTTGTTATATTATGTTCTTTATGCTATAGTTATGTGAATAACTGTTAATATATTACGTTAACATACGAGACACCTATTCAGTTCAGTTGTTTATGCTTCATGTAAGCTGAATAACCATCAATGTGTTACGTTAGCAAACCGCACACCTATTCAGCTGTTGTTCTCTATTCTATTGTTACTATAACTTGCCTTTCAAGATGAAATGTCTGTTCTTGGTGTCAGATTTTGTAAAATAAATTTCCCCCCAAAAATGAGACTTATAGTCCAGTGCGAATTATATACGTTTTTTTCTTCTTCATTATGCATTTTTTGGCTAGTGCGACTTTTACTCCGGAGCGACGTATAGTCTGGAAAATACGGTAATCCTATATTCTCTGGCACAGCCGTTCTGAGCCTTCAAAACACTGTTCCAAAAACCCACATCCACTCCAGGAAGCACTGACCAATCAACAAGCCCTCTACATCCAGTCTGCTCGCATTCATTTATCCAAAAACTGGTGTACAGCTCTGTTTCCACTGATTCCTCTCAGCTATTTTTAATTTTGTAGTAAAATGGCATCATACAAAAAGTTTAAGCAAGCGAAGTTCCTTTTCCTCTTTAAATTATGCGCAAAAGACCGTCACAGCTACACACTCTGCTGCCCTCTTCATCTGTCTCTTAATGGCACCAGTAGAGTACTTGTTAAAAACGTTTTCTTTTAGTCACATGTTTTTAAAGGTTGTAAAATGTGCTGCTGTTCTAGAGGCGGCCAAGATTGGTTTAAAAATATGAATAAAAGCATAATATAAATACTAAATGTACTATATACTGAAAAATAAAATGTATTTGTCATTGCAAACCTGGTATTTTCCAATGTTTTGTGGAGTCTCTTGGTCATCTTCTCAATGGCGCTCTGCCTCTTGTTTTCCGGCAGGAGGTCAATTTTATTCAGAATGACCACCATCCGAGGACAGGTCAGCTCCCCGATCAGGAGGCACTCTGCGGTTTGGGTCTGGACCCCTTTGACCACATCCACCACCAGCATCATCAGGTCAATGATCTGAGCCCCTGCAACACAAACATGGACATCAACCAGGGCTGCACCATATTAGAGGAAAACATGCAATACTCAAACTCAAAACAACAGAATAGAAAATGTATGTATGTATGTATTAGAACAAATGGACTCAATATTAAACAAAGATTTAACCGGGCCTTAACTGGGACTAAATTTAGAAATGACTTGAAATTAAATTTACTAATAAAATGACACTAAACACAAAGAATAGAGCCCGACCGATATATCAGCCAGCCGATATAGTATTAGAAAATGATTAAAATTATCGGCAGATATCAGCCAGATTTTGGCCGATATCTGCCAATATTTGTCTAGCAGAGGGCTCTTACTCTTAAGTTCATAGGAAACTCCCCACATCACCTTCTCATGGCCTGAAAAGCTCAAAACGGAAATAAAAATATTTTACTAATTTCTTTGCCATAAACCTCTCCCCATGCTCTACTTGCACAGCAAGTTTAAATTAAATTTAAATTAAACAAATTTAGTTAAAGCCAAATAAAATAAATATATAAATATAATACATAAAATATATAATAATACTTCCCACACCAATGCCCACTACAACCTAAATAACAATCAGCATAAAGAACAATAATGCAGCTTTCTACAACATTTTAAAAATAAGTTTAGTCTAATAAAGTGGCATTCATGAACAAGAGTTCACACCAAGAGTGGAAAGAAAAATGCTTTAAAATAGTTTTTCCTAATGTATAATGTATCGGCCGAAGTATCGGATATCGGTATTTTTTTTATTTATTTTTTTGTCACTTAATATCAGCCTCAGCCTCAAAAAATCCATAAGGGTCGGGCTCTAACAAGGACTTTGACAGTGTCTTTCAATTCAAAAAGTAATGATTGGATTTTAAAGAACTTTTCAGAAGAAATTAAATGGAAGAAGGAAAAAGAAAAGAAATGGCCCAAGGAATAAATCATTAGTTTTCATGTATCTAGATCCAGAAGATCCCCTGTTTGAGATACATTTGCAATACTGTGCAGCCCTAACCAATGACCAAAGCAAAACATCAACCATAACTGAAACGTGATAATAGCAGCACATAGCAAGCAGGGCTCTGTTTTAAACAACGTCACTGTTGGGAGAAGCTGAAACAGCAAAACAAACAGGAACAGAGAGAGTCCTCCAACAAAAACAATCGAACATGAACATGAATTAAGGAAGGGTCCAGGGCCAAAAGGACTGAAGGACTGGGGGCTGAAACCAGAGCTGCTCTTTACTCTCCTTTTACTTCGGCCGAGTGCTTTCCTGTGCCTTCTCTCCTTCTTCTTGGCTGCACCTCTTTCCTGAGAGCTCCTCACTTGGGACATGAGAGGAAGTTTAATACATACTCCTATCCCCACACTTTCCTTCCTCCTTAATCTACAGCATGTGGCAGTGCCACCTCAATGACTTATATGTTATACTGATACGTATATAGACTTATAGATAGAGCAGCAGAATATATTGCAAATTTAGTGCTGCATCATCAATTACAAATAACTACTTGTATGTACAATGTTACAGCTTTCTTATTCTATGTGACAGACTTTGCCAAAATAATTGTCCAAACAGAGCCTAAAATCAAACTGTGGAGCATCCAAATAAAAATAAAAAGTTCTAGTTGGATGTCAGTGATCTTCAGTGATATATTTTGGCTTTGCCAAGTCTTGGTTGGCATGGTCCCACTGGAGTCTCCAGTAACAAACGACGGTTTATTACTGGAGCATTTAAAACAATTAAATGAGTTTTCAATTTCCAAAAATGAATGATTTAAAAGGTTTCTATCTGATAACAACTGTCTCATACACAATATACTGGACATATACAATAAACAATGGAGTTCTCATTTTAACAGCATTATTTTTGCTAAAAAATATTATTAAATAAATTTGTAACTGTAGTATTTTTATTATACACAGGTCATGTCAGTTTATTGATTTATGGTGGGGCATCAGTGTAATTTCTCTCTAACTTCCATATTACCTTACTACTGATTCTACTAACTACAGTGAAAGAGTGCCCTCTGGTGGATATTTCAAATTTAAACAGGATGAAAGACAATGCAGCTCCTGCTGTACTTTCTGCATGGTTCCAGTATTTAAAAAGTGGATTTTAAGTTTCAGCAGTATTCAATTAAGGTACATTAATGAGTAAAGATATCATTATATAGGGATCCTCTGAACATGTTTTTAGGTTCTTGCATTCTCAGTTACATGGTGTGCACTACACTCCCTTTGTATCCCTTTGTATAGGTGTCTTTATAGGGTCTTTATAAATATATATGAGACATGAGGTGCTGTAGAATATAAAATGACAGCTTAAGCTGGTTTTGAATGAAGCTAATTAATTGAAACTGTCACTGTCACCTGGATCATCATACCTCTGGGATAGTAATCGAATATCCAAGCTTTATTTATGACCCATTTACACCTGCTGAGTGACACCTGCTGCCTATAAGAGTTTAAGCACTGGAAACTGATATTGATGAAGGACTACTACACGAGTAAATAAGAATCATAAACAAGAGATACTGCAATGACCAGCTTTAATTACAACAACATTATTAACATTATTGATATTGTGCATGGTGCTTTGCTTAATCAGCTTCATCTCTGTTCATTACAGCTTTAAAATATTCTTCTAAAATTAGTTCAGTGTTTTGTTCTGTGGTTCTATTATATATTTTGGAGCTAATATTTTGCTTGCTGTAGATAGTAGTTAGCACATTCCCAGTTTAGCAAAGAAGACAGGAACAATCCCAGACTAAACAGGGCCAGTGAAAATGTTACACTTAACATTTAAACTACTGAATGCCTTCAATGTTCATTCAAATTTGAGGACCCTAGATGGTATATTTATAAAATGTTTGTAAAATGACCCAAAAGTTGAAAAAGGTGGTCCATGTACTAAGTATAATTCATTTACACTTGTTCAAGTTGACGACGACATGCTAATAATTTGTCTTCAGGCTTTTTTTCGAAGGTAACCCATCTTTGTTTACATCAGGCATCTTCCTGTTTTTAAGTTTGTTTTACCAAGTTGAGAAATTAGAAATACCCCTTACAACAAGCATTTTCATTCATCAACTTTAATCAAGTGCAAATTAATTATACTTAGTACATGGACCAAAGCTACAGCCAAGTGCTTGTGCTAAGTTCTGGGGTTCAAAACAGTGGAACTAAATAAAAAGCAGTCACATGTCAAATTAAATTCCAGTGAATAACTTAGCTATTAGAGGTTTTGTAAGCCATGTTCATTGCTATAAAAGTGTATTTTGAATAGCACATTTACAGTCATACAAATAACAGAAAGCCAGTATCATTGTTCTGGTCTGCTTCTGCAAAATATGAGTGCGTTTACAATTACCATCTGTGGGTAATAAGTGACTTGTCTATATCCCAAACTCCCATTAACAAGACAAATGGACTATCCCCTTATTGATTATAAGTTTGAAATGTTTGTGATTCTTGTGGGGCAGGTTGATCCTGAAACTTCTCACTCAAGCTTATAGGATCCACTCACCTCCAATGATTGTCCTGATTAGAGAGGCGTGCCCCGGACAGTCCACGAGGGTGAACTGAAGGCTGTCATACCGCTCCCCGGCGCTCTCCCTCAGGTGATCCGGGAGGTCCACGGTAAAGGAGGAGAAGCCCAGATCCAGGGTGATGCCTCTCTCCCGGGACTGGGGGTTCTTGTCGAAGGCAGCGGTGGATGCAGTGCTGCTCAGAGCCCTGGCCAGTGAAGTCTTCCCACTGTCAACATGCCCCAGCACTCCCACGTTGAAATTTAACGTTTTGGTGCGAGAGTCTGACTGGTCCGACATTTTCAGAAAAACACTTGAATATTATAGCGAAAAATATTAACTCTATTTAGATGGATATTGGACTTCGCTTCGACTAACTTGACAACATGCTAACTCCGAAGATTTTAAGCGCTAACGTTTACTTATTTACTTTAGGATCGCATCAAATTGTTATGAAGATCTGGACGTTAATATATTTAGTTTAATGTCAAAATGAAGACATATTTTACTCACTGACAAGTTTCTGACAGTTTCTACTAGCTGAGAGGTCGAGACAACACGGAAGTGAATATATTGGGGGCGGGACTTCAAGTTGATTGACACTTGTTTTAGCCAATGGGTGCGTTGTATTTTTACGAAAGCAAATTTTAATTTTTTATTACGCAAAGTTATAACAGAATAAACCTTAAATATAAACACAGTAAATACATAAACAATTGGTAAACTATATTATTTTAAATACATTTTTATTTTTATTTTTTATAAAAGTAATAGTAGGCGGAGTCTACAAGAATCACTTCCGCTCATTTTCCCTAGTAACCCACATGGTAACCGATTTCCCTGTGTTTTGAGTTTCGGCGCCTATTGTGGAGGCAAGATAGACTCTGGGGCTATTTGCTTTACCACTAAAGATACTTGGTAGTTTCTAGTTGTCATAGAATATTACAACTATGAAGATCGAGGAGGTGAAAAGCACAACGAAAACACAACGTATCGCCTCACACAGTCACGTCAAAGGACTGGGACTGGACGAGGCCGGTAATGCTAAGCAGTCGGCATGCGGTCTGGTGGGACAGGAGGCTGCAAGAGAGGTAATAGGAATAAGTTACTGCTTTCATGTTATCGGTGCTTTATTTAAATGAATGACCAGAGCCTCTGTTGCCATTGCGTGCTTGAAATTAGATGGTAACTAGAAGGCGGAATAGTGCTAAGTGCTAATTTCTTTAGCATGTAACGTTAACTGTTACTGTGGGGCCGCTTTTCAACAACCGGGTCAAGAGACTCGCTATATACTTATGTCATTCAATAACATTATCAACCCCATACTCTAAAATGAAAAAAAAAAAAAAAAAAACACACAAAGTACAGCAATTGCAGTTTCATGGTAGCCCCAAGGTCTTAAAAGCATCAAATTGGTATTAAATTTTATCTTGTCTAATTCAAGGCCTTTAAAGGATTAAATATTAGTAGATACATATTTTGTTTATCTAGGCCTTAAAAATGGTCAAAATATTAGTGTTAATATTACAAAAAAGTAACGTTAGAGGCACAGCACTAATACATGTATTTATTGAAGAAATGTTATAATTGAAATGCATGATTTATTTATTAATGATTTTTTAATGCAGCACTGGAGTTCTTTCATCTGTCTTAGACAGAAAAAATAAATAAAATAAAACCCTTAAGAGAGTAGAATGAATAATTCCTTTGTGTAAAGTCCATACAGATTATTGTTCTGTTGTTGACAATGCTGACATTAAATTTCACTCTAAGGGCATTAAAAAGTCTTAAAAAGGTCTTAAATTTCACAAGACCAAACCTGGAGCTACCCTGAGTTTTATGTTTAAGGTTGAGTGCACCAGAACAGGTGCACCCAGATAATGCCATGCATTAACTTTATGTTGTACTTTGTGAATAAATGTGTTATTAATGCTTTCAGGCCTGTGGTATCATTGTTGAGCTGATCCGTGCAAAGAAGATGGCTGGGAGAGCAGTTTTATTAGCAGGACCACCAGGCACAGGAAAGGTAACATGCACAAACTTAAATGAATTAGCTAAATATGTGTGTCCTTTCTTGTGGTTCATGTTGGTGACCATTTTTTTCTTTTGTTTTTCCAGACTGCTTTAGCACTGGCTGTAGCGCAGGAGTTGGGTAACAAGGTGCCCTTCTGTCCGATGGTCGGCAGTGAAGTTTATTCCACAGAGATTAAAAAGACAGAAGTGTTGATGGAGAATTTCAGAAGAGCCATTGGTGAGTGCTATAGAAGTCTCCATAGTTTTGACAAATGGTAACATAATATAGGAACCTCTCAACTTTTGAAACAAGTTGATTCTCACAGTCCCAATACGTGATGTTACCTTTTAAACATCTAAATATCAACATTAATCCACATTTCCCATAGCCAGTCTTTTCCATGTGTTTTATCTGCTCTATAGCAACAAGATAGAGGTGTTGAAATCCATGATACAAAAAGTCTAGATGATGGGATTAGATTGCACTATTGTATGGCCAGGGTTTTAAACTATTTTCCCTTAATACGAAAAAATTGCATACCTACTATCTATTTTATAAGATCATCACTAGGATATAGAACAAGACTTGTGGCTATTACATTAGGTACTCAAAGTTTTTCCAAAAGGTTGATTATCTAAGTGGTCATTAGATGTTTCATTAGATGCTCGAAATTGTTAGCCGAACAGAGCTTGGTAAATATTTAGGAGCGAGATATTTGGGAGAACAATGGAGAAGGGTTAGCCAGCTGCTGATTGTTCCCGTCACAGAGGAGGAAATAGAGCTGAGATACTCAAGGTGGGCATTGGCATATGTGCTCCTCCCCTAGAACTGGATCTGCTAAAGTAAAGGGGGTAAATTCTGTAGTTGTCATCGCCTTGTCAAAAACAGTAATGTGACAGACAGGCCATAAGCTTTAAACAGTGCCCTCAGACCCTCAGCCACCTGTGTGCTTCCCGGGCAAACAGACTGAGATCATGTTACTCATAATTATGGGCAGTCATTTTATAAGCACATGTTTGTTCTGTAATTAATACGTCCACCAGCTGCAGAATTTAAGTACATTTTTATTATAGTTGAGGGACTGTTTAACCACATAATATATTGTAATGGGTATTCTATGGATATGTTGGGATAATCTGTGGAAAAAAACAAGACATCATATAGGCTTTATTATTACTATTTTAAGTATTTTAATAATGCTGAAAGAGTTGGCTAATCATATGTTTAAAGAGAGGTCTTGAGATGGGGACTCTCCTGTTGGTGGTGGTTTACACAACTTGTCGACAATGAGTGAGAACAAGTGTTGCAATTATTTTAGCTCTGCCTACATCTTCATACACAGGGCAAAAAATAAAAACATAATAAAGAAAAGGGAAGCAAAGTGAAGTATAATCATAGTTACCATAGTTATTGTCTTTGCACATAGGTTTTGTCTAGTTTGTATTTAGTGTACATTGCATTTGACATATATTTTGTATTTAATGTGTATTGAAATTATTGTTGTCTTTTTCTGTTTTATTTACATATTTTTATTTTAGTCTTATTTACATGTTTACATCGAGAGAATGATTTGATTCCCCTGTGTGTCTTTACATATAGAGAAATTGACAATAAAGAATCTTGAATTGGGAAGGAGTTTATGCAAATATTACTGTGCATAAAAGCAGAAGTATTTTCCCAGATTGCATCAGTCTAGTGCTGAAATCAAAAATTAAAACCCTCTGGTTGCTGTGTTGTTGGGGCTGAGGATGGGACCGTGATAGTAAATGCATTGTTTTAGGAAATGTATTTGTAATCAAAGCCCAAATAAAGTATCTTTCCATTGTTGATTTGTGTAAATGCCACGTTGTTCACCTTTAGGCCTGCGAATTAAAGAGACAAAAGAGGTGTATGAAGGAGAAGTGACTGAGCTGACCCCCTGTGAGACTGAGAACCCCATGGGCGGATACGGGAAAACTATCAGCCACGTCATCATCGGCCTGAAGACCGCTAAAGGCACCAAGCAACTCAAGGTAAAGTGTTTTCTCATAAACCTGTTAAAATATGGCAGGTATAGACTTGGCTGACATGAAATGGTACAAAATGGTCAGTATAGTAAAAGTTACTGTCTTGTCTTTCAGCTTGATCCCAGTATTTATGAAAGTCTTCAGAAGGAGCGAGTTGAAGTGGGAGACGTTATCTACATTGAAGCCAACAGTGGAGCTGTGAAGGTATCGTTATGCCTAGTCCTACTTGTATACCTGTATTTAGCAAAGATGTGTGAATAAAAATTGTTACTAAGGCCCAGCAGCATATAGTGGGGGCAATAACGGAAAATACCAACCATCCATCTTCTATCACTTATCCAGGACCGGGTCACTGATTAAATGATTTAATCTCAATATTTTCTGAGAAGAAGCTGTATTTTAGCCTTATTTTTGTGACCTCTAGGCCGTAGCCTTCTGTCTGAGGGAAAAGTGAGAACAGTTCATTTGCTGGGTGGGATTACGGAGGTTGTTCTGCTTCTGTGCTGTCTCATGTAAATGTCCTCAAGGGAAGTGAAGCTGTTGGTTATTTTTGTGTGTGTACCGTATTTTCCGCACTATAGGGCGCACTTAAAAGCCTTCAATCTTTTCAAAAAACGACAGCGCGCCTTAGCATCGCGGAGTAATACATACTGTGCTTCACCATAATATTGTCGTAATCGCCCAACTGTTTAACTCGGACACTGAAGATGAAGAATTTGAGGGATTTGTGGACGAGGAATGAACTGAAAAAGTGAGTGTATTGTGTTGTATTTTGTTATAACGTTAACTGAACAGTTATGAGTTATTGTGAATACGCTATCGTTTAATTTAGTGGTCTCAGATTGTGTTTTTTATTCACGCGTTACAACTGAACAAGTTTGGGAGTTATGGTGAACGCGTTGAATAAAGTTTGACTGACTGACTTATCTGACTGTTTTGTTTCGCCTTTTAGTCTGGACCGCTTTATATGTGAAAAAAGTTTGAAAATAGACCATTCACAATGACAGTGCGCCCTATAGTACACACCAATTAAAAACAGGCAAACTCCAGCCACTTCAGCCTCCACAGGTGCTGGCCCTTTTTAATGATGCATGAATAAATGCTTATAATATTTTAGTGTAAAGTTGTAAATTTTTGATAGATGTTGACCAATATATATCGGGATGATTTTTCCATTTTAAAGACAATGGGTCAATTCTTTCGCTTTTACGCCGATGTTTGGTCAGGCACATGTCTGGGCAACCATGTGACTGAAGGACCCCAGTTTCTCCAACCATCTGGTAACAGTTTGGACTCTTACTCTACAGTTCATAGGAAACATCCAAAATCATTTTATCTCAGCCTGAAAAGCTCAAAACAGCAATAAAAAGATTTTGCTTGTTTCTCTGGGATAGAACCTTGTAGAACAAAAAAACAAAATGCATTTTGTAGCTCTCCACAAGATCTACCTGCACAGAGAGTTTGACTGAAGTTGCCTTATTGGTTTTCTAAAAAAAAAACTCCTCTTTAACTGTTCTCACTGTCCAATTCTAACACATTTGTTTCCATTTTAATAAGCAATACTAAAACAGATAGCTATATTAAATTAAGAAAATCGGCCCTATATATTGGTCCCAAAAATCAGCAGTGTTTATTGACCATTGGCTGCTCTGAATTTAAAAAATGGGCATCAGCCATAGAAAACCCATATCGGTCGACCGCTATCCTCTGACCTGCCTGTCCTCTGCGGTCTTCCTCTTTGTAGTTTTCTTGTGTCCAATATCATCCTGGAACCTTCATGGAGTTTCTCCAGCTCTGGGGAATGAGCCTGTCATTCCTGCCGCTCTTCACATTTCTCTGTATCTCCCCATCTCCTCCTCTGCACCGGGGGCTTGTGGCGTGTGTTGAAAGGCTGCTGTGACGGTTGCTTTAGTCGACGCTGGTGGGCCCCGGGCACATAGACCCCTTTATTCAGGGTTCAGCAGGGGAGGCCCGGTCCACACATTTGTTACTGTTGACAACCTTATAACCTGATTTCTGCAATGCTTTCATCCTGAGATGGGCTCTGGCACAGGGTCACCACACACCTGCACCTCTCTGTACTGTAGCTCTTTTGTTCCCAGACAGATTTGAAAATGATGAATGTAATGTGTTTTTTTGTTTTTGTTTGTTTGTTTGTTTTTTGCAGAGACAAGGTCGATGTGACACTTTTGCGACAGAGTTTGACCTTGAGGCCGAGGAGTACGTACCGCTGCCCAAAGGAGATGTCCACAAAAAGAAGGAAATAGTCCAAGATGTAACACTGCATGATCTGGATGTGGCCAATGCCAGACCTCAGGTACAGTTCACAGATGAAGTTGTAGAGATGGAGAAAATAAACTCTTTCAATACTTCATCAGGTATTCTGAGTCCAAAAAGTTTAGGAGGAGGAGGATTATAAAAAGATTACTTTACTGAAACAACAAGAACTTTTTACTGCAGAGCTAGAAATGGTCAGTGGTTTGACGAGGCTCGTCTGCTGGAAACACTTAACGAGGACAAGTACATTTGTTTACATGAGGAATAAACTTGCACAGTTCATTAAAAGTCTGGAAGCAGTGGAAATTATGCAAAGGAGATATGGAGTTTGCAAGATCTAGTTAAATATTTTTGCTAAACAACAACAAACAACAACTAACAACAAAGAACCAATGCAGCTTGTGCATTCTATCATATCTGTCATTCTGTTCACGCAGGCATCTCAGGGAAAGTTTATAATGTACAAAAAAGTCAAGTGCCATGTTTATTTTACATTTATTTGGATGGACGGAGTGGATTTTATATAATACTGTATGAATGATAATTTTGGGTTTCCAACCTGCTGCTCCTACATCCTACTTTTCAAACATAATTAAATATGAAATAATCATGAATTAAAAATTGAATGGTTAACCTTAAAACCTTAAAAGCTGATCTGTACAAACAGTGCCTTTGATGCACCCACACATTTCAACGTTTTAATTGAATCTTGGGTCTCTGAATTGAAATGTAAACAGAATTGTGAGATGCCTAAAGATTACTCATCCTGTTAAGTTCGTACATAGTCAAAGCTCACATTTGACTAACTTACAAATGTCTCCTCTCAGGGCGGCCAGGACATACTTTCTATGATGGGTCAGCTGATGAAGCCCAAAAAGACAGAAATTACAGGTAAACCAATGCACTCTCCTTTCACTCTTCTTTCTACAAAAATGATCAGTCTCACAATGTAATGTTTGTGTCTTCCTCCAGATAAGCTGCGCGCTGAGATCAACAAAGTGGTGAACCGCTACATAGACCAGGGCGTGGCCGAGCTGGTTCCTGGTGTGCTGTTCGTGGATGAGGTTCACATGTTGGACATCGAGTGCTTCACCTACCTCCACAGAGCGCTGGAGAGCTCCATCGCACCCATCGTGGTGTTCGCCTCCAACAGGGGCAACTGCTTAATCAGGCAAGACAAATAGGAACTTAATTTGAGGCCTATAAATATATATTGTTTTTGGGCCCAGAGCTTGTACTAAAGTTTTCTTTTTTTTTTTCTTCTCTTTTCTCAGAGGAACAGAGGACATCAGTTCTCCTCACGGGATCCCTCTGGACCTGTTGGACCGAGTCATGATCATCCGGACAATGTTGTACACGCCACAGGAGATGAAGCAGGTGTGTTGGACTTTTGGTGACTATCTCAATTAATGTCTGGTTTGTTTTGTATTTGTATCAGTATTAATAATGGTAATGTTTACAGATTATTAAGATCCGTGCTCAGACAGAGGGGATTAACATCAGCGAGGAGGCTCTCACACATCTGGCAGAGATCGGCACAAAAACCACCCTCAGGTAAAAATATATACTCTCACTTTAACAGCTTAATTATTGTCTGATTATAAATGGTTATATAAATGGTATAAGGGTTTTCAAAATGCATGTTAAGCTTCCAGCCTGATTCTACACACCGTGGGACTATTGGTGCATGTTTACAGTTTACTCAATCTCTTGAGCTTCCCCAGAGCCGAAATGAGAAAATAAGTATTTTTAGACCAGAAAACACATTAAGTACACAGTCATTTTGGTTTTCTGTTGCTAACTAAACTTGTTTGTCAGTTGTTTATGTCTCCAGTGACAAATAAAGGGGGTGATTGCTATAACTTGTAAATACCTTTGTCCGAGAGAGAAACTATGCTCTGCTCAGACCAAAGTCCATTTACTCTTTCTAATCAATTTCGACTGTAATGTACTGACTTGTCTCCCTCAGGTACGCTGTGCAGCTGCTGACTCCTGCCAGTCTGTTGGGCCGAGTCCAGGGCAAAGAGAACGTGGAGCGGGAGCAGGTCGAGGAAATCAACGAACTCTTCTACGACGCCAAATCCTCCGCTAAAATCCTCCAGGACCAGCACCACAAGTTCATGAAATGAACCCTCCACTTTCCTGTATTAACACTGAACAAAAGTTCTTTGCATATTTTTATGCAGTTTCCTCAGTACTTCCTAATGTCTCTGTCCAAGCTTCATCTGTAGTTTTTGTTTGAAAGAATTTTTTTATTTGTTACAGTTTGGAAAAAATATTCTTAATAAAAAGTTAAAAATAAAAATACAAGTCTGGCTTTAAGTCAATCATCACATGCAAATGGTGTGACACACAATAACCACTAACAAATTCATCACTGCAAGGGTTTATTTATTAGAAGCACAAGAACCACCTTTTCCCATAAACATTGCAGTAGATGGTATCAATGCAGTAAATGTTTTGTGCCTACAACATATTTTAGCATTTTAAAGGGGCTGTATTATGCCAAATCATACAAAAAGTTTAAGGAAATAAAAAGCTTTTTTTCCTCTGTGTTCAAACGAAGGCAACACTCTGCTGTCCTCTTGTGGTCTCTTCACCTGTTTCTTTATGGCACCAGTAGAGTACTTATTTAAAATGTTTTCTTTAAGTCACGTGTTGTTTTTAAAATTGTAAAATGTAAAGTGTTGTTGCTCCAGAGGTGACCAAGATTGATTTAAAAATGAATAAAAGCAGAATATATCCCCTTTAAAGCAAAGCAATTTAACCTTGCCATCAAAATATAATCATCCCAAAATAATTCGATATAGCCTTAAAATAATGTTATGGTTTCTTGACATCAACCTGAGAGAACCCGTATTTTAAAACAAAGTAGACTTCAGGTTCATCAAATACTAGTATTGGTGTGTATTTTGAGAGACAGTGCATGCTACCGTGAACTTCACACCTTTTCCATGTTTGTTATACCACTAGGCAGCAGCAGTGTAGAGGCTCAGTCCTGAAAAGTTGCTGTGGCTTATATTGTGATCCCAAAACTGTCTGAGTGATGAAGGACAGGCTGAAGTAATGATCTTACACAGAGCAGACGTGATTGTTGTAAATCATCTTCTACTTTTTAACAGGTCGTGTTGGGCGTGTGTTGAGGACCGTCTCTCCCCCAGAGCGAACTTTACTGAAGACAGATGGAGCAGCTTTTCCCATTTTCTCTGTGAAGGAAATACATACGTACACCGATCAGGCATAACATTATGACCACTGACAGGTTAATAACACAGATTATCTCTTCATCATGGCTCCTGTTAGTGGGCCAGATACTGTATTAGGCCAGTGATTCTCAAACTTTTCACACAAAGTAATACCTCAGAAAATATTTTGCTTTCCAAGTAGCATTTAAGATAAGCCTGAATCTTGACTAAACCAGGACTATCATGGGACTAAATGGAACTAACACAAGACTAAACCAGGTCTAAACCAGTATAAAAGCTGGAATAAACACGACTAATCAAGGATTAGACCAGGATCAAACCAAGACTAATCTACAACTAAGGGTGTAAAAATATAGTTACTATAGAGATATATGACTTTTTTATTCCTATGACACAACTATATTGATACGCAGTACCTTGTATCATATCATTTTCTAGGTAGTGTATATCGATATACATGGAAAAAAATCAATAACAACCGAATTATCTCTATTAGAAATTTGCATGTTAAAATAAAACCAGATAAGTCATTTTTGTGTTTTTAATTAAATAAAAGGTTATATTCAACTGTGCTTCACTCTGTCTGCTGGACATAACTTTTATGATTTTTTGGAAAAAGTTGCTGTATCGATTGTATCGATATGAAGGTGTTGAATTGTATCAAATTGTTTTGTTTTGTTCTAAATCAGCCAATATCTTTATTGAATCGGATCGAAACGATTCTAATCAATACGTATCAAATCATTGCAAAAATGTATCGTTACACCCTATCTAGAACTAAACCAGGTCAAAACCAGGAGCAAACCCAGACTAATCAAGGACTAAACCGGGTTAAAACCAGGACTAAACTGTTCCTAAATTAGAACTAATTAGTGGTCTATACTTAAAACTGAATTCCCAACCAAAGCAGGACTCAAACAGGAATAAAACTGCCTCTAAATTAAACTAAATCATGACTAAATAATGACTCCTGAGTACCACCAGAAGAACCCTGCATACCACCAGTGGTCCCTGTACCACCGTTTGAGAACCACTGTATTATGCAGCAAGTGAACATTTTGTCCTCAATATTGATGCATTAGAAGCAGGAAAAATGGGCAAACTAAGGCAAGACAACTGGGTCAGAGCATCTCCAAAACTGCAGCTCTTGTGGTGTGTTCCTGGTCTGCAGAGGTCAGGACCAAAAGTGGCTTAGGCCGTGTGTGTGTGGTCTGTGGGTACAAACTGCTGAAGGAGTTAATGCTGGCTCAGATAGAAAGTTTGTTGTGTATGGGCTGGATATTAGGGAGGTGGTTATTTATAGTTCACTGCTATAGGACAATTATAAAAGCTATGAAGCTCTTTGCCTTTTTTTAAATACCCTTTATTGTCTTTCTGCTCTGACTGAGACTAATCACTGTTTAAAACTAGTCCACCACTGTCCCCCTCTTGTCTCTATATATGGACTGGAAACTTCTCTCTGAGAAACATGCCTCAAACATCCTCCAGGCATTTAGGGGCATCCAGATCGTCCAGATACCTCATGTAAGCCGTTTTAACTGTGTACTCACCACACTCCTCCATCACCTCGATCGTCTTGCTCTTTGCCGGTCCCATCAGTCCCAGTCTGTTCCTGCCTTCAGCCAGCTCCTCTTCGCTCACCTCTGGACGCTGGACTTGCTCATCTTCTTGCTAAAAAAGAAAAAGATAGACATTGCACATGATTGCCAGTCAAAAGTCATAATTTCTACAACTCAAATACAACTCACTTGAGACATAGTGGTAGGAAAGGTAAGTGGTAGTGTGCTGTAGCTGTCCTGTAGGAAGCTTGTACTTTGGTTCTTCACTGGGCGATAAAAGTGTCTAACAAATGATGTCATCCCAGGACATGCTCCTCCTCCACCCTTCCTTTTAGTTTTCTCATGGGCCGCTGTCCCATCTACTGCTTCAGAACCAGATGTGGAAGAGAAAAATCTGTACTCTGTAGCCAAGTAAAAGTACTGTTACTTCAAACTAATATTTACTGAAGTAGAAGGGGAAATTACAAACAAATACTTAAAAAAAAGTAGAGTATAAATGTACTCAAGTATAATTAGATCTGAAAGTTACTGGTAATGGTACACAAAAATCTTCTCCTGCTACTAGTACTACACCTACTGCTACTATTATGGCTATGGCTACAACAACTACTTCTACTGCTACACATGCTATTACTACTATTACTACTACTACTAGTACTAGTGCTACTACTACTACTACTACAACTACTACTGCTACAACATCAACTACTACTATTATTACTGCTACTACAACAACTACTACTGCTACTACTACTGCTACAGCAACTACAACTACTACTGCTAGTACTACAACAACTACAACTACTACTGCTTGTACAACAACAACTACTAGCACTACTACTACAGCTACAATAACTACTACTACTGCTACAACAACTACAACTACTATACTACTACTATTGCTACAACTACTACTCCTAGTACTACAACAACTACTACTATTACTACAGCTACAACATCTACAACTACTACTGCTACTGCTACAACAGCTACTTCTACTAGTACTACACCAACTACTACTACTACACACCAGGAATCAAACCCAGGGCCTCCTGGTTGTGAGTTTAGTGTTCTACCCACTTTGCCACAAAGGACATTTTTCTCCTTACTTTCTTAAGTAAAGTACTCGAGTAACTAGTTACTTATAAGTTACAGGCCACTCTAGAATTACAAGTATAAATAAGTAATTACTGCCATTAACAATGATGTCTGGAGATACTGTACTATATCATTTTTTAACTGTGTTTTATGGAGTTTATACTGAGCTGAATACAGAGGCTCACATTTCTTTCCTTTCAAAGTGTTACTACTACTGCTTCCTGTCTATTTTCGGTAATGGTTTTGGCTCATTATCATATCCTCTAGGGAACACTGGCATTCCCCAACCCAACAAATATTATTGTAAGATGTGAAGTGATAAATATGCTTCTCAACTGGTGGACTGGGACCCAAATGTAGCTCTCACAAAGGCTATAATATACTTTGAACCTTACTTCCAGCTTTTTTGGGTTTCAGACTAAATATTGTCCTAATTATATGAAATGTTGAAATAAAATATAAAAAAATTAAAAAAGCACCACAAAGGTCTTAAAAAAGTCCTTTTCAGCTGCAACTGTTCTTTCAGGAGTCACCACAGAGAATCCTTTGCATTACTTTGAGGTTTTTATGCTGGATGCCCATTCTGACGCAACTCTCTCCATTTTGGGGGAGCTTGGGGCCTGGCACATATTATGTTTTTCTGTATTACTGAGGCATGACCTCACGCGCCAATTATTCAGATAATTTGTTAGCTCTGTAAAAAGTGTCACAATAAAATGCACAAACAAAAAACTGTGTCCTAGTATCAGACCTGAGGAGAACCACTGACCTAAATAACTGAAATAAAATTAATGTGACAGTTGAAAATTAACTTTTTTTATGGTTCATTCATTGATACAAATGATCAAACACTCACATACTTCGTTAAAATACATTCACATTTTTCATGTATTTGTTCCCATCCCTGATAACCCAATGTACAAAGATTAACCGTCCATTTCAATATCTTCAGTAAACATGTCTGCCATTTTCCAGTATAATTTAGTGATGCTTCTTTCTGTATCGAGGTAACAGCTGAGTCTTGGCGAACTGTATCAGTCTCGTCTCTGTGAAGTAAACGGTAACAAGAACAAACGACAGACACACTCCTCCGACTCCGATATGGACCAGCCTGAAGAACCAGCCACTGGTCACAGCAGAAGAAAACCTGGAAGAGAAAACACAGATCCAACTGGGCTTTGAAGAAATTAGATGAACAATATTGAGAAAAGGGCCTTTGCATGCTAAATCAACAAGAAGGCGTTTATGTGTTGGTTTGGTTTGTTGGTTTGTCTGTTAGCAAAATAACTCAAAAAATAATGATTGGATTTTAATCAAATTTTTAGTAAAGATCAGCATCCAGCCATAGTTTTTAGGTGAATTTGGAACTTTTGAAAATTATTCTGTAATGTTGCACAATAGAGCCAGATTTACTAACTTCATTCACAAGGGGCCAGTAAAGGAATGAATTTTAGTGGATTCTTTACCATTGTGTAATATAAAACTTTGTGGCTCAGTTGATAAAGCATTTACCCATGAACTACACCAGTGTTTCCCAACCAAAGGTATGGGGACCCCTAGGGGTACGCGAGCACATTGCAGGGGGTACGTGAAGTTATTTGATCATTTATAGTACATTTATATATTTGGCTTTCAAAGACTAAAATAAACCTAAATCAGGACTAACCCAGGACTATACAGGGGGATGGCGTACTAAAGAAGGACAAAACGGGGACTAAACCAGGACTAAACCAGGTTTCAACCAGGAAAAAAAAAAAAAAAGGTCTAAAACCAGCAATAAACTAGGAATTAATCAGAACTAAACTAGGCCTAAACCAAGTTAAAACCAGGTCAAACCAAGCCTAAACCATGCCTAAAACCAGAACTAAACCAAGACTAAATCAGGACTAAGCTGGGTCTAAACCAAAATTAAACCTAAACTCTCTAAACCAGAAAAAAAAAAATGTAGGCCTAAAACAAAGAATTAATCAGAACTTAACTAGGTCTAAACCAAGTCTAAACCAGCTCAAACCAGGACTAAACTTAATCTGAATCTTTACCATTGTGCTTCTAGTAATTAAAGTAGAGTATTGCCTGGTGCACTTTATGTAATTACAGGCAAAATATTGTCGTTGTCAAAATAAATGTGCAAATCAGGTCTTTTTCTGTCACGTTAAATTATAAGATTATTACATTAGAAATATAACCTTTCAAACAACACTTTTGTTTTTTTCACATTATATAGACTTTGAAAAGATGAAAAATACAAGATGGCGATGGTTGCTTTACCTCTGACAACGCTGTGACCACTGCACTGACCACCAGAGCCAGGATTAAAAGCGGAGAGGGCAGCAGACCAGTTAGAGGCTTCCACTGACTCGACTGGAAGTAGTGGTGTATGAAGATGACGCTGTGTAAAATGCGGAGGCCCATATTGAGGCAGTTGGCCAGGATGAAGCCCACACCTCCGGCCCACCGGGTCAGCACATAGGAGAGGAGCAGGAAGGACACGGACAGCCCGAGCATCACTAGATTGTACCTAAAACAAAGTAACGGACATATTAGCTGCATTTGAAAATTAAGGACATCGATGACTGAAATGAAGTCTTCTTACTTGTCAACTTGCTTCTGGCTCATGGCGGCAAACACAAAGCACTCTGTGACACCGTTGATGGCGAGCAGCAGAACATAGCAGCTGTAACATCTGAGGAGACTGGGGCCTGGAGAAATAAAATATTAGTAAGTGACTAAAATCTAAAATAATCATTATGTTTGTGTTGTTTTGTAGCCTGGCCAGCCATGCAAAAATTGTTTATTCAATACAAAGTCTGCTCTGTCAATTTTAGAAGGATTTTTCAGGGGGTGGAGCAAATGGACAGATTTATCGACCTCTGAATACAAATCAGTAAACATACAACTTTCCATTTTTATGTATTTTTATATTAGAATATTTTAAACTTTACATTTAAAAAAGTAAACTTTACAATCTACCTACTTAGTGCTGCTGGAACAAGCCCCAAAAATCCTCTATAGTTTTGACTTTTCACTCACCCGCTCCACTACTGAGTAAAGAGCCTCCATAAATGTCCAGAGCCAAATAAGAGTATCCATATCCAAACACTGTGATGATCAGACCAATGACAAGCACCAACTTCAGAAGACACTCAAGGACTTCTGCAGCAATGGCCATTTCATCCTACAATCACAAAACAATACAATTTCAAACTACATGTTACTGCATGCTAAGACATTTTTTAATTATTTTAGTTCTAACCTGTTTCTGGCTCCTGACATCCCGTCCTCGCTCAAGCACTTTGGCGAAGAAAATGTAGAAGCTCTCCTCGATGGGTAGAAAGATAAATCGTGCCACCATGGACCCCAGATTGTTGACGATATCGTACACTCCCTGATCTCCGAAGCTTAGGACGTTTAGGAAAGTCATAACGTACCGCTCCCCTTCTGTGAGGATCTGCTTCAGGAACGACTGCTTAAAGAAACTCCAGGTGAGTTTGGCCACAGTCCAGTCGATCACAGGCTACAAAAGGAAGAAGAAGAGGACAATTAGTTATACCCCCACTGTCCAAAGACCTGTATATATCGGTGAATTGGTAAATCTAGGCCATTTTATTAAGACAGAAGTGCATTAAACATTTGCAGTTTGCTAGTTTTAGTCACTTTGGTCAGCCCTGGTTGTTGTACATTAAGGTTTATAAGTTGCTTTCACCTCTCCATCAGTTTTGCAGGGAAGCAGCTCTCCAACTCTCTGCAGAGGAAAACTCTCCTCAGTCGCCTCTTTTGACCCCAAAAAACGGACAAAGTAAACGGTGTAACATAGAACCAGAAATCCTGTGTAAACACACTGAAAAAAAACATTCACATAATTATTCTCAGATCCAGATATAAGTTAGTGTAAAATTAATAAGAGTTAATTTCTTACATGAGCAGCAGCAAAAATGTAGAGACCCCATTCACGGGCGAACACCACCAACACCACAGTGATGCTGCACTTCGCGATCATGGCCAGACTTTCAGAAACCACTTTGAGTCTAACAAACATGTGGGCCTGAGCCAGGACCCACAGCGGTTCGGCCAGCAGCTCCTGGACTCCTCCCAGAGCGAAGAGCACCACCGCTGGGCTGTAGTAAGGCACAGTGAGGGGGTCTGGGACTTCCAGAAGCCATAACCAAACACAGACCAGGAGGACTGCCCATAGTACGCCTAATGGTAATCTGAGAGAGGACAGAGGTCAAATCAGACTTTTTTCACAAACAAAATAAACACCAGGTTATTATAAATAACACGAGACAATATATGTGCTCAAAGTATTGCACAGTTTTAAAATGTTAGAGTAATTTAAGTTTGAAATCACTAATATTGGGATCCACTTCTTGTATCTTTTCATCTTTTCCCGTCCAGGGTCACTACAGCAAACCATCTGCCATCTCACATGCAGTGATTTACTGATTATTTTTGTATAGGTTTTATTCTGCATGCCCTTCCTGACAAAATCCATTTATCAGGGCACAAGTAGTGCACTGGCTTGTGTCTCCTTGTAGTTGGATTAATAATGTAATCCACAATTCTTGTAAACTGAGTTGATGAGATGAGACCAGAAAGTACCAAAAAGACACAATAAAAAAACAGCTTTTTTTTTTTTTTTTTTTTTTTTTTTTTTTTACTGTTAAGTAATGACTGGTCAATCAAACTGGGTCTACAAGGACTCAGTAGCAGTATTCAGAACAAGTTTATTAAAAAACAAACCTGTATAAAAGCATGCATCTACTTAATGGCCAAATGAGTAGACCAGTAAAACAAGTGGAAAGGTGAGTTTAAGGCCTCTTCTCTATGGGACTGACTGATACAGACAATACCATGATGTTTTATACCACCATTTCCTACAGTCTCTCGCCTTTAGAAATCATAACATTATTTAAAATTCTTTCATATTTCTCCTCACGTGAGCCACAGCAGGTTGATCACTTGTCTCCAGCTGTGGTGGGTCCCAGACCCTCCACTTAGACAGGCTCTTCTGAAAGCCTCTCTGGACAGAAACACTAACGTGGAGTACAGTAGTGTGAGCCTAAACAAAGATTAAACACAGAAGAAACAGCATAAGACAAACGATGTGATAGTGACGGGTGGTAAGGTGTGATAATCTGTCTTTACCTGACGTTGACGACTCCAATCAGTTCTTTGGACACGAACCGCAGAGTGAAAGCGTTTAGCAAAAAGGTGAGGACTCTGAACATCACCTAAAATAAACACAGAGGACAAATATAGCCAAACCTAAAGACATAATATTGAACAACTTATTCACCCATTATTATTAAGCAATAGACCATCTACTTACCTGTAGTAACACATTATAGGACGCCAGAGTTGACGCATCTTTCAGTACATCCTCGGTGCTCATTTTCAACTTTTTGGGTCACTCACAACTTGTCAGCGTTAACAAACAATTAAACAAGCAAGGAAACATATAAAATGATAAAACATACGCTCTGTCATAATAAACAATCACTCAATCCGACGGTGTGGCCACCTAAACCTCTAGAAACACACATTATTTACTTTCTAATCCATAGTTTGTGTGGGCAGCAGTGGATGAATGCAGAGCTACTTCCGTACACAGTGTGCGTGGGTTGCTGCGTGCTGACGTAGTACTGTACGTGATGACGCAAAACGTGTAGATGTGAAACCCTGCCGCTAGAGGGAGCAGTCCACCATTCAACTTTTTCTGTTTAATTTACTGTATTTTAGGGCCATCTGGACAAAATAATAACCAAATGCGAGTGTTTATATTAATATTGTATTGATTTTAAATTTAGAAATGTTTTACCGATATTAGAAGAGTAGGGTAGTTAGAAGAGTAGAGTATGTCAGCAACTGGTTAATATCGCTTTAGGGTAACCGGATTTTTTTAGACCCAAAAACTGGGACACTTTTTTTTTTCACCATTCACGGTGCACTTGAACTTACCAAGTGAGGAAAAAGCTTCTGAAAGCCATAATAATTTTTGTTATGTAATTCAAAATACATGAGGATAGGGCTTAAGTTTTGAATAGATGCCCATTTATTGAAAACAATGCATGGTAAATGCATTTAGTGACAAAGTCTTTAAACAAGTGGGTTTTTTTTTTTTTTAGTTTCTGTGGGTTAAAATAGGGAAAACTGCGACATTTTTGGTGAAATCTGGGAGATATTAGTGTTTTTACAGATATTATTTGGGACAAAGAGCCCATAGGCGTAGCTAGATCATTTTTAGGGGAGCTACATCACCCTTAAGTTGAGTTCCAGTGGCTGTGTTTTCCCAGTAGAATATACAGTATAAATATTGACAATACTAACATAATTTCTAGACTTAAGGTAAACTTAAGGTTTGATACATTTTGCTATACCATTTTTCTCCTTCAGGTCTCTGCGTTCTCTGGCCCTACCTTTACTTTTAAATGTGTGATTAGGGTCAGAAACAAAGTCACTGTAGTTACCATAGTCCTATTGAAACTATGGACAGCTACAAAACATTACAAAAGGACCCATAATACAAGAATATACATCTGTACAATTTTTAATATTTTATCCAGTGTTATGTTTCTTTTGTTTGTTTTTTCTAATGCCAAAAATGTCCTTGAAGGAACTTAAAACTGGGACTGTCCTGTTTAAATATACGTTGTCTGGTCACCCTACGCTTTCTAAATCTCATATCTCATATTTTGTCACTAAGACTTTTTACAGTTTCAAGTTACTATTTTATTTCTTCCATTAATTACGTACATTATATACAAGTATTTTATTTAAATTAACGATCATCCTAATGTTAGTCCAGGTAAATGTGTTTTTCTTGACACTATTTAAATACACAAAGTAAGAAAACAAGTTGTGCATTGCTATTCAAAACTATGAAAATAATATACAGACTTGGGTGTGTATGGTTATTTAATCAGATGTAAAAGACAGAGACAGTAAAAAAGTTCATCCTTATCTTACCAATATACATGATACAAGTTACAACAGACAGTAAAACCATATACAATGTCTATGTACAGATGCTATGTAACACTAACACTTTTTATAACATCATTGTACCTTTAATTTACGAGTACTTTTTACCTTCTCGCCGGCTTCACCCATTACACCCCAGTCTAAAGAGCATTTATACTCCATTTATACTCTGTTACACTTGGTCTGCAGCTTTGTTCTTAATATGGCACGGTTCAAGTCAACCTTGCAACCACAAGTTCTCAGTTTTATCCAGACATGTCTCTTCCTGGTACACCAGCCATCAATTTGTTGAGAGATAAAAGCTTCTTGTTTTGAGGTTTTGAACATGCAGCGACTAAAGCAGCTTGATGTATCTCTCCTTTTTTATAAATATACAGCAGCCTGGCCGGCCATCCTTGTTCTCTTTTTCTATTCTATACAATGAATGAAGCTGGTCTGTATTTAGATTTTCATGAAGAGGGAAGAAATGGACAGATTACCTCTAAATACAGTTGGATGGACATACAACCAATCAGAGAACAGGGGAAGTACAAAGAGAATAGATATTAATAAAAAATATGCAACCACAAAAACAAAGCATGACATAAAGCCAGCCCCTTTTAAAATAAATAGTTTTGATTGTCAGAGTTGTAGGTTTGAATGTGAAGGGTTTAGGCCCACTTCATTTGTGAATGGGTCTGACAGGACAGGCTAAAAAAATATATGAACTTGCATTACAAATCTCTAAAAATGTCTTATGTGTTCGAGTCATCAGAAGCTGCATATTTAAGTCATCCAGTGTTGAGTGTTGCAAAAAGTCAAAAAAATGGTTGCACGCAATTTTTCAGACCCTTGGTAAGACCTAGGACACGATGGAGGGACTATGTCTCTTCGCGGGCCTGGGAGCTGGAGGAAGTGTCTAGGGAGAGGGAAGTCTGGGCGTCCCTGCTTAGACTGCTGCCCCCGCGACTCTACCCCGGACAAAGCGGAAGAAGTAGGTGGACAATTTTTCTAAAGACTTGAAATGACAAAAGCTGTGTTTGACTTAACTGTCCCAGAGCACCTCTAGGGTATTTAGAGTAAAACTTAAGACTTTTTAATGTCACTCCTGATAGAATTTAATGACAAATTCACATTCAACTCACACCAAAAAACTATATTTCTCTATATTTAATTACAAAGTATTACTCAAATAAATATTTCTGACCAGTACAAGCTCTTCTACAAACTCTAATCTATTGGTTTTGTGGCTGTTTGTGGACATTACTTCCAACAACACATACATATATCTTAAAAAACAAACTTTACTAACATCTATTTACTAATTTATTTATTACCAGGAACACTTAAAAGGTTAGGCTAAGGTTCATTTACTCATTCATTCATCTTCTTCTGCTTATTCCCATTAGGGGTACTAGAGCCAGTAACTATGGTACACCCTGAACAGAACTGACCCACAGACAACCGTTCACTCTCATGTTCATTCACTAGGGGCAATTTAGAGTCACCAACACATGTTTGTGTCTTTGGACAGCGTGAGAAAGAGGAGACAACCCAGTAAACTGACACTAGACTCCACCCAGAGAGGTTCTGAAAATCGCACCCACAACCTGCTTGCTAGGAGGCAACAGCACAAACTACTAAACACTAACCACTTATGACCTAGATAACCAGCATTTTAAAACCTGATGCAACTTTTAATACGTTTAAAACCTTGGGGATACCTTTTCCTTGTGTTCAGTCCTGGTTTAGACGTTGTTTAATCTTGGATTAGTCCCGGTTTAGTCCTGGTTTAGTTCTGGATAAATCCTGGTGTGTTTATAAATAATCTATAAAATCTATATATTTATATAGTATATGACAAAATACAAAATACACTGATTTCACTGTGTCTCTTATAAACTTTCCATTCTTTTACTTTGCTGAAGTAGAGGATGGCTGGCCAGGCGAGACTCCAAAACAAATGTCATTGGCAGTGAAGTGAAACAAAATCCTCTCACTTCTATATTATCATTAGATAGGCCTTTTTTACATTCAAGACAAAGAAATGCATGCACATAAACATGATAATATACAGTCATGTCTCTACTTTTGGAGCATCTAAACGTACCGAAAGTGATCAGTGCTTCCAGGAGGAGCACCAACACTGACTCAAGCATGTATCTGTCCCATAAACAGTGAGGATAAACCAACGGTGCATGTTTTTTTATTTACTCTAGAAGTTGTTCCATTTTGGGGTTTATGAATGAAAACCCAGCGAATGCCGTCTGGTCCATGGAGTCTATGAAGTTCTTGTCGCTGTACGAGAGGCGCGGCTTCTCGCTGAGGAATTCACGGTCGAAGTTGCTGCAGTCGTTTGGTGCTTTCTGCAATAGATAATAATAAAATAGAGAGTCAAATTATTATAAACATTATGAGGAGTCAACACGTCAGAGCTCATGTGGGACGTTCTGGAGGTAAAGTTAGAGAGGCCAGACTGAGACGGTTTGGTTTGTACTGAGGAGGGACAGTGAACATATGGACAGAAGGAGGCTGAGGTTAGAGCTGCCAGACACGAGGCTTAGAGCAGTGGTTCTCAAACTGAGGTACAGGAACCAGTGGTGGTACGCAGACTTTTTCTAGTGGAACTTAGAAGTTCTTTGCCCCTCATGTCTAGTTTTCATTCCTGCTCTGGTTGGAACTTAGATTTTAAGTTTAGACCACCACTGAATTTTTATTTGATTAGTCACGGTTTAGACCTGGTTTAGTGCTAGATTACTCCTGCTTTACATCTGGTTTAGTCCCAGTTTAAACCTTTTTTATTCCAAGTTTAGTCCTGGATTAGTCCTGGTTTAGACCTGGATTAGTCCTGGTTTAGACCTGTTTTATTAAGTCATGGTTTAGATCTGGTTTAGTACTAGTTTAGTCCTGGTTTAGACCTAGTTTAGACCTGGTTGAGTCCTGGTTTAGACCTCATTTAGTCCTGGATTAGTTCTGGTTTAGACCTTTTTATTCCTAATTTAGTCCTGGATAATTCCTGGCTTAGACCTAGTTTAGACCTGGTTTAGTCCTAGTTTAGGCCTGGTTTAGACCTAGTTTAGTCCTCGTTTTGTCCTGATTTAGACCTAGTTTAGTCCTGATTTAGACCTGTTTTCTTAAGTCATGGTTTAGACCTGGTTTAGTCCTGGATTAGCCCTGGATTAATCCTGGTTAAAAGTTAGTTTAGTCCTGGATTAATCCTGGGTAACACCTGTTTTTGTTTACTTAGAAAAACTATTTTATGAAGTGGTACTGGCCTAGAGGAAGGCCAACGAGGAGATTTATGGATGTAGTGACAGAGAAGAGGTTAGAGTTAGATGAAGGCAGATGATTGTCCATGGAAAGCCTGGATGGAAAAGCTGAAATGAGAAAAATTAAGTTATAAAGCATGGGAAACGTACCACTTTGGGTTTGAAAGGCGGCTCCATCTCTCTCCTCTCCAGACTCGGCCAGTTGATGCTCTTGAAGAACGGGTGTAGACGAATGTTACCCACAACCCCTAACCTGCGACTGGGGTCTCTCTCAAACAGCTGTAGAAAGAAAACAGAGAAAATGATGAAAACCTGGAGCTCATTAAAGATAAACTATTATATACCTTCTACCGACAGCATAGGTACCTTTCCTACATCTACAACATCTAGCCTTGCCTCCTTTTGCTTCCTTTTTCTATTTAAGTATTTCTTTTTTGCGTTGTTTTTCTGTGTAAGCAGTTATTGCACAAGCCACCTTCTCTGTATTTTTAGCAGACATGAATTTAGAGCTGACAAGCTGTGCACAGAGCTGCTGACAAAACAGAGGTCCACAATATAGCTGTTCCTGTGATGCCTATAGCCACTAATGTGCATTTTTTGTTAAGCTGGAAATCTGTAGATAATATAAACTTTAATTCTTCTCCTTCAAAAGTGCAACATGGACTGTGCCTCTTCATACATTTGTATCACGCTGCTGTCTGGCACCCTTTTAAAAAAAACATGTTCATGCCGTTAAGTGCGTAAAATTAATTTTCTTCCTATAAAAAATGTTATCAATTCTTTTTATATTCTACTATTATTGCCCAATTTTTCATCATCTACCTCTGATCTAACTATTAATACCAAATTAAATCTTACAAATATATGACTATTTGGTATCAATAGTTACCAGAGGTTTTGGGAAAACAAGATTATATCAATGAAAGTAGAATATAAAAAGAATTTATAACATTTTTATATCAACAAACATACTGTGCATTTTATGCTCTTAACAGGATGAAACTGATTATTTTTGTACATAGTGTATTATTTACTTTCTGTGGGACTGAGCTGGAAATAACAAGATCACACAAAAAGACACCATCCCACCAAAAATCATGGCATTTACATGAACACAGGCAAAATTATCAAAAGACAAAACACGAAAAGCGCATAAAATGATCACAACAATACCAGAGGGTTAAATGAACTATTAGCATAAAAAATCCATTAGAGTTGCAACTCTCTCCCTCAGTGGCTCTGGCTGCGTGGAGACCAAAAGCCAAAGACTGCATCCTTAACTAAAGACTGTTATGGCAAGCATGTGACTGGCCCAAGCTTACTGTAACATGCTGCACATTCTCATCTTTTAAAATCCTAATGAGGCCTAGATGGCACCTTAAGGTTTTGCTTTTCACAGATGATTCCTATTACAACATTACAGTATACAATAACCGAGTACCTCAGTGATGACTATGCTTTCATATAGAGAATGGTGTTGGAATAACTCAAAGGTACAAACCCTCTCGAGCAGGTCTTTGGCCTCTTTGTTGATCCAGCGAGGATAGTGAGGCGTGTCCATCCGAATAGACTCAAATAACTCGTCTTCATCGTCTCCATGGAAAGGCGACTGTCCGATCAGCATCTCGTACAGCAGGACCCCAAAAGACCACCAGTCAACTGAGAACGAATACTTCTGCCCCAACAGGATCTGAGGAAGAAACAATACTTGGTTATGGCACAAAAGACAGAGGAAAATACAGGAGAAAGAGCTGAAGATGTTGAGTTTTAGGGTAACCACGATGGACAGGATTAGGAATGAGTGCACCAGAGGAACAGCTCATGTGAGAAGTTTTGGAGATAGACTTGGACATGTACAGAGGAGGGATAGTGAATATATGGGTAGAAGGATGCTAAGTTTAGAGCTGCCAGACAGGAGGCCAATGGGAAGACCAAAGTAGAATGTAGTGAAAGAGGAAATGAAGGTGGTTGGTGTGAGAGAAGAGGATGCAGAGGAAGAAGATCCAGTGTTAAAATCCAGTTGTACCTCTGGAGCAATGTAGTCGGGAGTCCCACAGAAAGTTGTGGCACGGTTCTCTCCGAACACGTTTTCTTTACACATTCCAAAGTCAGCGATCTTTATGTGGCCCTCATGATCCAACATCACATTATCCAACTTCAGATCTCTGCAAAAACAACATAAAACCTCAAAATGTGCAAAAATGGGATACAGAAAGGTCTAATATGTCTTTTTGTTTTACGTATACAGTATAAGTGACCTTGACCTAATTCTCTAGATTTATTGCTCAAGTTCCAAATATCTGGGTACAGTACACGGCTGGAATCATTTTTCATGTTGGAACACCTTCGACTGAAAATAAAATTGGCATTGTTCTTCCTTACTTTTGTCTGCCCTTAATTATGCTGATATAATGTAGTAGAGCAAACCCCTCCCCCTGTAGTTTGGCTCTTTGATACACTTTATTATCATTGTGTGGTGTAAAGTAGGGTGACCACCTCTTTCAAAAAGCAACAGTGTCTCATTTTTATTTGGTATTTTAAAATAAATGACCATTTTATCTATTTTTGAACAGCCTTTTGTATGTTATAGACCTTACAGGTACTAATGAGAAACTTTTTTCTCAAATATTGTGTTTCTTGACTAAATTGCAACTACTAAAAGGGTTGTCAGAAGCTCACTTGGCAGAGACTCCCAAAGGTTGGCTGTTTGATCCCCACTACCGGCAATGAATACTGAGTGTCCTTGGGCAAGACACTTCACCCACCTTGCCTATGTGTGACTGCGTCAGTGTGACAGCAAATTCACACTGAGCACGACCCAGCTGCGGAGACCACGAGTTCACGGGACAGGAGCGAGTTTATGCTGGAAGTTATGAGTTCATGCAGTAACAACCATGTATACAGAGAGCTGCATGTAAACAGCCACATTTGCCTCAGACCACGGTCTCCTGTTCATTTGGAGATTATTTGGAGATTTAACCGCATTAAAGCACAAAAGCCACAGGAATATATACTTCAATCCTGGGTAAGGACACTACATATATAAATACTGTCTTTTTACCCAGGTTTAATGTTGTCCAATGTCGTTTGTGACCCCGTATCCCCAGTTAAGACGTAATGTTTACATTGCAATGTGAACAAGCCGCTCAAGTATTTTTATTTTGAAATTTACCGGTTCTTTTTCACTGGTCCCAGGTCTGACTTCCTGTCTGGCTCAATCTGCTCTGTTCAACTTTATACCTGACGACTCTGGCATCCGACCACAATAGGCTTGGTAGTTGGTACGTATTTCTGTCGGAGAGCCGGACACAGAGACGTACTACAACACAGCTGGTGTGAACTCTCGCATAGACTTACATGTTACTGTTTCTTACGGAGGTCGTACGGGACACGTAACGGACACACAACAGATTCAGTGTGAATGGGCCATGACTGTGTTGACCACTATCGAGTGTGGCGGAGGAGTGAATGAATAATGCAATTGCAGCGTCTATGAGAGTCCAAAAAAGCGCTATATAAGACCAATGCATTAATTTATACTTGCCTTTTTTTATATTTTTGTGTTTTATAATACTTTAATTTTATATTATGTTAATTTTGAGATGCCCTGCCACTGCTTCCTTATCTGTATGCATACACGTGCACTGTGTTTTCAAGATATCATAATAAAAAACTCTCTCTCTCTGAATAACAATGATCATTATTGTTTCCATTGTATTATAATGAGTATATGATTTGAGAGTATTTGTTTCTCTGTAAATATTTAAACAGTAACCACAGACACAGCCATTACATTACAATAAAAGGGTGCTAAAACTGTGTGGGACTTCCTCACCACACAAATATATTTTTACTCTCTGCACCTGGAACAAGCCTTTGATAAAAAGAAAAACATACTGTGATTTGAATAAAGTGTAGGAGTGTAGATGTGAAGTGCAGTGGCGTCCGACCTGTAGATGATCCCTTTGGAGTGAAGGAACTGGAGACCGCAGACAATCTCAGCCGAGTAAAACCTGGAGAGAAAAACATACACACAGGTCTATCAGTATCAGGAGTTAACATGAGGTCTGCAGAGATGTGAAGTAACCAGATACTTTTACACAAGTACTTCACAAAATACTTTTAAGCATATTTTTGCAGTTACATGAGTATATCTGAGAGAAAAATGTTACTTTTTCCCAAGAAACTTCTTTAAATGAGAATGTATTTAGTGTATCTTGTATAGAAGAAAGTGTGATTGTAGTATCAGAGCAGCAGTAGCAGTACTTGTTGGCAGTACTAGCAGTAGTAGTAGTAGTAATAGTAGTAGTAGTTGAAGTAGTAGTAGTGATATCAGAAGCAGTGATAGTAGTAGTGGCAGAAGAGTTGTAGTAGTAGTAGTAGTAACAGTAGTGGAGGAGTTGGAGTAGTTGCAAAAGGCGTAGTACTAGTAGTAGTAGTAGTGGTAGTAATACTGTTTAGGAGTAGAGGAGCAGTTTTAGTGGCAGTACTTTTTGTCAGTAGTAGTATTAGTAGTAGTTTTTAGTAGTAGTAATAGTAGAAGTAGCACTAGTAGCAGAAGTTGTAGCAGTGGTAGTAGTAGTAATAGAAGAAGAGTTGTCGTAGTAGTAATATTAATAGCAGAGGAGCTGGAGTACCGTAGTTGCAATAATAGAAGTAGCAGTAGTAATGGTAGTAATACTTTTTAGGAGGAGTAAAGGAGCAGTTATAGTAGCAGTACTTTTTATCAGTGGTAGCATTAATAGTAGTAGTAGCACTAGCAGTAGTAGTTATAGCAGTGGTAGTAGTAGCAGTAGAGTTGTAGTAGTAGTAATAGTAGAGGATTAGGATAATTAGAGGATTAGGAGTAATAGTAGCAGTACTTTTTTTATCAGTAGTAGCATTAGTAGTAGTAGTAATAGTAGTAATAGTAGTAGAAGTATGTTTTGGTGTTCCATTGCAGAAATCTACCAAAAAAGTAACTTAAATTTTGGTAAACTTAAATACTTTACTTTGACTCATAGAAAAAATTTGCTGAGTATTTTTACTTCTACTTGAATAAAAGTATCCTGACGTAACAGTACTTTTACTCGAGTACAGATTTTGAGTACTACTACTACTACTACTACTACTACTGCTGCTGCTGCAGCCTCTCCAGTGTCAGCGCAGACTCATTTGGTGTGGGTGTAAATTATTGAGGGGGACATTTGTTTTCAGCGGGACACAGGTGAATAACGGTCTCATAATGTGAAACCGGACCAGGACTGAAAGATTAGCCTTTCTCTGACCTGTTTCTCTGCTCAAGGGTGAGGCTGCACAACAACAGGACACAGAGCAGGGACAGACTGGGCTAACACAACAACTGTAAAGGACTAAAGTCTCCACAAAATCATATTCATTAAACTATAATCTAATTAGGCTTTATTCAAATGGACACTGCTCATTTGTTATCTTTATTTGAACAAAGCAGATTAACACACATTATTGTTATTAACATTCACATAATAGTGGAGTATATTGTAGGGTGAATTATGTCAGAAAAAACAAAACGAAACTTAAACCTTAGAAGCTTTATTATTAAGGATTATCTAGATGAGAATGTTCAGCCCATAACAATAAGCTTTGGCCAATCATACTTTCGGATTAGAGGTCGACCGACACAGGTTTTTCTATGGCCAATGACAATAGCATATTTTAAAATCCAGAGTTGCCAATGGCTGATAAGCACTGCTTTTTTGGGCGATGCAAGGCTGAATTTCTGAGTTTTTACCCAAATTATACAAAAAAAAAAAAAAAAACTATAACTCTCTATAACATCCCATTGTTTCCCCATGTGCTGAGCATGCACAGCTTTTTACCACTACCACTACAGTGCACCACTGCTTGTAAGTATAATAAGAAAAATAATATCCGTAGCTAATCTTGAAGTGTCTGCTAAGGAGCTAAGACTTTTTTTTTTTTTTAACCCCAAAGCCTCACACATCTGGTCCTTTAGTTTCGTTGTTGCCCAACAAGTGCCGGACCAAAAATCTGCATTAAAGCTCAAGCGTCAGCCAATGGCCGGTTGTCTAAAAAACGCAGAAATTGGCCCTACCTATATCTTGGATACATTTGAATATGGACCACCCCCATTGGATGATGGCCTAAATCAATCCATGGTTGCCCAAAAATCTGTAATAGAAAAGGTGTCCAGCACTGGCTATCTGTTTACATAACAGCTGAAATTGAGGAACAAAAAAACTCAAAACAAACAAAAGAAAACATGAACAAATTCTGCTTTCGTGATAATTGAAGATCACTGCAGTCTATTACTGAACTCAGAGTTTGATACAGTGTAATGTAATCACTGGTGATTGTTTAAGCAGGAACAGTCACTGTGATGTCGTTGATGGTGGGAATGAGGAAACTAGTTTTGGGCTAATGCAACTTTAAGAGTGTAAGTCTATATGCAAGCCCTGATGTAAATAAGAAAAGGGGATAGTCTATATTCTTCTAAACACTGGGTCAAAGGGTTAATGGAAGCTTTGGGCTCTAAAAGCTGGGCTCACTGTAAACTCACTACAGTCTAATGGAAACAGTTCAGGAAAAAAGTTTAATTTATTTGTAAAACACAAGAAAAGAAAGAAACAATGTGACAACAAGAAACATGTTTTTTGGCCATGGAGTTTATGCCAACACTAAAAGATGGCAGTGAGGTGTTAGTCGCATATTTGGGAAACAACATGAATACAGCGGCTGAGTGATGAGGATTACAGAGGAGACCAGAAAGATCAAGTGTCTGGTGGTGTGCAAAGTCCTGTCATCTCATTAATTCAAGACCGTTCAACTACAGTTTACACAAAGACAGTCTGGAGGAGTCTGTCCGGGGGGATGTTTTAGAGCACAGAGTAGTGTCATGGTGAAAAAGGAAATAAATGGTCGTCCGGTCGTCCTATTTTTGTCTCATCTGTGTCAATTTGAGTTTGACATTTGGAGATAAAAAATGGACACACATTGAAGCCGAGCTCAGTAACTTTTCTCGTTTCTTCGCTGTTTTTGACTTATTTTCTTCTATGGAGCGCCCCCTACCTTTCGGAAGAAAACAACATCGTAAACACGCACAAGTCCAGTTCACTCCTATATAACCCCTCGCTCGGCTTTACTTTCGTTTCTCCCTCCTCGTATCTGTACAAAGTTTCTTCTGCCTTTTGGTTGCACTGAATTAAGTAGTAACCTTACAACCAATCAGAAAACAGGGAGCAGTAACAACAGAAGCAGAATAAATCTCTAGAGCACAAAGCCTGATCCCATTTTGGATAAACTGTTGATCGGTCCAGTAGCAGGAGTGTGAATGGGAAGTGTTCACTTTACTCAAAAACTAAACACATCTGGTTGGGTCTAAGAGTTTAGGGAAGTTGATGAACTTGCAGCATAATTATCTGAAAATATCTTTGGTATTGCATAGTTTTCATAACAGAGCACAAACATTCAACCAAGACCAATAGATAGACAGACAGATATCCAGTAAAGAGATAAAGAGTAAAAACAGACAATAAAGACACCACATTAATAGACTATGCTACAATCCCTTGCAACATCAGTGCAACACAACACAGCACAGCCATAAAAAGAAATAAATTAAGTAGGTAACAACCACAAATAGTTTTATAAAAAATGTTAATTGTAAAAGCGCACAGCAACAGGAACAAAAGAGTTTCTGAGGCATTCAATTGAACACCGGGACATCATTAGTCGCTCACTAAAAGAGCTTATATCACAGTAATTCCTAAGTATTTATTTATTCCTTTGCTGACCCCTTGTGACTGGAGTTAAGGCGCTTTTCCACTAGGTCAGAAAGGGGCGGGATGGGCCAGTTTGAGGGTGTTTCCACTTCCAAAAGCGTTCCTAAGCGTGTCTTGAAAGAAGCTGGCATTTGAACCAAGGTATTCTCAAATAAAGTACAGATGCTTTTTCAGCCGAGCTTCAATGGTCACTAACTATACTGTAATGATTTCATCCAAGACGCATCACTGACCTTTCCTAAAATGTTCATCAAAATCCTACCATTACTTTTTGAGTTATGTTGCTAACAGTTCTGAGAAAAAAGATCATGTTTAAAGTGACAAAGCAATATCCTACTGCCCACAAATGCACCATGTTGTTGTCTTAAGAACATTTAGTACTTGTACTTTAACCAGTCTGTGCCTCTCTCTTTGTTCTGGAGGGATTCCCGTCCTGTGTTCAGTAAAGGTGGGTGGATCTCGCCCCACACAGGCTGCACACGAGCGCTCGGAGCCGCTCTCGCCTTTTAAGGATTGACACTGAACAGAAGCTTAGCTAAAAGATGTCGCCGCCAAGGCACACTCTCAACAGCGGATAGTATGTGAAATTAATAAACACATTATTAGAAGAAGACAAAGGGAGCAAGAGAAAGAACTGTCTTTCTTTACACATATCTGCTGTTCGTCAGGGCATCTTCTTGTATTTGAAGTAAAACGTTTTATCACCGAATAGCCTACTGTAACTAGGATCATTGGTAAAAAACACCTTTAGACGTCATCTACGCTTTATTATTGTCATGCGTTTAAATAGATGTGAATGTTCAGCCTGTACTAACAAGCTGTGGCCAATCATATTTTCTGTTGGGTTCAGCAAGTTAATTTTTTTAGACCTTTTAAAGATCACTGAACAAAATTAAGACCTATTTCATAAGCACGCAGTAGGAGTGTTTGTGGTTAATTGATTATTCTGCAATATGGCCATAATTGATTGAAAGAAATACTGACAATTAATGGTTATGCTGTACAGTAGAGTAAAGGTACAGTCCCACTGGAGAGTTAGGGCAAATTAAACATAACATTAAGCAACTGTTTCCTAAAATATACATAAATATACATAAATATACAAGACTATAACTTGTCTTTATGGTTCATGACTTTGAATTTTAAAAAAAGAGCTGTATTTTTATAAAATGTAATGATACGTGATGTCAAGCCGGTGGTTAATGGTTAATCAATATTTGTTTGTTAAAGCTGCACTACCTAATTTCTTTTTCCTTGTATTTTGGTAAAGATAATTATTTAGTTATTAGTACAGCATAAAAGAAGTCATCTGAGAAAAATGAGGTCACCTAAGGGTCCACTTACACAGAAAAACAACACAAAAAAGAAAAACATTATAAGAGAAAAGGAAAACCAAGTGAAAAGCACATGTGTATTGTAACTTTTTCTTGCCTGGTAATGTATTAGTATTTTGCATTGGTACATTGATTCAGTTTGACTATAAAATAAAAGCATGCAGGCTGTTATGAGTGCAAACATGTTATTGGCCTAAAGTTTCTGTTATGGCATAAACACTGTCATCTATTAAAATCCTTGATTAAGCCTCAAGATGTTGATTCCAGTTACAATATGCCATTTAGTGACTAAACGGCTTTCCTCATATTGTTGGGGTGAAGCTTAAGAGCAACACTGGTTCTTCCTTGGCCCACTTCTCACAGATCCTGACCTCTGCAGACCAGGAACACAACACAAGAGCTGCAGTTGTGGAGACGCTCTGACCCAGTCGTCTGTAGTCATCACAACTTGGCCCTTGTCAAACTCGCTCAATTCCTTAACCTTGCCCATTTTTTCTGCTTCTAACACATCAACTTTGAGGACAAAATGTTCACTTGCTGCCTAATATATCCCACCCATTAACAGGTGCCACGATGAAGAGATAATCTGCGTCGGTGCATTTTCTTTGACTTACGTGGATCTGTAAAGCTCAAATCGTCCTTTCTCCTGAATATGAAACATCAGGTCTCCTCCGTTGAGATACTCCATCACGAAGAACAGATGCTCCTGTGAACGAGTTGGAAGCATTCATTCTGAAACCCGATACAGTCCAGACCAGATTAAATTAAGTGTGCTGGAGCGGCCCGGGACTTACCTTGGTCTGGAAAGTGGAGTAGAGGTGAGTGAGGAAGGGGTTTTCCCAGGCCATGGCCAGGACTCGCTTCTCGATCATGGTGCACTCCACGTCGTCGTCCATCAACACCACGTCCTTTTTCAGAGCTTTTACTGCGAAGTACTCCCCGCGCCCTTTCAACTCAGCCAACAGGACCTGCCACACAAATGAACAAAATAGTGGCAGAATTAATATCTCTGTGGATCTGTTACTCATGGTTATAGTCAGCACATTTACATACAGTCATTAATGGGACTGTGCTCAGAAGTTGATTAAGATGTCTAGCTGGACTTCTGTCTTTGTCTTTTAGTTTTGAACAGGAGGCAATTTAACTATTAAGCTCTGCTAAGGCTGCGTTATATATCCTGGTAACCTGATATCCGGGGACACATGTCGGTCAGTATTAAAAAATATATACTGCTTATAGCATCTTTAAGCATGTGTTTGTTTAAAAAGACAAAAGAAGGTTAAGGTAGACTTTATTGTCCCCATAGGAAAATTTGTCCTCTGCATTTGACCCATCCTTCAGTGCTGCTGGGGCGACCTGTCAGAATCAGGGGGCGACCACAGTGCGACGCCCGAAGACCCTTTTGTGCATGTTTTTAAGGTGATGAGGTTACAGATATTAGGGAGGATCTTTATAAATTCATTTTTTGCAATATTTATTAAAACTACCTTCATTGCCCTGTATAAAACTTATAAATTGGTGTATCAGAAAATATAATAAAAATAAACTGTGGACTCTGTGGGACTTAAAAAACCTCAACCAATAGTTTTCGTCATGAGTACGGTAACCATTGTTCCACGGACTCGCCAATCATTCTGCCTTCCTGGTTTCAGCGATACGTGCGTGGTCTTGTGCCTGCGCATGAGTACGCAGTATGTTTATGTAGTCCGGCGTCAGCTGAGCCTCATCGTAGCGCGGACAGCCTGACTTCGAAGAGCACAATGGCTCAGGAAAACTGTGAACCGGGCGGTCACAAAAGGAAAACTGTTTTTGAAGTGTACCAGAGGAGGAGAATAACCGTAGAAGAGCAGAATAAAACCCGTGTGGTTCTTGGCGATTCTTTCAAACGATGGCGTGCGCTGTAGGAACAGAAAGGGCTTCAGACCGATGCACTGGTCCTCAAGTTTCTGCTGGACAGATACGTTTATCTTATCTTGAAAAAAATGCCTTTTTTCTTTATCTGCTGAACCATTTCAACTGTACAGCAACCGTCAGTTTGCTAATGCTACCAATAGCAGGAGGACATATTTCTGCTGTGCATGTGACTGGGTTTGTGTGGGGAACTAGGTCAAAGGTTGCGCAGACGAACAATGCAGGTCTAGGTTGAGGCGAATCTCTGCTGATGCCGGCTGTAAACAAACTCTCGTGTTTCAACGCTCATGCACGTCGCTGTGGAGGAGTTCCTTGGAAAAGAACAGTGAAGGGCGGGGCCTGACGCATGCGCATTATTCAAAAAAGGACAAACATTCGCGGGTTTCTCAGCAGTCGAAAAAAATCCTCCCTAATATCTTTAAGTTGATGTTAAACCTGACTTGTTGATACTAACAATTTTGATCAAAATGCCCAGGTGGATGAAGTGTCTTGCCCAGAGACACAATGGCATGACAGTATGCACTGGGGAGAGTAGAGATCAAACCACTAACCTTCCAGTTATCTCACTGCCACCCCAATATAAGTAATCACGAGGAACTGCACCTTCAGAACATAATAAGCTATGGTAGGGTTTCTTTCTAAATGTTTAAATGAGAGACCAAAACTACTGATGAACAAAACAGCCAGTGACAAGACTAACCCAAAATATTTGCCTTTGGTCTAAATACCAGTGAGTAAAGGCCATAACATACTGTGCGAGAATCAAGAACTTTCTTCTTGTTGTTGAGATGGCGAGAACAAGAAGAAAGTTAGTTCCAGCTCAGACATTTCATACTTAAAGAGAGGTTCCTGCAGGCTGGCACCAAAGTGAGGGGCTGCTGTACAGGAGATTTTAAAGCAAAAAGTGTTTTACTCCCTATAGAGAAGAATTATACACATATGAGCCAACTATATATCTAAACTAAGTGAGTTTGCATGAGTTTTCTTTAAGGCTGTATGTCCTGAAGTTTCTAACTGAGGGCTAAATAAAGCCTGAAGCGAGGTCAAAGACATCGCAGTGACAGTAGCTTATTAGCAGCCCTGGGTAAGTAATGGCCTTAAGGCTCTAAACGCTGGTGTTCATGTTGTTTTCTCTTTTCTCTCACTTGTTTACAAGTGTCGTCTCTGGAGCAGCTCACAGCTTTGTCCAGCCTTAGTCTGAGTAAACTATGATCATGCAGCAATAGTCCAAAAGTGAACCACATTATCCTGATGTGTGTGTGATTAAGAGAAATTACTCCCCATCAATCAGAATAAAGAGTTTACAGACATTTATAAACTCCAGTTATAATCTCTACTGTCACGTACCTTGCCGAAGCTCCCTTTTCCTAAAACCTTATGGAAGATGAAGTTGTCCACACTGATTTGGGTCATGTGACTGATTCGGGACACAGGTCGTGGGCTGGACCCCTCCCACAGTCTGCCATACGGGCCATCTGAGAAACAAAATCATTCACATAACCAATTAAATAAAACTACAAACAGTACTGTGTATTATTTTGCATATTTTAAATTTCCACATAACAAATAATTAATCTAACAAACTCACTATTAATGTCCAGTCCAGCCAGTTTGTTCATCTCATCGTAGATCCCAATTTCCCCGAGATTGGGCAGGTTTGGGTCAGAGCGACGAGAGGTGGACTTCTGACGGAGGGAAAAAGAAATGTGTGAAAACAAACATGCAATGGATAAAAAAGCTAATTATTTTAAAATGAGCCAGTCCTTAATGCAAAATTATATAACTTTGTGCTTGAAAATATGGGTCATGACAAATATTCCAGGGTTAGCTCTACATTTATTCTGATTGTTGATCTGGTTGGACAGAAAACCTCCAAATATAAATATACAGTCATACGGTATGTAAACATTTGGGCACCTCTGATAAAATTACAAATATTTTAACTTTTAAGTTGCTGGGCATTTGGATCAGCAACTTCATTTTGATATATATCATATCTTATCAATACAGCAATATTACATTAGTGAAATTTGGTTTATTGGATTAACAGAAAATGTGTAATATGCATCATAATAAAATTAAACAGGAGCAAAATTTTGGACACCACAACAGAAAAATTAAATCAATATTTAGTTGAGCCTCCTTTTGCAAAAATACCATCCTCTAGACGACTTTTATAGGCTCTGACAAGTGTCTGGATTCTGGATGAAGGTATCTTTGACCATTTCTCCTCACAAAACATCTCCAGTTCAGTTAGATTTGATGGCTTCCGAGCATGGACAGCCCTCTTCAACAAATGGATAAAAAAGCTAATTATTTTAAAATGAGCCAGTCCTTAATGCAAAATGATGTAACTGTCCAACCAGATCAACAATCAGAATAAATGTAGAGCTAACCCTGGAATATTTGTCATGACCCATATTTTCAAGCACAAAGGCCTTTGTGGATTGTGTTTAAGGCCACTGGAGCACAATGACAGGTTGAGTAAGATTTATTCATTAAATGGTGAACGGGTTTAGTTTGCCAGGCTTACAAATGAGTTAACTGAGTTGGTGTTGAAGTAAAGAAAGCAAAGTAAACACTGTACATGCCGTCAATGCCTTTGTGAACTCACCTGGCTGACTTGTGTCAGAGCCTCTGCTAATAACTTCTGGTTGATCCCACACAGATTGGCAACTTTATCCTGACATTTGTGGTGGACGTTCATGGCACAATCTACAAAGCACAACAGATATTTATGTATAAACAGTACACGGAAACCATAAGTCTGTGCAAATTAAGGTCATACATTTTGGAAACACTTTCTGTTACAGCCTGATAATAACTAAAGCACTGTTCTGTCTAAGCACAGATTAACGCAATGAAACCAGGAACTTTTCTGTAGCTGATACTGATAATGTTATCTTAGGAAAGGTTAGATCACTTTTTTTTTTTCATCACATTTTATGATCAGATTATTTTATCACTGTTTGCAGAAGTGGAAAGTATTAAAAATAACCTTACTTATGCAGAAGAACAAAATTACTCCTGAAAGTATTTTTAGTACTACTGCTCAGAGCAGTGGACAGGCTTGCTTTAGCTCAGGGCAAGAAGGCTTCACAGTGGCCCATCATAATAGAAAATATTCATCTGACCCCTTTATCCAGGCCTTTATCCACTTCGCTGGCAAGGTCACAAAATACTATTCTATTATATAGGGATTTTAAACATTTTCTTGGGCAAAAAAAGTCTTCCTCCATAAATGTAACCAATGTAAAGTAAATGCTCTGGAATGTATGTACTCAGAAATGAAAGTTTCCAAAAAGGTACCAAAGAAAGTTACAATCTGGACATCTTCTCACTTCCTACCTACTACTTTCCTTTCTACTTTTCTGTTTGATTGTTTTTTCAGATATTTTTTAGGCCTTTTTCAGCTTTATATGATAGTGCAGTCGAGAAGTGACAGGAAATCATGGGGGAAAGAAAAGCGAGGCATTCAGCAAAGTGTTAGAGTCCCACAGTCTCACAGTGATCTGGCAGGTTTTGAGGTTGGATGTGTGAATACTTAACCCACTGCTTCAATGTTGCCCCAATGTTTACACCAAAAATACCTAGCTAAAAAATTATAATCATTATTTTGCAGTTTACATTAAAGAATCGTGTTGTTGCAGTGTCTGTCTCTCCCAGGAAATGTTTTCAGAATAGAAGTGTCTCCAAAAAACTCAGATATAGCCTGATTTGTCATTGGTACCTTCACACTTGAGTCCCTGCTTGACCAGGCCCCAGAGCAGACTCCCACAGTGGTCGCAGAAGGTCGGACTCATGTAGTTGTTGATCTTGAAACGATGCGGCATGTCAATTTTAAACCTCTCCTTCTGAAACTACGAACACACATCGCACAGAACAGAATTAATATCAGAGTGAGGAAATCCTTTTGGTGCTAATAATACACACACTGTCCACACATTTATCTTAAAGCTGACCTCTCTCTGATTAACAGCCGTGGTACCAGTTGCTGTTTTTGAGCTGCTGTCCCATTTACACTTTACCAAAAGCATCTCTCTCAGAAATCACACCCCATCTGCTTTTCACACTGTGCCTGGCTCATTTGCATCTTAACAGTATTTCTGCAGTATAATGTAAGATTGTCTCTTAAGATGCACCTCACTTTTTTACTGAAGCAGCTGCTTTTTTAACACATGCATCAGTGTCAACCAAGTAACCAAAACACCACAAAACCACCAAGTAAAACTGAAGACGTTTTAAAGACACTAAAGTATAATAAGGACCACATCCTACCTCAGTATAGGCTATATGAAGTAATATACATTTACTTTATTCCCCAAAACCTAATTTTATTGCATTTAGTGGTGTGTATAAATGACATGATAAATTTGGAGACACTATGACTTAGCTGCCACCTTTTTCTGCAGTAAAAAGATGTTTTATGCAGTTTCTTTCTCCATAAAATGTTATTAAATTGGCTTTACATAGATTACTCAGTTGTAATGTGTTTAATATTTTGCTATTTTAAACATTAAGTGTCTCAAGACCTAAAATTTGAGGGGTAAAATTGTTTCCTTTTGAGCTGAGCAGGTTCTGAATGCTCCATACTCTATCAAATAAAGCCAATTAAAAACACATTATTCACCTACATATGAGTGGTTCCCAAACTGTGGGCCAGGACCCAAAAGTAGGTTGCTTATTGGAAGCCTAAATATCATATTAATTACATGAATAGGCGAAACAGGTATTAAAAATGGTTCTGTAAAAAAATCTGAGGGATTTAAATTTCCACAACAAAGCACTTAGGGATGGTAATGTGAAAGTGTTTCTAAAACTAACTAACTAACTAAAACTTTGACCACAAAAATAAATATCTTTTCCAAAACTTGGAGGCTGCATTAAAATTTTTATGACTATTCCAAAAGACAAGACAGTATAAAACTTGTATTTATGTAATAAGATGTTATATGTTATATGTGAATGTGAGTGAGTGGTTGGTGGTGGTCGGAGGGTCCGTTGGCGCAGATGTGTGCAGCTGTGCTTCTGTCAGTCTACCCCAGGGGAAACTGTGGCTACAAAACATAGCTTACCACCACCAAGTATGGAGTGAATGAAATACCCCTTCTCTACTGTGTGTAAAGCGCTTTGGGTGACTTGTGTCATAGTTAAAGCGCTATATAAATACCATTCCCTTTCCCTTATAACAAAGCTGTTTTTTAAGTGAAACTAGCCCACACTGCTCAGACATATGGAGTCCGTGGGGAGCTGCAGATGAAAGTCTTACGTACCACAGTGTCCCGACTGTTGGCAGCCGTGCCTGTACATCTGCCAATGATCTTATCTATGCATTTCTTGTGGATCGCTGCATTGCATTCTGGGAGGAAGAATAAAGCTCACTTTAGTACTGAGCAGTTCTAAACAGCAATAACAAAAATACTTGTTTTTCTAAGATAAAAAAATACATAAAGGACTTTTTGGGTCAGTGAGTACTTACGCCTGCATTTATAGCCTTGCTTGTTGAGACCCCTAAAAAACAGAAATAAAAAATGGTTAAAAACAATAATTTAAGTAACAATAATATAACCGGTACTGTGTTGGAGCAACTAAAGTTTGAGCACAATGCTGTACTCATCTTTACAGTGACAATTCTGAGTGTGCTGTTTATATAGAGCATTAAGGTTGCTTTACCCCCCCCCCCCCCCCCCCCCCCCCCCCCCCCCCTTGAACCGCCATGTGATGGCTGCCCTTGCCACACATGAAGGGAAGTAATTACCCTGCCCATATTTTAATGATTTCATTCATTTTACACACACTTTTCACACATCACAACATACACTCATTAATCATACCACTCATTATTTGCTTTGATATATTTTGTGTTAATTGGTATTTGTTTTGTCTTTTTAATGGTGTTTGGGAGCCTGGAGCCTGCCTCTTGTCAGTCACCTGAATATGGGAGGTCCTTCCAAGACTCCACCCTGGACTGATCCAAGGCGGCTATATTAAAGGGGAGGGTTAGGTTGAGTTGTTATAGATTTCAGTCTTTGTAATTATTTATTTAAGCTATTTGTTTTCTTTTCTTAGTAATATTGGTTTCTAATTTATTTAGCTAAATCTAACCTCTATTTAGTACATTTGTTTTTTGGTCTATTGTGTATTGTTTAGTCTCGTTATCCCCATGTGTGTTTTCTGGTTTGATCAGCCAGGTTAAATGTCCCCTGTGTGTGCTCTTTGTTAGGTCTTTTTGTCTTGTGTTCAGTGTAATGTTAAGTTGGGAGTTAGATTTAGTTTTTTCAGTTGACTTTGTATTAATTTTGACCTCTTTTACGGGCCCATTGTTATATTTTGTAGTTCTTTTTTGGGCTGAATAAAAGCCTTTATTTTTTGGAAAAGTTTGGTGTGTTCTGTGCCTGGCCATCGGTCTCTTACATACATATCGTGGTGGAGGGGTTTGAGTGCTTGAGTGATCCTAGGAGCTATGTTGTCTGGGGCTTAATGCCCCAGGTAGAGTCTCCCATGGCAAACAGGTCCTAGGTGACGGGCCAGACTAAGAGCTGTTCAGAAGCCCCATATGATGCACACAATAACAAGGTCCGTTACGTCGCCCGGATTGGCGTCACCGGGGCCCCACCCTGGAGCCAGGCCTGGGGTTGGGACTCGCAGGCGAGCGCCTGGTGGCAGGGTCTCCTCCCATGGGACCCGGCCAGGCCCAGCCCGAAAAGGCTACGTGGGACTGCCTTCCAGTAGGCCCACCACCCGCAGGTCCATAAGGGGCCGGTGTAGTGTGATTTGGGTGGCAGTCAGAGGCGGGTGCCACGATGGCCCAACCCATGGACACAGAACCTAGCCGTTGGGACATGGAATGTCACCTCGCTAGGGGGGAAGGGGCCTGAGCTTGTGCGGGAGGTTGAGTGGTATTGGCTAGATATAGTAGGGCTTGCCTCCACGCACAGCTTGGGCTCTGAAACCCAGCTCCTTGAGAGAGGTTGGACTCTCCACCACTCTGGAGTTGCCCGTGGTGAGAGGCGGCGGGCTGGTGTGAGAATGCTTATAGCTCCCCAGCTCAGCCGCCATGTGTTGGAGTTTACCCCGGTGAACGAGAGGGTCGTGTCCCTGCGCCTCCGGGTGGGGGACAGGTCTCTCACTGTGGTTTCGGCTTACGGGCCGAACTGCAGTGCAGAGTACCCGGCCTTCTTGGAGACCCTGGGAGGGGTACTGGAAGGTGCTGCGACTGGGGACTCCGTTGTTCTACTGGGGGACTTCAACGCCCACGTGGGCAATGACAGTGATACCTGGAGGGGAGTGATTGGGAAGATTGGGGATGTTGTCGGGCGGTGGAAGGAATACTTCGAGGATCTCCTCAATCCCTCGTGGTATCGTGTCCCTCGTGGTATCCTGTGGGGGGTGCTCTGGGAGTATGGGCTCCGAGGCCATCTGCTAAGGGCTGTCCGGTCCCTGTACAACCGGAGCAGGAGTTTGGTTAGCATTGCCGGTTGTAAGTCAGACCTGTTACCAGTGCATGTTGGACTCCGGTTCTGTTCATAATTTTTATGGACAGAATTTCTAGGCGCAGCCAGGGGCCGGAGGGTGTCAGGTTTGGGGACCACAGGATTTCATCTCTGCTTTTTGCAGATGATGTTGTCCTGTTGGCTTCATCAAACCAAGACCTTCAGCATGTGCTGGGGCAGTTTGCAGCCGAGTGTGAAGCGGCTGGGATGAGAATCAGCACCTCCAAGTCCGAGGCCATGGTTCTTGACCGGAAAAGGGTGGTTTGCCCTCTCCAGGTTGGGGGAGAGCTCCTGCCTCAAGTGGAGGAGTTCTTGGGGTCTTGTTGACGAGTGAGAGAAGGATGGAGCGTGAGATCGACAGGCGGATCGGTCCAGCATCTGCAGTAATGCGGTCGTTGTATCGGTCTGTCGTGGTGAAGAAGGAGCTGAGCCAAAAGACAAAGCTCTCGATTTACCGGTCGATCTACGTTCCTACTCTCACCTATGGTCATGAGCTTTGGGTCATGACTGAAAGGACAAGATCCTCCTCTGCAGGGTGGCTGGGCGCACTCTTAGAGATAGGGTGAGGAGCTCAGTTACACGGGAGGAGCTCGGAGTAGAGCCACTGCTCTTCCACATCGAGAGGAGCCAGCTGAGGTGGCTCGGGCATCTGTTCCGGATGACGCCTGGACGCCTCCCTGGGGGGGTGTTCCGGGCATGTCCCACTGGGAGGAGGCCCCGGGGAAGACCTAGGACATGCTGGAGGGACTACGTCTCTCGGCTGGCCTGGGAACGCCTTGGGCCCCCCCCCCCCCCGGTAGAGCTGGAGGAAGTGTCTATGGAGAGGGAAGTCTGGGCATCTCTGCTTAGATTGCTGGGCCCGGCCACGGATAAAGCGGAAGAAGATGGATGGATGGATGGATGGAGCCTTATCCCGGTTATGACTGTATTCGGGATATGACATTTACAAGCACCTGGATACTTATATCCCTACATACAGGGCAAAATATATTATCCTGGATATTTAGGGGAGCACTGTGGCAAAATTACTAACATGTGGCTTATTTAACACATTTCAAGTGACACTGAAAGAGAAAAATATCCCATTAAACACTCAGTAAAATGGTAGTGTGCTATCATATCAGTAGTGCAAGATGAAATGAAGAGTTGAAAAAAGCTGTAGTTTAGTCCGAGAGCAGCAGAGACATGACCACTGTAAACAGCGCTGGGGATAACAGTGGCAACTTAGTTTAATCGACTCTGCCGCTTTGCTGGATAATATGAGATCAGGAGTTTTGGGAGCCCAGGTACAAGTTACTGTCGCTATGGGAAAGTTGAGGCTTGCGTGTCTGTGGAGTTTGCACATGCTCAGATCACCTGCTGCGGTCAGAAACCAGGATACTGTGTTTACCTGCCTCAGTATCCTGATTTCATTTGATCAGTTTTCCAGATCGAGTATCCTGGTTTCTTATAACCAGGATATTGAATTCAAGATACTGTGTTTACATGCACAAAGATAAAACCAGGATACTTAAAAAACACAATCATAACCAGGATACCCAAGAGCATGTAAACACGCTCACTTGTCAAAGGAAGAGCAAGTGAACGTTAGCAAGAGTAAAACGACTGAGAGCGTAGAATGGAGACAAAGCCCTGGGAATCCCTGGGGTGGCCAGGTGGGAGTAGACTTCTGGAGCGGGCAGGAGCAAGATACTCAGTCCTGAGCAGGTCTCTACATGTGTGTTAGGACTGCACATGCTTCTGAGTGCTGCATTGCTTATATTGTAAGATGACATATTTTTATCACAAGGAAAAATATGACTATTATATATATGACTAATACTATGTATTATTGTGGGCGATATGACACAGCACAGCCTTAATTCAAGTACAATTTATTCGCAATAAAATCTGGTTTAGTCACCAGTCAGTAAGGGCTGCAACAACTAATCAAATTAATCATTTATAATCGTTTATTAAAATAATTGTCAGCTAATTTAGTAATCAATTAATTGCTAACTGGAGTATATATAGATTTTGAAATATACACTGTGCTGATTGAGGAAGTTTTATTATCATGAAATTTAATGAAACCGTAAAAGAGACAGGACATTTTGTGTTTTGGATGAAAAAATGTCTATTTATACTCTCTATCCAAAAGTCCTCAAGTGGTACTGTTGTAGCTTCATCTTGGTAAAATTCTGTAAAAAAAAATCACACTTTCACTACCTGATTATTAATCGATTAATCCAAAAAATAATCAACAGATTAATCAGTTTTCATAATAATTGTTAGTTGCAACCCTAGAGATGTAAAATGTTCTAAGACATTTTAAAAAATCCATTAAATACAGAGTATTGTTGAGTAATCTATTCATTCATTCATCAACCACTTTTATTGGTTGAGGGTCACAGCAGGGGGCTAGAGCCTTCACCACCTGCTTTGTGCCTTAGGCGGGGTACTCCCTGGACAATGGCGAGTCAACACCAGAGTCAAAACTTAGGCTACGTTCAGACAGCAGGAAAAAGTGACCCAAATCTGACTTTTTTGCCGATACATGACCTGTATCTGACAGTTGATCTGGACAGTGTGAAAACCACAAATCAGATTTTTCCAAATGCGATGCAGGCCAGTTTCATGTGTGGTCCTAAATCAGAAACATATTTGATCTTTTACAATGTGACCACAACCTGAATGGACAAGTCGCATTAAATCTGACTTTTATTCATTGAAATGCAACAGACAGCCCAATTCCACACGGGAAGAGGCGGGAACTGCCCCGATCAAATGATCACAAGCCTGGCAGAAAACGTTAATGGAGCTGAGTCAGTGCAAAAAATGAGGTTTTAAACTTTATTTGTGTTTAAGGAGACAATCCTGTTGAAGTTAAACTTGAGAGACCTTATCGTAACTGTATTAAGGAGAAATGCGAAGAGAAATAAGATGAGAAATATTAAGCAATTAGGTTTGAGGAGTGTTGCTGGTAGATTCAGCATTCAAACATCTTCCAAAATATCCTGAACTTATGGATAAACTGTCGATGAAGCCTCTCACTTCACTGTCCCTCAACCCCAGGTTCTGTTGTATCTTTTTTTGGGTCTGCGGGTCACTTTAGGGCCGGAAAAGGTTCACACACGAGACTGAAAACAGACTCAAGCAAAAAATCTGAATTGAGCATTAAGACCTGCAGTGTGAAGATAGCCTTAGAGACACATACAGACAGACAACCACTCACGCTCACGTTTAGTCACTATGGGCAATTAAGAGTCCACCTAACACGTGCATGTCTTTGGACAATGTGAGGAAGCTGGAGAGAAGCCAAACTGTAGCTTAATGTACTTGGAAAAAAGCCAGTTTTAGCAGCCAAAGTTAAACACTATGTACTCTGTAATTAAGGGAAGTTCCTGTCTCTCTTCTTATCCCCGTGACGTTCTTTCTGAAGTTGTGTGTGATAAGAGCCGCGAGTTCCTTCCCCTTTAAGCTTTTGTTGTCTGCTGTGTGATGCGGACTAACCAGACGAACTCTCGACACACGGAGCAGAACGTGGGCTGTCTGAAGAAGGTGGCGATGAACTCGTGGTTCTTGATGAAGTGGATCTTGGCCTGTTTGATGGCCCCACGTCTGCGGTTTATGGTCGGGGCCTCCTCCTCCTTGGCCGGCTGCTTACCGTCTGTTGGAAGTAAAAGTATGGCAGCCATAGGTGAAATCTTTTTAATACTAATAATGATATGACAGGTTTAAAGGATTAAGACTATATAAAAATACAAGGCTCTAGTCTGGACTAACTTAATCAAATCAAAACAAAAACAGAACCAGGACTTAGTCAAGACCAGGATTTTTTATTTGGAGGGACCATTAGGTATCATTAGGTGCACCTGCTCAACTGATGCACCTTGTCAGCCAATAACATGAACGCCAGAGATCAAAGGAGAATAGCCAGACTGGTTTCAGATTATATAAATGACAGCAGTACCTTGTTAAAATCAAAGTCTGCAGAAGACCACACTGGCTGCCATTTTATGACAACATAGCTACATGGTCTATCAAATAAGGACTCTTAACTTATTAGAAACAATAATATAATTGTTTATCATGCATTTATTAAAAAGACAGAGGATTTAACCACCAAGCAATTTTTAAACATTTTAATAAGGCATATTTTCAGTCATTTTTTATATATTTGTTGTTTGTTCACAGTGTCACACAGCATACCACTCACATTAATTTGGCCATAACTTGATTTTTTTTTTTTTTTTACATTGGATGCCCTTCCTGCCACAGCCAACCATGTGGAGTGACTCTGTCTATATGTAATGCTAAAGGAGAGGAGAGTGTTCAATGATCTGTTTTACCTGTATCGCTTCCTTCCAGAAAGTACTGCACAGCCATCATCACTTTCCCAGACGGATGGAGATCAACCTAGAACAAAATAAACTTGCTTTTTCCTCTGATTTACTGTAAACGTTTTACAAACCTACTGCACTTTTTCGTACCCAGAATTCAGCGCGTCCATTGGCTTTTTTGCAGCGCTCGGCGAGGACAGAGACACCGACGGTGACCTCGGCCAGCGGCTCTTCAGCTGTTTTCATCAGCAGCACCTCCAACACACGACCCTCGTAAATGTGTGCGTCAAAACTGGCTTTCCAGGCCGGGTACATGGTGGGCTTCCTCTGGACCAGAGTCTTACCACGCTCTGCAGAAAGAGAAATAAAGGCTAGATTATTGTGTTGTAAGTTAAGCAGACTGTGACACCAACTGACTACAAGTGTAATGTCAGTGCCTGGGTAGAGAACAAAGACAACTGATTAAATTATTTATAGTAGCAGTTTGGGGTCCGCGTTAGCGCAGCGGTTCATATTTTCTTTGTTCGAGACATCAAGGGTTTGACTGCCAAAAACTACAGCTATCAAATTGTGCCAGTCCCAAGCCCAAATAAATGAACAACTAAAGGAAGAGCAGCCAGCTTAAAAATATACTCCAAAAAGTGAATGATTAGTTGTGGTGACCGCTGAAAGAAGTGGACAGGGACTATTATTTTTAGCAGTAAATTTACATCTAAGTTAATGGCTACATGCTAACAGTCATTGAGATGCTAGACAGTAGGTAAACAACAATGGAAGGTCACAATAGTTTTTCAATGTATGTATAAAATCTAGCCACAAAGCACCACAAATCCTACTTTAGTAGGTTTTAAAAGTGAATTTAGGTTAACTTTTGCTAATGGCACTAGCCACTGGCCTGGCGAGCCAGACTGTCCTGCTTGCTTTTCACAAGCAGAACAGTCTGGTTCCCCATTTGGAGCAACAGTGTTTAGTGTTCTCCTTCGTCGCCTGTTGGTTCTGCTGAAGTTTGCGTTAATGTCCAGTCCTCTGTGAGATTTTTTTCTTTGTCTTGTTTCCATTTTATGTCAAGATCGGATGTCAAGTCCCATTGACATCCGATGTAACAATCGCAATAAAAAAAAAAAAAAAACACTTTTTCAACTGAAAAATTAAACATGTAAAACTCATCTCGGTTACTCACCAGTTGTCAGAGCTTCCTTTATCTTTATGGCACAAAATGGCGGGTCGCTCAGGACAGGCAGGACACCCAGGTCGTAGGAGTTAAAGGCGATCCTCAGGAAGGGAGCCATGTTGGATTGAGGTCACCCGCTCCTGTGGGACAGAGGCTCTGTTATCATGCTGATCATTTTAATTCTACTCATAATTACATTAAAACATTGTGGGCCACTGTTATCAGATTCACAAACAATAGAGGGGCGGCCTTCGTGTTTTAGTGGTGAATGTAAGAACAATGTGAAAACCCAACGTCTGCCCAAAGAGGTCCAGAGGCAGACATTTGGTCTGGATTTGGTCTGACTGAAGCCGCACGCTGACTTTTCACACGTTTGATCTGGCACAGCCTTTCCGTCAACATCTGTTTCAGCAAACATGAAGGTGAGAGGAGAAAAGGGCAAGGTTTTTTATTTTTATGTTTTTTTACTTCAAATGTTAGATAAATATTACAATTACATTTCTGGGTAAAACCGTGTAAAATAAAATTTAATTATTCTGTATAAAGAATATTGTCAGTACATTGAAACTACTACTACTGTACTGTTACTGTAAAATTTAAAGGTACATTAGCTGCTGGATTAAAGTTGTTTTAAAGTTGTTTTAGTGTCTGTCACTTGTCTTTGAGGAAAACTGGTAAATCATATTATAGGACATTGTAATAGGAATGATCTCTCATCTAGGCTTTTTAGCAAAGATTTTAGGATTTAGCATTGTACACCAGAGCTTCTCAAACTTTTTACATCAAGTACTGCCTCAGAAAACATTTGGCTTTAATATAAGTCTTTAATGGACTAAAATTAGCCAAAATATTGACTAATCCAGGACTAAACCAGTATAAAAAAAACTGAATAAAACCAGGACTAACACAAGATTAATTAGAGACTAAACCAGAACTTAACCAGTACAAAAAACAAATAAAACCAGAAATAAACCAGGTTTAAAACAGGACTAACACGAGGACTTAACCAGTACAAAAAAAAGCTGATAAAACCAAGCCTAAACCCTGACCAAACTAAGACTAATCAAAGTCTAAACCAGGAATAAACTAAGACCAAACCAGTAACAAAAAGGTCTAGGACAAATCCAACACTAAATCACATCTAAACTAGGCCTAAACCAGATGTAACCCAGGACTAAACCAAATCTAAACAAGGTCTTAACCAGGTTTAAACCTGGTCTAAACAAGGTCTAAAACCAGGTCAAAACTAGGTCTAAAGCTCTGAACAGGATTAAATCAGGTCAAAGCCAGGCCTAAACAAGGTCTAAACAAAGACCAAACCAGATCTAAACCAGTAACAAAAAAGTCCAGGACAAATCCCAAACTAAATCACATCTAAACTAGGCCTAAACCAGATCTAAACCAGGAGTAAACCAGGACTAGCAGAACTAAACACTGGCTCTAAATTAAACTAAATCAGGATTGAATTTCAAAAGACTCCTGAGTACCACCAGAAGAAGCCCACGTACCACCTGCAGTACCTGTGCCACAGCTTGAGAACCACTGACATACACTTTAAGCTTTTGCCAATCACATGCTCGTATAGAAGGGGGTACAATCCCAAAGACCCCTGAAATCTGTTTTAACATGAAAAACAAACAGACATATCCCTTTGTTCTGGTTTTAGCCTGGTACTACTTTTTTTAAAGGATTACTAGTTTTACAGCCTTAAATATGATTGTATTTTCCTTATTTTTATAGATGAATGCCTGTTTTATTCAGTAAAACACACGAACATGGGGCGGCCAGATCAATATCGCCCTGCACCGGTCGGTCAGTGTTAGCTTCATGCATGACTGGGTGCTTGCATAAATCCATGTGGTGTGGATAAAGCTGTTATAACATCACAGCAGTCAGTTTTGAGTTTGGGCAGTGTGTTCATGTACCGCACCATGTGTAACCCTGGCATTTTGTCACACCCATGTCTCCTAACATACAGCTCCTCTGACAGTTTCCCCTGTGTGTGAATGGCAACTAAAATGCAAATAAAGGATACCTCAAAGTAAAGCTGTGTTTTCCTCTCTGCTTCCTGTCAGAAGTGGAAAGTCACATTACTGCGGTGTATTTTAGAGGAAAATGCAACTTTCTCAGTACATTTTCTGAAACATACTATTACGCAAGTCTCTAAATAAGTGTGGTGGGAAAATGTATAGTAGTAGTGGTAGTGACAGTGGTAATAGTAGTAGTAGTACCAACAGAGTTTGTAGTAGAGCAGTGGTGTCAAACTCAGTTCATGGTTCAGGCCGAAATTCAACAATCAGAGAAGGTCGTGGGCCGAACATATTGTAAATAAAGAAATTATAGTTTAAAAGTGTGCATTTAAATTGTATCATTTTGTTTCTACCACATTTGGTTCTACCACTGCATTCTATTATTTTATACACAGTCTCACAACCTTTTAGTTTGAGTCTGTCATATTTCTGTGAACACAAGAGGACACAGAGCTGTCCTCTGTCCAGAGCTGATCAGTGATAAAACGAGCTCACAGCAGCTTCACTTTGTGACTTTGCTTTATTAAACCCCCTCTGCTCTGCTGTGAGACCACACTCCTTTACCTTCAGTACCTTCAGCTTTGTCCAGAGCGTGTTTATATTCTTTACTGAGCCTGTGGCCACATTAGCTCTACATTAGCTCCACATTTAGCCCAGCTCTTGAGTCCACAGACAGTCTCTCTCTCTTCACTTTTCCTCTGCTCAGTTATTTTGGGGTAAAGCCTGTGCGCGGAGCAGCTCTGCCGGAGTTGAGACAAGTCACAGCGGCAGCAGCAGTACTGCAGGAGGGGCGTGCTACAGAGCTGCTGCACTGCATTATGGGACTCATAGTTCTAGCGGTAAAAACGCTGTATAGTGATGAAAACCTATTAATAGAAATTAGGTATTGTCTCACGGCCGGACAGAAAGGTCTTGCAGGCCGTATCTCTGTAGAAGGTACAGTCTCAGTAAAAGCATTTACTGACTTTCTCGGCAAATTGTGTAGTAATTGTAGTAGAATTGCATAAATATTATCATTGACCGTTCAAAAGGACTACATACTTTATAAAAGTAATCTATAATAACTTCATATTTCAGGTTTAGAAAATGTGTGGAAAAAGTCTGTATCAGACTCAGGTGTTTAGGATCAGACTTTACATTTGTCACTGTGTTGCACTTTTGACAAACTGTGTCCAAAATGCAAAATGAAATGCTCTTACATTATTTTGTGATTAATTAGACTGATTAAAGATTAAAATTCCATCTTTAGATCATTAAATAATTAATAATTAATTCCATTTGTGTGCAGCACCACACAGCCCCCCAGGTAAACGTCCCGATCCCAGCGTGCTCCCAGATTCAGACGGAGTGGTAAAGTTCATTTTCTATCACGAGGAACTTGTCTCAGATGAAATCACTGCACTGGGACTGATTTCTCACATGTGTTCTGTGGAAAATCCTATGGCAATTTGCGGTTTTATTTCCAATTTTGTTGACCTAACTGCAAAATAAAAGGTCTTAAAAGGATCCTGTTACAGTAGCAGCAGTAGTAGGGGTAGTTGTAGTAGTGGTAGTAACAGCAATAGAAGTAGTTGTAATATTAGTAGTAGTACTAGTGATGTTAGCAGTAAAAACTTTCACTAAAATTTACACTCAATTTTTCAATATGTTCTTGTACTTGAGTAATATTTTTAGTAGTAACAGTGTTTCTAGTTGAGTACAGACTGTTCTTCCACCTCTGCTTCCTGTCTGTGAGATTTCTTCGTGTTATGGCTCTAACGTGAGGAGGTGTTTGCCTGAATTAGAGAGAGACACAGCGAGTCCCAACACGACTCTAATCCAAACACAGGCCTGTGGCTGGTATTCACTCTGTCCCCGAAACCCAGGGCCGCCCACAACACCACCAGGAAAAAAATCCACCAGGAAAGAGTGGAAGACAAAAACAGAAGAGAGGTTGCTCCAGAACAAGAATAGGCCAAAAGCCAGACTGTGTCCTAACATTACATCAGTCTGAAATGTGTCCCGTTTGTAAAGGGGCGGGACTTTCAGTTGAATATTTGGAGGTGAATGGCTGAGGCTCCAGCTGTAGTGACCCTCTACTGTGATTAGTTTAACCAATCCCAGCTTAGCAATGACTCATGTGATGTAGTGTGCAAACAACAAACCGACAATAAAACCATATCATAAAAATGTTGTTGGAAATGTTTTTGTTGTTTTTGTAAATGTTTAGCAGCATACATTGTGTTTTTCGGCATCACATTGTAACATTATTAGCAAAATCGTGATATCGCAATATCAAAAGTCTCATAATATCACAGTGGCCTTTTACAATATCGAAGGGTAAGCTCCCATGGCTGATATTAGGGCTGTAACGTACATGTACATTAAAGCTATTTAACAGTAATTACATTACATCACAGTGGGAGATAAATACATTTTTCAAAATTTTTTTCTGCTTCTCTGTACCGAAAATGTACCAAACTGAACTGAAAAAAAAAAAAAAAACTGAACCAATGTACTTTTTTGTTTTTTTGAGAGTTCAGAAACAAAAACAAAACAAAAACAAAAAAAGTACATTGATTCAGTTTTTTTTTTTTTTTTTTTTTTTTTCAGTTCAGTTTGGTACATTTTCGGTACAGAGAAGCAGGAAAAAAAATTGAAAAATGTATTTATCTCCCATTGTGAGGTGATGTAATGTAGTTACTGTTTAATAGCTTTCTGTCCAATGTCTATCCATCTGTGGTCAGAGCCACGGCCGTACACACCCCAGAGGTCACAGAGTCCAGACCTCAGTATTTTTATAATTTTATTTACTATAGAACTAAACCAGGACTAATCCAGGTCTAAACCAAGCCTAAAGCAGGACTAAACCAGGACTAAACCAGGACTAAACCAGGACTAAACCAGGACTGAACCAGGACTAAACCAGGACTAAACCAGGACTAAACCAGGACTGAACCAGGACTGAACCAGGACTAAACCAGGACTAAACCAAGCCTAAAGCAGGACTAAACCAGGACTAAACCAGGACTGAACCAGGACTAAACCAGGTCTAAACCAGGTCTAAACCAAGCCTAAACCAGGTATAAACCAGGTCTAAATGAGGTCTAAACCAGGTGTGCATGTGGGTTATTCGCTTTAGCTCGATCTGAATGACTTGATAAAGGGTAAATGCGTAATCTGCTGTGACTTTTACGGTCGGGTGATGTTGTTTTTAGCGCATTAACAAATTGGACGTGTTGCCTGTTGCAGACATTGTTTAGTTTCTGCGCTCAAGCTCGCGCTACATTATTAAATTTAATTAGAAATACTACTGAAATGATACACAAGTGGATCGAACTGAACATGTCGTACCGAAACGATACACCACAACCGCGTGTACCGTTACACCCCTGGCTGATATATATTGTTCTGTTGCAGAGGAATGACAAAAAGCAAGAGGGAACTACAGAGACCATGATCCTTTGCATGTTTCAGTGCAGCCAATATTATTAAATTACTGTTATTAAACACTTATTTAGTCTTAATCTTTTGAAATATCACAGTAATTAATGCACTAAAAGCTTGTCAGGGCATTTTTAGAGAATCATGAGCATTTCTATAACACAGTGAGCCTCCCCAACAATATCGAAATAAATACTGTACCGTGAGATTAATATCATGATAATATTGTTCTGTGGGATTTGGATATTGTTACATCCTTATTACTAAAGAAAGTTTGTTGCTGTCGCTGAATCTAAAACCGCCCACAGCTGACAGTACTGCCACACCACTGCTGGGTACCCAAACAAATCAGATTTTTATAAATTCATATGAATGATTAATCATTTTTAGGGATGTAACGATACAGTAACTGTATCGATGTATCAATTTTTTCCTATGATACAACTACATCGATACACATTACCATGTATCGAATCGTATTGTTTTCTAGGGAGTGAATATCAATACACATGAAGTATCAATTGATAATATCAAAATTAGAAATGTGTATGTTAAAATAAAACCAGATATGGCTTTTTGGAGATACATTTTGTGCTTTTAATTAAATAAAATGTTATATTCAACTTTTCTTCACTCTCACTCTGCTGGACATAATCAACCCCGGCCGCGGTGCTAGATTTGAGAGTAAACTTTTATGATTTTGGCAAAAAGTTGCTGTATCGATTATCGATACGAAGGTGTTGAATCATATCGAATCGTATTGTTCCAAATTAGCCAATATCGTTCCTGAATTGTATCAAAACACTTCTAATCAATACATATCGTATCGTTGCAAAAACGTATTGTTAAACCCCTAATAATTTTTAATGACAGTAGTTTAGAGACAAACTTTTTGAGCGTAAGACATTGTAAACATGTAATAATTATGTCAACAAAGCACTGACAAATCAAAACTATTTCTGTGTATTACTAGTGTACTTGCTGTTCTCCAAGTAAATTATATCTTACAGTCAGTAACATAATACATAAATTAACAAGTAACTGTGCAATTAATTAAAGCCTCTGCAATTTAAAAACTGCATTGTATAAAATTATACAATGTGATAAATAGTTTAGCCTGACCCAGGACGGCTCTAACGGACTGACTGCTGCTATGAGCTCCAACGACAAGGTTTCGGGAGTCAGTCAATGACAGTGTGGGACCGAGGGCAGAGACATTGATTTTTACATGTACCACTTTGATTTGTTCACTCTGTTACATCGGAAAGTCTGTCCCATGACGAGCTGGTGCTGCACTGTAACCTGCACCTTTCACATCATGCCTTTATTCATATTCAGTGCATGTAATCACTGATTATGAATGCTTCCTGTCAACAGCAGACACTGTCATTTGAAAAGTTCAAACTCAACAACTACACACAGTACAAAGAAAAATTCATAATCACAATTATTTAGGCCATAATTGGAATCACGATTGTTTAAAATGATTATTCATGTGCTGCCAAAATAATAACCTGTAGAGGAAGAGTAGTTTTATAATTCATTTGTGTTAATTAATTTATAGAGGCAAGTACAAGACTTTGGACAATGTTCTGGACAAAGACAAGTGTGCATCTAGCTTTAACAGCTCTGTAAAGTCTCTACATATGGACATAAAGAGCACGCTCGTCATTCAGAGCCTAATTTGATTAATAGTGTTTTCTCAATTATATAGATTTTGTAATCGTTGGGAGCCAAAATATTAATCACGATTAAAATTAAAATAATTGCACAGCCCTAGGTCAGGTGTTTAATAAAGGCTATGAACAAAGAAATGTGTATCAATGTACAAAAATACACAACATTGCAAAAAAAGAAGAAAAATCTAAACTAGAAGCTAGGGATGTGACGAAACACAAATCCCACGAGACAAAACATGAGACGAGATTTTTTACACTACAGAAATATGTATTTTACACAAATGGAAAATGTAATTTATTCACCTGAAAATCATAAAACACAAAATATTTGGGTTCATTTTTAAAATCAGCTTGTAATAAATTGTATTTACTTCTATTATCTGATATCTGAGTTATATGCTGCAGCAAAATGTTTTGCCACAAACTCAACTGACTGATTTTTACCTTCATCAGAATCTTGTGACATTTTGAGCTTACAAGATCACGAGATTGCGAGATCTTGTCTCAACCTAGACGCACTTGGAGAGCGTACACCTCTGCCAAGGCACTGGTCCTGTGTCGCAATGGCAAAGATATGTGCTCAGACCTGGAATCAAACTCAGAAATCTTCTAGTTCAGAGGTAAATGCTCTAGCAATTGATTGAGCGACAAAAGCCTTATATCTCTCAATGGTAAAGAATCAACTAGAAACCATTTGTTGTTTTAGTGAGTGAAGTTAGAGTCTTTGGTCTGTATCTCAACATGGGACAGTCCCTTAAAACACTCCTGGATCTAAAACAGTGATCTGGATTCATAAATTCATCACAAAATGAATCATTCTAAAGCCTTTACACAGTACTGAAACATGTTATTACATTACATATTTATTAGGGCTGCATTGTATTTTGCAAAAACACTGCTACAGCCACATTATCCATCACAACAAACCCTAATGCTACAACGTTATAGACTTGTAATGACCATTTACTCTTTTCATAATCATTTCTAAATAGATCATTTATTCATCACACTGTGAGGCATCCACATAAAAAGACAGGTCCAAGTTTTAATTCTGGCTTAGTCATTGTTTAGTCTTAGCTTAGACCTGACACCGGACCGATGGAAGGTATTTCTTTATATGCTAAATTATGATTAAATTGTGCAAGTTTTTCCATTATAATGCAGCCCCATACCTATTATTAAGTATTTTAATTTGACTACACCTTTCAATTGGTATGACATAATGCCTTAGGTAATGTTCTTGTAGCAGGTTCTGTCACTAGCCTGTAATTACCAGATATTTTGTTGCTTTTTCTTTCTCATTCAAAGACACACTGAAACTACACGCATTTAAATATCAGTACTAGATTCCAACAAAGCAATACTAGCTTTGGTAAGGGTGACAGTTATTCTAGACCACGATGTAGTCCGTGGGAAACGCAGCATGGCTTTCACAGCGCATCAGTGCAGTTCGTATCAGGTTAAGGTCAGGATGTGGTTGACCGCTCCTTCGCTTCTGATTCAACATGTCACACTCAACTTTCCCCCAAAATAAGACTCTTTCTGGGGCGGACCTACCCCCTTACCCCCTTACCCCCTCTGGACATCGGTGCTGAAGCTTTACTCCATTTTAACACACGACATGCCGCCGGTTTTACGCTCAGTCCAGTCGTTTTCAAAGCAGTTCGCGAACATTTTTGACACTTTTTACGCCGCACACACCTTGCAATGCAACCATAGCAGGTAATGGTTAAGTCTCGCCTTCTGGAAAATGAGCCGCCACGTTAGCAATGGGCAACATTTCCACGATATCAAAACAACAAAGCGTAAGCATGTAGTTAATCTAGCGTGGAGGGAGATTTTTACGCATGTTAATGGGAAGAACTAGCAACAGCGGCTCTGGTTACGCGTTGGCACAAATAAAAACGCCAAAAAATGTTCGAAGCGGTCTTTAAGTTTCTTGTTAATAACTTTTTTTAGGCTTAAACCACAAAATCTTCGAGTAAAAGGATGCGACAGAGAACAAACTCACCTCCACGTCCTGCAAACTTGGCGCTTTTTTCCTTTTTTTGTCACCGCGGCTCGCTGAAAGTTGGTGTTTGTCTTCCTCTCTCGTTTTTCACTCTCTGATTCCGTCGATTGAGGAAGTATGGCGCGCGCCCACGAGCCTGCCCCGCCGCTGCGCACGAGCCCGTGACGTTTACCTGCTGCTCGCGCGCACCACGCACGGTCACGCACGCACAGATGGGTGAGGGGACAGTCAAGGATGCAAGGGAAGGGAGGGAAAACTTGTGCGCTAAATACAGAACGAAGTACAGCAGCGTTTCTTTTAGCAAAACCTAAAAGTTAGGCTGTTGCTGTTACCACTGTTACAGACATTTGCAGGTTTTCTATTCAGAATTACTGGACAAAAACAAGTTTAATGCCATTTTGTCCTGAACATGGATGGACATGAAGGGGTCAAAGCCTGAGAAAACGTGGGCTTGGTTTTTAGGGATAAGCCCTGAAGGAGAGAATTTGTCACAGAGACAGAGTAACAGGACACACCAGGCAGCCTGAGAGCCTCGGGCCCCAAGCAGAAAGGTGGCCCCAACAAGAGCCGAGGTTGTCTCTCAGTCATCCAGGCTAATTGAATCACAACAAAAGATTAAAAGAAGTCATCTGGACTTGGCTTTTCAAAGAAGAATTTCACCTCCAAGAGGCTTTCTCAATTCTGTGGAGGAGGTTGTTTACCAAAAAAAAAAAAAAAAAAAAAAGGTGTAAAAAGTTTTTTGGATGTTGTAGAGTTTATACACAACTTATGAGAATTTGGAGACCACTTTACACTACACTTTTTACAATGTAACTACACTGAAACACATGTTATAACAATATAAAACTAATGTTAGAACTAATATCTTGTACTTAGATAATGGAATGTTGTGTACATAAAGTTACAAATGTAATAAATAATACTTACTACACTGCTTTACTGCATTTATCGTCTGCAAAAACAGTACAATGACAACCATACTGTTTGGTTTTATGCAGTATGCAGCAGCCTCTCGTCAGTGTTCATACTGTATATTGTTTACTGGAGAGTCACATGGGGCCGCTGGGTTAGGTTTAGTGGTGCTAGAACTCACCTTAGCAGTGCTGTACAGAGGTGGTTCTAGACCACTTTTAACTGGAGGGCCACACTGGGGCCAGTCTTTTTGCAGGGGGTACATGAGACATTTTGATGTAAACTTGGCCCTATTGTAAAAATTACAGTTAAAAATAACTCTGATATCATCTTTGTAAACATGATTTAAACATATCTTCTCCCTTCGCTAGAATAACCCGTAAAACAAATTTACAATATAATGTGTGAGTTTCATGAGGCCTTTAGGACACTTCAGAGGGGTGGCCACTAGGGGGCACAGGCTCCCAGTTACAGGGGCACTGGCTAACCCTGGCCACCCCCGAGAACCACCCCTGGTGCTGTAGCTTCCCTAAAAATGGTCTGGCTACGTCTTTTGTGCTGCACTGGGCCCAGGGGGTGTAGGGGCCCCTGGGAGTCGGCCCTTGTCCATCTGTGGTCAAGTTTTTACCTTAATAAAAATAAAAAATAAAAAATTATTCAAGTTAAATTTAACCAACTCATTATGACTTATAGGACCTGGATATATCTGCATCATCTTTGAGGAAATAAATGTGTTTTCTTATGATTAATATAAACACAGATTTTAATCATAAGTATTTTGAATTATACTCTGCAAACTGTAAGGACTGGTCTTTGAATCCAGTAAAAACAGCCACATTTTATAAATTAAAAGCCTAATGCATAAACATCAAGTACTGATTAGCTTTATACCACTTGGGCCCATTCCAAAAATCTGCACTGGGGCCCCTCATTATTAAGTTACACCACTGAGTTACTGTATCAGGTGTAGTGTAAAACAAAGTGTTACAATTTGTTTGAAATATGTTTTTTAATTACCACACAACTGGATTTAAATGTCTTACCACATACAAACCATTAGCTGATCATAGAAATCCAGCTTAAGATACAAAATTAAACTCATTAATATAATTTATTTTCATTTCATCAGCTGGTGCCGAAACTGAAAACACATCTCAAAAGTAAATTGTTACATCAAGGAAATACACACCACACACACACACACACACACACACACACATTGATAGACCGGTGTCACAACTTGGTGGGTGTCTTGCTCAAGGGCACAACAGTGTTACAGACTTTTGTTGGTTTCCTCCAGGCACGCTATAAAACAAACGTATAGTGTAATGTTATGAATCTATTTGGTCTATTATTAAAATGACTGTGACCCACCTCTAACCACCAAATGTTAGTTAGTCATAAATTCTTGGTTTTTAGAGATCTTTAAATCATTTTGACTTATCCACACAGACCTAGAAATCCCCTAAAATAACTTTAAAATGTCCCATGTTACAAAAGGGTTAAGCCAAATTGCACATGGCACCTCAAACAAGGCAACAGACGAAGAAAACTAATGTCTTTGACCTGGGACATAAAAATTCAACAAGAGATTAACAGACAATGTGCATTAAAACATTATAATATATGTATATAGGTATAAGATTATTCCATATTTCCACCGTTAATTATTAATGCTAGACCCAATAATGCATACTTTTTACATACAAGTTCAGGCATACGCTTCAACATTTTTTCCCATATCTGTGCAAGTTCAAGAGTAACTTGCCGCAAACTAATAATTACTTGATTTTAAAACAGAGCAGGAGCTGTAGCACTGCTCATGCCAACTCACAGGTGGAGAAAATTGTTTTAGCCAAGGCATGAGCTGCAGGGCTGAAGTTTTGAGTGGGAGAAAAGGGCTTTATTGCCTGCTATTGCCAAGGGATATTATCTTATTAAAATCTAGAAAGCAATTCAAATGTAGGCTTTCCATCTCAATTATTTTTAGGGTATTTTAAGGTGTTTTTCACACTTCACGCCTACAGACACAGTACTCAAGCAAATCTAATTATACAAGGAGCTCAACCAAGCTGAGAAGAACAAAGTTAGCTGTTATTGTTTAATTGACAGACAAATAGACAAAATGTATCACTTCCCTGCAGCCATTTTATAATAACTGTAGCTATTAGCACAAGTTATTTTGTGTTTGTTTCAAAAGTTAAGAAGACCGCAGTTCATCCATTAGCATCAGCCACGAAAATCACACTAAATTGTTAATATACAATTGATGGGGGTTGATGGAGAAACCGGAGTAGGCGTAGGAAACCCTCCCAGACACAGAGAGAACATGCAGACTACACACAAAAAGGCCTGGGAACTGAGCAGGACCTTTTTGCCACAAGGTGACTCCTAATTCAGAGCTGATGGCTGATAAACACTGCAGAATTTTTGGACCAATATGTAGGGCCAATTTTATGAAAGAAATAAATTTAATAGAGCCATTTGTTTTAGTAATGCTTTTAAAAATGGAAACAAATGTGTTACAATTGAAAGTGAGAACAGTTAAAGATTTGTTTTTTGAGAAAACTAAAAATGCAATATCAGTCAAACTTGCTGTGCAGGTAGAGCTTGCGGAGACCTACAAATGCTTTGGATGTTTTTGTTCCACGAGGTTCTGTTCCAGAGAAACAAGCAAAATCTTTTTATTGCTGTTTTGAGCTTTTCAGGCTGAGATAAAGGATTTTGGATGTTTTCTATGAACTGCAGAGTAAGAGTCCAAACTGCTACAAGATGGTTGGGGACTTGACCAAAAATTGTCATAAAAGTGCCAATGGCCGATTGTTTCAGAAACTGCAAAAATCTCTGCTCCTAAGTTAAGGCAAGCGTGATACATCAACTGTCCAGCATAACATGATTAAATAAAGGTTCAATAACAAAAAACATGTATGTGCAGCTCTATAATGCTTTAATAAAAATATGCTAATGTTCTCTACCCAGGCACTGTCACCCCAAACATGATACACACGCATTTTACAGTTTGATTTTTTGATGGCCAATGCTAATTCGTTTACTCACCACAGTACTTGCGTAGCTTAAACTCTACAAAAGGCTCTATATACTTCCTCATTTGCATTTACAAGTGCCTGAATCACAGTGAAACCAGGCAGAAACCAGACTCTGAGGAGGTACCACAGGTGTGTCAGTGTTCCCCTCTCAGTTACATAAGCAACCCCGTCTGACTCAGACCCAGCCACAGGAAGTCTGCAGCAGAGTCGAGGTGTGCACACTAGGACCTCTTTTTTTTTACCCATTAAAGAGCTGACTGTAACAGAGCAGCCTTTCAGAGTGTGTTGCATCCACGCCGTCGGGATACATGTGGGACGTAACCTATATGCAGCAGGCGGGCGGGTGGTAAAATTAGAAAGAGCCATAGAGATTGAATAGAAAACCCCTATGTGTGAAGAAGACCCTGGCTGTGAGTGGGAGGCTGCAGATGTATGTTTTTCATGTTCACTTAAGACAGTGATCCTCAAAAAATGTTTTGTCTTAGTACTGTCTATAATGGACTAAAATTTGTATTGCTTAATAGAGACAAAGCAGGGAGTGAATCAGGGCTAAACTAAAACTAAATCAGGTCGAAACCAGGACTATTTGAGGCATGTACCAGGATAAAACTGAATTAAACCAGGACTAAAACTAAATTAAACCTGCACTAAACCAGGTCTAAATCAGGACTAAATAAGGACATAACCAGGACTAAACCAGATCTAAGCATGGACAAAACTGTGCCTAAACCAGAAGTAGGACTAAACAAAAAGTATACCAAGACAAAACCAGGTCTAAACCAGGACTAAACTGGGCCTAAACCAGAAATAAGAAGCTACTATACTTCAAACTGAATCCCCAACCCGAGCAGGACTAAAACAGTAATAAAACTCTGAGATAGCTAAATCTGAACCGTAAAGGACTCCAGAGTACCACCAGAAGAAGCTTTAAACACTTGGTCTCACGGCTCTTCATAGACGTGAAACCAGGAAGTGCTCCTGCAAGTGTCATGTTCCTGTCTCTGTCTGTTTTGTTTGTTTTGGGGTCACCGCCGGAGCCTCCTGACCTTTCTCCAGGCTCTCATTTTGCCCCTGGACACTCTCATTTGCCCCTCTTGGTCTAGTTGAAGTTGAGTCGTCCTGAGTTGAGGTGCCAGTCCGAGTTGAGTCCAAATCAATTCAAGTTGTGTCCAAGTTGTGTCTACTTATAAAAGCCAATGAAAAAAACAGATTCTGATTTTTATAGGCTACAATACAATGACATTTATCATCTAAGTGTAATTTTAATAAAAGTTATTGCAGCAGTGAAAGCCAACACGCTGCAGACTGTGTTTAGACAGAAGATATTAAAGTAGTGTTGTAGCAGTGGAGCTGTTTGTCCTGCTGAGGAACAGTATTCTATTTAAAACTCGTGGAGAGGTGGAAAAGGTGTAACATCGACCGTGTGGGCTGCAGCAAAGAGTTTCAAAGTGGGACGAAGAGTGTGGTCCTCACTGCAGTCCTGCCTCTTTCTCTGAAGGAGAAGTATACAAACCTAAAAACGTCAAAGCCATGTGTTAAAATAGAGCTAACCTGTCCCCATCGTCCCATTTCCTACATCTGCGTGTAAATCTTCACCTGTTATGTAACAAAGTCTTTGCCTTTAGCCTTCTGCCCACACACTGAGATGAAGACAGAAGACATTCACAAAACGCTGCTCCTTCTGTCAGACCTGAACTGGAAACATACATGTGACTGTGAATTTAGTCTAGTCATACAGTAAGAGCATAAGTGTTTTACTCTGAGTTAATCAGTGCAGAGAAGTATGTATGTCACTTTATTGAGTGGACTGTTTATTGTCTGTTTTATTGATTATGTAGCTGGTCTCTGCATTAGCTGTGCCAGTGGCAAAACTCAATACAGGAGCGGTTTTGTCAGTCCTCAGGGGGAGTGTGGTCTCTAATGTTATTGTTAATAATCGAAAGGCTCGGATCTGGTATCATAGGCTCATTAGCTCTTATATTGGCTTTTGCCTGTATTAGTGGAGAGGTTAGTACTCTTTCCCTCTCTTGTGTTAATGGCCTTGAATGAAACTGGTTGCTTTTTAGTTTCTGTAATGTACATTACTGTACTTGTGCAGTGACGTAAGGCTGACATTTTCACCCACAGTAGCCCTGCACAGTTACTGAGCTGCAGTGATAGAGATTTGTTTTGCTTTATGGTTTTATATCCATGGTGCTGGTGCTATTTCAGTGCAGCTCAAAAATGAGGGACTGCAACTGCAGGTTGTGTCTTCATATTGTGTGCCAGCATCAGGATGAAAAGTTGCTGTTGGTTTTCTGAACGTATGCATGATGAGTTGCTGCAAAGCTGGTGGTGCTTTGTGAATGGAACTCATTTGAAGGAACTGAATACTCTCTGTAAAAAGTCCTTGATGGACAGAGGTTGCATCTCAGTTCACATCTTCTTTTATAGATAGTTGATGTAATTTGACAAAGATAACCCCCAAGATTCGAACATCAGTGTCCTCAAAGTGGTGCCTTTTGTCGCTGAGTTGGAAGGTTTACTGCTGGCTCTGGAGCATGGGACTGACTCTCTGATGCTGATACACTCTCAACAACGTCTAATAACTGCAGTTGGATGGATGTTTAACTATCTCACTGATAGATCTCAATGTGCCAAATCAGAAAACATCTGCTCAGACTTTCTCTCAGTGACTAAAGGGGTGCCCCAAGGCTCTGTTTTGGGGCCACTCCTATTTTCAATCTATATTAACGATGTCGGGCAGGATCTTACTGATACACATCATCATTTCTATGCTGATGATATGGTCCTCTATTAGTTTTACTCTTTCTGCCAGTGTCGCCATATTGCAAAATGCTTTTAATGTTGTACAGCACACTTTCTTACAATTAGACTTTTCTTTAGATGCAAATAAGACCAAGCTAATGCTTTTTACAAAGACAAAGGGTAAACCCCAAAATGTTCCTCAAATTGTGACTCTTGAAGGTACAGAAATAGAATTGGTCAAATCATTTAAATATTTGGGTATTATAATTGATGACACTCTTACCTTTAAAACACACGTTGAGCAATTAATTAAGAAATTAAGACTAAAAATTGGCTTTTATTTTAGGAATAAATTATGCTTCTCGCAGGCTGAGCCACTGGTACATGTTTATATACCAGGGCATCATGTGTCTGCTTCCTCCATATCTCTGTGCTTATATTCACCAAAAAACAGAAGGACAGTATTCTCTGCGATCTCAAGACTCTGTGATGCTCTCTGTACCAAGCAGTCCGCACAGAGACTGGTAAAGTTGCATTTCAGTATTCTGCACCTTCAACATGGAACAGCTTACAAAAAGTCTGTAAACTAAAAGAACTGATCTCAATAACTCAGTTTAAATCACCACTGAAAAGTTTGGAGATGAAATTGATGGTTTGTAGATGTTTTTAGCTAACTCCCTATTATGATTGTTAAGTGTGTGTCATGTATTGGGCTGTTGTTGACCTGTGCTGCTGTCTTGGTCAGGACTCCCTTTAAAAAGAGATTGTTAATCTCAACGGGACTTTCCTGGTTAAATAAAGGTTAAATAAAAAAAACAAAACAAGAGGTTTTGTGGTTTTCCCACACATTCATTGCAATTCTCACTCATTTGGACCTCATAGACCAGTGGTTCTCAAACTGTGGTACAGGTCACATGCTGTACATGGTACATGGTTCTCTTTTAGTGCTAATCAGGAGTCTTAGGGTGTGTTCACACTTGCTCAAACGAACTGGACTTTGCCAGGAAGCGCACCAGAGTTCGATTGAAGCGAACCAAACACAGCAAGTGTGAACACACCCTTGATTCCTGATTTTTTTTTTTTTTTTTTTTTTTTTTTTTGGAGCCAGTTGTATTCTTGTTTTAGTCCTGCTCTGTTTGGGGATTAAATTTGAAGTGTAGCTTACTGCTTGGTCCTGGTTTAGGCCCAGTTTAGTCCTGTCTTAGTCCTGTCTTAGACTTGTCTTAGACCTAGAGGCTCAAGCAGAGACAAATGTAGGCAATAAAAATGAATTTATTGAAATAACTTTGGTGCTTAGACCCCAGCAGGAAAGACATTTTGTGATGCACTGAAGGAGCAGAGCAGGGTAGAAAATAAAAGCCCCCACCCCCCCATCCCCCAGAGCCTAGACACTGGTGCTGGTGGAGACAAGGTGGATCTTCAGGTGCAGAGATGAATATATTCACTGCAGAGGCGGTGATGGGGTGGAGGAGGGAGGACCAAGCTGAATAGCTGATTATGAAGCAGTGAGGCCTGTTTGAATTTGCTGATTGATGATAGGCTGGGGCCGAGGAGGAGCGGCATTTGTGGGAGATGAGGAGGAGTTTTATAGGCAGCAGGTGTCAGTGAGCGGCGGCAGGATGAGCTGGGGAGGAGTCTTCCAGGCTGAACTATTCACTTTACTCTATTAGTGTGGTTTTAGTGCAGGTTTAGTCCTGATTAAGTCCTGGTTTAAACCTTGTTTACACCTGGTTTAGTCCTGATTTAGTCCTTGGTTAGTACCTTTTTATTCCCTCTTAATGTATGTTCTTATTTAGTAATTCTCATTTTAGTTCTGTGAAGATGGTACTTCAAAATCCAAATATTTTCTGAGGTGGTACTTGGCATAGACCACATCTGTGGCTAAACTAATCTCTCATAATGCTTTCTTGTATTTTTTCCCTTCTACATTCAAAACTCTGTCTAGATACAATCTTTTTGCCTTTATTTCACTATGACATGGATGACCAGGAATCTCCACATTTTATACCTTTTATCCATTACAGTCTCTCATAAAACCATTCCCAAAAGAATAATAGTGCTTTCAGCTGCTCTGTTTTATGCAGCTATTGTCGTTCTTGGCACTTAGCACGTATCCCTTCCCACTGTCATTAAACTTGAACCAGCGCCAACGTTCGGGCCAGCGTCATCGTCACAGCAGAGGCATGTGAAGTTTTTGTGCAGCAGAAGGACTTAGTGGGAAGGAACAGGTGCACCAAATCTGGGATAATCACTGCTGACAAAAACACCATTTGTGAGGAATGTGGGAGAAACGCCTCAAGCAACACAGAAATGTAAGTCACACACAGCTCTGGACAAAATAAGAGACCACTGCAGTTTATTCTTCTGTCAACCATCCCAGGCCAGTGTCTGTTAAACTTCTTCGCACGCCTCACTCTGCTTCATGAGCTCACAGGTCGTCAGGCAAAGCTGAGAGAGAGGGTATACAGCGGTTCTCAAACTGTGGTACTTGTCCCTCTGGTGGTACTCAGGCTCTTTCTTGCAGTGCTTGATGATGAAAACCATTAAATGACATTTACAGACTGATTAAGTTTAAGTTTAGTCCTAGGCTAGTTCTGGGTTTTAGTCCTGCTTTAGTTTTTTCAGGATGTCCTTAGTCCTCGTTAGGCAAAGTTTAGTCCTGGTTTTGGCTCAGTTTGGTCTTGGTTTAGTCTTGTGTTAAGGCCTTTTTGAACAGAACTTTAGTCCTTGTCTATTTGTTCCTGGTTCAGTCCTGCTGTAGTTTTGGTTTTGGCCTAGTTTTGTCCTGTTACAGTCAGTGTTGTGCAAGTTCACACTTTTCATGAACTAGTTCAAAGTTCAGTTCACACACATGTTCAAAGTGAACTGTTCATGTTCATAGTTCACAATTTTAATTTTGAACTAGTTCAAAGTTCAGTTCATTTTATTTTTAGGTGAGATATGTAAATGAAAGGCTGAACTTGTTTTTCAAACTATGACTTCTATCACGATACATGTACCTACCTTCTAGCCTCACTGTAGATCTTAAATTCTATCACACAAAATGGACGTTTTTGCATACATAAGCTTGCACAGAAAGGTAAGGTTTTTTTCCGTCAGAGTCTTTGTGTGACAATGTGTAAAATGTCTGTAAATGATCATAGTTAGAGGCAGCATCGTCTGTGTTCTCTGTGCCTTCACTTGCACTGCCATTGTCAGACTGCTGCTGCCCACTCCAGTGTTGCTCTGAAGGCTACGCTCGTTGTAATGCTTGCTTGTGCAGTGCATCATGGGTAACGTAGTGTGAAGCCAAAGATATTAGATTCGACTATGTTTGGCTTCACACTACGTTACCCAAGATGCATTGCGCACACAAGCGCTCTCTGGTGAAGCGGTGCAGTTTTGGAGTGGAGCCCGTGGGCAGTGAGTGACAGCGCTGTTTAAAAAGTGCGATCAGACCTCGTCACTCGACTCAGGTGAAAACAAATTCCGACGTTTAATTGATGTGACGTATGTCGTTCATCTCACATAATCTGAACAAATTCACGTTCACGTTCTTGATTTACAAATGTGTTGCGTTCAGTTCAAAGTTCACATAAAAATGAACGTGTTCAATGAGCGTGTTCATTTGAACTCGTTCATGCACAACACTGGTTACAGTCATGCCTAAGATTAAGCCACTATTTGAATTGTGGGTTTTACCTGGGTTAGTTCTGGTTTAGGCCCTTTTTAGTCAGTTGGTCCAAGATGGTACTTGGAAAGCCATATATTTTCTGTGGTGGTACTTGGAGTGAAAGATTTTTCTATCAACCCAACAGCAATGGAGAAAAAACTGGTGGAGAGCAAGACACAGGAAAGCTGTGATTACAAATCAGGGTCTGGATGTAGAGGGATTGTTTGGTCAGTGCTTCCTGGAGTGAGCAGGGGTTTGTGGGGGAGGCGAAGGTTTGTGGACCTGAGCATTATGAGACCTCAGAAACTCTGCGCCAGAGAGTACAAGGATTAATCAAACATGTGTGAATGAAGCCAAACACAACTCCAGGTATGTTTTTTGACGAGGGAACAATATTACAACATGGCATAAAGCTCAGAAAAGGCCAATGCTCAAGTTCTGCAGACACTGCATCATTTCTCCTATTTTGATTAATTGTATTTTTCTTTAAGGATGTGCGATAAAGCAGTGGTTTTCAAAGTGTGGTACAGGTATCACTGGTGGTACACTGGCTTCTTCTAGTGGTATAGAAGCATTTTGCAGTTTTGATTTTGTTTGATTTAAAGTTTTATTCCTAGTTTAGACCTGGTTCAGTGACTATCCCTGGTTTAGTTTTAGTTAAGTCCTGGTTTGGTCCTGGTTTAGTCAAGATTCAGGCTCATTTTAGCTCATTAAAGATGGTACTTTCAAAGCCAAACATTTTCTAGGTTGGTACGAGATGTAAAAAGTTTGAGAATCACTGCTGTAATGAACAATAGTTGTTCAGTTCACCATGCTGCAGCTATAAAAGATAATACCTGAGAAACTGATCCTTTTGCAGTGGTCTCTTTTTTTTCCATAGCTGTATTTAGTAAAAGCAGTAGCAGGAGGAGGAACAGTGAAAGTGGGTCTAAAGAGGTTGATAAATGATGTGTCCCCTATGTAGGGCAAGGCAACTTTTCAGGAGCCCCAGAAAAAAAGACGAAAAACTTTGAGCTGATTCTGGGTCAGTGAAACCCGTAGGGGAGCAGAGCGGCCGGGGTCTGACTTTAGCCACTGCAACAGCTCTGTGGTCGGGTCCATCACTCATCTCACTGTCGTCACTGCAGGATTCACACAGCAGCAGCTCTGAGTGCGTGTGTGTGATCTGAGGCAGAGAGGAGACCGGTCCAAAACACATCCTTATACTTACACTTATACATTTATACTGTATGTTTTGTTATGTCAGGACTCAGGAGGAGCAGCACGTCACACACTGCATGTTTTACTCACCAACAGCAGAGTCTGTCCCTGTGTACTGCAGATGGTGGGAAGAATGGCTGTCCACACCTGAAATGATCTCACATGAACCGCCAACACAACCATTAGAAAGACGTCATGGGTACAAGCATGAATGGTTTTATTTGGACATTTAAAAAAAAAAAAAAACAGTGCAGCAAATATAAACATGTAATCAGAGGAGAAGTGGAGTGGGAGGAAGTAAACACTTGTTTAATCCCACCTCCTTTCCACCCTCCATCCTTCACCACAATAATCAATTCTGCCTCCCCCCTAAAGAATTTAAGACGTGCTCCAGAGCTCTCATTGTGCTGCAGAATAAATGCCTACCTGTGGAATTACTGTTCCCTTGCTGTTCCCTTCAGAGGTCATCACAGCGAATAACCTGCCTTCATCTAAATCCATCCCCTGCATCCTCTTCTCTCACACCGACTAACTTCATGTCCTCTTTCATTACATACATATATCTCCTCTTTGGCCCTTCCTCTAAACTTCCTGCCCCAGCATCCTTTTACCCATACATCCTCCCTCTGTCCAAACCATCTCAGTCTGGCCTCTCTGACTTTATCTCCAAAACATTGCACATGAGCTGTCCCTCAGCTGTCCCTCATTCTTAATCCTGTCCATCCTCGTCATGAACAAAGAGAACCTCAACATCTTCAGCTCTGCTTCCTCCAGTTCTGTTTCCTGTCTTTTCCTCAGTGCCACTTTTTTCCTTTCCTTTCCTTTTTCCCATTCCAACCTGCTGCACTGTGTCCATTGCTCTGGACTAACAATAAATAAGATAAACCCAGACTTCCTTGCTAATATAAGTTCTTAATACATGTGTTTGAACTGCTTTATATTTTTGGCATTGTTAAGCTCCTCATTTTTCATATTTTCATTGCATAAACAGAAACACAAAAACCTTTCCAAGCAGCCAAGCAGATTTAAAATTATATTAACCCCCTTAGATTTCCTTTTCTTTCAATGAAAAATCAGACTCCAGTGATAAACAGAATGTCTCTTTCACCTCTCTCCCCCATGATTTTCTGTTACTACTCAACAATCCTGTCTAATAAAGTCCTGAAAGGCCAGTAATACACTATATTTCCACCCACCCAAATAACTGAATAAGGATTATGGTGTGGGGTTGTTTTTAGGAGCTGGGCTTGGCCGCTTAGTTCCAGTGAAAGGAACTCTGAATGCTTCAGCACCAAGAGATTTTGGACAATTGGAGATGGCCACTTACTGTTTGATATCATGAAAATCAGAGAAGCCAGAAACACTGAGGCCATAGTGTGATTGTGGTCAGTAAGGTTGACTTTTACTGGAACAGACAGAGGTGACAGAGATCCCACTACTACTACTCACTACCTCCTGAGTGTCTCAAAGTCTGCCCCCACTCACTCCTACAGAGAGTTTGAAAGTCTGCCCCCCGAGTGTAGTTTCCACACAGCTTATATAGGATACAGGAGAAGTAAAAGTGCCTGGGTTTACGTATAGACTGGTCAAGGATGAACTAAGATTAGTTGGTTAGGGTTCATCTTTCATGCCTAGGAGAAGGTGGGCACATGTCCACTAACATCTCATGACCCAACATGGAGAAGGGTCACAGCTGCTACATACAAGTCAAGAAAGCAGGAGACATTCAAAAATTCATGATATCACTGTTCCAACATGACTGCACCAGAGCACAAAGCACGGTCCATAAAGACACAGATGAATGAGTTTGCTGTGGAAGAAGCTGACTGACCTCAACCTGACAGAACACTTTTGGGATGAATTAGAGCAAAGACCGCAAGCCAAGCCTTTGTCCACCATCAGAACATCAGACACACATCAGACACGTAGATAGATGCAAGGGTGGGCCCACGTCATATTAAACCCTATGGATTATTATGGGATGTAATTTAGGTTCATATGCATGTAAAGGCCTTTGCAACTATAGTGTATCTAAAGAGAAGAGGCCCACCAGGAGGTACCTCAATGGTTCACCTGGCAGAGTGTTTTGATTTTTTTTTTTTTCTCTCTCTCTCTCCTTTTTTATTTCTGACTACTGTCTCTATCAAAGAAAGGCAAAAAAAAAAATCATTAAAAAGCCGGGCACCAGCTACTCTCTGAGGATGCAGGCTGTAGTAAGTTCTCATACTAATAATCCTTAATGTGTAGGTGATTTTTTGTTTTATCCATCTAGAAATTAAAACTTCCCTCTCCCCAGACACTTCTCCTAGCTCCTTCAAGGGAAAACATTCACAGGCCAAAAAACATCAGCATGTTGTAGGTCGACCCTGGGGCCTCCTGCTGGTGGGACATGCCTCAAACATTTCTCCAGGGAGGGTCCATGATGCGTCCACAACAGATGCTCGAGCCTCCGCTGCTCGTCTCAGTGCGGAGGATGTGGATGAGGCAATACTTATTTTCACAGGACGTCTGACCAGCTGTCTAAATAATAACAAAGAACTGGAATATACTGTGAGCACAATTAATTACAGAGGGCTCCTTCTTCCCACCGACTAAAGACATGCATGAGGATAATTGGTGACTCTAAACCAAAAAAAAACTTTAAAAAACAATGTAAGTGCATAAGAACAAAACAAACCCGCACACAATTTGTCTGTGTTCGAAGGCTCCTTTACTAATTTCTCAATACAGTACAAAATCCAGGATATTTAATAGTAGATAAGACCATATACATAAAACATTAAGTGCACCTTTTCGAGTTAAAACTATGTAACATTAGTCAGTATATTCTCTTAAGACAATACATATATTATGCATTTAGATCAGTGCAAAAAAGCATCAGAATTCACCTGGCAGGACGACAGCCAGTGATACAGTACATGGTAATGCTTATGAGTATAAAAGTACTCAGTCCATTAGTAAATACATGAATCCCAAGAGAAGAACACATGCGAAAATAAAGGCATGAGCATATATAGGCATTTGTGAGACAGAGACGTACACAAACTGGCCACGTTGCTGGGCACACTTGTGATAAATGCAAATATCTAATTAACAAACCACACATCAGCAACTCAGTGCATTTAGACCTGTGAAGACAAAACTGCTGAAGTCCAAACTGAGCATCAGGATAAAGAAGAAAGAGGATTCACTTTGAACGAGGCATGGACTGATCTGAGTATTTTAGAAAATGCTGATCTACTTGGTTTTTCACACATAACCATCTCTGGGTATTACAGAGAGTGGTCAAACAGAGGTCATCAAATCAACTCCTGTTGTGTCAAAAGCCAAACACAAACAGTGGGGTGACCGGGCCATCTCTGTTGCCGGACCCAGACTCTGGAACACGCTGCGCCCCGATATGGGCACCATCACAGATCTGTAGTCTGTTTAAATCTAGGCTTAAAATGTATTTATAGATTTTAACATTCAATGCTGTGAGATTTTATTTTATTCTATATTATAGTAATTTATGTTTTTTATGGATTTATTGGTTTTAATTTGATTTTATTGGAAAACAGATGGGTCACATGGACTTGTTGATTGACTGGTCTGAAAAAGAGAAAATATCCAGTGAGCGGCAGTTTTGTGGCAACAGAAAGACAACACTAAATCAAAAAAACATGGTGATACTACTATCACTTTAAATCACAAAAACTGGACAAGAGAACACAATCAGCATCAGGTGGACCTGATTTGAAGTTCTTTATTTATAATAATAATAATAATAATAATAAAATAATAATAATAATAATAATAATAATAATACAGCTGTCTGTTGTTTTTACTGGAGTTTGACGCAAAAGCAGGTGCTTATAGTCTGCATAGTTTTATTCAAAACCATAGTGATTATTACTTAAGGATTAATAATATATATGTGTGTATATATATATATATATATATATATATATATATATATATATATATATATATATATATATTTTTTTTTTTTTTTTTTTTTAAAGACATTTAAACTAACTACTAACTAACTATTCTATTGACAGATTAAAGAGGATTTAAAATTATTTTAAGGTAAAAAAAACAACTAAAATAATAATACAATTTGTTCTGTAACAGAGGAATGTGCTGTGATTGTGGCCTTTGTCCATCTAAATCAGATTTAGATGGACAAAGGCCACATTCACAGCACATTCCTCTGTTACAGAACAAATTGTATTATTATTTTAGTTGTTTTTTGTCCATCTAAATCAGATTTAGATGGACAAAGGCCACTCTCATGGGCTGCTGAACTACTACTAATAACTACTAATACCTAAAGAGCAACTTAAACCTAAACCACTTTTTTAAACTGGTCAGCTGTACAAATGGGGCTTTTGTGACGCATCTCATTATTTATAGTTATATCTTTGATCACTGTCTAAGTTCATATTTTGTCAGTCCTCCTGAAGTCAAATGGTGAAAATTATTCACCAAAATTATGAGTATTTCAGCCCCACTCATTCCACAGCTTCTGTTTGAGCAGGCAACCATCAAGCAGGCTGAAAACATTTTGTTTGACACATCACATGTGCCGATGAACACAGGGAGGAGGTTCAGGGTTCCTCTGTGTAAACACAATCGCTTTAAACATTCGTTCATCCCTCTGTCAATCAAACTGCTCAACGAACAGCGAGCACAAAGAAACAGAAGGCTAAAATGAGGTTCAGTTTATTTGTATGTGTTCATATGTGGACAGGTATGTCCATATATATGGATGTATTTGCAGTATGCTTGAGATTCTGTGCACCGATATTAATGGATGTATGTTTTATTATGTAAGTTATTTAATGTTTTTATAACTGTATTATATGCATTGTATTGTATTGCAGCACTGCCCTTTTCTAAGACAAATTTCTCCTATGGGAGACAAATAAATATACCTTAACTTTAATACACCTGTGTTACTACACCTGTGTTACTACACCTGTGTTACTACACCTGTGTTACTGCACCTGTGTTACTACACCTGTGTTACCGCACCTGTGTTACTACACCTGTGTTACCGCACCTGTGTTACTACACCTGTGTTACTCCACCTGTGTTACTGCACCTGTGTTACCGCACCTGTGTTACCACACCTGTGTTACCGCACCTGTGTTACTGCACCTGTGTTACCGCACCTGTGTTACTACACCTGTGTTACCGCACCTGTGTTACTGCACCTGTGTTACCGCACCTGTGTTACTACACCTGTGTTACCGCACCTGTGTTACTGCACCTGTGTTACCGCACCTGTGTTACCACACCTGTGTTACCGCACCTGTGTTACTGCACCTGTGTTACCGCACCTGTGTTACTACACCTGTGTTACCGCACCTGTGTTACCACACCTGTGTTACCGCACCTGTGTTACTACACCTGTGTTACCGCACCTGTGTTACCACACCTGTGTTACTACACCTGTGTTACCGCACCTGTGTTACTACACCTGTGTTACCGCACCTGTGTTACCACACCTGTGTTACTGCACCTGTGTTACTGCACCTGTGTTACCGCACCTGTGTTACTGCACCTGTGTTACCGCACCTGTGTTACTACACCTGTGTTACCGCACCTGTGTTACCACACCTGTGTTACCACACCTGTGTTACTACACCTGTGTTACCGCACCTGTGTTACTACACCTGTGTTACTGCACCTGTGTTACTGCACCTGTGTTACTACACCTGTGTTACTGCACCTGTGTTACTGCACCTGTGTTACCGCACCTGTGTTACACCTGTGTTACACCTGTGTAACTGCACCTGTGTTACTACACCCGTCTTACTACACCTGTGTTACCGCACCTGTATTACCGCACCTGTGTTACTACACCTGTATTACTGCACCTGTGTTACCTGTGCCTCATGTCTCCTCCCACTGCCCTGTGCTCCCTGCGCCCTCACCGTCTCTCTCGCCTGCGCGCTCGTCCCTGTCCTGTAGTTGCCAGGTGTGGTTTGTCGTTTTCCCAATGCCACGTAGCCCCGCACTGCTTACCATTCCACAACACACCCGCCCCTCGCCTCGCCCATACAAAGGGAACTAAGACAAGAATGCCGGACCTCTGCTCTCTACTCTGTTAGGCTTGTTATTTTGTCACCTCCAAAATGATGCATTTGTGGGACAGAAGGCTACAGAATGAATGAAGTCACAAATGGATTTACTCCCCCCTCTACATCCACATGACTTCTTTCAGTGATTTGGTGATCAGGTTTTAGATACTGTCTGATAGAACACAACAAACACAAGTATAGATGTACATACACACGTATCTGCTTTTTCCAGTGAGATGGGGTTTGATGTGTATTTTTTTTATTTATTTAATTTTTCTCAGTTATTTTTTTTTCATTTCTCCCCCTCTGTCTCTAGCTGGTCTCTACCCACTTTTTCAGCCTTTTTCTTTCCTTTTTGTGGGCAGAGGAAAGGCCTGAACGGGGTTGAGTTGCTCTTTAAACTAATACTACTGACTTTGCTACCACTACTATTACCTCCTACTTTGCCACTTTGAGGTAAAAAAATTGCTTTACTCATTTAGAGATTCTTTTTAATGTTCACTCTTAAAAGTAAAAGTATGTTGCAGAAAAATATACTCAGAAAGTACATTTGAGTAAAAGTATGTAGTTACTTTTTTGGCGTAGGTGTAGGCCACGTTCAAAGTCTCTTAAATCTCATTTCTTCTCTATTCTGATGCTCAGTTTGAACTTCAGCAGGTTTGTTTTCAACATGTCTCAGGACTAAATGCACTAAGTTGCTGCCATGTGATTTGTTAATACAATTTTTGCATTTAAAAGCATTAGGACAGATGTACCTAATGATATGGCCAGCACATTTACATTTTTGTTTCTTTCAGACTATAAAAATAACCCACATCTTTTACACGATTCAAAAGAGTGCCAATAACGAGTTGCTTGGAGAAATACAGGTCAGGTTGCACACGCTGGCAGGTATCTGGGCCACTCTCTCTGGGCTCTCGGTCCCACCTGCTGCATCAGCGGAGAGGACACACTGAGGTTGGTAAAGTAGGTGATGGCGTCCCCTCGAACAGTACAAGATGTCTTAGAGTTTTCTGTCCGATTGGGAAATGTGCAGACGCAGTCACGTTTTCGGTGTTGGGTCAGTCTCACAAAAAGGTCATTATAAAACCGTCGCTTCCTCCATGGCGTTGGCCCATCTGTGCAAACAAACAGGTGTGAGATCAGAAAATAAACAGGAAACAATGCAAGTGCTGTCTCAGTTTTATATTAGCGATACTTTAGAACAGTGGTTCTTAAACTGTTACACAGACGTTTTTTTGTTGGTACTCAGGAGTCTTAAATTTATTCCTGATTTAGTCCTGCTTCTCTTGGTTTAGGCACTGTTTAGTCCTTGAATTGTCCTAGTTTGATTGTGCTATAGACCTTGTTTAGTCCTGGATTAGCTTCAGTTTAGATCTGCACATTTAGGCCTGATTTAGTTCTGATTTAGTGCTGATTTAGTTGTGATTTAGACCTGGTTTAGTCCTAGATTCGACTTGGTTTGGACCTGGTATAGACCTGGTTTAGTCCTGGATTATCTTCAGTTTAGACTTGCACATTTAGGTCTGGTTTAGTCCTGATTCAGTCCTGATTTTGTTGTGGTTTAGACCTGGTTTAGTCCTGGTTTGGTCCTGGTTTAGACCTGCACATTTAGGCCTGGTTTAGTTCTGATTTAGTTGTGATTTAGACCTGGTTTAGTCCTGGTTTAGTCCTAGATTCAACTTGTTTTGGACCTGGACCATAGTTTTGATGTGGCTTAGTCTTGACTAATTTTTATTTATTTTTTGTCCATTAAATGGTCCTTGGAAACCTAAACAGTTTCTGAGGTGGTACTTGGTTTAAAAAGTCTAAGAAACAACGGCTGTAGAGTATATTTTTGCTGGATTTGCTAAACAGGCTCTCACTTGATTATGTCAACGTAAACAATCATCTTTATTCACAATGACACATTAATATCTCACTTCTGAGCCGTGAAGTTGTCCTCTGCTTTAAAAGTGTAATAAAGTGTGTTTTTGTGGTAAAGCTGGAAGACCGTGGACTCCTCCTCTCCCTGAAGTTTGTCCGGCAGCTTCACAGTGAAACCCAGCAGAGGTAAGCTCTCCGACGCCACCTTCTCCTGCAAACACAACATTCAGTCACAGACACTAAATGATAACATGGTTTTCACCTTTCAAACCTTTTAAAGTTTAGATTAAAGATTAGATTAAAGTTCTAGAGTCTATACACAGCAGAGAAGTGCAGACAAAATAGAGTTTTTAAAACATAGATATAGATATATAAAATAATGTTAGCACTATTACACATTTTTCTCACAACCAGTGCTATAAAACCATTGCTCTAATTCATTGTAATTCTGTGATTTTTGGTCCGAGCCATCTCGTTTAGGTTTTTATTTTTATTTTTTGTGTGCATTTGAAGTACTGCCGTGTGTACAAAGTTTTGTTGCCAAATGCTCATGTGTGAACTAGAATTTTTTTATGTAGAAGATTTATGATATGTTTATTATATATATTCCTGTATATATATATATCCTGTGAACATTTAGTCTGTGCCTAAATGAATGTGATACAGGTCCAAGGGGAGCTCAGTTTCCCCTCACCTCTTGAGCTCTGTAGGTGTAAAGCACCTTGTCTTTGAGAAGAAACCACAGTCTTTTCCAGTTCCTCTTGCTCTTACTGCGCTGCAGAGCCCCGCTCATCGAGCCCTCCTCACACACGATCACCTGCAGAACAACAGGAAGAGCTCTGAGCTTCACCGCACGGCTCACAGTCGTGTTACAGAAACAATAACCTAACTAAAAACAACAGGATAAGATCTCACACGTCTCACACACGAGGCTTTGAGGGTTACATGAATGCAGTCTGACCTGGTTAAAGGACAGAGTGCCCCGCCGATGTTTCCAGATGTTTGGGGGGTGAATATTCTGAAACATGGCGGATAGAGGCCGACTGGTGCGGGTTGGACGAGGGCTGTCTTTACCTGAGACTGTGGACACGTCTTCACCTGGACATAATAATTCACATTATTATTACAACACAACTGCAAAGGATTATCAAAACAAAAAAAGATGTTTATGTTTTAAAAGTTGAACTGTTTTATTGTCGCTATTTGAGGCTCAGTGGGTGAGATGTAAGCGGTCAGAAACAGTTTGCTAGAAAAACAAATTTTATATAAAATGCATAGGACAATGCAGGAATATTCATATGTATATGTCAACTTGTCTCAGCTTTCTACCATGTTATAATGTTGTTCCTTCATCAAAAACATACCTGGAGTTGTGTTTTGTTTCATTCACACCTGCTTATGTATTCCTCTATTCTCTGGCACGGCCCTTCTGTGGCCTTAAAACGCTTGGTTGCATGAACCTCTGCCTCTCCCATGAAGCCCCGCCCACTCCAGGAAACAGTGACCAATCAACAAGCCCTCTACATCCAGTCTGCTCTCATTCATTTATCCAAAAAACTGTGTACAGCTCTGTTTCCTCACAGCTATTTTTCATTTTGTAGTAAAATGGCATCATACAAAAAATTTAAGGAAATAAAAAGCTTTTTTTCCTCCTTTCTGTATTTAAAAGAGGGCAACACTCTGCTGCCCTCTGCTGGTCTCTTCACCTGTTTCTTTATGGGACCAGCACTTATTAAAAACATTTTCTTTTAGTCACATAATGTTTTTAAAGGTTGTAAAACATGCTGCTGTTCTAGAAATGACCAAAACTGGTTTAAAAATATGAATAAAAGCATAATATATCCCCTTTATAGCAAAATAAAATGCGTCAAGCCACTAGTGGAGGTTATGTCACCAGAATAACATTTAATTAGATAGACGACACAAGTGTTCTTATAAGTTTTGGCCAGGCTGTGCAACAAAGTATACAGCTGCCAAATATTTTTGCAACACCAGACAAAGGCAGTTTACCAATAGAGGCTATAATGACAGTAGGTAAAGTGACTCTCATTAGATCTGTTGCAGACTCTGGCATACTGTGTAGAGATCCATGTTATCAGTGCACAAATGCATAATTAAAACAGCTTTATATCTAACTTTTAAGGCAGACAGCATGGACTCTAATGAACTAAAGGAGACAAAACTTTGAACACCTGTTTCCTGTTCAAGTGAGCATCAAATTTTGTGTGCAGATATTATTTTAATGATTTTTTTTTTCCCCAGGTGTAATGTTATGAGTTCCCACCTCGCTTCTTCAGTTCGCTGTAGCAGTGGTCACACACTCGGGCCATGCGATACTTCATGTACTTCAGGGGAAATCTGTTTTTGGAGCAGCTCCGACACACAATCTGTGACAAAAGATAACAGACACTTAAACCATGCTCTCCTGTTTTTTTTTTTTTTTTTTTGCAAAGATACACCAGAGAGGGTGCAGAGGGGCTTTATTCACCCTGCAACAGCTCATTTAGCCATCACACTGACTCCAAAGCTGTTTAATGTATGTAAAATAGTTGCAGAGTTCCCCTTTAACTTCAAATCTCTATATGAGGTAGTGTTTTAGTTTGTCGTACCCTCCCACAGCTGTTGCAGTGGTGGCGGTGCATGGTCAGGCTGAAGTCTGAGGTACAGTTCATGCACATCGTCACCTGAGACACTGGGACAAAAGTGGGGGCCTTTTCTCCTAAAGACAACCACGGACGATCTCTGGACTGGAGAAAACACACATAACATATACAGACCATGTTATATCATTGTAGCATGGAAATGTTAGGTAATGTTAGTTCATTTAAAGGAACACATGCAATATATAGATTTAGTACACACATAGTGAAATATTTCTAGCATGTATTTGTTTGTTGTGATATGTATGGCTTACAGTTAAAACAATTCAGTATCTCATATAATTAAAATATCACATAATCATTTATCATTTCATCCATTTTTTCTTGTCGTGGGTACTGGAGCCTATCCCATGGGCCTTAGGTGGGGCACACTCTGGACAGGGGCCAGCCAGTGGCAGGGCTGACACAGACAGACAACCATTCACTCTCACATTCATCATTAGAGGCAATTTAGAGTAACCATTTCACCCAACACATGCATTTCTTTGGACGGTGGAAAGAAGCCAGAGAGAATCCACACTAATGCTTGAAATATTTAATTTCTTTTCACTTCTTTAATTGAACTACTAAAACAATTAGCCTTTTCCATAATATTGTAATTCATGGATGTGCGTCTGTATATGACAAGTCAGATGGTAAAGGACATACAGACTCACTCTTTGATAGAGCTGGGTACTGTTAAACGATACTTTTGTGGTATCTAAAGAAAAGTTACAACACCACTGGTATCAAAAAAGTTATTTTTATTCAATACCAAGTTTCAATACCTAGTGGGACCTTTAATGTTCCTTTGCATGCATGAATCAAATAAATAACACAGAATAAATCATAAAAACCACTGGTTTTAACTCACAGCTGAGAATTTTGCTCCAAAAATTGGTCAAAAAATTCAATATTATTGTGTTTTATGATTGTAGAAGATGAATTAGCTCACCACAGGTATCAGAAAAAGTATCGCTCAGGAACCGGTTTTGAAAACCAGGTATTGTTTAAGAACTGGCATCAAAAAAATATGAACGGCACCCAGCCCTACTCTTATATGACATCAGAAATAGGCTTACATTTATATTTAGACAGTGACAAATACAGTTACGCACGTCTCCAGACCGGCTGGTGTTTGCTGCAGATCCTCGAGCGTGTTCACTGACAGTGTGACTCAGAGTGAAGAACCACTCCTCTCTCTCGATGAACGAACTGGGAAAAGACCAAGACCTTAGCTGACACCAAAAACAGATCTTCAGTGTATGAATAGGACTTCTAACCTTGCAGACAGAGTAATGGAGATGTCCTCGGTCTCGATCTTCAGCGCATTTTGGACGTTTTCGATGATGGGTTTACTGACCTGAGCAAACATCAGCGCAGCCTCAAATGTAAAGTTGTTGCACAGACACAGAATAAGCCAGTCAAGGTCAGGTTAAAATAAAGTTATGAGACAGACCTTGAGTCCAGTGAGAGGCAGCGTGTTCTTCAGTCTGTATTTTCCATCTTGTTGAGGAAAGGTGTAGAGCAGCACGTCATTCATCTGTAAAGGCATAAAGGACACAATCTAGTCATTACTACTACTACTAATACTACTACTTCCAGAAAGGTTGACAGGGGAAAAAAACAGGTTGTTGCAGGTTTCAGGATGAGGTGACCTGAAACAAAGCCTCCTGTGTTTTAGTCACAAAGTTTCATTTCATGTTATACAGGCAGCAGCCCTCTTCAAGGCTTTGTCCCCGGCCCAATTACTGCTACAAGGACGACAAAGTAAAAGTAGTAGTTAGCAGTAATAGTGCTAAGGGAAAGAAAATTGTCACGACTATTTCTGTGTTCTTGTCTTGTTTCCCCTTGTGTTTTATTTTGAAGTACCTCTTGTGTTTTTCTGTTTCACTTGCTCCTGTGCTTCTCCTGTGTTTTCATCCCAGTGTGTATTTTTGTTGTTGGTTTTGTTTTTGTTGTTCCTTGTGGGTTCATTGTCGTGTCCTCTTGGCCGTGTCCCCTTAGTCTCCAGTGTTACATGTAAGTTTGTATTTTTACCTTGTTCTGCCTTTTTTGGATTCTACTTGGGTATTATTGTTATTCTTCTGTTTTGTTTTTTGGAAACTTTGTTTTTGTCATTAAAGTTTTTTTTTCATATATATATATATATTTTTGGGTCCCTTTTCCCCCTGTACTGCACTCCCCATGACAGAAAACAATACAAGAGCTACTAATGCTTCAACATAAAAGGAAAAGGAAACAAAACTCATGACAAAAAAGGCTTTTCTTGTTTTAATTTGACAACAAAAGTGGCATTTTTCTCTAAATTTAAATTACATTAACTTCAAAATTGTATATATAAAAATGCTCTTGACAATTACTTGAGTAAAAATATTTAGCCCCTTTCCACTTATATAGGAAACATATGGGAAATGCTGGAAATAGTCCAGGGTTGTGTGTACATCAGTAGTCCACTAGATGGCACTGTGTTTTAAAATAAGAGGGCTGAGAATCTATAGAAGCAAAAAAAATCCACACTTTACAACAGCTGTTTACTCATTTACAAAACATATAATAGTTATTATATTTTAATTTGTCGCATGCACCTTTTTGGCTCAAACTATTCAGGTCATTTTTTAATTTAATTCCACAGCACTCGCACCCTTTTGGCACTGACAGGATCCTGTGTTAAGAGATTGGAGTTTGTTTTTTCATCAATAAGTCTAAATATATTAGGAATATTTCTGTGATATTTTAGCAGTGAAGAAAGTTTATCATAAGCTTGCATTGATATACTGTATATATCTCAATTTTGCCCAAAATGTCACGTACGCCCTTTAGATTCTCAACCCTTCTTAAGTTATAATCACCCTTTAACGATGTTACTATTACTCACAGTTGTAGCTTAATGTTAATGTTTACTGCCTGTTTTATAAAAGGGAACACAAAATTACATTATAATGATGAAAAAAATAGCAGATTAAAGTGGTTTTGAGAGTGAGAAAAAGATTGATCTACAGCTCGGTGGGTATTTCCACAGGTGTGTTTTGATTAGGGCTGCACAGTTAATCGAAATCCAATTGAAATTGCATTTTAAACTGTCACAATTAGCAAAGGCTGCAATTATTTAAGTGCTATAATGTCCTCTGCAGAGAACAAAATATCCCTTCCTCAGTGGATCTTAATCTGTATAAATCTTGCTACAGCTGTAGTTTAGACCTCTACAAAATAATCTGAACAGCCTGTGATTCTTTGTATTAGTTCAGCGGTGACTATTAAGTGTAATGTAATTAATGAAGCAGGTGTCTGTGGTTTGTGTGTTGTCTGTGTGTCCTTTGTGTGCTGTGTGTGAGAAAGAGCACAGGAAGTGAGCGTTCAGAAACATCCTGCAGGAAAACACTACAGGACCCAACATGTCTGACTCACAACAGGCATCAGGCTGTAACATAAATATGTACTCAGGTAAAAGTACTTCCAAATAATAGTACTCAATTCAACTGAAACTACAACTACTACTAGTACTATTATGTTCTACAGTTACTACCACTACTGCTACTGCTTCAACTACAAATGCAATTACTATTAGTCCCGGAAAAGGACAGCTACTACTGACACTTTTACTACAACTACTACTACTCCTATAAGTGCTATCACCACTACTGATACTAGAACTACTACTGCTGCAACTACAACTATTTCTACTAGGACGGCTTGTACAATGACCACTACTACTGACACTTACTACCACAACTACTCTTGCAACTGCTAATACAAGTACTACTACAGTACAGCTGCTACAAGTAGTACTGCTAATACTTCTACAATTGCTGCTATTATTACTACAGATACTAAAACCACCACTACTGCCACTACTACTACAGATACTACTGATACTACTACTGCTACTTGTGAGCGAACCTCTTTACCACCAAGATCAACTACTGTTAAGCAAGGTAAAATTTCTATCCTCTAAATATTCCTGAAGTAAAAGTATATGTATGTACATCTGAAAGTATCTGGTAGAAAGTATCTTTACACCTCTGGCATTACAGTTACAAATAAAACAAATATGTTGCTAAAATGAAAGCACATTTACCAAAAACAGGTGACGAGGCTGGTGACTTTTCCTGCTGACTTTCATCAGAGTGCCCTCCTTCACAAACACCTGCAGATAAAAGAAACCCACACTGATTCATGCTGACTAATGTGTTATTTAAACACAGCTGTATTCATGTGTTAGTAAAGGGCAGCGGAGGCAGACGGAGCGGGGGGGGGGGGGGGGGGCGTACCCGTCCCGGCTGAACCAGGTCCCTCTGGCCTCGAACGCTGTAGTCGATGTTCACCAGACGCAACAAGTTCTCCTGAGACACAACAAGAGACAAATCTGATTCATTTATCAGGAAACAGGAGATCAGAGGTGGAAGAAGTACACTGTGTACTGTTATTGTACATGTACTATACAAAATACTTACACAAAAAATATTACACATGTAGAAGTAAAAGTGTTCAAACTAATTATTGCTTTAAAGTTAAAGTAAAAAGTACTGAATGTAAAGTTTACACTAGTACAAAGCTGTCTACTTGAACTAGTCTACTACTACAACAGATACTACTACTGCTACTACTAGTACAACTGATACTACTACAACAACTACTACTACTACTACAACAGATACTACTACTGCTACTACTACTACAACAGATACTACTACTTCTACTACTAGTACAACTGATACTACTACAACAACTACTACTACTACTACTAGTACTACTACTACTACTACTACAACAGATACTACTACTGCTACTACAACAACTACTACTACTACAACTACTACTACCACTACTACTATTACTACTACTACTACTACTGCTACTACTAGTACAACTGATGCTACAACAACAACTACTACTACTACTACTACCACTACTACCACTACTACTACTATTACTACTACAACTATTACTACCACTACTACCACCACTACTACTAGTACTACTACTACTGCAGATAATACTACTACTGCTACTACTAGTACAACTGATACTACAACAACAACAACAACTACTACTACTACCACTACTACCACTACTACTACTATTACCACTACTACCACTACTACTACAACAACTACTGCCACTACTACTACTACTACTACTACCACTACCACTACTACTACTACTACTACTAATACTATTACTACTATTACAACTGATACTACTACTATTACTACTAATTTCAGTAATAATTGCTGCAGATGACCACATGACAGCTTGGTATCAAACATTTGGATATTTTCTTTGTTATTTTTTTTCTTATATTATTTTCTTCTTATTATTATTATTATTACTATTTGTATTTTTATTTAATTGTGTATTTTTATATTGTATCCCATGTAACTGTAGACCTTATGTAAGGACCCCAGGAAGACTAGCAGTCGTTATATTGGCTGCTAATGGGGATCCTAATAAATCAAAACAAAGAAAAAATAAAACAAAAGAAAAACTACTACTACTGCTATACTTGTGAAAGGAAGTTATGTTTTCACTGGGCATTGGTTTGGCTTGTTGGTTTGTCTGTTGTGATATCTCAAAATGCTCTCAGATGATGACTTTTATATTCATTCATCTCTCTGTTTACTTCACTTTAAGCAAATAGTTTTTATGTAATTAATAAAACATTGATTATCCAATAGTTTAAAAATAATCCTCATTACTTACCCCATTTTTCAGGCTGTCATTGGCTTGATACGCGATGTCGGAAACTATCGTCACAGCAGCTGAATGAAAAACACATAAAACAGAATTAGTTTGCTTGTTTTTATGACATTAAAGTCACACATTGACTGGTGATGGCTCCCTGATCAGACATAAGACAGGGAGTTAGTGCAAGTGTCCTTTAATGAATTAAACATTAGTGCATACACATAAGAGAGTGGGGACGACTGTCTAAGGGGCCAGTACAGCTCTAAATTGGCTCCTCGTGACCGTCCCTGCGTGTCAAATGAGTGCAAATACATTCAGCACCAACACAAAGCTGCTAACAGAGTTTTGTATGGGTCTCCAGTGAGATGTCTCCGTCCACACCAGGACACTGCGGTCTACAGGGGACACAACAACACTCCATTACTGACCCCAAGTAATGCCAATATATAATGTAGACCTTGGACCTAAAAAGTGGTCCCCTATGTGCTGCTGGAGTACTTCTATTCAAAAGCTGTTGTGCGCTGTAAAAAAAATAAAAAATAAAAAAAGTAGTAAAAACTCAGAAACTCAAGGCAACAGGATCCCTCAAGACTTTTGAGTTCTGGGGCCAACTCAAAATCTCAACTTTTCGACAACTAATGTTTTGTTCACCTAATCTAACGTTCATTTGTCTCAAAACATTCAATTTTAAATTTTACTCACTGTCATTTTTTTTTTACTAATTTTACAGCCAACTTACGATCCATTGTTCAGAAAAGGTTTTTAAAATTGTTTTGTTAAATTTAATTCTTATTAATAATAATACGTTTTCTGTAATGTTTTTCATGTTTCCTGATTCATTTGTTCTAATTTTACCTTTCTTAAATAAAAAGGTTCATAAATTTATGTTTTACTTATTGCTCAACAATTACTACCCCTGTTTACTGCCATCCCCAGCCCTGCAATCACAGCTCCAGGGCTGCCAGCGTTACCGTACCCTGGGTGTCCTCATATTCCTGAGAGTCCGGGGAGAGGTTGTTGAGGTAATCTGTGAAATAAAAACACAATGACGTTAAACTATAACAGAGTGGTTTAATTAAAAGTGTAAATCTCTTTTTTACAGACTCACCAGTGAGCAGCATCCTGTACTGAGCCACACGGACGATTACCTGCAGCAGCTTGTGCTTCAGAGACGACTTCTCACCCAGAGGACTCTGAGAGTTAGAGAGGAAAACACAATTTATAAGAATCACATATGTTCTGGACAGGGCTGCACAATATATCGCAAAATTATTGTTATTGCAATATCAGAAAATGCATTATCCGTATCATAAGAATCTAAATATATCGCAATAAGGCTATGGTCTTCCATCTGACAGAGATTTACACTGAAGAATAATTTTCTTACGAGAGCCTTCAATGAAAATGTGTTGTGACAAAATAAAAATGTTTAAAATGTCCAGTTTTAGTGGTAATTTAATTAATTTAGTCACATCTTAGCCTTGTTTTATTCCTGGTTTAGTCTGTGTTAAGTTTTGATTTTGTCGCTGTTTTGACTTGTAAATACAGGAACTTACATTTTTGTGAAATGTAGTGAATTTAACTTACTGTGTTCGAAAAGTAGGCTCTATTTTGAAATATCGCAATAATATCGTTATCTCAATTTTCAACATAGTTATCGAATATCGCATGTTTTCTCCATGTCGTGCAGCCCTAGTTCTGGATCTTTTTATTTACAATAGAAATTAGCTGCAGCTTTTATTTGCCTTTTGTTATTTTCATTCATTCATTTTCTATCGCTTTTTCCCGTTAGGGGTCGCGGGTGACTGGAGCCTATCCCAGTAACTTTGGGCCGAAGGCGGGGTACAGCCTGGACAGGGGCCAGCTTGTCGCAGGGCTGACACAGAGACAAACACAGACAGACATTCACTCACACATTCATTCACTAGGGACAATTTAGAGTCACCAATTCACCTAACACATGCATGTCTTTGGACGGTGGGAGGAAGCCGGAGAACCCGGAGAGAACCCACGGTAACACGGAGAGGACATGCAGACTCCACCCAGAGAGTTCGTGTGATGGTGTGTATTGGTCCGCCCGGGGCTCGAACCCACGACCTCCTTGCTGGGAGGCTAGAACGCTAACCGCTCTGCCACCGTGCACCCCGTTTTTTATTATTATTATTATTATTTTTTTTGTTATTTTATCATATAAAACTCAGATTATTGTTAGGAAGGGCCAAATCAATTGCTTTTGCACTATAGGAGGATGATTTGAGAGAGGAAGATTAGGTTAATGGGTTACTTCAAGAGAAGCATAATTTTTGTTCATCACTAAAAGTAAAATTCAGGTTTACTCCATATAGATTTTCTATTTTATGTCTTCATTGATGTAGTCCATAAGAAGGTGCTGCTTTGTCCCATTATTAAAGATGAAACTTTGTAGGCATTCTTTGGGCAAGCCACGTTTTTGAAGAAATGTGCAGAGAGAACAGTATGTCTCTTACATCCAGCAGTGACAGTGACACAGTGCAGTAAAATGTCTTAAAACTAGTAAAATATCTCATTATTACTCCATAAGCATTAAAAGGTTGATAGCATGTAATAATTTAAAATATTATCTCCGATGGCTGAGGGAATCACAACAAAAGGTTTAAAAAGAAGTCATCTGGACTTGATTTTTAAAGTTGAAGACATTTCACGTCTTATCCAAGAGGTTTGTCAAGGCTGAGTAGAGCGGTGAAACGTCTTCAACTTTAAAAACCAAGTCCAGATGATAAAAATGTTATCTAGTAATTTTCTTGTAAAAACATGATGACTATTTTGTTATAACAAGAAAGATATAGAAGATATAGAAAGCAATATGCTAATTAAAAACAGCATCATGCTTAAATCCTCCCAAATGGACATTAGACAAGACAAGCAGTTTGAAATCATTACTTATTTTTTTAGTCACTATCATCAACAAAACATGGTCCTGGGCTACCACAAACTTCACGTTCACTGCCCGATTCAACTTCAGTGATCACTAAATTATAAAATGTATATATTTAAATGTATATATGTGTGAAAATAAAACATACTGTAATTTCTCTCTAGGTGAAATACGAGCTTAATTAGAAAATGTAAAACATGCTCTCAAGTGATTGAAGTGTAACTCAAACGACTCCAAAACTCATGACAAAGCCAATATCGCAGATCCTGGCATTAGTACAAAGAGTTAAGGAGAATCTGAGGACTTTTAAACTGAGCTGGTTCTAAATCAGACACAGCTCGTCCTCCTCCGAGCTCCATAAAAACCAACAGGAAATACAAGGCCTCTGTCCATAAGGGCCGCAACGAATCAAAGTGTCACTGCATTTTCTCACAAAATCCACCAACATTATTACACAGGGCCTTAATGAGCCGTGAAAATGTGTGAAATGTGTTTGGTCAGCAATCCCACAAGAGAAAACAGTGACTCGTGGCGACAGTCGGACAATGCTCTTTGCAGCTGGTTAGTCCATTTGTATTGTGAGAGTCAGGATAAATGGTCAACAGATGTTTAAAATGTCTCCACCGGGCATTTAGGCATAAGAGGTGTAACATTATGACCACTGACAGGTGAAGAGAATAGCACAGATTATCTCTTCATCATTGCTCCTGTGTTAGAAGCAGAAAAGGTGTCACAATACACAGAGCATCACAGTTTGTTGTATATAAGCTGCATATTAGGCAGGTTTGACTGATGTATTATCACAATATCCCTTTTTATGTTACACAATTTGGGCTGTTTATCTTTACTGCCTCCATAACAACGCCTGGAGATGACTGGTGTCCTCTGGGCTAATTTAATAAAAGCTAATTATAACTTGTCCATAAACTATTTTCTTCAAACAGTTTTATTATTCCAGAGTTTTGGGGAACTTAATGATCACTATGGGCCCCTTATTTAAACTGGCTGTTGCTAATGCAGACATAAAAACTAGAAGAAGAGAGTCCAGACCTCCACCAAGGCATTGTCCCTATCTCGTAATGGTTAGAATGTAGTACCCCCAGACTCGCTACACTCAAACCACCATGAGCCACAAAGCCTTATATCTTACAAAAACTAAAAAATTTCTTTCTTGGCCCATTACGGACCATTCTTTAAAATTTCATCAAAATCTATCCATTACTTGTTGATTATTACATGGATTTCTTATAGACAGACAACATTTTTGTGTCTTCTGTTTTCTGCGGTCTTCCTCAGAAGTGTCACGTGATGTTACTGTGACCTGTCTTCCTAACAAGAGCGGTGGGACAATAGCGCCATCTGCAGCCCGACTTCTTCAGAGCAATGTCCCAGGTATGAGAAAGCTGTAAATAGGGACAAGGGGGAATACCAGCATGAAGAAGTCACAGCAACATCACATGACACTTCTGAGGAAGACCGCGGCCGAAACATGTCAAGGTACAGCTGAAACATGTCAAGATATAGAAAAAATATCGGTCTGTCTATAAGAATTCCACATATTAATATTAGTAGAAGACCAAATGACCCTTTTTGGATCATTACTTGTTGAGTTATCGAGCTAAGAGACAAACAAACGCAAAAATGATAAACCTGTGTTTCCCACAGACTGTAACCCTAAGGCAAGATGGCTACCAACATCCCAGTACCAGAGAGATATTCATTTTATGTATGTTACATATAAGCACATGTATGCGTGGCTGTAGGGCTGATAAGAGATACTGCATATGACTTTTAATGCATATCTAAGATACAAGCAGGTACTATATCAGATCAGAACAAAAGAAAGGGCTGGCGATGGGAGTTTATTAAAGTGCAAGGCAGAAAAAAAATCATTTGGAAAGTTTGTAATGTAGGTTGTATTAAATTATATTATAGTTCAACAATGGCTTAAATACACAATGTTCACAATTTTCTTGTATTTGAAGAAAATAGTTTCTGTTACCTAATATCACAACAAAAGAACAAGACCTCAAGGCAACATCCAGGCTTTGTCACAGAGAATTTCAATTACACTGTAGCAGAAGCATTGGCCAGTCACACGTTTGCATGTATTGGACCGTCCTGTCTGCTTCCTCAGTTGAATAAAAGGTGATCTCATTGGTTTCTCAGCTTGTCAACGCTCTGCCTTATTATTGGTGGTGAGACATTCTACTGTAAAATCTGCTTTACAGGGAAATACATAGCCACATATATTTAAAGCTCCCATATTCTGCTAAATTGACGTTTTGAGTTTTTAACCATGTTCTGTTTGTTTTGGTCTTTAGGAATTTTAGGCTTTTTAGATCAATGGACAAGTGACAGGAAATCATGAAGAAAAGCAGGGAGAGATGTTCGGTTATGGAAGCAAACTTGTCTCATCACGTTTTGAATTTTAAATATCTTTGAATTTCTACCATTGATTTTTTTAACACTGAACTAGACGTCTGAATTTCAGTCACAGGAATTTCTATATGCAATTTTGACAGCATTTTTTCAGGACTCAAAGGCAATTTTTTTATTCTGAAATTTTTATCAATGAAAAAAAAAACATGAAAATGAAATACTGAAACTTCAGTGATTAAAATTCAGAATTCAGAGACAAACCCCTTTTTTCAGTGTTAAAAAATTCAGTGTTAGAAATTCAAAGGCATTTAAAATTCAAAGCAGTGATGAGACAAGTTTGCTTCCGTAACCGAACATCTCTCCCTGCTTTTCTTTATGATTTCCTGTCACTTGTCCATTGACCTAAAAAGCCTAAAATTCTTAAAAACCAAAACAAGTAAAACAACATGGTTAAAAGCTCAAAAACGTCAACTTAGCAGAATATGGGAGCTTTTAATCAGAGTCTGGACTTGAGCCAACGATGCTGAGGTGAGAGGTAGTTGCTATATCATGCTGCCAGTTGTACTTTTTAAAATAAAATAAAGTTAGAAGTGTTAGAAGGGTTGTTGGAGGTTAGAATTGTGCGGGAAGACATGGTCAGGTAATACGGCCTTAAACTTCAAGACTAAGTCCTGACCTCAAACTGTTGAACGACAGCTGCAAACGCCGGTGACGTCCTGCAGCTCTCCTCCAGCAGCCCCATGCTCCGGTCGTAGTGTCCAATGTACGTGGTGAACACTAAGAACTCGGCTTTTCTCGTCAAGAAAATGTCTGCGACCTTCTGACCGTCACTCCTGCAAGAAAGGGATCAGAGAATAACATTTGGATACAGTTCTTCTCCTGTACAATGCTAAACAGATGAATATAAAATGCAGCCAAAAGTCATGAATGCCAATGAACAGTGACCTGTTTTGCATAACCACAGTAAACAGGACACATGTGCAGAGAGGCTGTGGTGCGTGTTCATGTGTGTTATTAACCCAGGTTTGGTCTCACCACTGTCGGATCCTGTTCTCGAGCTCACAGAGGAATCCTCCGGTGCAGGCTGTAAACGTCAGGTAACTCATTCAGAATATCCCGAAGTCTCTCCTCCTCCACCACAGGCTGCCCGTCGTCATCCACCGCCGCCAACACCGCCTCACGGAAATCCTTACACAAAATAGGCGATAAGTGGCATTTTAATTTCATATGTTTTATGCCTGTTGCCCTTTCTGGCGCAATCCTCAAAATTTTTCTGGAATTGGGACTGGCACAAAGAGTATAATGGCTTGTTGTGCCCTGTTGTGGATGGATTGTGTTGGTAATAAAGCCTAGATGACGTATTAAGGCTTGTTTTTTTTTGTTTTTTTTTACAGATGATTACAATTACACTTCTTTTTTTCTTCAATGGAAAAAAATAGAGTAAAAAATGTATCACTTACATCATGGAGAAGCTTGAGGGCTTGGACATGTCTGTGGGAAGAATAATGAAAGCCCAGATAAGTTAATTTATTCTTATTTTAGCATATTAGCATGTACTGTGTGTATTTGTGTTACTTACTGTCTCTCTGTATCCAGCAGCTCTTTTGCGACGTAGAAGGCTCTGGAGTGACCATCAGGCTGTAAACAAGTATTATATACGTTTTATTAAAACCATCGCAGGAAGTATTAGGGCATTTTGGCACTAAATCAACAATTTTATTTGTCCATCTATTACTATCGTTCAAGTGCTAATTAAATTGAATAAAAAACTGAATATGCTTTGAAGTTGCCTATTAACCTGCATTATTAAAATTATTTGGAAAGATGATATTTCAATAGCCAAAAGTAAAAGTCTAGTTTTCAGTCAGGGTGCAGGACAATCACCAAATTACAAGGATGACTGGGGATCTGGTGGTGTGGAGTTATTTGTGCTATCAAAATGAAAAGACAATAATGGCTAGACCTAATGTAAAATTGTGCAAGGACGGATGTGAGTTGTGTTCTTCTTGTTCATATAATGTACTTTAATTTTAAGACCTCATTCATTCTTAAGATTTATCTCACTATATTAATAACTCACCTGTCTGTCGTAACTGTCAGCAGTGCAGCCCTCCTCCTCAGAAGTCCGTCCCTGGTCCTCGTCTGCTCTGGAGCCACTCACTGAAGCTGCAGCCACTGAGCACACTTTGTAGGCTTCTGTGTAGGCACTGGAGGACACGAGGACAACATGAAAATACACCGCATATTTACCAGACTGCAGTGTTTGCCGTTATAAACATGGTGTTGAGGTGGTAGCCAAGCTTATTAACAACCCCTAAACAACCCCTATGGCTGTATATATAACTTCTTATTGTCTTTACTGAATGGTAGTCAAGGTTGTGTAGGTGTCTGCAAAGTTGGCAATCTTCTATTCTATTATGTGCCGCTGGAAATACTGAGATTGTCTCGGAAGTTCCTGCATAATATGCTAATAGTTGCAAGCATTCCTTCATGTATTTTCTTATTCTGCTTGTCTTCTACACATCTATTCTCCACTGTTGTTTGTTATTGTTTTTCCAAGTGTATTGTATTGTAACTGGCCTGAGTAGGTGGTCACATTGATTCATGTGACCTCCCCTTGTGACCTGTCTAACTTAACCCAGAGTGCCTCGGATCGTCCTCCTTTCTTTGTTTAAGATGTCCTAATACCTGCATCTTTGAAGAGCACCTGACCAAAGACTTTACGCATCCCGACCCTCTGGCGCACTCACAATTCTTAACTATTTTATTCCGTTTGGTGTTGTGGGCGGCTGGTGTCAGTCCCAGCTACGTTGGGCCTCAAGCTGTGTGCACGTCAGACAATGGACAGGTAATCACAAGGCCATTCACTCTCACATTCATTCATATCCTTTTCTCACACCAGCTAACTTCATGTCCTCTTTACATCCATAAATCTCCTCTTTTGACTTCCTCTAGCTCTAACCTCAGCATCCTTCTACATATACTCACTATCCCTCCTCTGTACCTGTCCAAAACCACCTCAATGTGGCCTCTCTGAATTTATCTTTAAAACATCTCACATGAGCTGTCCCTAATCCTATCCATTCTCATCACTCCCAACGAGAACCACAACATCCTCATCTCTGCCTCTTGTCTTTTCCTCAGTGCTCTCTTTTAGGCTTTTACTTTGAAATATCCCCGTACATTTCAGAGACACATATCCTCCACTAGAGCCCAATAAACAGGTCCTTGCAGTGTCATCCTAGCCCAGAGAGGCACACACACACGTCGTAATTTTCTTCTCCTGGATCCTCTTTTGCGCCGGGGAGCTCGAATGAAAATGCTAATAGCTTCGGCGCTGTGGGAAGTGTGGGAACAAAAGCGTGTCTTTAGGTTACAGTAATGATGCGGCTACGACGAGACCAGTTTCTTTCGTGGCATGTTTTACAATGGACCCAACCCCACTGAGATGGAAATTAGCGACATAAGAAGAACATATGTGGCTCGTTCAGTTCTCTGTATCTGACACATTTAAACGACATGGCCCATTAGCGCTCACTATTTCAAACGTCATATGCAAAACGAGGGGCTGTTCAGAAAGCAAAGTACACATGCACGGCTTTCCTTATTAGAGGTTTATATCACGGCCACTGTCACACTTCTCTGGTTATGGATGAGGGCCAGCGGCAAAACTATGCAGATGAATTACAGAGAAAAAGATTTAGAGAGTTCATTTTGCCTCACTTTTATTGGTGAAGATATTTATGCAGGAGAAATAAAGAATGTGCAAGAATACTGTCCCTTTAGGCCACAGCCATAGATACTGGAGAAGAAAACTGTCATTGAACTATTTTATGTTTGGTATTAACAAATAAGACTTAGAAAATACATTCACTACAGGAGAAGAGGTTTTACAAAGCAAAACATGACTGCAACATGATAATTTTGTTAAAAAGGTGAGAGGAAAAACTAATAATAGGGCCACATATATAACACATTTAGCATTAACTGCAATATCCATATCCCAAGTAGAGTTGCAACGTTCACTACCAAACTAAATCTTTTGACCGACTCTTTAAACCAAACAATGGGGCCAAGTCTGCAGTTCTTTTTTAAAATTGTTTAATTTGTTTATTTTTGGGCTGAGTACACAGACGGTGGCTCACTGATAAACAGACATTGTAGTCTAAGAGAAGAGTTTTTCTGTAATGTTATTGTGCCCAAGTGTTTGCACCAAAAGCTATTTTGCATCTAAGTTCATTGTAGCCTTTTAGTTTTTTATTGGACCACACACAGTTTTTAAGGTGTTGCATGGATAACATAAGTATCAAGTTAGCTTTATATACAGACACAATTATCTGAGTAAAAATTATTTGTCTGAATAATTCTGATCAAAATCTGACCCCCTCATTACACTGTGTGATTATTTCTCTCATAAAAAAAACAAAGCTGCTTCTTAAAATAAATAAATATAAAAAGAAGCCTGTCTTTTGAACAGCTCTTTGAAAGAAACAGATCCCCAAGAGTCAGCTCCTTCAAAGAGCAGTAAATCTCATCTATGATCACAAGAATGGCTTGTATCACAATAATGTTATGACATTCCACATTTGATGATCAAAACAACTGAGAGCCTTAAATCACACTGAGTAAAAAGCAGTTAGTGAATGTCAAATTAAATATGTAAACAAGCTCTTGTTACACAAGGGACCACAATATTACAGCACTGTCATGTGAACAGGACCCTCTGGATTTTGTTTAGTAGCCATAGGAAACTATAATATGCCTTCACAGGAGCAATAAAAATGTAGCTTGTTGTAAATGTTTTCTGTACATGAGTGATGCTATGATAAGACAATGGTATTACTGAGATAAATACAATACTTAAGCTCTGTCTCAATACTTGCTAGGCTGGGGCCAATTATAAGCGCTTGCAATAATAATTAGTAGTAGTATTTATGTTTGCCATACAGTATTATGTTAGAAAGAGTAATCCATCCAGTGTACTTTTTGTGCTGTGTAAAAATATATGCTAAATTAAACATACTAATCATTAATATGACTTCCATATCAGATCAGAGTTAACATACTGTATGATGGGTTTAGGTAGACAATAAATAATAGTCATAATATTATTTGTAACAGGACTGTTTGCAGAGTGTTTGCATGCCTGGTGCCATACTCCTGCGAAGACCATGGTTAAAATGACAAATGAATCATGACTGAAGCTGGTACATCAGAGGAGCAGTGCAGTGAGGAGGAGCTCCTGAGAATGCAAAGATCATATCTGTATGTATCAGTATCTGCCTGTGGTGGCGGAGAAGAGCGATGACTCCAAAATGCTCTGACTATTAATCATGGTGAGGGTCTGTATGATATGGGCAGGACCAACAGGAACGCATGGGGGATGGGTCTAAGTCAGAGCAGGACAGCCCATTACAGCAAAAACAGACACCACAGATTCACCTGCATCACAAGCCTTCGCCATTTTTGATTTATGAGTGAAGCCAAGACAGTCACTTTTCACTTACATCCAACCACACCAGCCCCTTACCATCAACAGCACCGCTTCTTCTGGTACAGTGGTTCTCAAACTGTTGTAAGGGTTCCAGCGGTGGTGTTTTGCAGTTTTGATTTATTTTAATTTAAAAGCAGATTTCATTCCTGCTCTTGTTAGGGATGTGTAGTGTACCACAGCAAGGTCCTGGGCTTTATTCCTGGTTTATTGCTGGTTATCTGCTGGTTTAGTCCTGGTTTAGGTCTAGTTTAGTCTTAGTTATTTTCTCATTTAGTCCTGGTTTTGTCCTAGATTAGTCCTGGTTTGGTCCTTGTTATCTGCTGACTTAGTCCTGCTTTAGTCCTAAATCATGCCTGGTTATCTGCCAATTTATTCCTGGTTTACATCCTTGTTTAGTCCTGATTATGTTCTGCTTATCTGCTGATTTAGTTTTGGTTATGTCCTGGTCTAGTCCTAGATTAGTGCTGGTTTGGTCCTTGTTATCTGTTGGTTTGGACTTGGTTATGTCCTGGTTATCTACAAATTTATTCCTAGGTTAGTCCTGATTTAGTCCTGATTTGTTTTAAACCATGAAGATGTTACTTTGAAAGCCAAATATTTTCTGTGGGGTAAAGTTTGAGACTCACTCCTCTTGTTCCAACACCACAAGGCCCTATATCCCAGCGAGAAGCTAATACACCACTTCTCACCTCATCAGTGTCTAAATGCTTGTAAATCCTCCTCCCATGGAGTATTGTGAACGTTACACAAATAGCAAACCGCAGTAATAGGTTTAAATGGTGGCAATGACCATCAACAATATGCTCAGCAACGTTAGTGAAGCCAAGTAGCACTTTTTAAAGGTGGTAATGGTAGTAATTACTGAATCTATGTTAAACACAATATTCTTTTTTAAGACTTTCTGTTGAATTTTGAAGGCACAGAGTAAAACTGGATTCCATTAAGGTTTAAAAAGTAAAATAAATACAGAGACTTGTATTTTGCAATATTAAACATAGTTATTGCATATTGCATGTTTTCCCAGTATACTCCAGCCTTATATCCATTCATATTCTATTACTTATTCCATTTTGGTGGAGTCTATACCCATAGAGATAGCACAGACCATGAGAGGACGTTTCAACTGCTTTGATGGCAATTCCTGTGGCCATCTCTTGACTGGAGGTTAAGGGAGCATCACCCCTACCTGCCGCTCAGAGGACTCTTCACCGTCCACATGCCACGCCTCCTCTGCGTCGACTCAGCCTATCATCACTCAGCCTATCACCACTCAGCATGTCACCACTCAACCAGCATTTAAGCAGGCCTTATCGCCTCACCAGTCAGCAATTTAGCTCGTGCAGTACTCCTCCTCCCCATCACCACCTCTGCACTGAATATCTCCTCTTCATCTCTACACCTGAAGATCCTCCTCATCTCCACCATCAGCAGTGTCTAGGCTCTGGAAGAAAGACGTCCTATTGTCTACCCTGCTCTGCACCTTCATCGCACAATGTCTTTCCTGCCAGATCTATGCACCAACGTTATTTCAATAATTTAATAAGTTAAATGTTTAAGTTTAAGTTAATGCATGAGTTAACTAACAAATACATTGGTAAATGCTTAAACTTTTGCATTTTTCCCCCCAGGCTAGAATGGACATTAGATCAAGCACAAATACATAAAAGTTTAAATAAATAAACAAAATCAATTCAAAGATTATCACAAAAATGCAGCTTGCTATTAGTTTACATAGCACTTGGTAGATAGTTAACCATTAAAGTGTCCACTTAGTGTCCTATTCTCTCTTTATATATATACCAGCTACTTTAGGCCTGAGGTGGGATATGCCCTGGACAATGGCCTGAGACAGTGAGAGCCATTCACCCTAATAACATTCATTCAACAGGGGTAACGATTTAGAGTCACCAGTTCACTCTATCACATGCATGTTTTTGGACAGTGACAGGAAGCCAGAGGAAACCTACAGTAACAGGCAACATGGCGACTCTACACAGAGATGAATGGGGGTCAGTGTGGGGATCTCACCCACAATATGTATGTACAATTTCATAGTAAAAATTTAAATATAGAGATAAACAAGAGCCTATGAAGTAACAAGTCAATACTACAGCCATCTACTCATAAGCATGGCTTGGAGAGTGGGATGAAGATTTTGCTATAAATTTGCTATATATTATGTATAATCCTTTGCATATGCCCAATAAAGTTAGAATAGTACAGCTTACCTCCCATCATTTTCTTTTCATGTCTCTACTGTCCTGTCTGATAAATTCATGAAAGCCCAAAAACATATAGTTGGAATTACCTTTCTGTTTCCTCTTGCGTTGATTGCACTTTTTTCTCAAACCCTGGCAGGCTGCTCATGTCCACGTATCCGTCCGTCTCATTGGCCGCCGTCCTTAGTCGACTTTGACGCTCAAAATACTCAGTGAAGGGAAACTGCTTCACTGGCCTCCGCTGCGGGACCTGCAAATTCTCATAGTCAGAACTTATGGCCGGGACGTTTTCATAATCCGAGTTATCCGTGATCGGGAAGGAGATGGACCTTGGTTTGGTGAGAGGAAGAGGCGTAAAAGGCACACGAGAGCGATCTTCGAAGGACTCCACTCGGACAACGCTTCGGTTCAGAAAGGAGACAGAACCACCTTTTCGTTTGTTGTTGTAAAGTAAGAACGTTGGCTCTTGGGGTTGGCAGACAGTTCGTGTATTAAGATTTGGCGAATCAGTCAAGCTGTGTGTATCCAGGTCTAACAATCTGTTAGAAGTATGTTGATTCGAAGTTGGGACATCTACCGCTTGCTTGTTGTCCGTTTTCCTCCTAAACTTCAGCATCAAAAATCGCTTCAAGGACGATTTTTTCTTCCTATTTTTCTCAGAAGTGTCTGTTTCAATAAGAAGTGAAGGTGAGCTTTTTGTTATAGGCTTTTTGGTGATGTACGCTAACTCGAACGGCGGCGGTATGTCCACTACAGAGGTCGGTGTGGACAGAGGCAAATTTTGCGAGAAGCTGCTAGCTGCAAACATACCTCGACTTCGCATTGGAGACCCTTCTACATCTCTGTGAAGACCCAAATGCATCTCCTGCCCTTCCATAGACATCGATCTCGGGTACAGCGGCAGATAATGAGGTTTTTGGAAACCCGTGTGCCTCGCTGGTACTAGCATCGGGCTATGTCCACCGATGCCACTTTTGTAGTTTCGAGTTAAGTCATTGTTAATATGCTGCGACATTGATCCAGTACGAGCCCCTATCGAAGTCTTGCGTCCAGGCGTATCATAAACATGGTCTTCATTGAAATCCAAATCGAACGGTGCGATTGGGGAATCCAGTTTGTCGAATAAGTCGCTGGGGAAAAGAAGGTGGCTTTCCGGCAGTGAGGATGATAGCAACCCGTCCTTTGCTTTTGATATGGACACCAGCCTAAATCTTGGCTGACAATCCAGTATTTAAAGATCCCTCTGCTGTGAATGCTTTGTATTCCTTATCTATCCCAAGCGTCTTGTCCTGGCACGCTGCTAACTTGTCTGCATCGCTGGCTAAATCTCGACTACCAATCTCCACATACTCTTCAGTCAAAACATAGTCTGACTCATCCTCCAAAGCTCCTCCAGCTGCATTCCCGTAAGCATTTTTCTGAAATTTGAATGACCCAACTCTATCAATGTTAAGAGATAAAAGCTTTGGAGATGCATTGTTATTCTTTAGGTTACTTATAACATCTTCTATTGGACCACAGTCTGTATTTGAATCCTCTATTTCAAGTTCAGATTGAGTTAGATCCGCTTGTTCGTCATCGTTGCATTGTCTTTTCACATTTTTTACATTGTCCGCTGCATCTTGGTCAATGCTGTTGACCGAAATATCTCCCATAGATAGCCCATCTGTGTCAGCCATGGCCTCCCCTGCGTCACACAGCTCAGCGTCCATAACATCCTCATTCAAATCTGTCTCTTCTACGACGTCCAGTGTCTCTAAAGAATCAGTCTTTTCTGTCAAATCACTCAACCTCCAGTCTTCATCTATTTTCTCTATGCTTTCCTCTCCATTCTTCAAGACTATCTGTAAAGACAATTTTGAATGTTCATTGTCGATAATGTTGTCCGCACATTTCAAGCTGCCATTGTCACATCCTTCCTGGTGTAGGGGTGGTGTTCCATTGAGGACGACTCTTGGTTTGGGGGCTACGAACGGTTTGGGAACCCTGGTTGAAGACATGAGAGGGGAATGCTGCCTCAGGAACCTTGGCTTTGGCGCAGGAGAAGGCTTGGAGCAGTCTGAAAGAACAACAGGAAAAGGAAACTGTAAGATTATGGGCTTTAAAATAGCTTTAAGGTCAGTTGTATTGTGTCACAAAAATGGTTTTGAACCGCTTAAACTCTGATTCTAGCAACACCAAAACATCATAAAGTGAAAGTATGTGATTTTTTGTATTTAAGAAGATATATTTTATCACCTAACCTAATGGTGTTTTGTAATCGAGATGATCTGGGGAAAGGGGAGGGGGGGTATATCTTAGTACATTGTCTTGTCTAGACCAGGGCTATTCAAATATAGTTTCCTCTGAGCCAAATTGGTGAAAGGCTGTGGCCTGTGGGCTGGACGTTCTCATGTTGGATGTTCAATTGATGCAAAGCTCCACCATATTTTTTACATTTTTATTTAGCACAACACACAAAATCACAGCCACAGCAACTGCTGGCTTTAGTGTTGCAAAGTGCCACAAAATGAAGCTGTAGCGTGAATTCAACCAGGAACCACGTCTACACCCCACCACCTGTCTGCCACTGGCAGCCAATGACAGCCTGCCACCTGCCTCTCATCCAATCTCCTTTCAAGCCATTCACACGAACGCTTTCTCCTCTCAGTCATCCTGCTGTTCATCTACGCGCCACAACCCTCCTCTGCCTCCAACTCCACTGCAGCAGCAGAACCATCAGCCTCCTCAGCCTCTCCTTCTCCTCTTCACCACCACCTGTGTCTAGGCCACAGGGGGATAAAATTTCCCAAACTAATCCATTAAACTCTCCCTTCATCACATCACTGACGTCTCTTTCTGCCAGGGTCTAAGCGCCAAGGTTTATTCTTTCAATAAATCTTCTGTTACACTCATTTGTCAAGTCTCTCCAGGTTGAAAGGGTGAAGTGGTTATTAAACAATTTATTTATTATCTAGATGAGCTAATTCTCCATTGGTCTACATCACTTGTCAACTCTGACTTAATCGCTGTTGATAATATATAAAATGTGGCTATTTTTAATGTCTAGTTACACAGAGAAACTGCACAAAAAGACAATATGACAAAGGGGAAGCAAAGAGAAAGGCAACTAAACAATATCTAAGAGATAGAGATAATCAAACCTGAACTTAGAGTTATACGTTTATGTAATGTCTCAATATTTTGTACAGTTCATCTTGTCCCATTTTGGGTTAAAAATAAAATAACAGCAGGAAACATAGCTATGGTGTTGTTGGGTGGCACTAGACATTTTTGGGTGGTGTATAATAACAAGATCTGCAACTATCTGGCCATTAACCAGAGTCTACCCCGCCTAAGGCCCATAGGCGCTAAGACAAGCTCCAGCTACCTGCAACCTGGGAATAAGTGGAATCAGGTGAATACATAAAACAAACTGCTGCTCTTTTACCATTTCCATGACAGATCTCAATGTTATACTGTATTTAAAAACTTTATAATCCTCCGTAAAGGTCTGCTTCATTTGATGCTCATTAGGCCTGTTCTCATATTTATATATTCCCATTGTCCAGGCTAAAAAAATACATTACATTTAAGGGATTTCCCTGACTCACTTCCTGTGATTCAAGTTGGACAGAGCTCTCCGGCCACTTTTATAGACCTGAGAAGAATAGAGGCTACAGTAAAAGGGCAACCACCAAAGTCACATGCTGTATCTATTCAGTAATGTCTTAAAGTTGAATAGTGTCATACACACATTTAGGTCTTACACTGTGAGGCTCTGTTTTAAAAAAGCTCACAGTTATCAATCAAGCTAATTACTGTAGATAAAAATGATAGCCAAGGAGTTAATGCTATATTTATCTACATAATTTTATTAACTTAATTATGGCTTTAAATGTTTATATGCAGCTTTTCTGCAGTGCCTTATTAACAACTTGGACAAAGGAGAGGTTTAGAATAAATGATGCTTTTAAAGTAAGTAGTGAGTAAAAACATAACAACTTTCCCAAAGAGATAGCCTATTACTACAAAATTGTTGTTCAGTGTCATTATAAACTTGTAGCCTAAAATAGAGCTTCCCAACCAGGGGTACGGAGACCCCCAGGGGTACACAAGCACCTTGCAGGGGGTACTTGCTCAGATGATACAAAATTATTCTCTTCTTATTGAACTAGGAAAGACAAACTCAAGTGTCTCACTGACTAATGACAATGAGGTTAAACTGCTAAAGAATATTATTTAAAGATTGTTTGTTAAATCAGCAGTGTTTTTTTCTAGGTTTAATGGCTTAGTATTTAAAAAAATCTATTATTGATCCCGTCACCTTCTTTTTGCTCATTCCCGTTAGGAGTCATACGTTTATTATACATTTAAGATGACTATTTATTTTTATTTGTTCAGTCTATTGCAAACATGAAATATATAGTACAGTACAATAAATAGGAAAAAATGTACTTGAATTTGAGTTTCATACAAAAAAATTTAGTATGTACAATAAAGAAAGTATAAAATGTCTTTGTGCTGTTTTATATGACCAGCTTATGAAGAATCATCAATGTATGAGTGAGGAGGTACAGGAGACAGTAAACGTTACCACTGACCTAAATGATAGTACTAATAGTTGTAGTTACCATTAGATTAATTAGGCCAAAGAGATATACTTTACCTTTCCAGTAAGAATATTAGGCTACAACATTATGATTCTATCCTACAGTACAAATATATTGTGGGGATAGTCTATAATTATAGCTCTTAGTGACTTAGAGATATTTTACATAAACAAGCTTCCGGTCATTCTCACAAGCAAAACTCAGAGAAAAACTGATTTATTTGGTTTTAGCCTAAGTTAACTTACAGTAGCATACAACTAAACTAAACGATAACTTTTTCATATGTGTGGAAAAAAACAAAAAAACAAAAACATTTAGATTTTAGATTTAGGGTACGACCTTCGTTAATGATCTAAAATCTCTTACCAGAGTTCATTTTGAGTCTGTCGTCTCTCACATCTCGTCCTCAAACGCAGAACATCACATCCGCGTGAAGTTTAGAGCAAAGTGAGTCAGATCCGGGTCCATTGGATTAAAACGAGCGTCAGTGAACACGGCTCCGTCTCCTCTGCCTCTGCCTCTGCTCTGTCTGCGCGCGAGGGGGGCTGCCTGCTCAGCTGATCTGATCGCTCGCGCCCTCCTGGTCCTGGAGCGCGCGGGGACGAGACTGGAAACCTAATGGCGAGGGTCCAGTGACAGAAACACAACAGCAGCAGGCAGCGCACAGCGGGGCCCTGGTCCTGCCCCCCGCGTGCAGCAGGTGTGACGGAAAGTGCAGGAAGTGTGGTAAATTTAGAGCCGTGAGGTTATGAGTTCATGTTTTAGTCCATTTACGAATAAAACGCTAAAGTTTTTGACAAGCTAATTAGATTTAGAAAAGTAGCTAATAAGCTGGAAGCGTGAGAGAAGAAGTTTTTGTGGTATGATGGAGAGATTTAAAGGTACCGTAGTATCGTAGTATCCTTTTTTCAGGCTTTTTGAAATACTTTTGGACATCTCTGCATAGGGTGACCAGATTTTTAAATTAAAAAACTGGGACACTTTTTTTTTTCACTTATCATGGTGCATTTGAACTCGACAATTGACAAAAACAACCTTAAGAAATCCATACATTTTTTGTCATGTAATTAAAGTACATGACGCTATGGCTTAGGTTTGGTATTCTAATGGAAATGTATTAGTATAAATAATGACATTGTAAATAATTTTAGTGACAAAAGTCTTTAGACAAATGTGTGTTTAGTTTGCTATGCTTTTCTAGTGGTAAAAATGGGAACAACTGGGACATGGTTTGTTGAAAACTGGGACATATGGGTGTTTTTACAGATATGTTGGACACGGGACAAGGAGCCTAAAACTGGGACTGTCCGGGATTAAATAAGGAAGTCTGGTCGACTCTATCTCTGCATTATTGTGCGTTCTGTAACTTCAAATAATGTATATGTATGGAAAATGTCTTCTTTTGGGGAGCTGTCACTTTGACTTTGCAGAGAACGTTTGATGAGATGCCTGACGCCTCCTGCTGGCAACGATGGTGACTGGAACATTAAATGGCTATTTAGCACTGCTATTAGCAGCATGATGCTAAGAGATAGATAAGTGAGCTGGCTGCTTTGTAGTGACAGCAATTTAAACGCTGAAATGATCTGAATGAGTCCAGTGACAGTGTATGGGCTTTAGAAACCCGCAGGAGCACTTCCTGGTTTCATGAGTCTATGGAGAGCTGTGAGACCGAGCAGTAGGTTCAAACGTGTGAACATTAGCACTAGCCAACTGGGAAAATGTGGGTCGATTTCCATTTTGGCTGGTGACACATTGACTTCCACTACACACTTCAGATGGTTGGAATTTATTATTTTTTACCTCAAATTTAGGCCTGAATTTCTGTGGTTATGCTTAAGTATTACCATAATTGAATATATAGTAATTAATTATGGTGATCGAAAAAGCAGTCTTTAGTGGCATATTCAGATTTGTTTCACGACATGCAAAAATTATACTATATTTAATTAGGTTTTCTAGTAGTTGTAGTACTTTCACATTTCTTTTAGCTCATCATATACTACACAATATACAATATATATACACACTATACAATGAACACATCAACATTTAAACTAACTAAACTGTGACCTTAAATCTTAACTAGCCACTGATTTTAGAAAAAGTCACAGACAGTGGCCAGTGGGTGAAAAAGTGAATGTCAAGCCCTGTGTATGAATGAAGCAAAATACTACAACAGGTAGGTTTTTGAGGTGTAAACAACATTATAACATGGTTCAAAGCTCCAAAAAGTTGATGTAGCAGAAAAGGGGACCTAACCATTTCATTATCAAGATCAAGAATTTAGAGACATCAAAATCTTTCATTCATTCATCTTCTTCTACTTATGAGGGGTCGCAGGTACTGAAGCCATTACGTTACATTATTACTACAATCATTCACTTCAAAACCCTTGTCCTCTCTCATTTATTCACTTCATTTCCTCCTCCGTCAGTTTGTGTGACTGTCCTTCCCTTTGACCCAAAACTTCCTCCTCTTCTCTCTGCGTTTGTTTCTGATTATTCTGCTCAGAGCTCACCTTCCTCCCCTTTATCGACCCCAACTGAAAACACAATTACTGCACCGACAAAACGGGGTCACACTGGCTCTGAATGAGCTCTGAATGAGCTGGAGCTTTGTATGTGTTAGACCAGTCAGTGGTTCTCAGACTGTGGTATGGGTCCAACTGGTGGTACGTGGGTTTGTTCTGGTGATACTCAGGAGTCTTTCCAAATCCAGATTCAGTTTAATGTAGAGCCTTTTTTTTTCTGGTTTGGTCTTTGATTATTCCCTGTTTAGTCCTAGTTTAGCCCTGGTTTAGTTCGGGTTTAGACCTGGATTAGTCCTGGTCTAGACCTCAATTAGACTTGGATTAGTCCTGGTTTAGTCCTGGATTAGACCTTGTTTAGTTCTGGTTTGGTCTAGGTTTAGGCCTAGTTTAGTCCAGGTTTAGACCTAGTTTAGTTCTGGTTTAGACCTGGACTAGTCCTGATTTAGACCTCGATTAGACTTGGATTACTCCTGGTTTAGTTCTAGTTTGATTTAGATCTAGTTTAGTTCTGGTTTAGACCTGGATTAGTCATAGTTTAGTCCTGGTTTGGTGTAGACCTGGTTTAGTCCAGGTTTAGACCTAGTTTAGTCCAGCTTTAGACCTAGTTTAGTCCTGGTTTAGACCTAGTTTAGTCCAGCTTTAGACCTAGTTTAGTCCTGGTTTAGACCTAGTTTAGTCCAGCTTTAGACCTAGTTTAGTCCTGGTTTAGACCTAGTTTAGTCCAGCTTTAGACCAAGTTAAGTCCTGGTTTAGACCTGTTTAGTCCTGGTTTAGACCTAGTTTAGTCCTGGTTTAGACCTAGTTTAGTCCAGCTTTAGACCTAGTTTAGTCCTGGTTTAGACCTAGTTTAGTCCAGCTTTAGACCAAGTTAAGTCCTGGTTTAGACCTGTTTGGTCCTGGTTTAGATCTAGTTTAGGCCTGGCTTTCTTTCAGGTTTAGTCCTGGTTTAGACCTAGTTTTGTCCAGGCCCTTTTTTGTGATGCATTTTTCTATGGTAATTCATATTTTATCCCTTGGTTTGGACCTGGGTTTGTCCTGATTTAGACTCATTTTAGTCAGTTACACTTTGTGCTAGGGTTTCCAATAAGATATCATCACATTACTGTATTTTAAACAGCAGCTTTTAAGAGACACATTTGAGTGTTTTCTGAGGGTTTGTTGTCTAAATATTGCAGCTTAGTACAGACAAGATCCTGAAATCTTTGGGGATTTTTTGTGTAGCCATGGACTGATTTTGAGTGTGATACAAAATATTTTAGAAGAGAAAGAAATCTTGTGAATGTAGAGCTCACTGCCCAGTCCCTAAATACTGTGGTTTTAAATTGTAAAAGCTTAGTCTCATAATGCAACACTTATTGATTTTAATCTCTTACTGATCTTTTGTTTACAGTCGGCCACACATATTTCACGGCGTGTCATAAATCTTGCACCAGCTGAGCGATAATAAAAATAGCCTGTAGTGGAGTCGCGCACAGGGGTTAAATGTGAGTGTTTGTCCATAAATTGCGGAGGATGTGAAGCTGGGCTGAGCAGGAAGCAGGGAGAGCAGGTTCCTGTTATGTAGAGACAGACGGGAGCAAACAACGGCAGGAAAACTCACAGTTCACATCACAAACAGGGCTCTTCAGTGACATTTAATGGGCCATTATGTGTGAGGACAGTCACCAGTGTAGCAGTAATGGGACGGTAGCTGCAACTGTGATATTGTTAAGTAATTAACTGCTGATAAAATATATTGAATTGATTACATCACATGTTCGTTAGAGATGTGTGGATTTCAGAGGCTGATGATGCTAAAATAAATCTGAAAATCAACAATGTAACATTTTCTAGTTCATAAACATAAAACAGCACTATAACAAGTGGGCGGGGTTTGCTGACAACCACAAGCCTCTTGTTGAAAAACTGAACATTCATTTGTTTAGCTTCTTCCTGTCAGGGGTCGCTGGTGCCCTATCCCAGTAACTTTGGGCCTTAGGCGGGGTACACCCTGGAGCCTGTACACAGAGTTCATGTGTTGGCCTGAGGATCTAACCCACAATGTCCTTGCTGGGAGGTGAGAGCACTAACCACTCTGCCACCGTGAGAACATATGCTGCTAAATATCTACAAAAATGTAAAAATCCTCCAACTACATTTTCATTACATTCTGTGTTATTATTGCAGTGATTTGTTGTGTGTCGTATAAGTTGTTGCTGTGTTTTGCTAAGACAGATCATGAAAGTCAGTCACTCACTGGAGCTTCATCCATCACCTTCAACAGGAGACTTTCTAAATGGTACTGCTCTGTTTACAGCAGGTCTTTTGAATCATAAAGAAGGGTTTTGACCACTTCTCCAAAACTTCTTCTCAAACTTAGCGAACCAACTGATTTTATTTTGAAGTATAAAGATTCTCAAACACAAACTACCAATTATTTTGGACCAAAGTAACCTTAAACTTTCTTGTGTTCAGTGTTACATATAGCATGAGTAATTGACAAAATTTATTCACATTTTAGCTTTGCTTCCTATTTCTTTCTCCAGCCAGAGATTTAATGTTGAAAAGCTGTGTAGATCAACAACAGCCAATAGAAGCATCCCTTGTTTGAGGGCTCATTTTTTTGTATTTTTGTTATTTATGTATTAATGTTTTTCTACAGTCTTTAAAGTGTAACTCAGTAACCCTGCTTGTTTTTCCCTGTTTTTCTTCATTTTCCTCTACAGAGCTCCCCCTACATGTCGGAGTAAAGCACTATTGTAAATACTCACAAGTCCAGTTGACTCCTGTGTGATCCCTCACTCGACTTTACTTTAGTTTTTCCCTCCTGTATCTGTGCAAAGTTTTTTCTGCCCTCTGGCTGCTCTGCTATGAAGAAAAACAAGAAATAAAGCCATCACTATTGTTGTTTTGTAAACCGCGACTTGCCGCTTTCTTGCGAGACTCGAGATTTCTGTGACATCGGGTCGATGACGCCCAGACTTTCAAGTGTCATTTTTGGCCCAAACACAGCAGGTGGACACTCATTTACCCCACAACTACCCATTTAACCATCACACGGACTCACAAACTGTTTATTTAAGGTAAAAAGTTACCGAGTTCTGCTTTAAACTAAATTTAACCTCCCCATGACCACTTTTGGGTCTTGCTCCACAGAGTTGGGAACCACTCAAATCATTATCATTAAAATATTATCCTTGATCACCAATGCATCTACAGTACTCTAATCCCTCTCTTTATGTTTTTCCAGAGTCGCAGATGTCGTAAAGGTCCCTGTCTCTCCCTGTGTCTCCTGTTTTGCGTCAGACGAGGAAAGAGGCGTCTCTGAGGTAAAACAATACGACGCTTAAAAAAGGAACTTCATCTTGATCTACTCCTTCCTGTCACTGTTCTCAGTCTTTCAGCAAAAACTGGAGCACAAAGGGTGTGGCCACAAATTGAAAAGATAATACAGTTTTTGACCCGTAGGGCTTGACTTTAATACTCTGTTGGGTGTTTAATATTGTTGACAATGTCTCACAATGGCTTTAGTTTACTCTATAAAACACATTCTGCTAAAGTGAAAATGCATTTGTCAACAATAATTTAATGGAGCCGGTGAACTCTTTGTGCCAGTCCCAAGCCTGGATAAATGGAGAGGGTTGCGTCAGGAAAGGCATCTGGTGTAAAATATATGCAATATCAATGTGAAACACAGGTAATTTGACATAAAGTACTCTGCAAATGTTTTAAGTGATGTTTTTCATGAAGGTAGGTAGGTAGGAAAGTAGGTAGGAAAGTAGGGAGGTAGGAATGAAGGTAGGTAGGAAAGTAGGTAGGTATGAAGGTAGGTAGGAAAGTAGGGAGGTAGGAATGAAGGTAGGTAGGTAGGAAAGTAGGTATGTAGGAAAGTAGGTAGATAGGAAGGTAGGTATGAAGGTAGGTAGGTAGGAAAGTAGGTAGGAAGGTAGGTAGGAAAGTAGATATGTAGGAAAGTAGGTAGATAGGAAGGTAGGTATGAAGGTAGGTAGGTAGGAAAGTAGGTAGGACGGTAGGTAGGAAAGTAGGTAGGAAAGTAGGGAGGTAGGAATGAAGGTAGGTAGGAAAGTAGGTATGTAGGAAAGTAGGTAGATAGGAAGGTAGGTATGAAGGTAGGTAGGTAGGAAAGTAGGTAGGACGGTAGGTAGGAAAGTAGGTAGGAAAGTAGGGAGGTAGGAAAGTAGGTAGGAAAGTAGGGAGGTAGGAATGAAGGTAGGTAGGAAAGTAGGTAGGTATGAAGGTAGGTAGGAAAGTAGGGAGGTAGGAATGAAGGTAGGTAGGTAGGAAAGTAGGTATGCAGGAAAGTAGGTAGATAGGAAGGTAGGTAGGAATGAAGGTAGGTAGGAAAGTAGGTAGGAAGGTAGGTAGGAAAGTAGGTATGTAGGAAAGTAGGTAGATAGGAAGGTAGGTAGGAATGAGGTAGGTAGGAAAGTAGGTAGGAAGGTAGGTAGGAAAGTAGGTATGTAGGAAAGTAGGTAGATAGGAAGGTAGGTAGGAATGAGGTAGGTAGGAAAGTAGGTAGGAAGGTAGGTAGGAAAGTAGGTATGTAGGAAAGTAGGTAGATAGGAAGGTAGGTAGGAATGAAGGTAGGTAGGAAAGTAGGTATGCAGGAAAGTAGGTAGATAGGAAGGTAGGTATGAATGAAGGTAGGTAGGAAAGTAGGTAGGAAGGTAGGTAGGAAAGTAGGTATGCAGGAAAGTAGGTAGATAGGAAGGTAGGTAGGAATGAAGGTAGGTAGGTAGGAAAGTAGGTATGCAGGAAAGTAGGTAGATAGGAAGGTAGGTAGGAATGAAGGTAGGTAGGAAAGTAGGTAGGAAGGTAGGTAGGAAAGTAGGTAGATAGGAAGGTAGGTAGGAATGAAGGTAGGTAGGAAGGTAGGTAGGTATGAAGGTAGGTAGGTAGGAATGTAGATAGAAGTCTGTTAAAAAGTGTAATGACCGTGGGCACAAAGGACTTTCTGAACCTCTCAGTCCTACAGCAGAGCGAGATGAGCCGCCCGCCGCTGTTGCTTCTCTGTGCGGCCAGGACACCGTGAAGATGGTGGGAAATGTTGTCCGTAATGGCATCCAGTTTATTTCTCACCAACAGCCCCCAGTGTGTCCTCCCGATCACAGAGCATGGCCTTTTTACCCAGCTTCCCCAGCCGCTTACCTCTGCTATCTGTAAAGCTACTGCCCCAACAGACTGCTCCATGAAACTGTCCACCACAGTCTGGTAGAACATTGAGCAAGTCCTCACAAACATCAGCCTCTGAAGGAAGAAGAGACGGCGCTGCCCCTTCTTGTGGAGGGCATCTCTGTTTGGGGTCCGGTCCAGTTTAACATCCAGCAGCAGGTACTTATAATTCCACACAACCTCCATGTTCTCTCTCTTTTCAATTCCTTTTGGTTTTGGTGATGTTCAGGAGGAGACTATTGTAGCTGCACCATTGGCTGAAGGAGTTTAAAAGAGTCATATCTATATTCTCCCTCCTGATCATTCCTTACACAGCCACAATAGCTGTATCATCCAAATATTTCTGGATGTGGCAGGACTCCAAGTTTACTGACCTTTCATGTAATTTCCATAACAAAAATAAAATTCTGTATTTACATTTTTAACACCTCACTAAATCTTTTGCACTGTGTGTCAGGTTACCTGTGTGAATCCTATAATTGTCTGTGGTGATTCCTAAAAGAAAAGGAAGCAACCAAAGGGACTTTTAGTTGCAAGTTATGGCTATGGCCACATATGTGTTTGTTCCTGGAAGTTATTGTTGACCCATCCCGTTTGGAAACACACCCTCAGATAAAGTTTAGTGAAGCCGCAGGACGCAGGAACAAGCTCCTGTGTCCCTGCAGATAATTTTAGCTCATTTTGCATCACGGCGGAGGAAAACACAGCTGGACCGATGTTTGTGTTTGTGAGAAGTTCGGACACAAGACAATGGGATTTAACAGCGGCAACCTGTAAAAAGTACAATACATGGGGTGAAAAACAAATAACTAGAAACACTTGGAAAGCACAAACCTCTGCTAAGCCATTGACCCTATCTCACAATGATAAAGCTATAGTAATTCTCTAGTTCAGGGGTAAATGCTCTGTCCATTGAGACACAAAACCTATATATCTCATAATTGTAAAGAATCCACTAAAACTCTTATTTTGTTCCTTTATTAACCCCTTGTGGCTAGAGTTGGTACATTTAGCTCCTCTATTTTCAAGACTTAGAGCATTACTTTTTGAGTTATCTTGCTAACAGATAAACAAACCAATGCTGGCAAAACGTCTTCTTTAGCTTTAGCTCATTGATCGATTATATGGCAGCTAATAATTTCACACTGATCTTAAGCTGCTTTTGTCGTTGAGAGCCATAATTCTAGTGACAGTGTTTATGTGAGCATCAGTCAGAGTTATCTGTATAGAGCCTGCAAGATTAACCTGAGCTGACCTCTGACCTCTCTGTACTCTGTCTTTTTCAGTAATGTGTCAGGTTATACAAGTGCAAGTGTGTTAGATGTGCATTTGAATAATTTATCATTGTTGAATCGTTGTTTATTCACATTCACATCTCCATATTTTAGTCTGTACTTTACTATTACTGTTACTGTATGTTCTAACTAAATGATTATGTTTTCAAATGCGTCCTCTACGTCTTATTGTTGTCTTAATATTGATAATTGGTCGATTAAAGCCATATAAAATGCAGTGGGTCTAAATGGTCAGTGATTATAGTAATAATTCAGATTCAGAAAATGGTAACACTTTATTTTACACTACACTTGATACAGTGTTTCTACAATGTAACTGGCCCTTCCTATTAGCAAAGTAAGCAGCTGCATAGGGCCCCATAGGCGTTAGAGGGCCCCAAACTTTAGCAGGGTTTGCTGATTTGACAAATTTGATTACTTTTTTTTTTAGTTGCATAATATATTCATCTTACTTTTGATATTTTTGATCGGGTTTATCTGTTTCTAAGACCAATTTAATGCCAGTCTTGTGTTTACCTGGAGCCCCTCTTGCTGAGTTTGTGAATTTTAGTCAAAATCTCAATGTCAATGTCTCAGCATTCACAAACCTTGTTATAGAAATATGTAATAAATCTTTTCAAGAACTAACAGTTATAGTACATTTTACTTGGTGTAGAAAAAAGCAGAGGCTGGGCCCATAAACCTCTTCTGCTTAGGGCCCCCAAATGTTCAGGACCGGCACTGTATGTAACAAATGCTGTAACAAACTGTAATGACATGTCACTATGTTGTACTTACATGCTGGAATGTTGTGTACTTACAGTTTCTAGGTACAAATGTAATGTAACAAATATGTTTTATTACATTTGTACAATGGAAGTGTAAGTACACAAAATGTCCTTATGTAAGTGGGCTAGTTACATGTTATTACAGTTTGTTACAGCATTTGTTACATAGTAGTTACATTATATAACGCACTGTATTAAGTGTGGTGAAAAATAAAGTGTTAGCAAAAAATATATAATTCTGCTGAATCAGTGGAAAGTGTCACAAATTGTGTTGAAATAATCAGAATTCTGAGATAGTACACAATAAAAAAATGGTAATTAAACACAAAACTCTTTGAAAACATACGTATCTCAGGACTGAGGTTCAAGTCAAAATTCAGATTTTTAAATTAAGTTTTTAAAAGGTTCTGGTGAGGAAAGTCAGGATTAAAAAAAAAAAAAAAATGGGTGTCTATTTGTCTCTACTCTTTAACACAGTTTGCCTTGCAGTGGTCTGATTATTCACCTATTAACGTTGTTTTAAATGTTCCTAAAGCGTGTTATATTCAGATTTTATGTGTATAACTAGTTCCGTTCTACAGAGCTGGTAGTGAGACTTAATTTAGATGTGAACTCTGATTTGGGAAACTGTCATTAACAATGTTGTTTAATGAAAGCAGAGGAGACAGAGTTTGTTTTTTAAAGTCCACATTAATCTTGTGGTGACAGACACATTGAGATTCAGGTCGGTCTTTAACGGCTCCTGGATCTAAAGAATCAATACGTCCAGAGCAGAGACAGTGACAGGACTAAGGCCAAGAAAACACTGTCTCCTCTCTCTACTGCAGCTCATTTAGGCACAGACACTCACAGACACACATCAACATCAGGTTCACTTCAGAGCCGAGATAACACTGGGCACGTGTTTAAAAGATAGAGCGTCAGGAGTCTGGATCATGCTCCACGTCATAGTTTGGAAGTCAGTGCTTTTTCTTGTAATTGAGGAAAATTGTTAAATCATCTAAGCACATATTGTGGTAGAAATGATCTGTAAAAAAACATACAACAGACCCTAAAACATCATATAGGCTTAAATGTTGATGATTTTAGATGCTGGCACACTCACACACAATAATGGACACTCCCATTGGCTGTGGAACTATTGTTGGAGGGGAAAGTAGAAAAAAGTAAATGTGTGTTTTAGCGCTGGATTCATGTTACACATGAGAAATATAAATAACAGATGAAGAAGGGTAACACTAAAGTAATAGTAAGTGGCTGATAATTAAATAGCAACACTGAAAATTATTTTAAACAACCAATATAAAAGTAGTATTTATCTTCCTTTGGCAGATTGGGCAAAGAGAAAAAAGAGCAACAATAGCCTGAACATGTGCACGTCAGGAAAGAGCACTCCAACTCTGTACTTCAAAATATTATTACTTAAGAAGAAGTACAAGTATCTAAGAAAATTATTACTTGAGTAAAAGATTGTTGTTGTTTTTTAAAGTATTAATTGTACTTATGCAAAGTAATTATATGTTTTTAGCAATCGCACAGTAGGATTAAATTTACTAGTACTTGTCCGTATTTAAAAAAAAAAAAAATCACTCAAAAATGTACTTTGCCTCCATCTTGCTCAGTGACAGAGCTGTGGCGCATATGCAGGGCAACTACAGCCTGCCTCAGTGTTTTGGGTTTGAGTTCCGAACTCTGAATGTCTCTTTCCAATTTCTGTCTCTGTCCTATCAATAAAGCCTGCAAATGTCCCAAACTTTGGCAAACTACTTAAGTAAAAGTATCTAGTTCCTTTCCAAATTTCTTTCCTTCCTTTACAAATTCTAAACTTATCTTTTGTTTTAGTATTTTGTAGTGGTAAAATTGGTCAAATTTAATTTAGTTATTGGCAGTACGGTTGGGAGAGTGTGAAGGGTTTTTGGGCAACGCAGCCATTAATCAATTTTAATAAACACCTTCACCTTTGACTGTAATACTGCGGTCCTGTAGAGTACAAATGTTAATGTTCTTGGGCCTCTCAGATCTTGGACATACGGCGCTCGTCATCTGTTCATCTCAGAGGCAGCGTCTGTGTGGTCTCCTCTCTGTGACTGGGTGAAGATATTAGCAGGACCCTGTTGTTGACACTGCATGCACAGCGCTAATGGCTTCATAAATCCACTCAGTGTGAAAGAGGAAGGCAGTCAGGGCTCATTGGCAGTCCACTCTCACCAAGCAGGATCCCTCTGTACCTGCTACGAACTCCACAACTTACACCAGAAGGAAACACGCTCACACATGTTTAGAGTTCCTTAGATAATTTATTAAAGGTTTAAAAATGTATCTGCAAGTGATTAAAATCTGACTTGATTGTTAGTATACAGTGGACTGTGCTGAAGTAGAAGTAGTCAGTGCTCCACACTTCACACTTTCTGAACAGGATTTTCTTCATTCGATGCTGACCACCTGAGTTAAAACACAGCCAATGGGAGTGACTTTTACTGGAATAGATGTGATTGGTCAAAAATAGTTTTCATTGTTGTCATTTCTTTCAGCATTTTCTGCATTAGTCTTTGCCATTTATTCATGCCGGAAATTATATAAATTAAATATACTGTGCATGTATGTTTGAAAGTATAACAGACTTTAAACTGTATGTTAGAGAGAAACTGTTACAAATATGCTTCAATTCCTCTTTTGCTCCATTACTTCAGCAGTTATTAGTTTAAAAATACCAAATACCTGGATGTTCATATTGAGTACAGCCTGATGTGGGATGTCCATGTGAACTCAGTCTGTAGTGGTGTATTCTTACTACTTTTGTTGCAGCCCTTGTGTCCAAGACAAATTTCCTCCGGGACAAATAAAGCGATCTTGATCTTGATCTTGAAAAATCCTTAATGACAGGCTCAGACTCATCCACCCAAGTCTGATTAATTGCAGTATATGTTTGATAGTCAATATGCGATATAGAAGACAATGAAATAATATCTCACTGGTACAGCAGTAACAGAAAAACACTGTATCACACTTTAAATCTACATAAAAATAAGCACAGTAATAAGATGGATGTACAAGTATAATAGTGAATATTGAAATAAAGCGGCACAGTATTATTAAGTCACAGTATTGAGATAAAGTGTCAGTAGTGATTAATAAACGATACAGCAGTAGGGTATGAAACAATTAAAATGGTCTTATTAATGTTGTTCCTATTTACTGTTTAGTGTTTGTTTCTGATTCACTGTTTAAAAAAACAAAGTTGCGAAAACTCAAAAACTCAAGGCAGATTTTGGGGCCAACTCAGAATCTCAAGTTTTCAACAGCTAATATCTTTTGTTTACCTATTTCAATGTTCAGTTTTACTCACTATAATTTTTTTTAACTCATCTTACAGCAACTTACTATCCATTGTTCAGAGAAAGTTGTTAAAATTGAAAAACAATTTGGTTAAATTTAGTATATTATCAATAATAATACCTAACATTGAAGGCTTTTAGACATATGAACGTTAAATTGAACAAAAATTTTTTTTAAAAACTTGAGATTTTGAGTTGGCCCCAAAACTCAAAAAGTTTGAGGGATCCTGTTGCTTTGAGTTTTTGAGTTTTCTTACAGTGTTAATTACCAATCTGCAAAAGCAGCCTTTATTTATTCTATACACAAACGCCTGCCCTAGCACTTTCCCTCACAGGCACCGTACTGAATACACACACACACACACACACACACACACACACACACACACACACACACACACACACACACACACACACATATATCACACAGCACTGGTGAGTGTTCTGCAGGATGGAGGAGGAGGAGCAGGCCCAGGCTGGGACTGGTTCCTGAACTGGAGCAACAAACCCCACCTGCTACTGAACACAGACAAAACCAAACAGATGTCCATAGACTTTAGGTAAACAAAAATTTCAAAACCCACAATCATTAACAGAGAACACCAAAGAAATGGAAAAATACAAATATCTCATCCTGGATCAGGACCTGAGGTGGGTCACTGGACAGACTGTGTTGAAAAAAAGCTGCTCCACATGTTTTATTACAGTTTTATTGAGAGTGTTTTAACATTCTGTATTGTATGCTGGTTTGGAAATGCTACAGAAGCTCAGAAAAAAGGTCTGAAGAAATTTGTGACTGTGACCTCTAAACTGTTGGAGTTTTGTTGGAGCATGGAGGAGATCTATTCAGAGAGAAGCCTACATAAGGCCTAAACAATACCCTCTGACCCAAGACATCTTCTGTTCGTTTGTCCTTCTGCTCTCTGGTCGCCGCTTCTATCCCCCATTATTTAAAAAAACAGATCAAAGTTGTCATTTATTCCACAAGCTGTACAGTTTTTAAATACCTAGACCTTCTTTCTACCCAGCCATACTTGATACATCTCCTTTGTTTTTGTATTGTTTCTTATTAGTATTCCTTCTTCTTTTTTTTTTCTTTTTTTTTTTTTTTTGTCTTTGTGTGAATGTTTTGAAGTCAGCCATGTGGAATACATTGCATACCAATTTCCTGAAGGGTACAAATAGAAACCAATAATTTAGTCAGTTCATGATGTGATGTGAAGCTCTGATGACATTTTGTGTGTCAAATGCCCTGCACATGCATTTACATACGATTATTAACAAGCAGTTCTTTGTGATAGAGACAATGCATTTGTTCATACTGCAATAACAAGAGCTTTGCCATCACAGAAGCAGGATGTAATATTCCAGCGCTGTGTTGGAAAAAACAAACTGAAGCCAAATGCTGTGTATTTTTATCTGTGGCTGGTCCATCTGCTGCTGTGGCCTGGTGTCGTCGGTTCAGTGGCAGCCGTCTGTGTGACATGAGGAGCTCTGACCCCGCGCTGTAGGGGGCGCTGTGGTGCAGAGGGGAGAGAGAGGCCGCTCTACACAGATCATTACTCTCGCTCTAATTCATTACAACCTGCTGTGGGTCTGAGGTCTCACTGTGAGGAGGGAGCAGTGTGCACCAGACACTGTTCACTGATTTAGAAACAGGCGACAGCCAAGGCGCCTTCAGTGTTCAGGCTAAAATCTGTTGCAGTTCTTTTCATTTAAAAGTAGGTAGATGACTTTTTTATGTGCAATTTTAAGTCAGACTTTAACAGACAAGCTTATGTTTTCATTTGTTAGTCAGTTTGCTAGCAAGCTATGGCCAAAGATATTAACTCCAGCCACAAGGGGTCAGTAAATTTACAAATGATTGGTTTTAGTGGATTCTTTATCCTTGTGTTATAGGATTTTCCTGGTTTTAAGTCTGGTCTTTACCATTGTGAGATAGGGCCAGTGCCTCGAGGCTGCATTAGCTGGTTGGTAGTTTTAACCCCGCTTCTCCAAGTTCATACTGCTATTATGTCCTTGGACAAGACACTAGTATTGTAGTCAAGACCGTACTAATCGAGACCAGTTCGAGTCCAGAGTGAACTGAGACCAAGACAAGGCCGAGACTTTTTAGGAGCCAGTCTTTTGAACAGCTCTTTGAAATTAACAGATCCCAAAGATTCGGCTCCCCTCAAAGACCCATAAATCCCATCTCTAGCTGGGATAGGCTCCACCCAACATCAACCCCCTAGGGATAAGCAATAGAAAATTAAAATTCTAGACTTAGCACAAAGTAAAAGTTAAGTTAAAGTATAACATGAGCATAAGCTAACAACATGTACAACAGTGAGTGTGTTTACAGAAGGTGGGTGTATGTTTTCACAGGTGTCCGCTCAGGTAGATGTTTTATCATTACTGCTTATTACCTTGAGTTTTGCCAGGTCAGCAGTTTTGTATAGTTTTAATTGACTGTAATGGACACCCTGCTCAGTTTCATTATATCTGACCATGACCTGACTCCAGCTTTGGGATGGACTTGTTCTGCTGTGTGCTTTGATCAGCGCCACAGCTCTGCAGGAGCCGTGTTACAAAAGTAAAGGAGACAAATATAGATGGATGACTTAATGAGTGGCTGAATATTTAGCGAGTGCATAGCTATGTTCCCGGGTCAATAGAAACCAGGGAAGACAAGTACTGGATAATGTAGGTGCTTGCACATTCTAGTAAGTCCTGATGTTCCCTAACCCTAGCCCTAACCTTAATGCACAGGTACGACCACATATTTAGCTGTTAAGTGCTACATAAGGTAAAGGCTACATGCTAAAAGCCATTGAATTCTCATATTATGTGGATACAGTAAGTAGTTAAAGAACCTACAATAGTTTTTCAGCATCAAACAATGACTACAAATCCTATACTTAAATAAGTTAACTTTGCAAGTCCAAACAAATCACAGTATTACTCCAATATCTGTGGTGTAATCAATGAGAGAGCAGTGATGTTTTATTGGCTTCACCACAAACTGAGACTAAAATTAAACTTAAAATTTTACAATGTCTCGGGGATGAGTTTTTAATTTACCAACGCACAGTAGAATAAATGAAGGGAATTACAACCTCCATTTAGGATAATGAGTCATTAAAACCCAGTCAGTGACAGTAAAACAATGAACTACACTAAGAAAAAATGGCATTTAATATAAAAACTGCAGTTTCTGTCATGTTCAGAAATACATCTCTGTGAAGCTAAATGTGTTTTTTATTTTGCTTATAACTAAAAGGCCTTGTCATTTTAGTGTGGCTTTTACATGTCAAATCACTCATACACCGTTATCATTTTTGATTTCTTATATGTTTGTATTTTTCAGTTTTAGCCTCACATATATGTAAAAATTATATTTTAAAGAACACCCCATTTTAGATAAATAGTTATGAATGGTCAGGTACAGACGTGTAACTTTTAATTTATTACATTAATGTATTGATTTCTGTCCCTTTGGCAAAACTACACTATATTGTTATAAATCAGCCCATATCGTTCTTCAATCATCGAAACAATGCCAAATGATATGTATTGTATCGTTGCAAAAACTTATTGTTACTCCCCTGGTGAGGAAGGATTGGTTTTGGTGTAAATATGTTATAATCTGAAGGGTTCTAGACCTGCTTCACATGTTTTTTAGTGTCTGTTAAAAATCTTTTAAGAACCCATGCAGCTGCTAGGTTTTATTTGAAGCAGGTGATCTTAAGCTTTGTGAGATATCTGCGTTCAAAGCAGCTGATTTACCTAAAGTAAAAAACTTGTGTATGAGATTCTCCTGCAGGATGCCAGCGTATGTGCTCCAGTTGCAAAATGTTATAGTTTCTTTAAAAATAAATAGATCAGAACTAAATAATAAGGGAAAGATTTTGGTTCCATTCGCCCCACTGCAGCAGCCTGGGACGAGCTTCACAGCAGCACCACAGCCCTCCCTAATAACAGTAATAACAGTAATAACAGTAATAACAGTAATAACAGTAATAAGAAGTCCAGGAGTTAGGACCACCACACTGCACTGAGGGCCATTTATTTCCTATTATGAAAACAGCGTGTTGCCATTTACCGCCACCACAGTCAGATTAAACTGCCACGTGTAGAGGTAGAAATCATTTTTCAGATGGGCTCATGTCTGAGGGTGGGCAGGCCCGTCGATGGACACACCTCCCTGTCCCCGAAAAGTAATTAAAAACATTAAAGAGCTGAGTCAGCAAATTAAACTCAGATTATGCTTGGGCTGTATGGATTTTTTCACTCTTTTCCATTTTAACACAGTAATTATTACCCAGAAAAACAAACGGCACCATTCTTCATGCGACTGTCTCATACCATTTCTTTTACTAAATGCCATAGGTGGAAGTTAACTCGATACTTTATACTTTACCACCCTTTGGCAGAGGCGTTGGACGGGGAAACTCAGTGGCAAATTGGACAGTAATAGTACTAATAGTGGTAACAGTAGTAGTAGCAGTGGCAGTAGTAGTAAGCAGAGTAGCAGCAGAGGTGGACAGTAACAAAGTAAATTTACTTGAGTACTGTAATTAAGTATAGTTTTTGAGAATCTGTACTTGAGTAGTATTTTTAGGGGTAACTTAGTTTTACTCCACTACATCTAAAAGTTAAACATAATACTTTTTACTCCACTACATTTCTAAAAAAGTAAAAGTAACTTCTGCAGAGAAATTGTCTTAAAACCGAAAACATCTGACTTACTCCCTAAAGATAATTATTTACTACATAACACTACTCATATCTTACCCAGAATTCTTGATAGCACTCATTTGAAAAACATTGTAAAAAAAATATTTTTTAAGTACTTTGAATACTTTGAATAAAACACATACTCCAGTACTTTAACTCAAGTAAAAATCTGACTTTTACTGTTACTTTTTCTTAAATAATATCACCGCCCTGCATCTAGAAAAAAAAGTTTATGCTGTTTTGCAAATCACACTTTTTTTTACCTATTTTGGCCATGCTGAGTTCAAATATGCCGCTGAAAATTCCCCATCACTTACTGTTTTCTCACAAAATAAGAATGAAGTTCTACACTGGACATCAGACTTTGTGAAAAGTTGTGATGTTCTAGAGCAAAACTAACAGCAGATCTGCACTTAGCATCTAAACAACTATCACATCCTATTCAGCAAATCTGATGCAGGGCGGTGTATTATATTGAAGTTGTTGTACTTTTACTTTAGTGCATATTTTGAGTACTTCTTTCACCTATGTTAAATGCAAACTTCCAAATTAGAGCTGCATGATATATATTATGCTTTTTTCAGGCTTTTTAAATAGTTTTGGACACCTCAGCATTAGTCTTTCTTGTATATGTCGGTGTAAGGGATTTGTGGCTCAATGGAAATAGAATTTACCCCTGAAATAGAAGATCCCCGGTGTGAATCAAGGTCTGGGCAGTGTATATTTATACCATTGTCAGATAGGGTCAGTGCCAGTGGAGGTTTGTGCTCTCCAAATTCTTCTGTTTATTTCTAAATTATATGACCTCTAAGGCACACATTGAAAAGTATCTTTCACCATAAATTTCATGCAATTAAAACAATATTTGGTATTTGACAAAGCTGGACTGTAAACTGTATTCAATCCCGCTCTCGCCAAACCCTGTTTAAATCCTGACCCCCCAGTTGGGACTCACAGTGTGAGCCCCTCTCTGCCCATTATTACTGGAGTGTGCTGGTCCTGGGAGCCCCCTCCTGCTGCTGCTGCTGGCGGTGGTTCATTGGCTGTGTCTGTGTTGTGTAACTAATAGTTTACATGTAAAAAGCAGTAAAGCTTAATTTCCCAGCACTAATTTTACACAAATGGACAAAACATTATCAGCCCGGACTTTTCTGTTTTACAATGTAACACAGACACAGCGGGAGTGTTTTGGTTCAATGTTTTCACTCAGAAGTAGCTCAAGACCGCTGCATTTCACACATCTTTGGAGAATAGCGCCATCTAGTGGATTGTATAACTCGTACATGTAGGTCGTCTGTAGGTTCTTCTTTGGGGAATGTCAATGTGATGCAAATGCCTATAGAGAATGAATATAAGAAAGAAGAAAAGCCTGCACTAAAATAAAAGTAATTGTACTTTAAAATAATAAGTATCCCATCTCAAGAAGTATTTAAGAGTGTAAAGTGTACTTGTAATGCTTCTCCATGTTAGTGAAAGCCCATTATTCATTCATTTATTCTGCATTGTATGAATGGTACATTTACTTCCATATCTTCATAGACTTGTGCATATGTTTATGTTAGTTCCCTCTAACAAATGCATGTCATTGGGCGGTGGGAGGAAGAGGAAAGAACCTGCAGTGGAGTATTAAAGTTGAAGTCTCAGGTACAAGAAAGCAGTTTTTAATTGTTGCTACTACTATTACAATGACAACCAGTATGATTACAATTACTACGGCTGCTGCTGCTTCTACTGCTCAACTTGTTAAAAGATGGTCGATGAATGAATTTCAAAACACTAGAAATGTCAAAGATTATTAGATTTATTAAATGAATGTCAGTCTTGTTGTGTTTATACCAAAACTATCATTGCATTTTATCCAGTACAAACTAACTACTCTCCATTTTCATCCAATTGCATCCTGCATTAAAACTTCTCTCCTCTCTAACAGCATCAACATTTTAAATTTTATGTTTACTCTAAAATAATTCAGAGCTCAGCTAGCATTTCTATAGAAGGACAACATATCATCCAGACTCGGAGAAGACTCTGGTTGGACTTTTGGGCTCTCAGTCTTGGCCTCCTCTTGGGGCTGGACCGGCGTCTGCTGCTGCTGCTGAGGTGGGAACTGCATAAAATGTGGAGCATACATCGGCCCTGGTGGTGGTGGGAAAGGAAGGTTGGGACGAAGAAACGGAGGAGGGGGGAAAGGCGGAGGAAAGGGAGGACAGAATGAGGACGGAGGATACTGGTAACTCATCGGAGGAGCTGCCACCGGAGCTGAAACCCCAGGAGGAGGTGGCTCTGAAGTGGGCTGAGGGGGTGGAGGAGCTGGGGCTAGATTTGGAGGTGGCTTTGGCAAATCCGGTTGCATTTTTGGTAAGGTTGGTTGTTGAGGAGGAGGTGGAGGAGTAAATTTAGGCTGCGGCTCTGGTTCTGGTTTGATCTCTTCTGGGAAATCTTCTGGTTCTTTTGTGGACTTGAAGAGCATTTTGGACCGTGGTCTCTCATAACTTTGGGACTTTCCGTATCTTGGCTTCTTGTCATCGCTGTAGTAAGCTGAAGGAGGAGCAAAGTCAGAATCCCTTTCCTCCCGACGCCGATCTTTCCACTCACTGAACATGAATTCTGCAACAAGAAAGAGCACAATTTCAATAAATATTATCCAAAACAATGTAGGTATATTTTAGTATTAGGGTTTAAAATATAAAACGGTGTAAGTAACATTTCACTAATTTTACATGAAACCTTAAAACAACCCTAGTTTTAAATGATAAAATACAGATCTTTAAAGAAGACAAAAAGATCCTGGGACGTCCTGGAGTGGCCTTCTTGGGCTCCAGATTTAAATACCATTGAAAATCTTTGGTGGGATTTAAAGAAGGCACCTGCAGCACAGAGGCCATCAAACATCACTGAGCTAGAGGCTTTTGCAGGTGAAGAATTGGCAAAGATACCAGTCAAGAGTGTGAGAAGCTTGTTAGCAGTAACCAAAAACATTTGTGAGAAGTTATAAAAGTGAACGGATGCTCCACAATGTACTGAAGCTAAGAGCTGAATAATGCCCATGGACATAAGAGTCAGGTTTATTGACAAAATAACTCATTAATTCACATTATCTTTCATTTACATCATAATAGTGTCTTATGAGGTCAGAAGGTTCAACATTTCTGGTTGTAATTGTATTAAAATTTATTAATGCAACAATGAACATTTTAATACATTTGAAACAGTCAGATAAACCCTTATTCTTTATATGCCAGTTCTATTTATATATTTGGCTGTTCATGTTGTTGTTTCTAACCAACATTTTTTTTTTCAAACCCTAAAAGATGGAAGGAAGGTTTTTTTGACCTCAAGTTTCTCTATTTCTCCCAAAAATGTCACATTTTGTTGTCACTCCTCAATGTTTGTGTTATTTAACTTGAAGCCAGAAAGCATGGGTTGTTGCTAAAAGTATGTTAAAAAAACAGATTGTTACCTTTGCCTCTGTCCCACTCTCTGACATAAGGAACTCCTGGTTTGGTGTCTCTTCTTTCCTGGATCTCCACTTCCACCTTCTTAATGATGCTCACCTCTGGGACGTCCTCTGGCAGCGGTCCAGCCCCTTCTTCTTCTTCCTCTTCTGTAAAAAAACAAACAAACAAAGGTAATTAAATTGTATTCTAACCAGCAAACATTATATCTGATTAAATTAAAGGTACTAACGCTCATTCTCTTCCTCCTTTGGCTCCTCCTCCTCGGTGCCATCGAGCTTGGCCTTCTTCATCTTCCTCTGTCGGACTTTGGCGAGTCTGGCCTTCAGCATCGCCTGGCGCTTCTCCTTCAGCCGCTCACGTTTGTTACGCTGCTCTGTCGTCTGAACAAAAGATCATCTTGTGTGAGGCAAAAACAAACACTTGAGCTATTTGGCTTGCCAAGTACCATCTTTAACTGACTAAAATGAGCAGTACTAAATAAGGATGTAAGACGGAATAAACTGGTACTAAACAAAGAATAATCAGGACTAAACAAACACTACAACTGGACTAAATTGAGCATTAGGACTCAGTCAGGACTAAAGCTTGATCTAAACCAGGTCTAAGGACATACCACTAAATCAGGAATAAACTGGCCCTAAACCAGGACATAACCAGAACTAAACAAAGATTAATCTAGGACTAAACCAGGACTAAAAAGACCATAACCAGGACATAACCAGGAATAAATAAACCCTAAACCAGGACATAACCAGGAGTAAACAAAGACTAGCCTAGGACTAAACCAGGACGTAACTGCCAACACTTTACAAATTGAATCCCCCAACCAGAGAAGGACTGAAGCAGGACTAAAACTGTCTCTAAATGAATGTTAAATCAGGACTATAACTGCTAAAGACTCTTAACTACCCCTAGAAGAGGCCACCAGATTAGCGCTCAGACTCAGATTAGCGCTCAGACTCAGATTAGGGGATGTAAGCAAAATGGCAGCTCGTTGTTGATAAGGAAGCAGCAGTGCATCCTGTCAACATTACTGCAGCAGGAAACTTTGTAATAAACAGTGGAATATGAGTTGATTATCTTTGTTATGGCAAATATAGAAACCCTACAAAACTCAGACTCTTGAACCAGTCCAGCTCAATACATAACATCACCAAACAAATGGACAGATGGACAAATAAGAAAGACACTTCGATCTATCTCAGAGCCTAATGCATACAGTATGTGCTTGTTACATAACGTGAGAACAGCCCAGTACAGTGTGTCCCAGAGTGTGAAGGATCCACTTGAACATTTGTCTGTCTCCACCTGTCACAGCAGCAGCAGCAGCAGTAGCAGCGGCTCACCTGGTCTCTGAGCATGTCCAGAGTGTCCCTCTGTTTACTCCGCTGCTCCGCGTCCTGAGAAAAGGCAAAGTAACCCACGCCCAGCTCTCTCGCCTCTGCAACATAACAACAAACAAAACAACATTTAAACTTAAATTGAAAGAAATTGAGGTATCATTGTCTATCGAGCGTTAGTTAAGTATTTGTCACTATATAATTCATCATTTATAAAGCAGCATATTATTAGCCCATATTATTAATACCATTTAGCAAAGAACATTATTATATCCCCCAAAAGAACTTATGTTTTCACCAGTGTTGGTTTGTATTTAAAAAAAAAAATCAGGGAAGGTCAGAAAAGAGAAAAGTGCCAAGGAACAGACTTTTTTATACCAATTCCTTACCAGGGCAAGATACAAGGGCTTTGTGTAATTCAATCACTAGAGCATTTATCCCTGAACCAGAAAATCACCTGTTCAAGTCCAAGTCTGGGTACTACAACTTTTCCATTGAGAAATAGTATGTGCTGTCTGAGTGCTACTAGTTATTAAAGTTCTAGCACTGAATAACAGACATTGTTATTGTAATTCTCTCGATGTGTTTGAATCTGTAAATAATTTGCTTGTCAATTTATTGTAAGCAACAGTAGAAATGCTAAAATACTACTTAATAGTACAGTGCATTGCAAAAGTGTTCACCCCCTTAATATTTTTCCTTTTTTTGTTGCCTTACAACCTGGATGAAGATACAATACATTTTTGATGGTGAAGCAAACAAGAAATACTGAAAAACTCAAGTGTGCAGAAGTATTCATCCCCTTTTTAAAGAGGCCACTAAATAAGACCCAGTGGTACTTACTCTCAGAAGTCATGTGATATAAATTGACCGACATAAACCACCCAATTATCCATTTGAACCCCAGGTTTTAAGGAAAAAGAAAAGCTACTGAAGGAAAAATGCTAAGGGGGATTAATATGTATGAGTATGTAGTGTTACTGAAATGCTTCATGCTTTAAGTACAGAAACCTTGAGCTCTGATATCCTCGTAGTGGATTGGTCCTACAGGCCTCTTCATCGCCTCCTCTTCCTCTCTCTCCCACTCCTGTCTCTGCAGCTCACGGCGCATGTCCTCAGAGAGCAACGTCTTCTGCTCATCAGACACTTTTCTGTGTCAGCAAGAGATAAGGTTTACAGCATTATTTACTGTATAAATCAATTGTTTATTTATGTCATGAATGTGTGTATAAATACCCCTTTTTATTAAGATCCAGGTCCATTCTCTGGAAACCTGGCAGGTCCTTTTTCATGCATCTTCGAGATCGTCCCAAGGAGTCAACATAGTCCACCCTACAGACATGCAACACAGTTACACACTGGTAAATTATTATTATTACTGTATTGCAGCAATTAGTTTGGTTCAGTGTTAAAGCATGTTGAATACATTTAAAACCATTAGAGCCGTATTTACAGAGATTTCCCCATCTTGCAGCAAGATTAAAACAAGTACTGTATACTCGCAGCATTGGTTAAGGACAAAAGACTTGCAGTACCGCCTTTTGAACACTAGAGCACAACTACCATTCGTTCCTAACACGTGAAGGGCACGGACACGGCACGGAGAAACAAAAACAACATTTTGTTCACTAGAAGCAAAAACAGTATCCTCCACATCGAAATGACTTGATGAATCTACAATTATCTGCAATGTTTTGTCGACTAATTTAGTTTTAACGGCTCCTCTAAAGGTCTTGAATATTATTGGATGAGCGCATACCACGTGACCCGGAAATGCCGCGCCACCACCAATTATTGTTTTAAAATATCTAAAATAGCGCTTTAACGAGCCAACTAAACGCGTTTCTATTGGGCGAATCTGTATTGTTGCGTATCGTTGTTTACATCCAGTCCTTAGAAAGTCGTATGGATAAAGACATAGTTTTTGCGTATTTTGCGCCATGACTGAGACCAGCGTCGCGAACCAAGACCTGCCACACTCAGTCCCTTCACAGTTATCGCTTCTCGGCCTTTTGGCTAAGATCAAGTGTAGTATCTGTTCTTATCAGTTTAATATCTGATACGTCCCCTACCCGGGGACCATATATTAAATTGATTTTTGGAACAGGGAGATGGAATAGGGGCTTGCTCCGTCCACTCCACGCATCGACCTGGTATTGCAGTACCTCCAGGAACGGTGCACCCCCCTCAGCTGTTAAGGAAAATAGATTATAGAGACTCTACTGAACCTGTGGTAAAGACGCTTTAGAGCTGTATTAAATATCAAATTAACATTGTAGTTCACAAATGTCGGACAGTAATAATAGTTTCATTGTTCATTTGAAGCATAAATGAAGTATATATTTATGTATTCATATAGCATGCTCACACTTATTTATACATGTGCTAAAAAGTCCGTTAAGTAACTTAAAAAAAATATTTTAGCTTTGTAAGCAGTGGTTCCCGATAAAATTGTCACCCAGAGTTTTTAAAACGTGACGGAAAAATATAGCTCGGTAAAAAGGGCTCGAGAATCGAGATTTGGAGGCGGGAGCACGTGGGGTTACTTTGTAAATACTAGCGCTGCAAACACGCAATCATCCAGTAGGTGGCAGTAATGTAAAGGAACGTACTAAAAGTAATGCTGAAGTGAATACTCATTGTAACTGTTTTATATACAGGAACTTTTTATCTAACCATTCATGTGCTGTCGAAGCAAACCATGTTACATTTAGTAGTTTTACAACACTTTACTCATAAACTGTTGACACTGTGTGCAGATGTCTGTGAAGACTCTCACTCGTCCAGGGTAATTGCATCGCAACAAAAAGAGGCTTTCTCCAAAAGCCTCTTGGATAAAAGGTGAAACAACTTCAACTTTAAAAATCCAATCCAGATGACTTCTTTTTAACTTTTTGTTGCGACTGTGTGCAGATGTTATGATGATTCAGTTTCAAATTGAATGAGTAGCAGGTCTAGTCTAGTTTGCTGACACAGAAATATATACACGGCTATTATCTCAGAGGTCTTTGCCATTGTGAAGAGGCAAGCTGGCATAATTACAAGACAATTAAACAACAATTCAATACTAAGAGTTGGCTCTCTTTTCCTAACAGTTTAGTTTAGTCAAAGCTGGTGGGCTATGCTTGTTTTGCTGCAGTTTGCATTATTGTTTAACATCACATAGTTCTGTGATGTTTATTTTAATTAATAAACCAACAATATACGTCTACTTGTAGTAGATTTTGTTCACTTTCTTCACTTTCCTTAGTCATTTTGTATTTCAACTTATGCAAATTAGGTTGGGTCAGACTATGGACACCTAAGTTATATACAAATATATATCTAAAATCACACATCCCTTATTATGATCATTAAATTATCCAACTCTGGAAACCACACCTTTAACCCCAAAATAATCACTGTATCTAAAACAAACCATTTAAAAACACAGGACCTTACCACTCTTCGTCTGGGTTTTCAGGAGCTGGGATCGGTGAAGCACTGCCTCTGTCCTCATCCTCCTCTCTCTGCCTTTCTGCCTGCTGCTGTGTTTCTTTCTTTTTGTCAATAATCTTCTGAGTAAAGTCAACGAGAAATAGCCCCTCGGTCTCCTCATCTGATACAAGAAATACATTTAGAAAGTTAAATAAACAGTAATTATGACAGGACACAACTGGGACCAAAACGTCACCAACCTGGAAAATCTCCCTTTGACATTTGCTCATACAGCTTGGCCTTCTCTTCCAGTTTACGCCTAATGAGAAGACACAAGAGTTCAGAGGAAGTTGTCCCCACATACAATAATCTCATATTATTCTGCCATTATTATACTCACCTTGCAGCATTGAGATTGACCTGCTCCTCTGCCAACTGCTCAGCATCCTTTTGAGCTCTGGCTGAAACACCTGCATTTTGTTTACTCCACACCGAGGGCTTCTACACGACCATAAAAGAGCAAAGACAGCCTGGTTAACACGCTTGGTCTACTCTTATTATAACCAGGTCTCAAAACTGATACCTTAGTAGTGACTTTTTCTTTGACTTTGAATCCAGCTCCACCACTTTCTTGAGCGAGTTTTTCTTGTTTAAACTGCTCCTGTTTTCTGTATAATTCAGCTTTAAGGTCCACCAGCTGTAGAAAAAGATGGATTTATTTAAGTATCACCCACAAGAAAAATTAAAAAGTGAATTTGAACGGATTTGTCCATTGAACTGTTTACGTTATGTCTGTTAGCATGCTAGTATCGAGGTAGCAACTTTGATATTATTGCGTTTTAAAATAATGTCAGGAAGCCAAGGTGGTCGAAATATTTAGCCACATTCATAGCTAGTATTAAGAACTTACCGACGAGGCTGTCACGGTGAATGGTTTCTTTTTATCCATATTTATTTTCTATCTTGAATGTTTTCATTACTCCACTAGGGTTTACTCCGCTTCTTCTTCTACGGTTTCCTCCGCTGCTGTTGCTGCTGGCGCCACCTACAGGCGCACTGGAGTATCGCCTTCATCTGATAAATGGCAAAACGCAGTCAGAATACATTTCATATTTCTCTGCTGACATTGAGGGCCCAAATTCAAACATTATTTGATTTTTTTAAATCATTATTACAACAACCTATGATTTTAGAGCCGCTTTTTAGCTCTGTTCTTTAAGCAACCGACAGTTTATGTAAAGTCAATAAAGGAATATGTAGATTACTTTAAAACAACCTTTGCATCATCTTGTCAATTTAAAATAAACCTGTGGCCTTCATTGGCACAGCTGATCTGAAGTACAACACCTAAACACCTGAAAACCACCAAGAAATACTGGAAGTAGCTCCAGTTCTCAAAGTGTGCGTGGCTCCTGTATTACACTGTTTAGTGACCTATTAAAAGATAATCAGTGCAATGAGAATTTAACACAGTTCTTTGTTAGTTTGCATTAATGGCTGGCCATCCATCCATAGGCTATATTTCAGGGAGCTAAGTGACATTAAAGCATAAAACTCGTGGCAGCTGTTAACAGATTATTTTTATTTTTATATATTTTTTTAAATTCACAAAGTTGCAGATCCCTGACTCAGAGGCACAGCGGACACCAGCAGCAGGCAGCAGCTGAGTTCTGGTTAAGTTAAATGTTTGATGTCTGGAGGAGGTCCCGAGGGCAGGAGCAGTTTCTTGAAAATGTTTTTCTTGTTGAGTCACTGTTACACAGCAGTGACTCAAAGCTCTCCTCTCCTCGTCACTTGTGTGGTACCTTCACGATATCATGCTTTCATTTATATTATTTGAATTAACTAACGTTAAATCTATTAGGATTTTTACTAATTTGTGTAAAGTTTATACATTTTCTGCTAATTTGTGTAAAGTTTAGCCGCCTGAAATGCTAACAGGATAAGTGAAAGTGAAGTGGTTCATAGAATTGACGGGTTTATTGTTTCATGAAAATGAATTTATTGTAAAACATTAGTGTTTTAGCCTTGTAGCGGCTTAATGTTGAACTTTTTGCAATACAGTTGCGTTTCATGTCACTCAGACCTCAGTTACATCCTGATGAAGTAAACCTGTTTTATATTTGATAAATCCCTGTCCATGCATGAAACCAAATTTTACATTTCTTTATTATTATTTTATACTCTAAAACAGACACAAAACTCCACTAATTAGATTGTGGCTAGTAAAAACGTTAATTGGCTAGTAACTTTTGACAAAGACTATCTACAGTGGCCAGTGAGAAAAAAAGTAAACGTCAAGCCCCGAATAAATTTATGGAAAAACTCACTTATTAGGCAAAATAAGCCATTTGTGTGATTTTTATTTTGCACAATTGGCCATTTTAATCATTACCTTTTTGCCCCGAAACTAAACTTTTCATGTTACTTGTATACTCAGTAGTAGCAGCGGTGCAAATACAATATTAAAATATTACCGTTTCATGTGGAGTTTCATGTTTCGAGACGTCTCTCATGGTCTTTTTGGTGACGCAGGTGAGGTTTTGATTGTCGTCCCGTTTGAAGTCAGGGGGGTGGATGAGTCCCTGGTTTGTCCGTGACCCAAGCCCCGTCCTGGAGAACATGAACTTTTGAGTTTGTGTTTGGATGCAGCGTCTTGTGGAGGCAGATGCTCCAGTGGCTGTGCACCTCCTCACTGAGCTCTGAGCCAACTCCTCTCAGTGCCCAAGGTTCAATTTATTTTAATTTATATTTTTTGCTACAAGCCACATTTCTGACTACAGCTACAATATAAATAAAATAACAGAATATTAAATTTACCTTCATTCAGAAACAGATCCTGAAGCCTCCAAAAAAAGATCAAGAGAGGATTCTAACAAGGACCACTCTTCCAAGAAAAAAAAAAACAGAGGACGACTGTGAGGTTGCAGATAAGACTTCCCTGTTTTTTGTCTTTCTTCTTTTTTGTTTTATTAGGTTTATTTAGGTCATTTGCTTCATTTCAAACTGGATACACAGTCAACCAGAAGAAAAACACAGCATGGAAATGAGCATGAAAGCCAAAAGATTATCCTTCCCTGGTTAAAACTATTTTCAGTAAGTACTGTTTTTTTAGTAAACAAACATTGTAAGCAGTGTGCTGTCTTTTTTGCATTAGTTGCTGCTAAATGGACCTGTTCATCCAGCCACACCTGAGGAAAAACTGCATCACTTCTGTTGCTAAACAAAGGTTGACTGAAATGTCACTTTTCATGTTTTCTAGAGACCATACGCTCAGTTGCTTAACTCTTCCATTTTTGTTGATTTCTTGTCAGCCTAACATTGTTAATAAGGAAATCTCAGCATTTGCATCTTACATCACCTGTTTCTAATCTAGGATCAGAAGTGGACTTGTCTTTTCTGTCCCATTGAAATATGAAAATAAACCCACTAATACCATCCAACAGCCATTGCTTCCGTCAGCACCAGTAAGAAAACACAACACTTAAAAGTTGGTTTTCATGTTGTAATACTGCTCTTCTAACCATAACATTTACTTTGTTTTTGAGGCGGTTTTCCTGGCTTTTTATTCTCTCTGCTAAAGCCAGAAGGACTCAATCCAGCGACCAGCATTTACAAGCTCCAGTGTGCTCCTTGTGCCTGTCCAGAGCCGGGAGAAATGGAGAGGGGTTGTGTGAAGGAGGACTTCCAACGTAAAACCTATGCCAAATTAATATGCAAAATAAACTGAAAGCCAAATAGACCAGATCCAGGGGCACTGCTTTACCACAAAGACAAAAGACTGAATTTGAATGTTACGTCTTTATTTACTAATTACATGCCTTTTATGTCACCTACAAAATTCACAGTGTTTTCTTGTCATATGTCCAAGCGCTCCATCTTCAAACACTAACCACCTCTGGGCACACGCAGACCCTGATCACAGCTGGTCTGTGTGCCTTGGTCCAGTCTGACCACAGCTGGCCTAGGTCTGTGTGCGTGGCTGCTGCCAATGAGAGCGCTCCTCAGGCTGAGACGTGTGGCCACACTGAGAACTGTGATTAAAAAACTTGTGTTTGCAAAATAAATAAAGATACATTTGATTAGCGCACTTTTCTTAAAACCTCTGGTATCTCTATAAATATATCTCCACACCCTCATATACTTGAAACGTAAAATCAGTTTATTAAATGTTCATAGGAATTTGTTTGAGTAGGAAATGTCTACAAAATAAATCACGATTGTAGCCAATTTTCTATACACAGACTATTTACTCCCGCGTATCCGTCCTATGTTTTGAAGGATTTTCGCATTGCAACCTATAGGCCTACTACTGGTAATAATAGAATATCCCCATCTTCACACTTATGCAATGATCCATTTTTAAAATAAAACTGAATCACTACATTATTGTTATTACACTTATATTGCCCCTTTTTGTCAGGAAGAGCCCTCAAAAGAAAAAAGTCAAAGTTGCTTTAAAAAGTGCAGTGCACCAAAAACCTTGAACTAATTCTTCAGAAATGGGACAAAACACTTATTTTGTTAATTGTAGTCTCTTAATACAACTTCTGTTGTCAGAGTATATAGCTCAAAACAAAGTGACTGCTACAGGTCCTTTGTATGTTTATGGAACAAAATACCTTTCTATGTCAACTTTGTCAGATTTTTTTGGTCTGGCAGTTTACAAATTAAATAAGTTGTATAGTAAAGTTTTTAGAGAGCAACCAACTTTATTTTGTTATGCCTCTAATCTGAGAAAAATTACCAAAAAATGTTTGTCACCTCTGTCAGATATTAATCAACTTCATATTTTGAAGTTTGTATCATTGCAGATTTTAAAAGATCAGCAAAGGGCAAACATATTTAAGTAGTTAAGTATTTCAGAACATGAATTTAATTTTCCATCAACACTGGGTCCTGTTGTGTTTTTTGTGCCATTTCTTTAGAATTAGCGAGCTACTATTTGTAGCCATGTCTCTGCACTTATTCCGGCTTCATTTAAAATATTTTAAATTCATACATCATAACCTTTCCTCTGAATTGGGTAAGCTATATTATCAATAATCCTGTACATAAATTCTGGAGAAGCAGATTGTTCCTTTTCCAGATTATCTCCTTGACAAGAACGCTATTACCTCCTCTGTTCCCTGAATACAATGCTATTCTCATCTGTTATCAGTCTGAAAACATTTGAACAGGACAATGCTACCAAGACCCAAGATAGTATTATTATTATCACATGTCAATATGAATATTTAATATGCTTCCCACCCATATCAACGGAAAACAATCCTATATAAAGAGAATAAGTCGGACAAATTCATACTGGTAGCTGATACCGCGGCTGTAGAAGTCTACGATGTTTTTGAAGAGAAACACGTACCTGATGGCCTTTTTGCTTTGCTCTTTGGTCGTGTGGTGCAAGTCTACCTCTGCAGGCTCCAGCTTTCTCAGCCCCGCTCACAAACCCCAGGTAAGGAAATATTTTAAGGTGACATTAGTTTGAGTGTATGGGATCTTTAGCGATAAGAGCTGCTACATTTATGTTCACAGAACCGAGGGAAGTCTTCCAGAGTGGGACGGCAAACCAGTGAAGAACCGGGTCAACCGACTGGAGACAACGGCTTCCAGGTGAGTACAAGTTAATATGACCTATGTCCTAGCAATGGCTCACCTGCAAAAATTAGTACAGGCATTACAGTATATGCTGATAATGGCTTAATACATGATGTTAAAGCCAAGAGGTCAAAAGTCAGTGTATTCTTTGTGGCAGGCCCAAGCCCGGATAAACAGAGACGGTTGTGTCAGGAAGGCCATCTGCTGGGGGCCCTTCCTGACCCCCAGTAGGGAAAAGTCTAAAAGAAAGAAGACTTGTAGGCCAGTTATTCTACAGTTACACTAAACTGTCCCTAAACCAGGACAAAACCAGGACAAAACCAGGTCTACACTGTGCTTAAACCAAGGCTAAACTGTGCTTAAACCAGGACTAAACCAGAACTAAAAACTTTGTTTAAACAAGGACAAAACAAGGTCTAAACAAGGTCTAAACCAGGACTAAACCAGAACTAAACCAGGTCTAAACTAGAACTGAACTGCTTAAACCAGGACTAAACCAGGTCTAAACCAGGTCTAAACTAGAACTGAACTGCTTAAACCAGGACTAAACCAGCTCTAAACCAGGTCTAAACTAGAACTGAACTGCTTAAACCAGGACTAAACCAGGTCTAAACTAGAACTGAACTGCTTAAACCAGGACTAAACCAAGACTAAATTGTGCTTTAACCAGGACTAAACCAGAACTAAACTGTGCCTAAACCAGGACTAAAAAGTGGTCAAAACTTAAGAAAAAAAAATCCAAACCAGAGCAGGACTAAAACAGAAATAAAACTGCCTCTAAATCATTACTGCAGAAGACTCCTGAGTACAGCCAAAAGAAGCCCATGTACCACAGTTTGAGAAACACTGTTGTAGCAAGGTTGAAAGCGGGACAGTCCCAGTTACATGGGACAAATGGTTACTCTGTCCTAGTATGAATAACTTCTTGTTTTACTGCACAGATAACTGCCCCATTTGAGATTGGCCTCAGCCTGAGCGAGCAGGACTTTGAAGCCTACGGAGCAATTCTGCAGCGCGTCCTTCGACATCTGCTCGGAGACACACAGCCTCAGAGTCCAACAAACTCTGACTGACAAACTTCTTGACAATGGGTCATCCTATTTTAATCTTATCCAATCCCACACTAACCACAGCATAGCCATCTTTTCTGCACTTACTGTATTGAAGGACACTTACCTTTAACTGTATCTTGCAATCAGCTCATATCATGGCACCTCCAGGGTTCTCCAGGGTAAAAATTAAACTTTTTAATGTCACTGAACTTCTTTTAGCTTCTTGCTGCAGCTGTATGTGGGCCTTATTGCTAATTATATTATGCTGAATAATAAAAAAAAAGGTAACTGCTGGATGTCTGGAATGACTCTGCTGCAAACAAAATACAGTTTGTCTGCAATAGGCTACAGTAATATTATAAAAATGTAAGACCTAGATTATTGAAACTTGTCACCTGCCCAGAGAATATGCTTTTCAGGCCTTGGGGATACAGACTGCTTCTCCTTTTCTCTATTCTTGTCTCTCCGTGTACGCAGATGCAGCGGTAATACACATTTTCTCTGCATTATCGACAGCCATTCATTTACTGTGGTGTAATCTCTGAGTCATGTAGTTATGTTGTTGATGTGTGTTAGGTCCTTTGTCTTGATGGCTACGCATTAAAACTATACTGAAGCAGCACCTTTTGTGTACATACCATTTATATATAGTATATATACACACATTTGCATTTTTATATGTAGAGGCTTCCCCTTTTCTTTTTAAAAGCAGTGGTAGAAGTAATCTAAAACTAATAAAGTAGAACAAAAAAATATGAAATCCAGCCCTAAGAGGTCACAAGTCAGTGTACTCTTTGTGCTGCCCTCAAGTCTGAATAAATGGAGAGGGTTGTGTCAGAAAGGTCATCCAGTATAAAACCTAGGCCAAAATATTATGCGGAGTATGGGACATTACATTGATGATTTGCTGTGAAAGACAGACAGACACAAACTGCCATTAGCCAACACTAGCTTAAGGCGATGTCATCTACATTTGTTTGCTGTAAATACATTGTGTATTTAAACAGCTAACCATTCTCATTGTTCACCCTCCCAGAAACAGGGACTCGGCACAAATCCACATTCATCTTATTTCTGAGTCAGTTTTCTCTGATGAGTTTCTGTAGAAACACAGATCTGCGTTAACATTGGCTTCAGCTGACGCTCAGTGGAGTAACGTTATGTGCTTGCCCTTCAGGTGTGACGTCACTGAAAACTATGACTACTGTACCTGGTTGTAGGGCAAGTGCACTACCCACCTTACCACTAAGGTAAAAAAAAAAAAAAACACTAATATCTTAAAAGTATCCCACTCAAGTTTACCCAGAAGTATTTTTTCTAATTACTTAAGGTATTTAGTTTCCCATCTCTGTTAAAAGCCTGTTGTTAAGTGAACACTGGATAACTCAGAGCTTCCGGCTTAAATATAAAAAACTATGTCAAAGCAACTACTTACGTTTCACTGAGTGTACACATTGCCATAACTCATGCATTTGCTCTGTGTGGTCCTGAGAAGTCTTTATTAACGAATATACACCTGCCTCTACACTGAGTTACCTACATTCAAGGACAGGCCTGATTTCTGTGAAAAATATGTCCATTAGAAACAGCCCCTGAAGATGTCTTTTCATTAACGTCTACACTCCACATCTTTCCATCTACAAGCCCTAAATGGCTTGCTCTACTAGAAAACGTCACAAAATAAAAAGCACTTGAAACATGGTGTTTGAAGCACATCAAACTCTAATGTCCCTCAACCTTATTTTCTAATGCACCTGCTTTTAGAGCCTGTACACTTCTGTTTCAGACTTTCAATGAAAGAAACACAAGGGGGAAAAAGCTTTCAGTGGAGCACTGTAATAAACCAAGCCACACATCATCACAGCAGCCATGCAAACATCTGACAAATCAGAACAAGAGTGCAACATTACAAGCATAAAACTAGACAGTAATTAATTTTTTTTAACAAGACAATCATATGGACACTGTGTCCCAAACAAGAATGATACAGGAGTATTTTTTAAATTGAAACTAGTTAAAACTATAATTCAGAATGCACATAAACAGAATAAAGGGGAAACTAGTGCATTAAAACAAAACAGCACATAAAAGTGCACATCATATACCGTAGAGCTGAGCAGTGTTGTGTCGGACCGTGCTCAGGACTGTGGACATGTCCTCTCCCTTCAGAAGACTGATCTCCTGCAGAGTGTGGATCCCCATCCCGGGATGAGAGAATCGGCAGACATTTTTACTCACCTGGAAAATAGACAGGGTATATTAAGAATATTGTATTGGTAGAAAATGTGAAAATTAACACTTTTAACTAAGTCATGGCAGATCAGTGCAGCTGTTCTGAACTGAGCAACCCAATTTTATTCTTCATAATTATACTCTGACCTGCAGAACCAGTTATTTTTCTAAATCACTGCAGCTCCAGGTTTTTTCTTGTGAGATTTAAGACATTTAACACTTTTTAAATGCCTCTTAGAATAAAATTTAAAAAGGTTCTATGGAGTAGTATATAGGTTTTATAGATCATAAAAATTACCAACGTGTCCCAAGATATGAGGTAAACATATTTAAATCAAATATTAGTTTTACTGATAACAGTACAGCCAATTTATTCACAATTAAAAATATATTTTACATAATGGCCAAGTTGTTTTTGTTTCCATTTTTCATCATCATCAGAATAACAGCAAGATCTGGAGTTTGCTTTTAATTCTTTAAAATAAAAAATTAAAATACTGTGAATTAGCTATATTTTTTTAACTAAAACAATATCTCCTTCACATTATTCCTGATAGATTCTAGTTCTGGATAAATAAAGGATGTATTGACCAATCAGAGCGCTCCTGTCCTATGAAAGCGTGTGATTGGTTAAACTGTTCCTTCCCTTCCCCCCTAAAACAAAAACCCTTATAATACAGCCCACAGGTGACCTCAAAGTCTCATTTTTTCTCAGATGACTTTTGTTTTGCTGTACTAATAACTAAATAATTATCTTTGACAAAATACAAGGAAAAAGAAATCAGGTAGTGCAGCTTTAATGGCAAGATTGCCAGTAAAACTTTTATGCTAATAAAATACCTGTATTACTCTCAATGGTTTTATTTTAAAAGTCTAATACAGGTGAAATAACTACGTTAAAAATACCAAAACATAATCATACATTTTAGTGGTAACAGCGTTTACTGTATTATGGGGATGTTTTTGCAACAAGTATGCCTGACACAGTACACAGCCCAACAGGAGATTTAGCTTTCAAACACTTTCAGCACATTCGAGTCAGTGACTTAAGGATATTCATAAAACCACTACTGATAGAAGTTGTTGCCAAATCTACATCCAACTTGCAAAGAACACAGACTTCTTTGTTGTTACTTACAAAGTATTAATCTAAGGATGTATTCACACCAGGAAAGTCCGCTGGTGCGCTTTTTTGGTCCGGATCGATTCCAGACTTTATTTTTTGGTTCGGATCATATTCTCATTACACTTTTTGCAAGTGGACTAAAATTTGTAAACAGAAGCATGTAGACAGTGGGCTGAAGCCGTCTATCTGCTTTCATTATCGAAAATATAGATCTCCATCGAGGGAGGACACAGAATCTCACGTATAGAAAGTGTATATTATCCTCAGTTATATTATGATTATCGCTGCTTGAAAATCTTGCACATTTTTACAAATGCAATACATTTATCTAATTTTATCAGGCAAACGCCGCGACCGATTACACTTCATGAACCAATAGTACGCTCAGATTTTGAGGACTGACCAATCAGAGGATGCGCCCTAACGCAGCTGTTCCACTTATAGAAGCAGTTATGACGTGACTACAGGGACAAGTCTCTATCTCCGTATAAGTATAATAGTATGACATTCTTCTTTCTAATCGACTCTTTTTCCTCACGCGATTGCGTGCCTAAATGCTTCTGCTTCGCATGTCGCTACCACAGCACTGTAAAGAAATATTAAGTCATTAAGCCCATCTTAAACAATAGAGCAGTGCACCCTGGAGCGGAGTGCAGCAGCTGGTCATACGCCTAGGCATAGCCTTGCATTCGACTGAAAGTTAGAACCAGCTCATAGTTATGAGGAGTGCAGTGTAGGCCCAGGTGTAACTTTTACGCCTAGTGTAGACCAGGCTTAAGTCCAAGGATCCGTTTAGTCTCAGTGACAACACTGTATCTCACTCACTCAGACAGCTCCACAGCCTCTGAATGCACCGTATCCAACGAGCGTCATATGCAAAGATTTAATTGCTATCCACTTTTACACCGCAGAAGCAGCACCCATTAAAACTGAAGGGGCACTAATTTCAGTCAAAACACACATTGCCCCGTTTCCAAATAAATACGAGGCAGTCGTATTTATTTGACTCAGGGACAGGTCAGGGGGGACAGGTCAGAGGGAAACAGAGGGGAGGGGCGAGCGCTGTCCCGTCTCAGCTCCTCTCTGATGAGTGAGGTGAAAACTTGTGCCTGTTGTAAATAGAACAGTCCCGTCTCCCCACACACAGTCTGGAGGTAGTTCTCTCATTTTGTCAGATAACAACAGACGGCACAGCTGATTAAACCCTGTTCATGTTAAAGCATTTTAACACCAAGACACGCTGCGTCTGCTGTGAATTGTTTATGGATTTCAATGTCCGTAAAATGTGCCTTTCTTTTATTAACCTCTTCCATGATGCACGCTCATGTTGCTATAGGCAACGATTACAGCGCCCCATGTATTCTTGTGAAACGCGCACGATACGACCAGGCGCAGTTAAGACTGGTCTTAGTAAACACTGGTGCACTTGGTACTAACTCTGTTTACTACGTCGGACGTAGCTACGCCCGGAGTAAGACTTAGGACCGACTTAAGTTAAGCCCAGCTGCTGCACTCCACACCAGAGCTTTAGTGACAGTCGCTCATCTTCTCTCATAAAAGCGCAGGTGGGCAGGGTTTAGTTCCGGTGCTCCAGCAGCAGGTGGTTTCCCAGCGTGCGATTGGCTGATAACAGATGGCTGCCCACTGTTTTCGCCTTGGAAAAGTGTTACAGAAAATATGCAGAGTTCCAAAAATGTGCAAGTAGTACGTCAGGCGACAATTTTATTTTGATTCCTTGAAAACTGTAGCTCTTAGAAAAAAACTGGGTCCTCCCTCGATAGGGATCTATCAAATGCATAATAGAGCCCCTTGGCCCACCGCTTAATGTGTGTGATGATCACTGCACCCACGGCCTGAACTGATGTGGGCAGGGCAATGCAAAGACACGGAACCTGAGGAAAACAATCATCAGGAGTTGCGTGCTCCAGTTGTTAGCAGGATATTTACTCTGGTTTTACAGCTACAAATCTGTGAAAATCATTTTCAGTGTCAAAAGCAGCTAATTCAAAGTCAGATTCACTGCGCCCTACTTGTTATTTTGCAACGGTGAAAGCGTGGTGTAAGCCGGCTACAGGTGAGAAGACATACACTCTGTGCCTTGACCCACAGCAGTGGTGCTGAGCAGAAAACGACAGAATAGGTAGGCTGTAAGTGCAAATATCAAAGAGGCACCGTATCCTTTTTGTTCTAAGTTTGTCCACGGCTTGTGGATTTTGTGTGACTTCCGCAGTTGTTTGTTTCCCTTAATGCCCGGCTACGGTAGCTCGTTAACTCCAAAAAGGCTGATGACGTTTGTAGTTGGGCCAGATCGGAGCCAGTTCATATTCACACCGTAAGCGAACCGTACCAGAGTCTGTTTGGAAGCGGACCGAGACCACCTCTTCAGACAGGACTCAGTCCGCTTGTTTGGTCCAGACCAGAGTTCACATGAGGGCATTCACACCTGCACACTTGGTCTGGACTAACGTGGGAAACGAACTCTGGTCCGTTTTAACCGGACCAAACGAGGCAGGAGCGAATACACCCTAAAATACTGTATATTTTTGACAAGTGCAACACTGAACACATGTCCCAATTGAAGACCTAAATTAAGAAAATGCAATTCCTGCCCATACGATTTAGTACTTTTAAGGCCTTGATTTTGGCAACATCAATTATACCTTTTTAATACTTTTAAAGCTCTTGGGGCTACCCTGTAAATATTGTAGCCATTATGGCACATGCATTTTAATATAAGTTTCCTCATATGTATATGTACAGTAGTTGAAACTGTTTTTAGGCTTCAAAAAAGAATCAGTATTAACTACATTGAACTTTTGGGTCCAAACCCACCAGTTGAGAATCATTGGCTTAATAGGAACATGCTCATATGTCTAATTGCCTAGACTTACGGAATAATTAAACTACCACTACTAGTCCAAAGACAGAAGAATCTCTAAGGCAATAATTCAAAAGTCTTTCCTTGCATGTAAACAAACTGAGCTGTTGTGTATCAGCATTAGGAATTTCCCATAATGTGTACCTGTCTTGGCAGAAAATATGGAGCGTCTGTCTCCAACACGATTCGTTCGAGTGGGATTTTTCGGACCGAGTCTCGAGCGTCAGTGGCGCTGGAGTAAGTAATCAGAGAGGTGAAGCCCACGTACAGGTTTGGGAACTCCTCCAGGAATGGCTCGATCACTGGATACTCATTTGTGAAACAGTGCCTGGAAGCAAAACAAACAAACAAAAAACACAGTAAATTTAGACTTTTGGAAGAATGTACTGGTGTTAACAGTCAACAAGTTTAGCCACATAAACATTGTAATACACTTGTCCCTTGACACAAAAAAAAAAAAAAAGAGTTAAATGTAACCTACCGGTGAATCTTGTAGTCTCTGGGGACACATTTCTTCATGATTTCCATGAGGTCGTCGTCTGCGTCTCTGCAGTGAATGACCAGAGGCTTCTTCATGGCCACAGCCAAATTTAGCTGACGCTCAAGCACCTACAAACACAACAATTAACAGACGACCAACTATGCTTTTGTTCTCTATTCCATTCAGCTTTTCACGTCCAGGGTCGCCACAGCAAAATAATATGCTCGTGGGTATGCAGTAATTTGCATATTGCTTTAGAAAAGGTTTTATGCCAGATGCCCTTCCTGTCACAATGCGCTCCATTTATCTGGGCATGGGACCAATACGAAAAGTGCACTGGTTTGTGGCTAAATTAAACTAAATTAAAATGTTTCTGTAACAAATATACTCTGGGATATTGAACTTGGTTGACCAGATTAGTGAGCTACACAATATGTGACAGAAAGCTATGGATTTATTTATGTTCAATTTAGTCCTAGACCTGATTTTGCATATCACTGAATGTTTATTCTCATATGAATAGTACCTAAATAGTACCTTTTTTTGCTGGGAAGAATCAGTTGAGTTTTTGTGGGAATAATCCAGTCCGATCTCCCCGAAGGCCACTGCTTTTGGATGCCTCATTGCTGCCAGTATGTTCCTCTCCTGTGTATTTGTATAATCCTTGGCAAAGTGTGGATGGCACCCAAACGCTCCCCACACCATTTCTTCAGCCAGCAGCCCCTCCCATATCCCCTGTTTCACCATGATCCTGGGGTTACAAAAATCCGCGATACACCCTTCAAACTCTAAGCCAAAACTGTCTTGGTATTTCCGCCGAAAGCTACTGAAGCTCCCGGAAAAGTTAAGTTTGCCATAGAGCATGTCCAAGTGGCAATGTGTGTCCAGGAAGCCAAGACCGCCATGTACACTGGGAAACATAGTCCGCTCTGGCTCTGGGCCTAGAGACCACCTTCTTTTAGGAGTGCTGGACTGAGTTATGGAGTAAGGCGGGTAGTGTGTAGAGAAGCCAACGTCTGATTGTCTACGAGATTTGAAAATGCGCTTCTTGTTGCGCACGGGCAGGGCAAAAGGGTCTGAGAACGTAATAACTGAAGGCTGTGTTTTGTCAGTGGCAGTTCTCGAGACGTTTGGCAACTGCACGTTTGATACAGGTGTAAAATGCTGCTTGTAGGAGAAGATGACTGTTCTTTTAGGCGTCTCCCAATTTTCACATGTTGATGGACTTGTGGACACAAAAGTTTGTCCTTGGTTGGCCCCAGGAGAAGGAGCGCTGTCTTCTTTGTCAGTGTTCGACGAGAAGCATGAGGCAGTATCTTGCGTCGGCTCCAAAGGCAGAGATGAGTCACGGTGTGTGTCCAGTGAATCGATGGGGGGTACAAATGTGCTCGGTGAATCTGCTCCTTTCAGCACAGCACTCTAAAAAGAAGGAAACATCAATGAATAGGCTGAATGGGTGTACTACTGAATGTGCATGAAAAATAGCCCTCCCATGTTCACTTTGTGAAAAAAAAAAAAAGAGCATAGAAAGGAAAAACAAACATTACTACTCTTCTTACAAACATTTTAAAACTCCTACAACATTGTTTTTGTTTTGAAGATTTGAATGATTTAAAAATAGTATTAACTGTATATGAATAGCTAAAATCAGAATTCAACCTGAAGGGGCATGGTACAGGTACAACTGGTGCAACTCAGGAGTCTTCCAGTTCAAGTTCTGATTTTAGTTGGGGCAAAACCTGCTTTAGGCCCAGTTTAGTCTTGGTTTAGCTCTGGTCCTAGTTTTGTCCTGGATTTGATTTAGACCTGGTTTAGTGAAGATATAGGCTCATTAAAATCTTTGAAAGCCAAATGTTTTCTGAGGTGGTACTCGGTATAAGTTTGAGAATCACTGATCTAAGTTTAAAACCATCTTTTGTGTCCTAACAAAAGGTTTAAAAAGAAGTCATTTGAACTTGGTATTAAAAGGTAAAGACGTTTTACCTTCAGCCAAAAGGCTCACTATTTTACTTTCAGAATTGACAAATCCTCTTGGATGAAGGTGAAACAAATTCACCTTTAAAACCAAGTCCAGATGACTTCTCTACCTGTTATTGTGATTCAATCAGCCTGAATCTCTTCACAGACATCTTTCGTGTCGACTGTTTTATAATGACATGCTATGGAATTTTTTCAATTATGGCTAATTAAATGCTGTTCATATGAGTAATAAGAAACTCTATGACAACTTTCACTTAAAATACTGTCTCTGAATATACAATTAAAAAGTGTAAATTTATGCAAGTAAAAAATATACAGAGCTACAAACACTAGTGTTTGGACAAAGGCTGAGTAAATAGATCACTCTGCTCCTTTTTGGTTCATAAGAATTGCAATGCTGTTCTGAACTAAAAGTCAATTATGAAAATACATATGAATGCATTTTTACCTTGTCGCTTAAAATGGCATTAAATGGCTTTAATGTGGTTTCAGCGTTTGCCTTGGCACTTTCATCTTCATCCTCCGAGTCGAGTAACAGCAGAGGGGGAGACCACCCCTGGACTTCAGCGCTGTCTTCAAATCCATTGGAATCAATGCCTTTGTGATTAATTGAAGGCGGACTAGTTGCTTCTGGAGGAGATAATGATTTCTCTTTCTTAGTGCTGCCTTTTGCTCCTTTGTTGCCAATGGCTGCCATCAATGCATGCTTGTATATGGCTTTGGAGCCCTCCTCGGGTGTCCTCTCTTTTCTTTTCAAAATAAAAATGTGAGAGGAACCTGGGGTTTCCTGCTGGGTATCTGTGTCTAACCTCGGGGGAGTTTTGTCCATGGCTAATTCCTACAGGAAAAGAAAAGATGTCAAATACTACAGTCACCTTTGGCTTAATACTAAGAAAAAGTAGTCACACTATGTACCTCAGGAGATGCTAAGGACTGAAAGCGTTTCTTGGAAAGTTTCCTCAGTTTGACTTTGCCTGAAGATGCCATGTTGTCACTGAGCTCCTCTGCCTTTCTTTTAGGAGTAGTAAGAGTCAGGGAACCGAATGCTGCTGATCCTGGGGACTCACCAACAGGAGAGGTGAAAGAAGAGTCGCTGGAAGATGAGGGCGTGCTGGGAACATCTCTCCCCTGTTGACAACCGGCCACTGGGGAAAATATTGTTCGGAGCCACTTGAACTTCACCTTCTGTCTGCTGCTGTCCATGATCGAGTGCCTAAATGAAGAGACAGTATGTAAACAAATGCACAGAATTTGGATATTTCCAGAGATAGAAAGGTGGCTTGGAAACACCTTACGAATACATTCCAGGATTTCCCACAGATTACTATTCAGACTACAGTGATCCTTAAGAAAAACTTCAAGAAATACACACAACATTTTAGAGTAAAATGTAAATTAATTTCTCTATTTGATGCTTAATGAGTCATTTTTAGCATAGTGTAGTTTTTTTTATTTATTTTTTATGCTAAGAGCAGCAAATAATGTCATCCGTTATACAAATTTATTGTCCAGCTTGGTATTAGACCATGGGGGAGAAGATTAGACTATGGTGGGCCTCTAAAGTCTTCTTAACTAATGGGAAACACTGCATTCAAAGACCAGATAATTTGAAATAGGAGTTAAAAAAACAAAAACAAAAAAAAACAGATACTGTCAAACTAACACATTATCCTAATTTGTATGTTACATAAAATACATTTTAACTGTTACACAAAGGCTATGTTGTCTGTACCAACTAACCTTGTACTAACCTTGACCGTGCTGCTTAACCATATTAGTAGTGAAGTAAGTTAGGTACCACACTTTGCCAAAACAATCATGAAAACGTGCATTATTTTCTACTAGGAAACTATCCCACTTTTACACATAAGACAGGAACGTTTTAAATTTCAGAAGCGCCTTAACAATCCAAGGTGTCGCTAATGAGCCAATTAACTGCTGTTGGCTAATGTTAGCACTTGTATAGTTCAGAGGTTTGGGAAGTTCACTTTTCATTTTAAAAGCATAAAAGTTTCTTTTAAAAGCTTTGTCTAGATATTTATTTACACCGGGTAAAGATATGAAACTTTACTTAAAAATACAAAGGTTATTTTTAGATCGTTAACGTTACCTGATGAGCCGCGCAGTGCAGACGTGACGCTGAAGCGAGGCGCTGCTTTAGCGTTAGCTGCAGTTAGCTGCAGTTAGCTGCAGTTGGCCGCGTTAGCTGCTTGGTCACAATGCAAAGGAGTGTAGAAGGGTGTTTTCAAGGAAATAAAAATATGTTCATTATTTAAGTCAAAACGTTTGCACCGCGTTTTTAAAATAACCACAAGAAGAGAGAGAATAATTACGTTAACGCAATAAAGGAAATGTCGCGAGATTTGGAATTTGAAAACTAAGTTAGCGCGAACTGAGTCCGACAGAAACAAACAAAGCTATAGATTTGATCTTCAAGTAACTTATTTACAAGTTTCAAGTTTATTTATAAGTTTGAACAAAAGTGGATTAGTACAAAGATCACAATCACAAATGTTTTTATACCTCTTTATATTACCCCACCTAAAATTAAGCACTTTAGGCTACAAGCTTATTTCTCAAATCAAAACTACATTAATGTTAAAATAGACCTATGTAAAGATAATAATTATGTTCATACTTTAAAATGGTAATAAAATAGTATTTCACTTGGTATTTAATTTTACTTTCCTTAAAAACTAATTTTATTTATTTAATTCAATCAAAAATGCTGTATTGGGTACTTGGCTATAAAATATAATAAATAAAAGTAGATCAAGGAGTACTAAACTGGAAGAAATACTAGGCTACAGTGAAACACACAGTACAGGAGTTACTTGATCTGACCAAGGCCTGATCTAAAGATAAATTATTCAGACCACAAGTAACACGAGTTAACTGAGAACTTAATCAAACTAATGATTAAAATTGGTGTCAGACTTTTGGTAATCCCAAAAAGGTCTTGTAGGCACCGAAGCTGTATCCTTTACCTGCAAGACAAGAGGAAATAGTCATTGGTTAGAATTTTTAATTTTGAAGATTTTGTTAGTGGACATGTCTGAGCTGTAGCCTGGGTCAAGATTTCATATGGCCCTTGACATCTATGAGAAATGATATTACTTATGGCCCACAGGCACTTTCGTACAGCGTTTCTGTGGCTTTGTCTGTACATTTGTGCATCTCATCTACTATTCTCTCCCTTGGGTTTTCTAATTAGTTGCTTGGAAAATAATTGCAGTTGCAGAGTTCATGTTCAAAGATGTCATTTAGTTGGGACCTGTTTTAGATTTAGTTATGAAAATGTTCAGGTCCTTGAAAACATCATGAGGGACTGTTGGCCCTTTAAACATCTGCACATCTTCCAATCTAGCCCACTTGTGAAAAAGTTTGGATACCCCTGCTCTAAGGGTCCTTTGGAGGTGGGCCTGGGGGCACTTAGCAGGTGTTTGGTAATATTTTTGAGGCACCTACGAATATAGATTGTAGTCTATAGGCAGTAAAGGTCAAATTTAGTTGGCATTCAGGATGTGAGACTGCTTCTTTCCAGCCGCACAGATGTGTGAATGTTGCACTACTCTGATACTTATTGTGTAGGTGACAAATTGCTGTATGGTGAGTTCTTGGATCAGTACAGTACTTACATGTTGGAGCCTTCTTCTCAATGAGCCAGTAGCAAAAGCCCCTTCTGGCTCGGTCATTGTAAACATTTCTGTACTGGGGCATTAGATGATTTGAGGAACTGGTTTTTGGTCTGGTAGGAGATAAACCTTAGGGAAAAGCCCATACCAGTAAGTCAGAAGCAAAGCCAGTGATTTAATTTGTGTATTAGGAAGTTTAATATGGGACTTACTATGGGATACAGTAAGTTCAGGTTGACTATTCCCATCCATAGACAGAGGTGGCAACAAACTCTCCGTCTTGTATTCTGGTGAACCTTCAATTAATTCACATACAGGTGCATCTGGCCAAATAAGTCCAAGTTATAATCTCCCCAGATTTCCTTGTCTGGTGCACATCATGGCCTTGAATTTTGCACACAAACTAATTTTAACAAACCTGTGTTCTTCAGTAGAGTGGTAGGAAGTGATGCTAGATAACCTGGTACCTGTGTGGAATAAATGTTCTGACTTTTTTATTGCTAGAGCACAGCGTGTTACTTTCAGTCATTCTTCAAACTAAAATATTATGTGACCTTCATAACAGACCTATTGATAGAGGCATATTCATCATGGAAAGACGTGTTTGTGTACCTTTAAAGGCACACCACGTACTGGATGTCTTACTACTGCTAATTCTTACCATTGATTTCATCTTGGTCCAGTGGTCGGTTTGAAGATGTGGAAACACGACCGGGTGAGTCCGTGGCCAAACTGTCATACTGGCGGAGGAGGATATAAAAGTACCGTCAGTCTGTTGACAAAAGCAGTGGTTCTCAAAGTGGGGTGCCACTGGTGCTACTCGGGAGTTTTCTGCAGTCCGTATGCGATTTATTTTGTCCTTGTTTTAGACCTAGTTTAGACCTGCTCAGTCCTGGTTTAGTCCCTGGTCTAGTCATGGTTTAGATCTGATTTAGTCCTGGATTAGTATTTGGTTCATCCTGGTTTTGTCCTGGTTTATTCCTTGTTTAAGACCTGATTTAGTCCTGGTTTAGTTCTTATTTTAGACCTAATTTAGACCTTGGTTTAGACTGAGTTTAGTTCTTATTTTAGTCCTGGTTTAGACCTAGTTTAGTCCTTATTTTAGACTTGGTTTAGTCATAGTTTAGTCCCGATTTGGAGCTAGTATAGTCTTTGATTTGTCCTGATTAAGTCCCGTTTTGTCCTTCATTTAGACCTGTGTTAGTCGTGGTTTAGACCTAGTTCAGTCCTTGATTTGTCTTGATTTAGTAAGGGCATTTCTCACTCTTAATCCCTATTTTATCCCTTGGTTTAGTCCTGGGTTAGATTTAGGCTCATTTTAGTTCAGTAAAAGATGATACATTGAAAGCCAAATATTGTCTGTAGTGGAGTGAAAAGTTTCAGAACCATTGCAATAAAGCATTAGATACCAGCTGCCATACAAATACTGAACATGTATGTGAGACAAACTTCACAGCCACCATTGACTTACTGCTCCTGCCTGAAGCGATTGGAGTCCCATGTTTTTCTCTTGTCCCGGGTCTGCATTTTACTTGATGACCGTTCGATGCATCTCATGGTTGTCGCACAGACACAGAGACGGCTTCTGTTACTTCTGTCCCTAAGCAACAGGTTTGTCAACACTACTGCTGCTGTAAAACCCAGCTAGTAGGCTACAGTATTAGCTTGTTTACATGTGATAAAGTATAAGCTGTTTGCAACTATTTCAACAATTATAATGTATTTGTTTTTACTTGTATTGAGCCAGCATTCACCTTCACTGTTTTCTATATTTGTCCCATTTTTTCTTCATCACAGATTAATTTACACTGAGAGCAAGAAGCATGTTTTAATGAATAAATATGTACAGGGGGGCTTCCTCCCACCGTCCAAAGACATGCATGTGTTGGAGAAATGGTGAATCTAAATTGCTCTTAGTGAATGAATGTGACAGTGAATGGTTGTCTGTCTATGTCAACCCTGCGACTAACTGCCCACTCTCCAGGATGTACCCCACCTAAGGCTCATAGTTACTGGCATAGGCCCCAGACCCTAACGGGAATAAGTGGAAGATTAATGAATAAATTTACAGTAGGCATCATTCAAGGTCCAGTGTAGTTTTTAATAATCAGCTGCTCAAGAGATGCAAGTTATTGAGTGTTCAGAAATAACACATGAAACTTGAATAATGCAGGGAATGTGCTATATTAAGTGTTGTCTATTTTCTATAAAAATATATAATTACTATATTGTCTGTAGGCATTTTACAGCACATTAGAGTCACCAAGTGGCAAAAAGCTACAGGTAACATAGAAATCTTGTTTAAGGATGCCAGGTTTTTGAACTGGGAATATTCAAGCAGCAATACAGACATAAATAAGAAAACTCTTTTGTCACAAAATGTAGCTTGGCTCTCTTGCAAAGTGGATATATAAAATAACTGTTCTGAGTAAATTGTTTCTTTTTTTAATTATTCAACTCTTGTTTTCTCACAGTCCAAGTATTATCCACAGAAGAAATGTCCTCACTGACTCTGTCCATGCTCATGTCACCTCTCTGGATCCTCCTTGGATCGTCTCCAGCAGATGCTGCTCCACTCGTTGGTTCATGCGGCGGAGGTCTTTTGTTGTACTGGGCTTATCTTCTAGCTCTTCATGAAGACAGCGTCCAATTTCCAACCTCCTGAAGTCTTCCGGTTTGACCAGTCGCCTGATTATCTGAAGAGCGCAATCCTTGAGAGTGTACACTGTAAAAAATATACAAATGCCATTTGTTCTGCATTATCTTTTTGCTTTTAACAAAATGTAAAACTGTATTTCACTGTCTTCATAGAAGCTCTAACATAAGTATATATAAGTACTTTTCTAAAAGCCATTGCCTGATGTTGGGGACAATAGGGAAACGTATTGTAGCCATTGCCGTACGCACCACAGAGGTCACAAAGGTCTGGACCTCAGTATTTTTCTAATACGTTTACTGTGTAAGTAAGGATAAACCAGAACTAAACCAGAACCAACACTAGGACTAAACCAAAAATAAACCATGTCTAAACCAGGTCTAAATGAGGCCTAAACCAGGTCTAAACCAAGTCTAAACCAGGACTAAATCAGGCCTAAACCAGGTCTGAACCATGTCTAAACCAGGTCTAACACAGGCCTAAACTAGGACTAAACCAGATCTAAACCAAGTCTAAACCATGTCTAATTTAGGACTAAACCAAGTCTAAACCAGGACTAAACTTGGCCTCAACCTAACACAAAGGACTTCGGTATTTCTAAAATTTTGTGTTCAGCCCTGATTGTACCTGGTAAAGTGATGTTTGCCATTGTAGGGTTTCCACTTGCTGCTGGTGTGGGCAGAAATAAGTCTTTGCTATTCACCTTCATTGGATCATCTGTCTCAGCATCTCTGAAAATCCACGGGTGACCTGAGCCAAAGACACAAATAACATTTCTTCAAGTGCAAACAGTCACTCGCTATACTTTTGTTATTAAACAAATGCGCCTTTAACTTACCTACGAAGGTGCACATCTTTCTTCCTGTGCCTGGCTGTAGGTCATTGTAGGGCCGAGGTTCTCCGTTGAAGTCGACCCAGAGCGGTCGTACAACGCGGGCAGTGTGGTTACAAAACACAGCACTGACAGGTATCCTGCTGTTCAGAGAGCGAACCAGCGGCAGAGACTGCTCCCCGTCCTGCGGCATTGATATCTGAAGCTAACACGGTAGCTGTTAGCACAAAACAGAGAGGAATTAGTAAAATAAGCAAAGCTGTCGATAACCGCTCGCGTGGATGTGCTGTTTGTTGGCTGTTTCGAGTTGGTAAATCGTTATTACATCGTTAAATACAAAATAAACACGATACTAAAGGACTTTTCCAACACTTCTGCGAGTGCACTTTTCCTCTGTTTTGTTTACATCCTGGCTTCCGGTTTGACGTAGCTCGATGTCACTTTCCGTTTTGTGATTGGTCAAATTAAGACACGTGGTCTCTAAAGTGAAAAGTTAGGATAAAATGGCACAAAATCAAAACAAAAACTACGTATTCCTAACAATAGGTATTATGTTTTTACATCTAACTTAAATTAGAATACAAAAAATAAAAATAATACTGATGTCAGGTTATTCACCCAATTGTTGACCTAGTGATGATAAAAATAGGCCTATAGTTGAGTAGGCTTAAATTATTTATATGTGCTTATTGTGGACTTATACTAACGGAGCATAAGTAAGTGAACAATAGTACATTTTTGGGCTAACTGTTAATACATAAATCCTATTTTGTCATCAGAAGTCGCTCAGAAAGACTCAGACAGACAGAAGCAGTGCAGCTGGACGTATATAGGCTATTGAACTGAAGCCCCTCCCTGGGTCTTCCTCACATAAAAGCTGTGGCTCACTTGAAGACTCTGTAACAGGAGCACTGCAATTTTACAAAATAGGGAGCTGAGCCACCCTTAGCCAATGGGCTTTATTTGGCTTTATTGGAACAAAATCCTTAAAGGTGGGCAGATATAATCGTGACGATGTTTAATTCTAAGCTACTGAGCTAATACTATGATACAATTTCTCATTTATAACTTTTCTTTCATTTTCAGTCTGAGCTTAAAGAGCCGTGAACAATGCGCCCGAGCAACAGCAGTGGCTTCTCAGAGTACATACCCCGGGATGAGTCTCTGGCCAGGGTGGAGATTGCGCTGCTTGGTGTCATCTTCGTGAGCGCTGCCATCCTCAACACGGTGCTGCTGTGCGTCTTGTGGCGGCAGCGCAAGCAGATGACCAGGATGCGCGTGTTCGTGTTTCACTTGTGCCTCGCGGATTTGGTGGTGGCTTTCTTTCAAGTTTGCCCCCAGCTCTTGTGGGACATCACCGATAGATTTGTGGGACCTGACCTCATCTGCCGCCTTGTCAAGTACTTACAAGTCCTGGGCATGTTTTCATCCACTTACATGATCGTGGTGATGACCGTGGATCGTTACCAAGCCGTGTGCAACCCAATGGTGAAGTTCCAGCGCGCTCGCACACGCCTCAACATCCCCGTGTGTGTAGCGTGGGGCATCTCTTTAGTGGGAAGCTTGCCTCAAATCTTTATTTTCTCTCAAACTGAAGTCGAGCCCGGGGTGTTTGACTGCTGGGCCACGTTTGTCCAGCCGTGGGGACTCCAGACCTACATCACCTGGACCACGCTGGTCATTTTCATTCTGCCTGTGATCACGGTTGTGGTGTGCCAAGTGCGCATCTGTCGAGCCATTCAGATCAACCTGTACCAAAAGGCTCCGCTGGCGCCCAGAGCGAGCGGCGTGGCGGGGATGTCAAAGGCCAGGGTCAAGACGCTGAAGATGACGGTGGTGATAGTGTTGGCTTATATCATCTGCTGGGCGCCCTTCTTCACCGTACAGCTGTGGTCTGCGTGGGACAACGACGCGCCCAAAGAAAGTATGTGTTAGCCTATACTGCCCAAATTTGGCTATTGGGATTGTATAACTCTTATGTGACAAAGGGATTAATTCAGTCCCAGCACCAGTCATAGAAACGCAACACTGGGTCAATATACTTTGTGTCTATTCATGTCTTTACGAATGTAAAACATTAATAGGCAAAACTTGATAAATTCGTCTTAAAACGTTGTGTAGCCTATCTCCAGTCATACTTGTAGCCCTTCAGTTTTTTGTCATTTGGTCATTAATACAGCATTTTCCTATAAAAAAAAAAATTAAGCTTGACACATCTCTGTCTCGCGTAAAACTCAAAACAGTCGATATGTTAATCTTTTTGATGCAAAGCATTACTAACTAACAAAAATCAAAAGCGCAAAAGGGAGATTTGCGCCACGATTACGCAACGTGACATTTTCCTTTTACGCACAAAGCCAAAGTCAAACGCACAAAGAGCAGCTTTACGCACAAATTACACACAGCTCTAACACCACATTTCACACGATATCTGCAGATATATGGCTAATTTTATCTTCTCTATCATTCCAGCCGCCACTTTCACCATCCTGATGTTACTGGCCAGTCTAAACAGCTGCGCAAACCCCTGCATTTACCTCGCCTTCAGTGGCCAGTTCCCCAAAAGGCTACTGACACTCCTGTGGAAGCGCCACTTGGACAAAGACTCCATGCACGAAGAGGCGACGCTGGTCAGCACGTTGTACATGAGCTTCAAGAATGTGTCTGTATCTAAATAAGGACATGTCAATGGTCAGGACACACAGATGAGAGACAAAAGAGAGAAGTGAGTGAATGGAACTGCCTATGATTTGTACTCTCTAAAGAAACTGAGAATGGCAGTGAATATGGCAATTTAGCGGCATGTTAATGATCAATGCACAAAATGTGTGGTCTGAAAGAAACAGCTCAAGAGTTCAGGTGTGGCATTTATGTTTTGGCAACCCTGAGTATGGGTCTGGAGTAGCAAAAATCATTGTTACGTTTTTTGGATGATGAATAATACACATGTAGCTAATTCTAATTTGAAAAACGAGTTTCTCTTGGATTGAATGTGCACTTTGAAAAACGTAAGGAGAGATTTATATAGATTAACATTATAAAGCACTTTAGACAACTTTGGTCATTTAAAGGTGCTATATAAAAAAAGGATGCATGCTTAAGGTTAAAGCAGTGTGGTTCCCAAAAGGTGGGTTAGGGCCCAACAGTAGGCTTTGGGGAGGTTGCATATATTGTAGATTGAATGTTCAGCTTATTTAAGGCCTGATGAATTGTTTTAATTACTGAAGATAATGAAACAGAGTTTAATACATGAATAAATGTGCCATAAAGGTTGTAAGAAAAACAACCTTGTAAATTATTTTCTGTAAAATATGTCTGTAAAAAGTGGTTTACAAAAATACAACAAAGTCCCACAGTCAGACCAGTTCAGAAATATCGGTCGAAACATCTGTAAATAAAATTGCATTGAGTTTCTCTGTTTGTAAATGCTGTATATGTTGTACAAAGAGATTGCATTTGTAAAACTGTTCTTAAACTAAATAAAGTTTTATCATTGTCTTATTGTCTCTTTCTTCTAGTGAATGAATGGCATTATCCAGGTGTGTTACTTTAGTTTAATGTTTAAAGTGGTGAGCACTGTTGCTTCAGTGCAAGAAGGTCTCGGGTATTATTCCTGGACCCAGGGGCATCAGTCTGGGGGGTAAAGAGTACAGTTTACTGTTTACCAGGGCTCACTGCAGGGAGGGGCCCTCAAAAAGCCTGGAATATACATGAGATTGTGATGCATAGAGGCCCACCTAGATGGTTTTTACAAAGGGCCCAGAATTTCGTCCTTTCCTACTGGACCCTGTGGCGTTTGCCTGTTCTCCCTGTGTCTGGGTGGTTTACTCCATCAACCTAAAACATGCACAACAGGCTAATCCTCTTAGGTTCCCCTGACCAAGATCCTCGCTCACGATCTGGAGAAGGGTCCCCAGGCGCTGCTCAGAGAATGAAATTAGGTACCTTAACCTCAATACATTAATCTGGGTAAGACATTTACATGTATTTTAAACCCAAGTCATAATCAGGCTAAGGAAACTTTTTGATTTGTCTACTAACCTGTAAACATATTACCTGTAGTAGGTATAAGTGATTATTAGTTATTTTTATACATTAACCCTACATAACTACAATACTTATTACTATACTATGGAAAAGCTTTATGTCAAGAAAGCCACATACTTACCTGTATGATTATGAGGGGGGCTAAATTATCCACCAAGCGGAAGGGAATGTGGCCTACTTACAGCATACTTACTAAGTTACATAAATGAGGAAAAATGAGAAGATAATTGAGTCTACAATGAAATGACAGAGGAAAATATATGACTTCCAAACACAATTTTCTCCATTTATTACCTATTACTACTTATGTGTCATTTCTATAGCTCAGCTCAGTAAATAAGGCCAAATACGGTTACATCACTTCATTACTTTGAACATCCCAGTTGTGTATTTTATTTTTTTATTATTTTATCTAATTGTTTAGCCTTGAAAGACCCCAAAGTAATAATAATAATAATTAGTTTATTGTTTCTTCTAAAATTGAAAGAGAGCAGGAAGTGAAAAGTAGCACAATTAGGTAATAGGCGGCTGCAGGTTTGGGTTGTCCACTGCTACGGTTTGCTCTGGTCCTAATCAAACAAAGACAGACTCTGCCCCGGCCATAAACACAGACACAGCACGTATTAAGACCCGTATGACTACAGGTATACAGACCATTAGACGTGAAGTAAATATTTTTCAGTAGAAATATACACATACTATAATAGACCAATTTAGAAAAGATATTACTAGAGTTTATTTAGGGGCAGCAAGGACACACGGTCAAACATTAACATCATGAATAAGTGTAAAAATCCAAAGTCTATTTTGGCTGCTCCCTTTCTTTCAGGGGTCGCCACAGCAAATCATTCTCACAGGTAACATGGGTGGCCTGGCCCGCCAGACAAACTCTTCTCTATTCTATACAAAGTAGTTAGTCTGGTAACCCCTTTGCATCAGTTTCATTTCTGTGAGTGGAACAATCACAGGCGGAGTAACCAATCAGAGAAACAAAGGGCAGGACGTAAGCAGTGCACCGCTGACCTGTAAACAAAACAAACATGACAGATTCTTGGCGGTTTTGCCATAAAACACCAGAATATGGCGTATTATGAGCAGCTCTGTACTTATTTCTGAACAGGGACAGCAGCAGAAGCCAGTTGTACAAAGACTTGTGCAAAAAGTGGGTTTGTTTTGTTTTGTCAGACGTCAGCGGGACTTTACTGCTGTTAAAATGGAAACAACAAAAACAATGACCGAACATACCAGTGTACTCTATTGTGCTGGTCCAAAGCCCGAATAAAGGGAGAGGGTAGCGTCAGGAAGGGCATCTGGTGTAACGTCTTTGACAAATCAATCACTGAGGAGACAGATGATTTGCTGTGGCGACCCAGGAAGGGAAAGGCAGAAAGGAAAGAAGCTGGAACATGTAGTGAAGTGGTGCAGAGTGAACAATTTATGTAACGTGGAGACGACCTTTTCAAGACCGCCAGCTGTGTCGATGATGGAGAAAGCACACCTGGGCATGTCATCTGCTCCAGCCACCAGCAAACCTTAACACGGAATAAGGAGAAAATGAATGAATGAATATCTTAGATGGTAATGATAATAAACTTGTTGTAATCTTGAACAAAGCTCCATGGCACAATGCTGTATGCTTTTCTGTGTACCCATGAATAGGAAAAAAAACATTCAAGTACGGTATTAATATATAAATAATACTTTTACATTGAGTAATCATCAAACAAGCTTGCATTTACAACCATTAAAGGTACTGGAAGCAGCATGCGCTCATACTGGTGTGAAAACAGTACTGCAGTCTAATTCAAAACAATGGTCTCTTTTCTGATTGGACGATCGCCAATGCAGGGTTTTAGAACCAAAACAAAAATGTAAACATAAACAACTTGGGTATAACGTAGAATTTTTTATTTTTTTTTTACTTTTGAACAAATCAGCTGAACCATTGTTATCAATAAAACTAATATTTAATTAACATGTTTACCTCATATGTTGGGACACGTGGATATTTTTTATGAAGTATTAAAAAGATTTACTGCTCAGAGCACCTACCTTGCCTTGCCTCAAACAATTTAGTGATAAAGCTGTTTCTTAGATCTGTATTGTGGGTTGGACTTCTCATTGAGTAAAAGAGATTAATAATTGCGATCTATGATTTCATTTTATACAGTTGATTCGCAGTAAATGTCATTATTACAGGCTTTCCAGATAAATTCAAAGCCTCAAAGTAAACAGGCTTCTCCCCTAGTGATTTTATCTGCTGCTACAATTACCTTGGCTAATTCACGTCGAGGCTTTTAATGAATTATTACGATCCACTCTCATCTACAACCATTAGGAAGACGCTGCTACTGGAGACAGATGCAGGGCTCCTCAGAGAAAAGCCTGATAAACTCTGTATTTTTAGACATACTCTGGCAATTAAAATGAGGAAATTACATAACAGCGTCAGTAATTGTACCCAGCGTGGTCCCAGCTTTTAACACAAAGGCTCTAATAGGACATAATGAAGGCTAATACACAGTTCTTAGGACGCACAGTTTGAGGCAGTGCTGTGGTAAAAGGGCTGTATGAACAAACATAAGCTATGAGGCTGTGTGGCTTTTACACTTTGGCAAAGACATATTTTATAAAACCAATTCTGAAAAAAGTTGGGAGCTTGTGTAAAATGTAAATATAAACAGTATGTAAAGATTTGGGAAGCATAGTAGCGCTCCCATCTATCAAGAAGGTTTTTGTCAGGAAACCAGTTTCAAAGGAAAAAAGACCAGGATTCTTTCTTTCATGGGCTGAACGTGCAACACTAGGATTTAACTTACAGAAGTCTGTTTGGGAGAAATGCAAATACATATACACAAGATTATGTCTGAACATTCTGGTCTACAAGTCTGCAGCGTTAGATTCAATCCACAAGAAGGAAAGTGCTGTAACTTCAGTTCCACTGAATCTGGTTAAAATGTCGTCTTACAGAGCCATGTATTAAAACAAGTGGCGGACACAATCTGTGTTACTGCCGTTACTTTGCTTTACTGATGTGGAGCAGTGCACTAGTGACAGTGGTGAAGAGCCGTGGATGCACAGTACATGGAAAACAAAAAATTGGGAGGTTTAAAGCTGCACTACCTAATTTTCTGACTGTAAAAGTGATGTGTCTTAAAAAATGTTAGTTTGAATGATACACTCCCCTTTCCTAATTCCTCTCCTTCGCGACGCTCTATCACAGTCTCACACAAACCTGGAAGTCTGTACACAAACCAGGAGCTATCACAACAACACAGCACAGATCTGGAGTTTGCTTTTAATTCTTTAAAATAAAAAAATAAATAAATACTGTGAATAAGCTATGAATTTTGAAATAAAACAATAGCTCCTTCACATTATTCCTGATAGATTCTAGTTCTGGATAAATAAAGGATGTATTGACCATTCAGAGCGCTCCTGTCCTATGAAAGCGTGAGATTGGTTAAACTGTTCCTTCCCTCGCTCTAAAACAAAAACCCTTATAATACAGCCCACAGGTGACCTCAAAGTCTCATTTTTTCTCAGATGACTTTTGTTTTGCTGTACTAATAACTAAATAATTATCTTTACCAAAATACAAGGAAAAAGAAATCAGGTAGTGCAGCTTTAATGTTAAACTATAGTTCATAAATCTCACAGAGGACCATTTTAAATTCATTTCTTTCATGAAATTAAGAAAATTTGCAGTATTTATCAGCCATCGTCTGATCAGCATTAGCCATGAAAAAGCTCAAATGGCTGGGTCCTTTCTTATATTAATTTTATTGCACATTATAATTATCGTATGCAGGTTTTTGTTTGGGATCAATCAAGCATCCGTCTAATCATCTAAATGGAGTCTGCATGTCCTGCCTGTGTTACTGTGGGTTCTCTCCTCTTCCTCCCTCCATCCAAAAACATGCAGTTGTGAACTGGTGACTCTAAAATTATCCAAGAGATCAATGAGCGTGAGTTTTGTGGGGCCTCGGCCTATTTAAGCTTTGTACGTTCAGACAAAAAACATAAAAGGAGCCATCTTTAAACCAATCTTTAGCCTCAGAAGTTTTCATCAAACTAATGTGATAGACTGAAAATAATTAGGGAACACTACACAAACACACCACAACACATTTTCTGTCTCTGGGTTGAACGAGTCTGTTGTCACGTGCTGCATGTCCACTCCTCGCCTCCAAATGTTTTCCCTGTGTCCTTCCTCACGTTCGCTGCATGGTTTCTGTTTATTGGTCAATCTCAGTGTCCTGGTGCCTCTCACATGGCTCTCACAGTGCACCCACGTATTTGTTTGCTTCTAGCCGTGTTAGCATACAGATCACATGTATTTGTGTGCGGGAAAGCTAATGTGCAAATGACATTAAGCTTGCTCGATATGCAAACTCATGTACGCAGCCTGGCAGTCAAGGAACATGTTTATTCATCAAGATTAACGAGTAATAAGGAAGACATTAGTTCAACCCTTGTTACCTGGGCTTGAGAGGTCACTTGACACTTAGTTATGGCCAATGGGTGCGTACTGATGTGCTCCGGTACCCGAGTACAGATGAAACCACAAGTTTACATACACTGTATAAAAAGGCACATAACCTTTTTTTTTCTCTCTGTGTGACATTAAATCAGACTAAACGTCTCATGTTTTATCTCAATTAGAATTACCAAAATTATTTATATTTGCTAAATATTACTTTCTTCAAACTCAGAAGTTTACTGACACCTTTGCCTTTAAACAATTTGGGAAAGCCCAGATGATGATGTCATGCTTGGTAAGCTTCTGATTGGCTAATTGGCAGTTGCTGAGTTAATTGGTTGCACACAGGTGGATGGTTTATAAGGCACACCTCAAACACGCCGCTTCATTGTGTGACAATATGAGAAATCAAAATAAATCAGCCAAGATATAAGGGAGAGAGCTGTGGACCTCCAGGATGAACCATTTCCAGAAGAATGTGCCACATTTATCAGTTCAAACTATTAGACTCAAGTATAAACAACATGGGAATCAGGGCTTGACAATAACTTTTTTGCTCATTGGCCACCGTAGTATCAAGTACAGGCAAATTGGCTCACAGGGCTGACCCCAAACGTGGTAAACATGAAAATGTTTTTTAATGTTCCAAGGCAAAGGTATCAGAATCACAAAAACCCAAGGTAAAAAACACTAGAAACTATTAACACAGAGCTCACGCGAGGAAAAAGGCTGGATGCTCACACAGGGGTAGAGCCAATCTGGCAAGGGACAGGGAAAACACAGACTATTATAGGGGAGACAATGAGACAGCACATTAGCGCGGGACAGATAATCTCAAAGGCGGGAAAAACAGGAGGGCAGGAAGTACGAGACACAGGTTAAGTAACTTCAAAATAAAACAGGAAACCAAAATGCTGATTAAAAAAAAAAAAAGAAACCAAACTGACAGGATAGGACATGACACGTAGCTAGTCTTTGTCAAAAGTTGCTCGCCAGTTAGTGTTTTTAGTAGCCACGATTTAATTAGATTTTGTGTATATTTTATAGTATATGACAAGCATAAATCATATCAAATATGAATAAACCGGTTTAGGCAGAACAAACAGTGGATGTGGGGTATCATCCATGGTATTTTGTCTAGATTAATATTTTTATTTCTTTAATGAGGCAGCAGCAACCGGAGGGTTGCCAGTTCTTGTCTGAAGTGCCTACTGCCGTTGTGTCCTTGGGCAAGACACTTCACCCACATTGCCTTCTCCAGTCACAGTATGTGGCTGGTTGCGCCAGGAAAGATATCCAGCGTAAAATCTCTGCCAAATCACCGTGCGACTGGTTCGCTGTGGCAACCCCGAAGAGAGAAGCCGAAAAAAATAAAAACAAATCATGATTAATAGGCCTAACTTCTAAAGATATAGGTGCATGGCCAAAGTGGCTAGTGTGAGTATTTGTGTTACAGCCAAAATTAAAATCTGCCAGCATTTGGTCAGTTAGCTAGTGTTAATGTCAAACATTGATGGGGATGTGCAGCCATCACAGCTCAGATCGGTCCTGTACCAGAGATGAACAAGCTTTGGTGCAAGATGTGCTGATTAACCCCAGAACCAAAGCCAGAGATCTTGTAAAAATGCCACTGAAGCTGGAAAGAAAGTGTCATTATCCACAGTAAAAAGGAGAACAGTACCAACTGAAAGGTCACTCAGCGAGGAAGAAACCTTTACTCCAAAAGAAATGTAAAAAAGCCAGATTAAAGTTTGCAAAAGCTCACAGAGACAAAGACCAAAATTGTTGGAATATGTTCTGTGGTCAGAGGAAACTAAAATGGAACTGTTTGGCCATAATGACCACCTTTATATTTGAAGGAAAAAGGGGGGCGTGAAGCCCAGAAATGGTCCCTTTATATTTTAATGGGCCCATATGAAGCCTTCTTGTCAGTGAACCTGTCGTAGCCCTAACCTTAACCCCAACCCTGACCCTAACCTTAATGGCATGGCAAGTTTATTTGTATAGCACAACTCATACACAGAGCAATTCAAAGTGCTTTAGGGGTGGGGGGGTAAATTTAAAAAGTACAAAAACAAGAATCACACTTAAAACAATAAAATCAAATTTAAAGAGTATAAATAATTAAGAATCAATTTAAAATTAGATTAAAAGGGAAGAGTGCAGATAAAGTGCATTTGAAGTTAGGTGGAGTGGATTCAATAAGAACTGCTTTACCCGTCTTGCTGTCTAACCATGTCTCTGTTAAAAACATCAAATCCAGGTCATAAGAGGAGATAAAATTATTGATTAAAAATCAATGACAGGGGTGTGCATTGAGGGGTAACAACTGTAGATGTTGGTCGTGGGGGTGGAGCTGGTGGTGTTTTGGTGGATGGAGCAGGAGAGGGAGCTCCTGGGGGGCACAGGGGGTAGTGTTTGGTGGGGGGTAGAATTCAGCGTTGTTGATGATTGTACCCGTGATCTTGCCAGGTTTGGTGTAAGGGGTACCATTTTAATTCCTGATTTCACCAAGCTTTCAAGGTGGTTGGGAAAGCCCATTGGTGAAGCTGGTGATAGGACGGAAAGTGAAGAGTCTGCAGGGGAGGTGGATGTAGCAGGTGGGGCCCAGGGCTGAGGTGAGGGCACTGATGGAGGTGACAGAGGAGCTGCTGGAGCTGAAACCCTTGCTTCCTCTTCTCTCAGTGGCTGTGTAGGACCCCGTCCAGGCCCATTCTGATGCCTCCGAGCGTGGAGGAGGTTATCCGTCAGTCGTCTCACTCCACCTCTGCACAGGTGTGGGCCCTTTCCTTTAAACAGGTCCTCCCGTTGCCAAAACAGATTGAAGTTGTCAATGAAGTGCACTCCTCTGAACTCACAGACCCCGGACAGCCAAGTGTTCAGTTGAAGCAGCTGACTGAATTTATTCATCCTCCTGTCGATGTTCAGGAGGGGTCCACTGATAAATGACTGGACTGCCACTTTATCAAGTTTCTCAAAAAGTATAGCGAAGTCCTTTTTTTAAAACTTCTGATTCTTCCCTCCTGATGTCGACAGCACCCATGTGCAGGATCAGCTGTTTGACTCCCTGATGTCTAAATGAGCAGAAAAGAAACTGTGCGTGATTGTAGTTACATTTGATCCCGTGTCCAAAAGTGATGGTACATAAACACTATTTATGGCCAAATTTACAACAGTACATGTGCCTACCAGTTGCTTTAATCATTTTGGAGGCACTGGCATTGAGCCAAGTTCAGCTCCTTCTGGCTCAAAACAACAGAAGGTTCGAGTTTTCCGTCTCCTCAGCTTGTATTGTTTGGACTGTAGGTTTTTGTTGTTGGATTTCACTGGACAGTGGCTGGCTACAGTAGCGGGCAATGTGGCTCATTTTATTACAGCGAAGACATTTTTTGTCTTTTGCCCATTTTGACTGAGTTTGTTTACAATTGATCTGTAATGACTGAAGTTGATCAGTCAATGTTGTCATTTGAGTCTGTTGCGGTTTTAAAAGCTCTGTAATTGCTCGAAGTTCTGGGGATGATGTAAGTTTTGTACGCTGGCTGGGCAGTCCTCACAGTCACTTCTAGCCACATTACAACCATAGAAAAAATGACAATGATTATCTCCATCTAAACCTTCTGCCCACATTACAGCTTCTTCCCGAATGTCAATTAATGATATTCTTGGATCTCTCCTTACCACATCTTTAAAGGTGGCGTCTGCAGCATTCCATCCCTCACATTCTCCACAAACTGATCCCTCAGCACGGTTTGTGGGTTGGGTTCTGCGTCAGGAGCACTGTCAAGAACAAGGTCCATTAAAGTCATCAGAGCATGAGAAAATTGTCTTAATGGCTCACCATCTTGCCGTTTTCTGTCATAAAACTGCTTTAACAGTACCACCGTAGGTTTTTTGCCACTATACAGTGTTTTTAAAATATTGACAATTGTATCAGGGTCTTCTCTCTCACAGCTTGGACGAAGCTTGATTTCATTACGTGGTTCCCCTCCCAAATGATTTAACATGAAGATGGCCTTTTCTCTGTCTGAGAGACATCTGCCCTCTAGACACACTTCCACTTCTTCAATCCAATCTTCAAGACGAACACTGTCAGGAGAGTCTTTGTGACCATAAAATTTGGGGCACCTCCTTTCACGGGGAATACACACTGTTCTGTCCACCCTGGGGGTTGCAGCAGAGGGGTTAGCCATAGACCTTTTAAGCTGTTCATTTTCAGCCTACAAAGCTCTCAATTGGTTGTGTATTAATTGCAACTGATCCTCCACATCAGTCATTTTAACAAAATACAAACAACCACACTAGTAAAATTGTCTTTTTAAAACAGAGCTGTAGATTCAAACTTCTTCCTGAGCTTAACTGTGGATCGGGAGCTATAGGTGGTCTCTCCAATCTTCTGTGCTGATTGCCACACACTGACTGCACAACCCTGCCAACAACGCCAAATGTAACACTAGCAAGGTGTTCAAGAACTGCAGGTGAGCTTCAATAACAAAGCCAGTCAGTCAGTGTGGATCCTACAGCCATAAGGCAAGTTTTATTTTACAGAATAAACAAAAACATTAAAATGATTTATATTGAATCTGCAGTGGTGAGGCTTCAACCTACAGCTGGGGTGATGGAGGTAGACTATTAGTGAAAAAGAGACACAAGGTTAAAACTCAACATAACCATTTCCACAACAGAAAACACCCAAATACAAGTGCCACCACAACCAATAACTACAAATAAGGTCACCAGCTAAGTGAACTCCCACCACCACCAGCTATATTCAAATGAGGCCTACACCAACTACAGGGCTTATACAACTGTCAAATTTCTATGTATGTATGGATTTATGCATGTAATCTTTACATAAAACAAACGGCAACCAGCACTAAGCCTGTAAACAGACAGCGCTGTTAGTAAGTATTAGTAGTATTTAGAAGTTGTTTCATAATTTAAGTTTAAAGCATACCTTCAAGACATGACTGGACTGTTAGGACCCTTTGAAATACAAAACATTACAATAAAAACAAAAGTCTTTTTACAAAAATATTTAACTACTATAAAACCAATTTATTTGGCTCACCAGAAATAACCATGTGCACAGGCCTGCTCACAGGAAGAGGAAATGGAGCTGTGCATCTCTGACCTTTAAAGGCTCCGTCATGTGATCTAATCACATGACCAAATCTAACCCTGACACATTTGGATATGACCTGGGGGAGGAGTGCCCCTCTTCACTTTTGGCATAGATTTACTCTCTCTGTCTTTCTGATTTTTTTCTTCCAACATCATGGCTCTTGTCTTGTACCATACAGTTTTCTGTCTGTTTGACTGTCACAGCAGAGTTCACATTCATATGTAACTCTGACAGTGGTTGAAATCTGTTTGTTAGCCGTATGTTAGCTGTAGGTTGGCTCATGGTTGCCTTGTTGCCAGCATTCTCCTTTAGTGTTTGGTGCCTCTTTGGCTTGGCACCAAGTCTAGGCCAGTTTTCAGTGTTTTGGTCAATTCCCACTTTTGATAGTTTAGGAAAAGACACAGTGTCATTTAGATTGAAATACACTGTAGTATTTTTGTCAGTACCCTTTTTCCAGGTTGTAAATTTTGACTTCTTACCACTCGATGTCAGAGGAAGCGTGTCATGAAGTCCTTTCTCTGATTCTAAAGCAAAAGTCCTCGCTTGCAGTATGTTGATTTCTTGAAGGTAAATCCGGCAGTTTTCACAGAGAGAATTTGTTGTGTTTTCCACCGACATGTTGAAAAATGTCCAGACTGTAGTCGCTCGGCTCATCAGATACATTTTTTAATCAGTAAAAGTATAAATTTTGGGCTAACTTAGAAGATTTAAAAGGTAGGCTATTATAAAAAGTTAGTCCAGGAATCAAGGAATAAAAAGTAAAAGGATTAAAAAAAAGGGGAAAAAAAATGTTGTTTGGAGAACCCAGGGCTGACTCCCTTGGGTAGAGGTCCAACAGTATATTCTATGAATGTGCAGTGAATTGAACAAGTAGCCTACAAGAGGTCCTGGTCTGAGGTAACAGAGGTCAAATTGCTGTAATTAGGTAGATCTTTGGGTTAATTTGTAACTATTAGTACTATTTTACTTTAAGCCATGTAATCTATAATCTCTACTTCACAACTTAAACCTCAGGTCCTCACGTTCTTCCTCTTCACAGCTCTCTGGGTCACATTTAAAAATATATAACATAAGAAAAACACCTGTCCTCATCATAGAGAGCAAAAGTGAAATCATTTTCATAGTTTTGTCCCCTTAAATGCCAGTTTGTTTCCATAATTCTACATGTTTATAAAGAAAACATTAATTATTTACTATTTATAGATGCAAAGTATTTTTGTTTGTGCATGGGTTACCAGTCCCAGATCGATAACTGCTAAGGGAGTCCTGAGGGTTAAAAAAAAGACCATTACTGAGTAGTTTTCTGACTTGATTCCTCTGTTAGTCGGCTCAAGTGTTGTATTTATTTTTCCCCCTCATAAAATCACTTATAATTGATAATTGATTGGAGACAGATAACACAGATTTCATCACATCATTAAACATCTATGGTTCAAAAGCAATTTATAAGTAGTTTGTATGTGAGTAGATTTCACTTTAACACTAGTACTTTTACTTATAATTGAGTCTTTGTGGCCATATGTAACAGTATTTATACTTGAGTACACATTTCCAGTTTCTCTTTCCACATCTCTGAAAAATAAAAGGCAATGTCACGCAATGATACCAGTTTTATTATTTGTGATTGACAGAATAGCTTGAATAACAAACATACTGAAGCATCTCTGGAGTGACTTGGTTTTTTTTTAGAAGAGTTTGCGACTGACTGGTCACTGTCCAGCGTGTTCCCCGCCTAAAGCCCATAGTTTCTGGGTCAGACTCCAGCCACCAAAGACCCCTAATGAAGATAAGTGGAAGATTATAAATGAATTAATGAAGTTAAGCAGGTGATTAAACTGACGACAAAGAAGAAACAATTTGCTGTAAATGGCGGAATAAAAGAAGTAGAAAATGAATTAACCAAAATAATGACAAAATCTGCTCATTATTTTGGTTTAAAACTCCTTTACTATGCTTTTTTGAAGCTTTTTGAAATAGTTTTGGACATCTTTGCCTTTGTTTTTCACATTTTATAACTTAAAATAATGTATATGCATGTAAAACCATATAACTATGCTAGTATATATGCTATAACTATGCATATATACTAGCTATGAGCAACATGATGCTAACAGATACAGTAGATAAATTAGCAGCTTTAACTCCAATTATAACTTTGTTTTTGCTCCCAATTGTCCCAAAAGTCTGTGAATCTATTGCAACTTAAACAGTATGACTTCTAGGCTATAAATAAACTCCTGTAAATCATCTAATTTGGTGATAGAGTGTCAATGAAAACCATGAAATGTGTGATTTGGCAAAGATAAAGGGAATCTACGAAAGAAAGAATAAAATGAAAACTAAATCAATAGACTGGATTTGATTTCTGTAAACCTTGCACATAGTCAGTTGGTGAATGTGGAACCCAAAAGTGCAGCAGGTTCCTAGTGGCTTGAGAGTATGAGGACGGCCAACAGTAAAATGTGTGAAAACAGCCCAGGACAGTGGTTCTCAGCTGGTCTGACAGTGGGGCCCAGTTTTATTTCTGATCATTTTCCTATGACACACTTAAACCAAAAGCCAGCCATTCATTTTCTAGCCTTTCTTCCCATTAGGGGTTTGCTGGAGGCTGGAACTAGTACCAGCTAAAAGCCAAATAATTCATCCCCTGGCCCTGGACAACGACCCGAAACACTCTGCAGACAAAGGAGTAAAAGAAATGGTTGGTCTGGTTGTGGAGAGAAGTGAAGACCACTAATGGCAAGGAAGCATTCAGACATCAAGGACCTGGACGTCTTTGTAAAAAAAAAAAAAAAAGAGTGCTCCCAAAATCCAAGTGGAAATTTTCAGAAAACTTATGAAAACATTTGACAGCTGTGATAAAAAAAATATAATAATATTATATCTAAGTTTTGCCACTGATTTCTGAGAAAAGGATCTTTTAAAAATAAAAATAGTTATTTCTTCAGTATTATCTTCACCACAATGTCTTTTGCCACAGATCAATTGTTAAAATTAACTTTAAAAGGGACTATATTATACTTTTATTTATCTTTTTAAACCAATCTTGGTCACCTCTAGAATGGCACTGCAAGTTTTACAACCTTTAAAAATATTTGTTAAAATAGGTTTCCAATAATTACTTAACTACTGCCATAAAGAAACAAGTGTGCAGGGCTGCAGCTCTCTTACAGCTTTTGAACATTAACAGAAAAAGCGTTTTTTACTTCCTTGAACTTTTTGTATGATGCCATTTTACTTCTAAATGAGAAACAGCTGTAAAGGAATCAGTGGAAACAGAACTGTGCACGACTTTTTTGATAAATGAATGAGAGCAGACTGGATGTAGAGCGCTTGTTGATCGGTCAGTGCTTCCTGGAGTGGTGGGGGTTCATGGGAGAGCGTTTTGAGGCCTCAGAAAATTCGGCGCCAGAGAATACAGGATTACTCAAACAGATGCGAAACATAACTCCAGGTATATTTTTGATGAGAGAACAACATTATACCATGGTACAAAGCTCAGAAAGTCAATTTTGCATAATACAACCCCTTTAAGTAATAAAAAAAGTGCATTTTTTGCATAAAAATGAAGGCACAACAATTAATGTTAACCACCCTTCATTGGGGATATGAATAATTTTGTGATTACCTACACAGACAACCACTGCTTGGTTTCTGTAAAACAGTGCGTCACAGCTATTGATGAGGAAAAGGGTTGGGTCCAAAGATGAGACCAGCTGAGAACCACTTCAGTTTTTTTTTTTCACAAAACGTGTACATGTGAAAAGCTAATTAATATAGAGCCTATCATTATCTGAAAAGAATAACTAAGTTGATTTTTATCAGGTAATACAGACCCATTGAAAGCTGTGATATGAAAGAATACGACAAAATGCAACATTCTTCAGAAACATATCCATGGTAAAATAAAATAACATGTATTTTAAACTAAATCTGAAAACTCACTGACAATGAGAAGTACAAGCAGTACCGAAACATTTACAGCAAATGCCTTGACTGATAATGACTGCTATGTTTAAAGAAACCACCTCCTCACAATAAATCTGCAGGAAGACAAACCAAAAATAATCTTAAAATATTTAAATTATCCACGTTTCTGCTCCTCTTACACTCTCCTGTCGTCGACTCCGAGCCGGATCATAGGCACATCCTGAGACCCCACTGAACAACATGGACTAACTCGATCATGTCTGAAAGCTCTGAGGGATTCGCCAAAGACACAAACAAGGTTGGCCTTTAAGAAGCAACAGACAGAGAAGAAGCAAGACACTCATTTTTACAGAAGTGAGGTTGCGTCTTATCAAACACAAACATGGGGGAATCTCAAAAAAACAAAATGTTGTGGAAAAGTCTAAATTTTTCTGTTTAATTCAAAGTGAAACTTATCTATAGATTCAGTACACATACACAGAAATATTTCAAGGATTTACTTTAATTATGAGGATTATGGCTTACAGTTTTTGTGGGATATGAGTTTAAAAAAAGCTATACTCGCCGCAGTTTGGCTCAGTTGGCAGAGCTGTGGCCTGCCTCAGCATCGTGGGTTTGAGCCTCTTCCCCGTGATTTCCTGTCATTTCTCGGCTGCACTATCAAGTAAAGCTAAAAAAGACCTAAAAAAAAAAAAAAAACTATACTCTTCTCTCTTATATATTCATGTTTTATTTAATTTAATGTCAGATTTGTGCTTTGTTTTTCTTTTTTCCTGCTGTTTTGTAGTGGAAACAATTGGAGCCAGTGCTAGATTGGCACTTTCAAATGTCACTTATAATTTGATGCATTATTCATTCACTCCTCAGTCACACTCGGTGGTGGTTCTGGGGCAGATTGACGAAAGCGTGACTGCCAATCTGTGCCTACTGGCCTCTCTGACTGACACTCACAGACACACATTCACACAGGCAAGGTGGGTGAAGTGTCTCTTCACCAAACACACGATGACAGTATGCAATGCCGGCAGCGGGAATCGGGAAAGCGGGATTGGTCAAAAAGTTCAGTCCCTGCTCCAGTTCAAAAATGGTTTATAACAAAGCCCAGATGAGGTCTCAGAGTCTCAGTTTTGTTTTTTTTCAGAGACAACTGTTATGCTGGGGAGGTAAAATTGAGTCGTGATTCCTTTAAAAAATTAAATTCTCTATCTCTTAAAAATACAATCCTAGCTCATCTCAGTTAAAATAGATGCTTGAAATATTTCACTCTGTACTAAATTAATATTACACAGTTAAACTCTGAATTAAGCTACAGAAATACACACTTCTCCACAATATTCTGATTTATTGAGATGTGCCCATACGCTCATTTAACCCACATTTTGTTCATTCAGAAATCACCAACGTGACCTCCTTGTATGGCTGAACATTTGGTAATATCTTTCTCTTATAAAAATACATTATTCAAAATCAGTGCACTGTCCGTTCAGTTCACTTGCTGCTTACAGTCACTTTTCTCCATCAGACAGAAGAAGTGGTCACAGAACAACAGCACAAGGCCGTAAGCATGAACTTTGAACCTTCCTGTATATAGGACAGATTGAGGGGTGCATGCTTAGTACACAATATAAATGTTTCACTTGTTTTTGAGTTTTTGTAAACAAAATAGCTGCACGTGCATTTTGGTTACACAAGCAGAACTCAATAGATTTTTCAATAGACAAGTTAGCTTTGGCCAGCAAAAGATACGTAAATATAATCTGATACAGGTCTGATTTGTACTTTTAATGTACCGTTATATATTTAGCTTTTTTAAATTAATTTTCTTATAAATAATCTTAATTGCACACTCCTATATTGTTTAAGAGCTGCCATAATGAGAGGGATTATAAACGTTTTTATCTTGACTTTAAATTGTACATAAACAAGATGGTTTTGGCAAATGGTGACTGACAGACTACATGTGTGTAATGTCAGCGCCTGGGTAGAGAACAATAGCGAAAGGTTTGATATTTAGAAATTAGCCCCACCATAGGCTAAAGGATACATGCTAAAAGTCTCTGAATTCTTTAGTAATTCTGGACAAGAAGTTACAGAAATATAGCAGATAATAATTGTGAAGTGCATGTTTGGGCCAAATTAAAGTCTGCAAAAACAACTTTAGTATCTTAACTTTGGCTAGTGGTACTGATTTTCAGATCTGTATGGTATTATTTTGTAAAGCTATATCCGCAACAGCTATTTTTGTCGATACTGCTACTTCTGTAACTTAGATGTGCGTGCAGTTTCTTTGCTCACATCACTTGTTGAAGCGTCGATATTGACCACTGTCCTGTCTTATATCTTAAAAAGCTCAAAGCACAACAGCAGCCCCGCCCCATTTTAAATTGCCTTTTGTGGTGCCATTTAAACAACCAATAACCTTTTCCCTAATATGATAGATTTTGCCGAGGGGGTGACAGGTGGCGAGCAATGCATCGATTACTGATCTCGGCCACAGACAGGTCCTGGCCCGAGGGTTTGTGGAGTATATTTTTAAGCTGAATGAGAGACAATGGTTGTCACAGGCAGAAGAGTCGGGAGCTATTTCCGGCCTCCTCCCCTTCGCCCTGAGGGATCCGGGGCAACAGGGCGGACCGGGTCAGGCCCCAGAACCGGGGCGGACTCAAGTCCTTCTTTGTGGCGGTGAACTTCCAGCCCATGTGAGAGCCGCAGGTCCGGCACTGGGCGATGGTCCAGGCGTAACTGGGAGAAAACAAAAGAACATCAGTTTACTTTTAAAACAGCATACTGTTATAAGAATAATCTGTGAAACAACAAGTTAAAAAAAACAAGTTAACACATCATATTTGCTTCATTATCAAGGATAAGAGTTAAGAATTTTTTTATTATGATTTTTTATTTTTATTTTGCCTATGTTTATTGCCTATTGATTATTTTTATGTGTAAGTGTGATGTGAGCATTCTACTAAAATCATCAACAGTAGGCTGCTTCTTTTCCTTTGGGAGTTGGACAGATGGACTCTTGGGGTGAACTGTGGTCTAAGAACTAGATCTGTATATTTTCATCATTTTGCATCCTATAAACTGGAAATAAATCAATAAAATGCTTTTTAAAAAAGTATGTATATACCCCAGTGTGTATTGCCAACTTTGTACGATCAAATGTTCACATATCTCATAGAGAGATCTCAATTTGGCTTGCTCTGATTGGCTGCTTGGTCTACACTGGCTTGTCAGCATTGACTTGGCAATGCAATGATTAATCACATCCCCCTTACAATGACTTCCCAGCTAGTTTAAGGTAATCTCTAAGGATAAAAAAGTATTAACATTTTGCAACAATAATAAGTTGTTTTCACATTCGAGAATCTGATGTCTTTGTGCCAGTTATTGTTTCATTTGTTTCATGTCAATTGCAGAGATATTACAGATAAACCAGGTCAAGTATCTGAATATTAACACTTTAGCAGCAAATTCTACCATAAAATTTTACTCTGTCCCCACATTTGCGTACACAATGTTGTGACATCATGTGAAAACAACCTTTTTGTTCAGTTTAAATTAATAAAGAGCAGGAAACATCACTATGTTGTTGTTCAGGGGTGAGGTTGTTTTATGTAGCAGCAACAATGAAATGCAGTCAATGTAGTGAAATGTACAAAACGTTGGTGCATAATGTCCTTTTGCAAAACTGAAGTTGATGTAAGTCAGAATTTAAACAGCAATATGTGGGTTTTATCATGCCTCATCCCTGTTCAAATGCATATTAAGCTTGTTAGTGTTACATTTGAGCAGGTTTTCTGTTCAGCCTGAGCAGGTGTCTGTCTCCTACTGCTTTCTAAAGAACCACAGTGACCCCAGACACTGAGGTGACAGACTTAAAGACATTACTCATAATAGCACTTTACAGAATGCTTTAGCTTTCAGACAGAGAACAGTGTCACCACGAACGACAGCTAAACCAAATACGGTCTTTAACAGTTTACGACTCTGTGCCCTGCGTAGGAGCAATGCATTTGCGAAATCAGTGAAAGGCTCAGTGAGGTGTTTTTTCCCAATCAGACACCAATAATCTCTTATTCAACCCACATTAAGTCCATCCAGAAATCCTCAATGTGACCTCCACTGTCACATATGGCTAAGCAGTTGGTAATACACAGCTCAGCCATAACTTTATGACCACCTGCCTAATATTGGAGGTTTGTTGGTCATAATGTTTTGTGTTATATGACAACCTGTCTTTTGAGCTACAGCTTTGAGCTGGAGATACAGAGCCACTGCTTAGTTAAGTCCTGGTCTGTTGGATCGGCCCACACGGGCCTCAGGCTTTGCTCCCCATGTACATCACCTGTCGCCTGGTTCATCACTGTTCCTTCCTTGGACCACTTTTGATAGATACTGACCTCTGCAGACCGGGAACATCCCACAAGAGCTGCAGTTTTGGAGATGCTCTGACCCAGTCGTCTATAGTCCATGACAGTCTGGCTCTTGTTAAACACGCTTGAATACTTACACTTGCCCATTTTTCCTGCTTCTAACACATCAACTTTGAGGATAAAATGTTTACTTGCTGCGTAATATGTCCCACCCACTAACAGGCTCAATCCAGAAGTGACCCACTGCTTAGTTATGCCCTGGTTTAGTCTCAGTTTAGTCCTCATTTGGACCTGATTTAACCCTGACTTACACTTGGTCTAGCCCTGGTTTAGACCTGGTTTTGTACTCTGGATTCATCATCATTAAACTTTATTTCAGACACATATACGGTCCACAGCCATAGAACCTATCCAAACTTTGTGCGGGGGTTGGTCATTAGTGTAAATGATGCTGTTTACCGAGTCTGATAACCTGCACATGCATCTGTACATAAGAATGTACAGCACATCAGCACAGGTGGGCAAGCCAGCATTTATATTATCAGGTTTGGTTTAAGAGGAGAGCTCAGTTTTTTACCCTGGGAACCAGCTGTGCAGCGTGGAGGGCCGACCGACCAGACCCAGGTTGTTGGCTTTGTAGACGGTCAGAGTTTCGTGGACGTAGCCATGAGGATTGACGTACGCCGCCATCGGACCGCACAACGACAAACTGCAGACAGAAGAATGAGTAACATCACAAACTACTAATAAATATAATAATAAACATGCCGTCCTTTTCTTTGTGAGTATTTTTTGAGGTTTTATATAGACATTATCTGATAGTATGCAAGTATAAATCTATACAAGGCATTGGCATTTATCTCTTACAGAGCTCTTCGTACAGTTCAGAGTAAAGCGCTATTGTAAAAGGGTTAGGAAGGGTATGGAAGAAGATGCATAGTCCGCCTTTAAATATTTGTTTATTTTATTTGAGAGTTAACAGTCCCAGGTTTTGCAGCAGGACTCGAATAATTGAGTATTGTGTTTGAATACTGAAAAATATACATATGAAACAAAATCTAAAGGATACCAGGCCATATTTTAAGACTTTAAATCATAAAAAGTTACATCACAAGGACTGCTTTTAATAACTTTGTACTTCTAAACCTGCACTTTTTCGTCTCCAAGTCCGTTTATGTTCCTAATAGAATATGGATGACATGGATGATATGGATTTAAAAGCTTGGCACATTCTCATTATCAGCATAAAGCCCCATTAAAACAGAAATCTTCCCGTTTCTTGTCCAAAAAGATTAAATTTTGACTCCTGGACAAAAGTTAGAAATGTTAATCTCCTAAACTCCTAAATTTTATTCCTGCCACGATCGCTTCTTTTATGGCACTGAAAATTCAATGTGACAGACTTGGACAAACAAATGAGGACGCAGATGGTTTGAAAACTGTGTTACGTAACAGCAGTGTGAGTCGTTCTGTTATTAGGATTTAATGCGGCCTTGATACAAGACAAATCTTTGCAGAGGTGACGCGTGATGTGAGTAATGAGTGTAATTATGGTACAAAAGAGTGTCCTTACCTGAAGATTTCATTTTTTGTGGTAATTTCTGTATCCTGGCACTGCTTACAACAAAGAGAGGTGCACTAAAGAAAGAGGAAAAATAAAACTGTTGCATGACATCATAATAAGTCAGTTATCGTTTAGGCACATGTAGCATAAAACATTAAATTCAATCAAAATCTGTGTGTCTGTAACATGATTAGCTATAAAAGGGATGTCTTAGAGAGGCAGAGTGTCTCAGAAGTCAAGATGGGCAGAGGCTCTCCAATCTGTGAAATAGTGCGTAAAAAGATTGTGTAATACTTTAAAAATCAAACTTTATTTCAGACTCACAATTGGTCCATATATATAATAATAATAATAAAAAAAGAGAACAACAACAACAACGAACAGTCAACACAGGAGAGAGCATATATTATATCTATAGTCCATACAAGCACTTTCTCCAGTGCCACCAGAGTTCAGACTTGTACCGTACACTGCTCACCTTAGGCATTATTAAATTAAATAATTTCATTTTTAGAGTCCTCCAATCGCATAATATATTTCTATTCAAAATTCAAAAACAATGTTCCTCAACAGTGAAGAACATTGTCAAAAGATTCAGCGAAACTGGAGAAATCTCTGTGTAAGGGATAAGGTGGAAGACTTTTATTGGAGCCTGTCTTGGGGCCTCAGACGACTCTGCATCACTCTTCATGATTGTGTCAATGACTTTACTAAATGGGCCCAGGAATACTTCCAGAAACCATTGTGGGTAAACACAATCCTCTGTACCATCTGCAGAGGCCAACTAAAGCGCTGTCATGCAAAAAGGAAGCCATATGTGAACATTATCCAGAAGCACCGTCATGTCCTGAGCCAAGGCTCATTTAAAATGGACTGTTTCAAAGTGGGACAGTGTCCTATGAACAGACCTGTCCAAATTTGACATTCTTTTTGGAAATCACAGACAGAGTGTCCTCCGGGCTAAAGAGGGGGAGACCTTCCAGCATATCATCAGCGTTCAGTTCAAAAGCAGCGTCTCTGATGGGATGGGGGCATAAGTGCAGATGGGATGGGTAGCTTGTGTGTTTTGGAAAGAACTATGAATGCTGAAAGGTTTATAAAGGTTTCAGAGCTACATATGCTCTACAACCCAGCTGCTCTTCAGCTGGAAACTTAGATTAGGCAAGAATGGGACCAAATTCCAACACCAAAACTCCAGAAACAGTTTTGAAAAGAAGAGGAGATGCTACACCATAATAAACATGCCCCTGTCCCAACTATTGTAAGACCTGTAGCCATCCTGCCTTGTGGATGCCTGATCCCGTCAGACCTCGGAAGCTAAGCAGGGTAGGGCCTGGTCAGTACCTGGATGGGAGACCGCTGGGGAACACCAGGAAGCTGGTGTGAATGTGAGTGAGTGAATGAGTGAGTGGGGACTACGGATAGAAATTAGCTCTGAGCTAAAATCCGGTGTATTCACGGCACTAGCCGTTCATTAATACACACTGTCCCATTCAAATAAATAAAAATAAAAAAATAGCAGGCATCAATGTTTAAATGAGCTAATTTTGTGCATTAAAGTGTAAAATTTCTCAGTGTAAACATTTGTTATGTTATCTATGTTCTATAGTGAATAAAATATTGGCTCAAGTGATTTGAACACTTTTAGTTTTCATTTTATTCAAATTTTAAAAAATGTCCAAACATTTCCAGAATTGGGGCTGTAGATGTATTGGTGAATTTAAACGGTCCGAAAGTGAATAAATGTTAAAGTTAGTGGATGTCAGTGTATGTCTGAGTGTCAGCCCTGCAACTAACTGGCCACTGTCTAGAGCTGGGGTCAGCAAACGTTTTGGCTCAGAGTGCCACTTTGAGATTCTCATGTCTCTGAGTGTGCCACTACTAATGGCTTCTACTAACAACAACAATGGAGCCATACCTTAACACTGCTTGTTTAAATAACTCTAACATTTTCATAGCATACTGTAGAATACACAAATGTTCGAATTTTATTTGGGATGAATAAAGCCTCTATCTAATCTACTCTATACTGATTTTCTATGATTTCATGTCTAGCCCGGAGGGAGCACATGAATTTGTTTAAAAAACCTTTTCCATTCATCTTGTAGATATAAATACATTTGAGCAGACACCAAAGCAACACGCTCCTCTCTCTACGGCCGCCGTGTTGGTAAAATAAAACATGAATGACTGAAGCAAACAGGCCCGACATAGACCAGGCCACACTGTACAGTCTGTGTTATGCTAATATGGATGTTAGCGGAGAGAGCTGCGAAGGACGGGAACAAAAATAATAAATGCTTCAGGAGTAGCTTTGGTCTCTATGATGCTGATCCAAACTACTACTGAGATCCACCCTGTTTGAGAAATACTTATAAGTTACTATGGCTGGTTTAATATTCATCTTAGTTTAATTTTGATTTGAAACATTAAAAGGACATTATATATTTTGCATTTGAGGGTTACAGCTTGTTGTAAAAGGAAAGCTCTATGAAAATATATACAGCCTATAGACTTTATTATTAAGAATTTAACAGATGATAATGTTCAGCCTTTCTAATGGTAAGCTTTGACCAATCACATGCTCACATACATGTAAGTTTACATCAACGTTAGAAAAAGGTATGCTCCCATTGGCTGTGACTTTACTTGGCTTTGAAAACATTTAATTATGACGTAAAGACATGATGACTGAAAAAAAATCCTACTGACAATGTGTCTATTAAAGTGGTGATATTATGCAAAATCAACTTTTCTGAGCTTTCTACCATGTTATAATGTTGTTCCTTCATCTAAAACATACCTGGAGTTGTGTTTTGTTTCTTTCACACCTGTTTAAGTAATCCTGTATTCTCTAGTGCTGAGTTCTGAGCTCTGTTTTCACTGAATCCTCACAGATATTTTTTATTTTGTAGTAAAAGGGCAGACTTTTTCTTTGATTTTGTTCAAAACACTGTCACAGCTATGCACTCTGCTGCCCTCTGCTGGTCTCTTCACCTGTTTCTTTATGGAACCAATAGAGTACTTATTAAAAATGGTTTCTTTTAGTCAGATAATGTTTTTAAAGGTTGTAAAACATCAAATGCCCTTCTAGTGGTGACCAAGATAGGTTTAAAAATATGAATAAAAGTATAATATAGACCCTTTAAAACATAAAGCAAAGTAAAACATGGATAAATGTTAGAAGCACATTCACAAGGCTGACAACCTCTATTTATGGGTTCACATTGGTCTAACACTAAACTTGAGGTTAAAAGTGAGCCCTCAACTGCAGTTTGATATAACATATTAGTATTTTGCAGAGGCGTGTGTGTGTGTGTGTGTGTGTGTGTGTGTGTGCGTGTGTGTGTGTGTGTGTGCGCATGTGTATATATAAAAAGGCAGCAGTGGGAGTGGGGAGTATAAGAAAAACAGGTATTGAACAGGTATTTGTTTAATTCACCTTGAACATGTTGGTTGTAGTTGCATAATGCATTCACTGTGACAGTATATAAATTTGTGAATAAGTGTGTAATAGTCAGTGTTGACACAGTCCAGTCCTTACCCGGTCCATGATGTCCAGCTCACATCTCAGTCTCTGGATGGCGCTGCCTATTTTGAGCAGCTGAAGTCGTAGAGCGTCGTCTATGGGGAGACAAGCCGCTACTCTGTAGGAGAAGTCTGACAGAAAACACGGGCTGCTCAGTTAATCGGGTCTCACAGACACAGGAGGCGTGTGTGTTTCTGTGTCTGTGATCCATCTGTTATCAATGGGACAGGCTCTCGGGACGTTTACATGCAGGGATTAGTGGGACCAGGCCATAGCACGATTACGACTTCTGACTGGATTTGGCCCACAGTGCTCTGCTAATGTAGTCTTGGTACTGAACAGTAATCAGCATTTATTATAAACAGAAAATTCTAATTCAGTAAACTTTAGGGTTAACATATACTTTATTGTCCTTGAAGGAAAATTAGTTCTCTGCTTTTGACACATCCTTCAATGCCACTGGGGCGACCTGCCCGAGGAGCCTTCTCCAGATCTTGAGCCAGGATCCTGGTCAGAAGTACCTAGCTGGAGGATTAGCCTATTGTGCATGTTTTAGGGAAAAGCTGAGCACCCGGAGGAAACCCACCCAGACACAGGGAGAGCATGCAAACTCCACACAGAAAGGCCCCGCCTGCCCGGTTCAAGGGCTTCTTGCTGTGAGGTGACAGTGGCGCCCAAATTATTTATTCTCAAAAGCTAATTCAAAAAGATGCTATAAGATGTTAAACCTGACTTGATTGAAAATTTATCCCAATATAAAATGTATTACAATATTAAGAAAATGTACATAGAGTTACTATGACAGAGCATTAGTTGTGATAGACATTTGACATTGTGTAGGTGAAAACAACTGACCAATCAGAATAAAATGTATTGTCATGACCAACCGAGTAAAACCAGTTTGATCTGTGCAAGTGGAAGGTAGTGTAGAGCCTTGCATTTCCTTATACAGTCTTACAAATATGAATCTGATTGTTACCCCAAGTTAACATCCAAAAACCCAAGTATGTAAGCCCCATTACATTTAATGTTTTTAAATATTACTTTTCTGTTATAGTGAAGACTGAGCATTAATTACTCGTCAACTTTTGAGATCAAAACTACAAAAAAAAAAAAGTTCAGTCAGAGGTGCCCCTGAATATGTAGTAATAATATTTGGTCTAAAAATGACAAATGAGTTTGTCTGTGTTTTTTTTGGTTTACATTTGTTACGCTTTGTCCAACCTGAGTCTGAGTAAACTGTAAACATGCAGCAAACAAACAATAAATCCCCTTAGTCCACGTGTTTTAGTGTGATTAATAAAAAAAATACTAACCCCACTTACATATAATATCTCTACTTGAATGTAAAGGACTGACCTATGGCGTTGGAGGGGAGGGAGTCGTCCTTGAGGTTCTCGTCCCATTCGTGGAGCTGTTTCTTGACTCTGTTCATGAGCGACTCCTGTAAGCAAAAACACAGATAAAACAGTTTACACTGAGACCTATATGTTGTTTACAGTAGAGTCCGGGCAGATCGTACTCACAGAGTCGTACAGAGCGTAGACCCAGGGTGGCCATGGCGTCAGACTGGCACAGTTAAACTTCTTCTGCGATTAGATCATCAAACAAGAAGATTATTCCTGTGTGTTATGTTATGTGTTATGTGCAAGGCTATGGTCAAGTGAAACCTTGTATCCCCAAGGCTTGCTCACAACTTTAAAAACAGTGCTATGTGACAAACTACTGAGAGCATAAATCCAAAATAAATATGAAAATGTCTGATAAATAGTTCTAAATTCATTCATCTTCTTCAATTTATTAGTGTTAGGGGCTGCAGGTGACTAGAGCCTATCCCAGCTGCTGTGGGCCTTAGGAGGAAGCTGGAGAGAACCCACAGTAACACAGGGAGGATATGCAGACTCCACACAAATATACAGTGAAGCCCGAAATTATTCATACACCTGGCAAATTCTGATTTAAAAAGTTACTTTCATTCAACCAGCAAGTTTTTTTTTTGACCGGAAATGATACAGGCTTCTCCCAAAAGATAATAAGTCGATGTACAAGAGGTATCATTGTGGAAAAAAATATTTCTCAGCTTTTTTTTTTACATTTGAAAAAAAAGTGGCATGTGAATTTGCCAGGGGTATGAATTATTTCGGGCTTTACTGCATATAGCAGCCATTCCCAAAGTCAAGACAAATTTATGATAACAATAAAATAATACAACAGCACTTTAGAGCCACATGGAAAAAATCAAAATATAGGCACTACTAAGAATAAAGAACTAAGAATACAGTCATACAATTTTGAGAATAGTTAATAAGTTATTTTCTGAGAGCCTAAAAAATGTCATAAATATACAAGAGTGAGGCTGAAATCTTTAAAGAATAAAGTCATAATATTATGAGAATAAAGTTGTAGCCAAAAAAAGTTATAATTTTATGAGAATAAAGTCATAATAATATTCCACCACATGAATTTTCAAGTCATGTGTCACAGCACCCTTAAATTTCCAAAAATCACATGCGGACCCCCAACTATAGAACTTCACTCTATTCAATGTCATGTTTTTCTCAGGAGATTTCTATAAAAACGCTAAAAAAAACACTGACTGTTGGCTGATTTACAGATAATAGAGGGACGAGCGTGTGGGGGTGGGGCAGGGACAGTTCAATAAACCACAGACCAACGAGTGGCTGACAGACAACCATTCACTCTCACGTTCATTCACTAGAGGCGATTTAGTGTCACCAATTCACCTACACAGGCATGTCTTTGTTTGGGAGGCGAGAGTACTAACCACTCTACCATTGTGCCCCCCAGTGGAAACAAGTCAGAGTAAAAGCAACATCACCCACACTTTTGTCTGATATAAATGACATATACAATAATAATAATTAACTTTTTATGTTGGTCTGCAGATGAAAAAAAAACACACAAAGTTATGGTCAAAATGGATATTGCATGCATATTGTGACACTTTACCACTAATACGTAAATAAATGGGTGTCTACTTATTGATTTTATATTGAGAGGTTTCTAGATTGTTCTTTCTCCCCATTACATGCCTTGCTGTAAATAGTTTGTCTAAAGCAGTGGTTGCAAAAATGAGGGGCCGCAAAGGTAAAAGAAAATTGAAAGAAAGAAACTGAGTTTGAAATGAATTAGTTATATACTTGTTTAAAAATGTTACTTTAAAAAATGTTTTAGCGAACAGTCAGTGATTTTTGTAACATTTTTATAGAAATATATGGAAAAAAACATGAGTTCTATAGTTGGGGGCCGCGTGGGATTTTTAGAAATTTAAGGGGGCCATGAATGGTCGAACTAAAGCAGGGCTCCTGTATCTCAGGAGCTACCTGCAGCTCTCTTACTTTCCAAGTAGCTCCTCAAAGGCTTTATGATCTCTACATAAAATTGTTTTGTCAAATTTAATTTATCACTTGACAAACCAACTTGTGAATGTATTCAATCAAATTTAAAGATGCACAGTCCTTTTGTGCACAAAGTATTTGGCTATTATTCGCCAATTAGTTGTCAGTCAAACAGCTGCTTGATGAGTCAGTAGTGATAATCACTTGACTACAGTATTTTCAGATTAGGCGACTAGAGTTTGCTTTCACAAATGTAGTGATAAGTGTGAGTCACTCACTGCACACAGACACAAAATCCACATGCACTGAACTAAATATTTCTTGTTTTAATTTAAAACGTGAGTTGTGTATGCCAACATTTTGTAAATGTTCAGATAAATGTCAAAGGAAAATAAAATACACTTTTCTTTGGGTTGAAAGTGTCAACTGTGTGACTGGCCACTGTCCAGTGTGCACCTCGCCTTAGGCCCAGAGTTACTGGGATAGGTTCCAGTAACTAAATAAATGTTAGAAAGCATAAGTAGCTTTCTGCCCTTTTTGATTTGTAAAAGTAGCTCACAGGGAAAAAAAGGTTGGAGACCCCTTATCTAAAAAATCAGAAAATGTTGAAAAAATTAAGAAAGGGGGAACCAGTCACTTGTTATGGACTGTATTTCTGTAAACAAAAGACTATGTAATTATAACTAATGTAATACTATTGTTTTGAAAATAAAGAATTAAAAAAGTGCAGGTTTTTGGGCGTTGCATGAAGTCCTTAGAGGAAAGTTTAAATCACATGTAGTGTCTAACCTGTTGGTAGTTTCTCCACCAACACTGAGCGTCTTTCCAGCTCTGACTCGGCGGTCTGGAGGAAGGATGTAAATGTAGCTTTGACAGAGCCGACAGCTGCACGGCCGACAGCGGATCAGGAAGGATTCGCTCTGGAAGAATCTGGACTTTGGCTTGTTTGATCCTGAGGAAGACAAAAAATGATCCAGTGAAGAAAAAAAAACACACACATGAGAGAGCCACAGTAAAGAAAGGCCTTAACGTGCAGACGAGGAGCAGATTCAACAAACGCTGCGTCGGGTTAATGTTATCAGGAGTATGACAGGCTGTTTGTAAATCTGAGGTGATCATAAAATGTCCTCTGCCTGTACAATTTGTCTGCTAGTTAATAAAACTCCCTGCCTTTTGCACATCATACGCCTATGCTAATCTTAAGGCTTAAATAAAATAAACAAATACCATACATGTCAAACAAAAGTATCAAGGGGAGATGGCCAAACGTAATACATGATATCATTTCAGTGGCTACTTTGTTAGGTACACCTGACTTTACGCTTCTAAATGTAAAATATTTAATCAATAAATCACATGAAAGTAATTTAATGCATTTAGGCCGGAGACATGTTGAAAACAAACCTGCTGAAGTTCAAACCTGAGCATCAGAGCGGAGTAGAAGGAGGATTTAAGGGACTTTGAGAGTGGCATGGAATGGTCTGAGTATTTCAGGCAGCAGTAGCTCAGTCGGCAGAGACGTTCACCTACTAACCTCAAGGTTGGAGATTCAATCCCCGCTACCGGCATTGCATACTGTAGTTGTGTCCTTGGGCAAGACACCTCACCCGCCTTGCCTGTATGAATGTGTCAGTGTGACTGTTCTTGTAAAGTGCAAATTAAATTCAATCCATTATTATTATGATCTACTGGGATTTTCACAGACAACCATCTCTAGGGTTTAAAAAGAATGGTCAGAAAAAGGGAAAAAAATCCAGTGAGCGGCAGTTCTGTGTTGAAATTTTGTTTTGATGCCAGAGATCAGTGGAGAATGGCTGCAGAAAACACTAGAGGTGTGACGAGATCTTGTAATCTCGTGACATCAAAATGTGACTTGGTTGTTTGCAATTTTTACAGCGAGAAGCCAGTGACAGTTGAGTTTGTGTCAAAACATTTGGCAGTATACAGGGCTTGACATTAACTTTTTTGCTCACTGGCCATGTTGGCTAATGTTCTTTAAAGGTTACTAACCTTGTAGGTTTTTCACCAGCCATAGTTTAGATGTTAAAATATTGATTCATGTGTAGTATATAAGACAATTATCTGTTGTTTTTACAATTCTTTTGAAAATTAACACTGAAAAGGAACTCTTTAAAACAGTAATTTATCATCAAAAAGAACAGTTTTTAGACTCAGAAAATCTGTATATTTTTGCTTTTTAGGTATTTTTGTTTGATTATTTACATTTTTTCAATTAAGACCCACTAACAAGCTAGATTTTGTCTCTCCATACATGATTTATTATAAGTTTTAAATTATGGGGATTTATAAGCATAGCAGCACAAAGTCAGGTCTAAAGTAGGTCAAATAAATTAAAAATAAAGCATTCCAACCAGATAAAGTGGCTAGTGAGATGTTGAGTGAGATGTTGCTTCTGGCTGGTTGGCTCGTGTTAATGTCGAGCCCTGGCAGTATATTTGTTCTGGTATTGCATATAATTCAAGTAATAGCAGTATCTTTCTCATGAACCCAGTCTTGTGTCTGGTCTCGTCTTGTGGGATGTGTGTCTCTTCACATCCTGACCAAACACACTAATAACTCATTAAGCGAGATGCAGCCTTGTCTTGAGAGCTAGCCGACCAATTTAATTTAACCCTAACCCTAACATGCTGAATGAATGAATGTGATGAGTATTGCTTTGCCAGGCCACGTTCAAAGACACTTAAATCCCCCCTTCTTCTTCTTCTCCATCCTGATGCTCAGTTTGAACTTCAGCAGTTTGTCTGCAACACATCTCAGGCCTAAATGCATCAAATTGCTGCCATGTGATTTGTTAATTGGAGATTTGCGAGAGACTATGAGAACAACTTAATAATATGGGTCCAGTGAATCCTCCAGAGTTCTTTTCTCTCACACCAACTAACTTCATGCCCTCCTAGGTCAGTGTTTCCCAACCAGGGGTACAGGGACCTCTAGGGGTACGCTAGCACGTTGCAGGGGGTAGTTGGAAATATTTCATGATTTTATTTTCAAGATCATAAAAAATATTTGCATTCTTTTCATATTAAACATTGAAAGTTATGAAAGAAAAGTTTCTCTAGTGAGGAGGTGAAACTGCAAAAAAATATATTAATTAAATATATTTGTGAAATATTTTTGAGTTTAATAGCTCAAATAGGAGTTATTCAGAAGATTTATTTTACTATATGGTACGTTTATTATAAAATTATGAAAATTATTTATTTACTTTTTTGTAATTTTTAACATTTAATATACAATTAAATGAGGAATCATTTGCTATAAATAATTACATTTCATTTTATATTTGTATTTTAAAGGCAAGCAGATTATTATCTATTTTACGGTGTTTTAGGGCCACGTTGAAAAAAATAAAATACAGCACTACAGGAATAAAGTTGTAAAATATTGAGATTAAAGTCATAATTTTATGAGAATAATGTCGTAATATATGGCGAATAAAGTCATAATATTTTAAAAAATAAGTTGAAATATTAGAGAATGAAGTTAGCATGACTGTGCTAACTTATTTTGTGAGGTTATACTATCATTTAGGCTTCACGCAGGTAAAATACTGAGCCTTTTGGCCAATCATCACCATTATTATAAGTATAAGGATTTTGACTTTTTTAAAATTATGACTTTAATTTCGAAATATTATTGACTTTATTCTTGTAAAATTATAACTTTTTTTGGCTACAACTTTATTCTCATAATATTATGACTTTATTCTAAAAATATTACAACTTTATTCTTATAAGATTTCAACCTTATTATCGTATAATTATGACTTTTTTAGGCTACAACTTAATCTTAATCTAAACTTAATCTCAAAATTTGACAACTTTATTCTCGTAGTGCCCATATTTTTATTTTTTCCACATGGCTCTAAAACGCTGTTGTATTATTGCATTGTTATTGTGAATTTGACTTAAAAAAACAACAACAAAAAAGCTGGAGAATTTGTATAGTCTTTGTATAATAATAATGTGTCATGGGGTTCCACGGGGAAAAATGAAAATGAAATGATAGCACAATGTTGTTTATTTTTTTACCACTTTTTGCAGAATCGTCCTTACATGTGAGGGGTGGAGAGGGTACGCAAGCCAAAAAAGGTTGGGAACCACTGCTCCTCTGCATCCTTCTGTCCATATATTCACTGTGTTAATGTTCCTCTGTAGCTATCCAAACCATCTCAGTCTGGCCTCTCTGACTTTATCTCCATCTGCTGTCCCTCTGATGTACTCATTCCAAAAAGCACACAGCATAAACTAATATTTAATGTACATGAGCTCACTGTGTGTAGTCGTTGCAGCCCAGTTTATTATGTGAGGAACTAATGCTCCAGTTGCGAATAAAAGCCAGAGTGACACCACAAGGTCAACCGGATAATGGCAAGTAATTTACATGCATTATGCAACAGCAACTTGAGAACAGGAGGGATATGTCTTTATCAACACTGGGTTTTATGGGCAAAAGCTCAATGTTCTCTGAGGTAATAGAGGAAATAGGCGGACGTGATTTATTGGGTGACTCCAAGTGTTATGTGGGAAGGATTGTAGGAAACCCGGTGAACTCAAGGCCAATAATGACTTAACATATGGGGAAATAGGCCATATAATTATTTAGTCAGGCTGGAAAAGAAAATCAAGAAAAACATATTTATTGGGCCAAGTTTAATCTGGGTCTTATATTTGGATATTGTGCAGGTAAATGGTAAATATGTTGTATGTTGTGAAGCATATTGTTGTTTTGAATGTGTTTACAATTAGAGAATAGCAGAAGCTTTAGGTCGTTTCTAAGTTTTCTGTAATGCTTACTTTTTACTCGGTGGTGCCAATAAACATAAGAGAAAAACAAAGCAGTTTTCTTAAGTAAAATAGTTAGCCACATATATAATGAAATAATTCAGATATTTAAAAACTGGTTGAATACATAGCAAAGGTCTTTGGTGTTAAAGTGAAAAGTGAGAGCCTGCCCCCTAGTGGCACAATAAGATAATACAGTTCAACTAAAATTGGTTTAAAATAATGTCTTTAGCCAGTATTTACCCTTAACTGTAAAGACTATGGTGGCCCACCATAATTTATTAGTTTCTCCCCCATAGTCTAAAAACAAGCTGGACAATAAATTAGTGTTAACAGATATGTTTTGCTTCTTACATCATCACAAAAAACTATACTGTGATTAAATATAGACATTAACTGACATTATTACTCCAAAAATGTATTTGATAAAAGAATTTTATTAAGGATCACTAGTGTGACCATTCTTTCAACAGAAATCTGATGAAAAGATTGCTTTAGTAGATTATCGGTGAAAAAAAACAAACATTGCATTGGTGCAATTTTGTTTCTGTTTCTATTGTGTGCAAAGAATCAGTCTATTGATTTAACTCAAGGGGGCATTAAAGGGACAGTACCTATATATCTAGAAAATAAACTGCTACTATAAACCAAATATATTTGAGAGACATAAAACTAATCGATCAGAAAAACATTTCAGTGCATTAGGTTCACCTTGTTATAGATTTTGGTTTTGGTAAATAAGTGAATGGGTTAGGTCCAGGTTCCTTACCCATCTGCTTGAGTGCGTATCTCATGGACCTTAAATCTCTGTCGTCCAATGGCTTTGACTTTAACCGTTTCTATCCCATACTCCTGCTCCTCTCTGTAAGCATAGATCTCTGCTGTCGTCCCAAACGCTGCCTCTGGTTCACCAGCTTCACTGCAGACAAAAAAAAAATACAAACATCTTCAAACCGTTTCTAAACACAGGTTGTAAAAGCTGCTTCTTTAGAGATGTTACCTGCTTGCGAGTACAGCAAAGGTGCGGTCCTTCTGGATGACTGAGCGCATCATGCTGACCTCCTGAGGCCTGAACAGCTGCAGGGGCAGAGTCTGACCTGGGACCAGCATCACAGCCGTGTGAGGCAGCACTGGGATCGTCTGACAGCTGTCGTCATCGTGGACCGTCCGACCTGTGAACTCCTCCATGTCTGAGCCCAGGTACTGACAACACAGACACATGCAAGGTATTGGTATAGGGATGCATGATATATATATATATATATATATATATATATATATATATATATATATATATATATATATATATATATATATATATATATAGTTAGTATATAAGTTTTTAAATTGTAATAAATGACTACTAGACTTCCACTGGTTAACTTGTTGCCGCTAGTTGAAAACCATTAATAACCATAATATTATTATACAGTATTTGAGGCTCTAACAACCTTACTACAATGAGCCTAAATCAGGACAAACCCATGGCTAAACCAGGTCTAAACTAGGTCTAAACAGGGTTTAAACAGGTCTAAACTAGCACAAAATCAGTTCTAAACCAGGACTTAACCATGTCTAACACATGACTAAATGAGCACTAAACCAGGTCTCAAAATGGACTATAAAAGGACTATACTAGGTCTAAACCAGGACTAAACAAGGACTATACAATAAATAAACTAGGATAAAGGACCTAAGTCTAAACCAGGAAAAAAACAGTAGTAAACCAAGTTTAAACCGTGGCCTAACAAAAACAAAACTCCTGCTCAATAAAGCCTCAATAACAAAGAGTCCTACTTGGAACAGCCTATGTACTAGGGATATGGTGTCTGTTAACACTAAACTTGTTTTATATTAAGCACCCCCATGTTTTTGGTTATTGTTGTTTTATGTTTACACTAGTATAGAACATATCAGAAGCCTAAGGTTATTATTTAAGGCAGTAATGCATGCATTTTCACTCTGTGGCTCCATAACATTAGTAAATAGGCTGTAGGAAGTAGTATAAAACTCAAGACTAATTCCCAGCCTTCACAGCTACAGGGCTGAATTAATCATAAACCAAGACTGAAGCTGGAGTAAGCAAGGTGAAAAAAGGATGAAATTTAAGACCTAGCCAAAGTAAAGTATACCAAACTAAGTATAAACCACATGTATTTGTAACGTATGCACAATGGCTTGATTACAACACAGGTAATAATTTCTGGTTACTGCATTAACAATATTTGTACAATCAATTGTCCAAGTCATGTCTAAAAGCAGCATAATAAGGAAAGTGAAAATTAAAAGCACAGGGCAAATCTTGCAGTATGATATCTGAAACGTGCAATTTAATATGTTGGTCTAAAGCTCAATTGTTCCAAAACATTAGGTCAGGATCCAAGGGTGGGTTGCAGAATGTTTTAGAAGGAGAGCACTACAAAAATACTGACTACATTTTCCAAATTCCAAAAAATAGCTGCTTTACAAATGTGCAAAAAGAAAGACCAACAAAAAGAAAAGAAAAAAAAAAAAAAAAAAAGAAAAAGAAAAAAAGAAAAATTAATACTCAGATAAAAATATATACATAGCTTTAAAGGTACTGTAAGCAGCATGCGCCCGTATTGGTTTAAAAACGGGTTTAAAACCAAAATAAAAATTTAAACAAAAACAACTTGGCTATTATATAAAATATTTTTAAATTGTGAATAAAGCAGCTGTATCATTATCAGTAACACTAATATTTACTATAAGCCTTTATTGTTAGTCTTGATACTATGTGGTTTGTTGTTTGTTTTGTTTTCAGTAACAAAAAGTGCAAGGGGATAAATGTGTATTGTGTATGTACATAAGTGTTATATTTCCTCAATTAACAAATTAATAAAAAAAACAACTATTTGATTTGAACATGTTTACATCATATCTGGGGACACTTGTGGATAATATTTATTAAGTATTTAAAAAAATACTGCTCATAGTACCTTTAATAATGTCACTAATAAAGTTGGAAAACTGTCTACACATAAACAAAACCAAAACTGAAACCAAGACCAAATCCTTACTCAGACACTGTCAATGTCTAAATTATATTGTTAAGTCAAAGCCAACAACGTCACTAAAATATATTATCAACAATATGATAAAGACCTAAAAACAAGCTTTTATTTTAAAAAGCTGCCCAATTACTAATATCTCTGTTTCCTGGTAAACCACACAGCTGACCTAAAGTCTGCTATATTTAGAGAAAGAGCTGTAGCTGCACTTACTGCGTGTGAAGTGGGCAGACTCGGGTCAAAGGTGATTATATTGGGTTTCTCTGATTCTTCGCTGTCTCTGTCTTCTGTCTCCATTTCGTCCTCTTCATCTTCTTCCTCCTCCTCCTCTTCCTCGTCGTTGTCTATCATTGTACAAGAAATAAAAACCCTACTACTTTAACTGCGCATATGTCTCTAACTAACTCGTCTCGCGTCTCTTTGCCAAAATGAAAGTGAGATGGAGAAGTGTGGTGTGCTGCCAAAGCTAAATGTTCTGGGAATATGGGGCGTGCAGTGCAGTGGCCTGTTGTTGCACAGATATTCGCAGTTTTTTTATTTTTGCGAAACAGTCTGCGAGAAACGGTCTGATTGTTAAAATGTAAGCAAATTCTCCACCGCCTTCGGATGTTACCTGGTACGAGTTGCAGCTGGTTTCCCATGTTGTCGTTAAAGTCTTCACCTGCAGCTCTGTCCTCAGCCATAGCCCAGTGTTTACAATGCTTACTCTTCTTCTGCAGAGGACCGAGAGCGAGGTCTGCAGGAGGAAGTGGAGCGCCCTCTGCTGGACCCTGGATGTACTGTGAAGGTTCTCATCCTCGTATACAATGTTGGGAGTAACGCGTTACAAAGTAACGAGTTACAGTAACGAGATTACAATTGTCAGTAACGCAGCGGTTAACGGTAATATTACAGTATAATAAAATACCCAATTAGTTACTCGCGTTACAGTCACTGCAGTCAGTTTAATTTACCTGCAGTTTACCGCAAGGACACGGAATGAAAATGTATTAAACCTATAACACTTAAACGTTTCCTACTTTATTTTCATCCGTTCCCTTCTCTGCTCCTCTTTATGCGCGCAGCGGCCACTCGTCCTGTCCGCGCGCTGATCCCTCTCCGCGTGCGTCGGGGCGCATGCAGCTGCTGCTGCTGCTGTCAGCGGGCACAGCGGGGAAAGAAGAGACCACCGCTTTGGCGCTAACAACAAGTGCACTTTAGCTTCAGTGTAGTGAAATAAAACTGTGTCCACAGGACTTGAACGCTGCACAGGAGCAGAGGTGAAGGTGAAGGGCAGTATTTGCTGTGTCAGGCTGCCCTGCTGCTGAAATAAATGCAGCTAAAAAACTCTGCTTGAACGCCTGTAATAAGAATGTAATAACAGAGCTGGCCTGGGCAACAGTGAGGTTATAGGCTTCTTCTGTTTAGAATTGGGTTCATTTAGGCCTTCCTGTTAGGAAGTAATCCAAAAGTAAAGTAACTAAGTTACTTTCACGAGTCAGTAACTGAGTAAAGTAATATATTACTTCAAAAAAGAGTAACTAATAATCTGTAACTAGTTATTTTTTTGAGTAACTAACCCAACACTGCTCGTATATAGGTATAATAATAATAATAATGAATGACTAATTGTCTTTTTATCTTTCTGTATGTTTTATTTAATGGTCTGGACCAAAACTATGTGTGTAATATAACCCTGAATGCTATGTAAAAGTACAAAATATATTAAAAAAAATGATGTAATTTTATCAGGGTTCATACAACAAGAAACCTTTGACTAAATTTTCAAGACCCGAAGAATGACTTACACATTAATAGTAATCAAACTGTCCACCGTGGTACATTTAGAAACATACTTTTGCTGCAATTTTATTTGTTAAAATAAAAAAAATAAAAAAAAACAGTTGGTTTTTTTTCCCCCAGAAATACAGTATATTATTCCACTAATTTTACTGACTTTTAGCCTACACACCACTGATTAAAATATAATTATGCTTGGTAAGATGGTTCAGAACGCAAGACGGCGATGTAGATTATTATTCCAGGTTTCCCATGACTGTACGAACCCTGCTTTATCTTAGTGTTTTTTGGACAACTAAGTTCTTAATAATCCAAGAATTTCTCCACTTTTGTTGACAGATGGCACATTACTAAATAAGACTGTACAATTTGTGTGCTTAAAGGTCAAGCTACTAAACAGATTTTTATGTTCCTTCAAGGTAAAGGTTGAGAAATAGCTGAATCAATTATACCCAAACCTCAGATGTGTTTCAAGTGAGCCTTTTCAGCTGCAATCCTGTTTCCATCAATCTAGGTGACATAGGAGTGTTGTTTCTGAGGTCTTCTATACATTCCCTGGTGATTTTTTTGCAGGTCAGAAAAGGAACCTTCTGCAAATCCTTTTTTTTTTTTAAACAGAGTAAGGCCTAATTAGTTTTATCAAGCATTGCTTTTAATTTTTCCTGTTATGTAAATGAAAATCCAACCCTGTCCTCTCACTACGTACATAAATCTTTGGTCTCCCTCCATAACGCCTAACCTCTGCATCACTCTGCTCACATCCACACCCAAACCATCTCAGTCTGGCCTCTCTGTCTCCAAAAAAAAACAGCTAACATGAGCTGTCCTGCTTTTCTCCCCTAAGAGAACCTCAGCCACTTCAGTATAAAACAGTGTTGTAAGAAAAATGAAACTGTCAAACTTGTTAATGTTTTAAGAACATGTTCCATTTATTGTTCAAAACACACAACTGTTGACAGAGCAATATTTTATGGTCCATGAAAGAGTCCAACTGTAGTCTGATGTTAGAAATTCTTTATCCTCCAGACGGCTTCCAAAGTGAGCTTCAAACACGAGGGTCTTCTAAACTCCCTAAGGTTTCCGAGAAGTCTCCACAGGGTCCTCTCCTTCACTTTTTCAGCCTCTGCACAGATAGGACTCACAGCCGGTAAAGGTGGGGGGATGAGGGCTTACTTGGACCTCTGCCTCATCTTTCTCCTTTTACGCTTCAGCCTGGTGGCAGAAGAAAAAATGAGTAATGAGAAATCAAAAAAGTGACATTGTTTTAATAGTCTTAGAACACCTATAAAAAAATAATTTACTTCACAATAACTCTGGTCAGTAGAGAAATTAACTTAAGATCCCAGATTTCCTACTAGTCTTATTAAGGGTGTCACAAGCTCAGTCTTGTAAGATCAAAATGTCAGAAGATTCTCATGGGTAAAAATCGGTCTCAAGGTTCTGTTTGCATTTTCTCTTTTCTAATAAACGGAAGTTAGTTTGTTTCAAAACATTTGACAGTATAGATGTTATGCTATTGCATACAATTCAAATAATACCATTAATTACAAGTTGATTTTGAAAATGTGCCTAGATAGCTTTGCATTGTATGATTTTTCAGGTGAATAAATTACTATTAAAATCGTGTAAAAAGCATATTTTAATAGTCTCGTCTCCTTCACACTTGATGTACAGATGCCAATTTAGCACGTCCACCCTAAATCTTAAAAACATGGCTTAACAATTGACTTTTAAAAGCCCATTAGCTAAACCAGCATCAGATTTTGGGTCATTTTCAGCAGGCAAACATAGGCTCACCTGCGCATACGCTTCTTCCTCCACTGTGAAGAGAAAAAGAAATTAGTCAGATTAAATTATACTGAAATACTTGTTCAAAGCATTAGGTTTAAAATGATTTAAAAGCAATGAATGTAAAGGCTAGAGCCGAAAAGGCATTTGGTGCAGTACCACTGAGGAAGCGTGCACCGAGGTAGCTATAGCTAACACTGAAACGTTTATTCGTTGCAATAAACAGTCAAGTTTAAGAAACATAAATAGCGGATTTCGTTAAATAAGAAGTAGTAGTAAGTAAAACTACTGAAAGAGAAATTAAGTTAACAGTGTTTGTAGTAAAAGTGAGCGTTGTTCTGATTGTTAGCGGCACCTTGCTAACGCCCAGACAAGAATGAACAGAAAGCATAAAAATCCTAATTTTTCTTACCTTGGCTCTCATCGTGGGGAGAGAATTCTGTTAGAGAAGACAAAATAACTAATTAGAGTCTGCAGATGAACATTAAAATCAACAGATTATTTTGGATTACGCTGAGGTGAAGAATATTTCCCTACCTCGAATAGAGAGGAGCACGGAAAGAGGATGTGACGCAGAAAGAAAGCGGTATTTATACAAAGTTGCTACGTCACAATCGCGCGCCTTCACGCTGTCCGTCTGCGTTTAAAATGTAGGGAAATGTAGTCCATTCTAACACGTTTAACTTACAAGTTTAACCTGAAAAAATGTAAATGTCGTTTACATAGATTTCTTTTAATAAATACGAATATAAAAAAATGCAGCGGCTTATAATATGGTAAACAATTTCGAATTATGTGTTTTCTACAACTTATTTAAAAAGGGATTCCAGCGATTCTCAAAATTTGCAGATCAAGTACCGTCTCATTAAATATGTGGCATTTCAAGTACCATCTTTAAAGAGCAAACATGAGCCTCGACTAAACCAGGACAAAACCAGCAGTAAACCACAGCTAAACCAGGTCTAACCCAGAACTAAACCTATAAAGCCTAACTAGGACTACACTAGGTCAAAACCAGGTCTAATCCAGGACTAAAACAAAACTAAACCAGGGCTAAACCAGGTCTGATCCAGGACTACAACAAGACTAAACCAGAACTAAGTCAGGTATAATAAGGACTTGAACTATAAATGACTTGAGTCCCACCAGAAGCCCACGTACCACAGTTTGAGAACCACTGCTCTAATCAATATGTTAATATAGTAAAGGTTCAATTTTACAGTAAGTTTTAACAATGCTTTAAGTCCTAAAAACTGACCTTACTTTTGGCTTTAAACTTAAACACGAGAGATTACTGCAGACCCAAAATATATTTATAAGAAAAAATTTATTTTATCAGGTGTAAAGTTCCTATACTTATACAGACTGAGCTACACTTGTATTTGTAACTGTATTTTTAAGGTACAGATTCTTGACAATTCTTTTCACATTGTGTTTCAACTTCAAGCCTCCCTTATAGCCCACGGCGCCCCAAACTCTCCCGTGTCTGGTGTACCCATGTATATATGTACTCCGCTATAACATGAACAGAACACTTTGGTTGTATTTAATGTAGAGTGAACCTATTAGACCTGCATGAACTGATGGCCGTTCAAGAACATAGACGCATCTGATGACTTCAAACAGGTGGATTATTATTTCAGTTCAATTCAGCCACAAGGGGTTCACGAGCCAATGTACTGTTGTGCCAGTCACAAGCCCAGATAAAAGGCAAAGGTTGCATATTCAGGGTAGCTCCAGGTTTTGTCTTGTCAGGTTTAAGACCTTTTTAAGACTTTTTAATGCCACTTGGGATGAAATTTAATGCCAGCATCGTCAACAAAACAATCTGTATGAATTTTACACTAAGGAATAATCCATACTGCTCTCTGAAACTCAAGGGTTTTATTTTAAACGTCTAATAAAAATTAAAGAACTCCAGTGCTGCATTAAAAAAATCATGAATAAATGAATCGTGCATTTCAATAACATTTCTTCAATAAACATATCTTATTTCAGTCACTCTACATTTTGTAATAGGAACAATGTTTTGACAAATTTTAAGAATTAGATAAACAAAATTGAATACCTACTCATATTTAATGCTTTTAAGACCTTGGGGCTACCCTGATATTGTTAAATAAATGTGTATCACTGCTCGCTAGGAGGCAGAACTTGCTGTTGCAACCACAGAAAAAAAATACACAAGGAGAGACGATTTAACACTTTCAAAACATAGTACCACATTTTTGGCCTTGAGGTGTAAGTAAAAGGTACCAATCTCTAAAAGTGGGTGCAACTACATCATTCATAATGATAAAAAAAATAGTGTCCCATGGAAGTTTTAATTCATTTCCTTCTAATTTCCTCTCCTATGATTAAACAAATGCTTTAGCTAAAGCCAAAAAGCCTGCAAAGTTCTTATTGTTGAATATATGTAACCATGTCTAAAAATATACTTAATGGCAGTAAATATAGCACTTTGTTCCCCATATTTAAATTAATTTTATTTTAATTTTAATAGTATCCTTCACTGTTATTGCTTTAAAATAATAAACGTCTATTGTTTTGTTTTTTGGGGGCGGCAGATTCAAATCTAAAACATCTTGGTCGAGTTCAACAACAGAAATTCCAGTTTTATATAAATTCAGCATTTTAATTAGTGAAACTTGTGTGTAATTTGTAGAAAGTTGAGGTTGTTTTTTTATTATTATCATCAATTTTATCACTGTTTATTCTTGGGTCTGGCGAGTTTTCAAAAGGCAGTATTTATTCAGCTGCTTCTGTTTCCTCAGATGGCTGTACGGTTGCATTTTCTGCTGTCTTGGAGGCCTGAAAGAATACAAAAACATGCGTTATTGGAGTTAAACCTTGACTAAAATGAAAGTAAACAAGCATATTTTCAGGTGCATGACGTAAGTATTACCTTCTTTTTCTTCTTCTTCTGTGTTTTACGGCTCGCAGAACTCTGTAGTAGTGCCTATAAAATACAAGTTTTAGCATTGAATGGATAGCACAGCATGCTTTTGAGATGGATTAAGTTGCCAAATTAACTACAGTTGCATGATATCAGTAAAATATTTCATTTCTACTGCTTAATACCATTAGGAGTTGTAGGGGGCTGGAACCTAACTTAACCTTAATGCCTAACCTCAGTGTTCATCAGGGGAACATACGGCTGACCCCTCTTACCTTTAGATCTGCATCCTGAACCTCGTACTCTGATTTGTAGAGTTCTGGCTCAAAGAGACCGGTGGTGATTCTGTGGGAGCCGTTCGCCATCAGCAGCACAGTGAACTTAAACTGGGCTACAAACTCTCCTATGAACACACAACGCAACACACAATTAAATCACTCTATAGAGAACATAAACACTCAAATATACTCAGTGAAAAGCTACAAACTCACCTTCTTTCTCATGTAGCACACTAAAGGGCTGTAGCAGCTCATGCTTGGCACACTCCACCACTCCAAGACGGGCTTTGCCTTCATCTTCAAACGCCCTGGAAAACAAATGTTCATTTACATTTAAATATCCCACTGGTCAACAGCACAACAAGTAAAACAATTTAATGAAACTAGAGGCACAGATTATTAAATTAGAATATCAAGTCCATTTATTTAAAAAGTGAAACTAGTATTAGACAAAACAGGATATAAAAAATGAAATATAAAGCATTTATTTTTTATGTAATATACATTTTTTGGCTGCTCCCTTACCGGGTTGCCACAGTAAACTAGGATTTCGCAAGTTTTTTTTGTGTTTGGTTTTTTTTTTACACTGCATGCTTTTCCTGCCACAACCAGCCACATACTGTGACTGGAGTAGACGATGCAGGTGAAGTGTCTCGCTCAAGGACACGACAGTATTCACTGGGTCAGAGCAAGAATCAATCCACCAACCCCCTAAAATGCCCCAGTCATCACAACTAAACCAAATACTTGAAATAGTTCACTTATGGTGTACTTAATCTGTATATAAGATCCACTTTTTGAATTGAGCTACAGAAAAACAAATTTTCCCCACAATATTGTAATTTTTTCATGAGTCTTCATTACCTAAGAGTGAAGGGCATGGTATCAAAACGTCGTTCCACCTCGCTGAATAATGTTCGGGAAGTCTTAATTTTCAAGCCGTACTGCTTGCTGGGGTCCCTCTTGTAAATTGTGGTTCTCAAACCTCCATCTCGGGCCTAATCGGAAAATAATGAGTTGTAGAAGATGAATGAATGAAGTTTTTGAATAATTATAGACTAAAATCCACATACACAGTTTATGCAGATACCAACCTTTCCTTCTCCAGTGCTTATCAACACATCTACAGCATAGACTTCATGAACTTCAAATTCTGCCTTATCATGGTCCTTCCTGAAATATATAAACCATTTAAACAATAAATAATTACAGTAATATAAGTTTACTCCTATCTTTAGGGGCCAAAAGCCTTGACTAAGCCATACCTTTGCTGGTCTGTTGGATTCTGGATAATGGTCTTCTCACCATCAATGACATGTTGCTTAAGTTGATGAGAGAGCATACCTGGAAAACAGACATGAGACATAAGGTTTTTAAAAATTACAACACTATTTTTTCACTTACTGCTTCATTATTATGTTATTATATGTGTTCATTATTGTGCATACCTTCAATGGGAGTACATTTGAACGACTTGGCGATCTTGTTCCAGGCCTCTGTCACCTGTGTATTCTGAAAAGAGCAAAAAGATTAATTGCTGTTAAAGTGCTAATAGCCTGGGGTAGCACACAGAGCTGCGCAGTATGGTATAGCAGTTTAATAATGTAATAGCATATTAAAATAGGAACCATCTGAGAAAAACAAGACCCTAACGTGTCATATAGCCTGTTATCAAGCCTTTATTTGAGAATGTTCAGTTTAGGCCAATCACACGCTTCTTATAAATATTGCCAGGACCCGCCTAAAAAGAGGTTGGTAAAAAAGCAATATGATATTATCTGAATTGAGCCTCGTTCTCATGTTTTGTCACCAATGGCATGCCTCAAGGCTCTGTTCTTCCCCCACTCTTATTAAATAGTTATAGTATAAAAAATTATGTTGTTCAAAAGAAGACAAGTTTTGGGGTAATGGTTTTTTATGTACTAAAACCGACTCATAGGTTCTCCTGTAATGTTTATTCATAGCTGTGTCCAGTATATTTCTGTTGTTATCACTATAAAGATCAGATATGAGGTTACCTGGTTGCCAGGTTTGACGAGGCGGAGGGCTGCCTCTGCACAGAGGTGGGCTGCTGTAATGACATCAGCTTTCCGGCCGGTGACAGGGTTCTCCTTCAGAGTCACACAGAGTGGGTTAAGGCTATAATTTCACTAAAGATCTCCTTTCATTACGAAGATGCAAAAAGAAATTACCTTAGTGGCTCCAACGATAAAGCTGTGAGCCACATTGGCAATGAAGCCATCGACGTGAACCCCCAGGTCTCTGCACAAAACACAAACAAAAGAAGAAGACTCCAAGTTAGACTGACAAACAGTATAACGCATCAAGCATAAACCTGTAGCTGTCATAAACTCAAGAAGGTCAGATGGAAATTTAAGGCAATCTGCTTTGGCCGTTAAACATGAGACCGAGCTCCGAGGAGAATTATTATTTGGCTGGAGTTCAGTGAAGGACTCATTATGGATTCAAGGGAGCACCATACAGACTATATAAAATGGACCAGACCAGACCTGCTGTGAGCCAAGTGAAATTAATAGATAAAGACAACAAGAGATAATAAAATAGCAAGTAATTAACTGTATCTACATCTATTGTGATATTTTCTATTTTTCAGTAAGGCTGTATGTTGGGGTTGTGTCTTTGACCTTAGTCACAGAAGAGAGTGAACTGGACGTGGCCGACATTGCCAAGGCGTATAAAAAAATTAAATAAGAAAAGTGCTGGACATTCAGAGGGCACATTATGTGCGGAAAACAGAAATAAAAGAGGGATTTTGTTTTGCCTACACTTTGACCAAGTCGCCATCCTTCAGTATGTAGTCCGGGTCACTCTTCAGAGGAGAGAAGTGGCAGACACAGTGATTGACTGAGACACTGGTGGGAAAGGCAATGCCTATGGGGAGAAAAAAAATAAAATAAAATAAAATAAATAATTTAAATTAAAAATAATACACAATTTCAAACGCAAGAGAATATGTGAACTAAGGCAAAATATGTATGTTTATGATTATATTTATATTACTAATGGCAGTATATATTTCACAAAGAACAGCTTGTATCCGAATAGTGTTATGGTCCTTAATGTGACAGCAATTTACTCAAAATAATTGTCCCTAAAATCAAACTGTAGTGCATATAAATACAAAGTCTCAGTTTAGAATTCCTACCTTTAGTCCATTTAGTCCTAGTTTTGGCCTTGTTCAGCCTTGGTTTAGTCCTGGTTTAGACCTACATTTAATCATAGTTTACTCCCAAATCTAGTTCTAGTTTAGTTTGACAAGTGGAAGTTCAAAGCCGTGGTTCATTATATTTTCTATGCCCAATCAGCTTTTACTCTGCCAACAGGCCACACTGTATTATTATCACAATTTTTTCCAACATAAATATTTTATGTTCTCGGCGTCCAAAACTGGAACTTTAACTTACTTTAAGTTTATACTACAAGTCTACAACTCTGTATCAAGTTCAAGTTCACCTTTCTTCATCTCCTTCTCCTTCTTGAAGACCTTCCCCGTCTCCTGCATGATGAAGGCATCTCCCTTCTCACAGAGGCTGAGCACCGACACTTCGGGCTTGGCTGCGTCCACAACCAGTTTGAGAGCTCCTGGTGGACAAAGACATAAAGACAAGTTTAAGTATAAAAGAAGTACATGAAAAGTATAAAACATAATGGCGTACAAGAAAATAGCGAGAAGAGCACTGTTGGATGGTTTAGACCAGGGGCGTCCAAACCTTTTTCATACTGAAAAACCTAAGCCACTCACTAGAGATGATAGATTTCTACCATAATAGCGAGTCCCTTTCACCTGCCTCTTAGTGTAGCTAAGTTTTTTGGGCACCACCAACCACTCATTTCCATTCTTTCTTCCTTCACACAAAAAATGTTTGTTAGAGCCTGTATGTTGGAGCCTTTGACATCTATAAATAACTCCATATGCCGATACGGATTACATGCTTTTTAAAACATTAGATCACAGAAAGTCATCTTTCACTGCGACCCAGTAACATGAAGCTTTGTACATTGCAGTAAAAGTACTACCTGTGGTAATTTAAGCCCATTGAGAAGGAAACCTGAGGACCAATAAAAATAATTGTCTGTGGGCGTCCACAGTTTGGACACCCCTGGTTTAGTAGCTCTGAAGAAAAGACGAGAGGAAGAGCTGAATATGTTGAGGTTCTCCATGGGAGTGACAAGGATGGATAGGATCAGGACTGAGTACATCAGTGGAACCACTCGTGAGATGTTTTAGGAGATAAAGTCAGAAAGGACAGACTGAGATGGTTTGGACATGTACAGAAAAGGGACAGTATACATATGAGTAGGAGGATAATGAGGTTTGAACTGCAGAAAAAAGCCCTAGTAAAATATGACATGAAGTTAGATGATGTGAGAGAAGAGCAGGCAGAAGATGGTCGCAGATGATTGGCTGTGATGACCCCTGAAAGGCAACAAATGAAAGGAGAAGAACAAAACTACACGTGCATTTACTGCCCAAACTTTGACAGAAGTTGAGTGTTGATGAACATCTGACTGAACAGCATCAAGCGCCCATAAATATAATAACAGTGATAAAGAGTTTTCTTACAACTTGGGTTTAATCTGATAACTAGGCAACAGGCTGATATAGCTATTAGTCTCATTAATTAAAAACAATAGCCTGTTTTTTCACCCAGCAGCGGTGGTTTTACAGAAGATAGCCAACAGCACAGCACCTGCTAACTAGCTGTAGCCGCTTAATGTCACATACGTGCGCCTCGCATGAGAACCACATGGTGCTGACTGAGGGAGCCCACCACCGCAGGCCGAGTCTAGCCGCTCCAGTCCCGCAGCCGCTAACAGCCCCGGCGTACCCTCACTAAACTCATACTCACGGTTGGCGATGTCTCCTCCCATCTTGTACTTAGTGACCACCACATCTTCGGCGATGGTCTGCTCGGGCTCCTCGTCAGACATGTTGTTGTTGCTGGCAGTGAAGTTTCAGTCCGCGCTCTCAGCCCTCAGCCTGATGCTATCGCTGCTAACCGACCCGCGCCGCTAACGCCAGCGTGCGTGCGTGCGTCGGCCCCACGCTGCTCGAGCTCCGCCCACTTTCAGGAGGACGCGCTGACGTCACGAGGATGCCAACCGAATCTCCGCGCCATGTGCTTTGTGTGCAGTTAGCTTTTATTGTTTCTGCTTGGGTAGGTAATATTTCAGCCTTACCCTTCCTTAAACTGTACCTCATATATATGCACGATATTATTCACTATTAAAATTCGTTAAGACATTACCAATTAAAATGTATACAGAGGTGAAAGAAGTACTCAAACCTGTACTAAAATGACTTGAGTAGAAGTAAAAGTAGGCTACTCAACAAAATAGCTGTGGTGGAAGTTAGGCATTACAAATACCTAACTTATTGTATTTATGTAGAATTTTTCAATTTGTAATTTTTGAGTGCATTTAGGACTGTAATTAACTAAATAATTAAATATAATTAAACCATGTATAGATTACATGGCTTAAATCAAATCAAGTTCACAACTTACATAAAATCCCATTGAGTAGTTCTCTAATTTGATTAGTCTGTTTTCTGTTAATCAGCTCAAGTGTAGTCTTTGTTTTATCAAATCACTTAGTATTGATTAAGTACAGCCCTGTATCTTAATTTGTAAAGCTTAATTTATAAATATTTTCAGGTTTGTTCCTTCAACATAAAGCAGGAAGAACAGGGAACAGATGAAGCCTTTCGTTTGGCAATATTTTGATACTGCTTTTATTGGTTTTGTATTTTTATTTATTTATTTTTTGTTTAATATATAACAAAATTTTTTTATATATAACAAAATATAACAAACTAAAAGTATAATAAAAGTAAAAAATATACTAAAGGTATATTACTACTGAGTGCAACTCAGAGAAAGCAGATTACACAATTTTTGAAAATGTACTTGAGTATCGTATCTAATTACTTTACACTACAGGATTTATAACAACCAATATGCTACATTTACAAAACTTTTTTATGAGCACTTAGCATTTGTTTGTTGGTGAAATACGCCTATCTTAAGACATAATGTGATCATATATGCATTTTAAAAGTTTAATCCTTTGTCCAAATTATGGTTTGATCATATTTTGCTAAATTGCTTGCATGCTATGAAAATAAAATTGTTAATTAAATCATCATGAAGCATAAGTAAGGGCTCTATTATGTCTGTTTGACATGGTCAGAGCAATTCACTAATTTTAAGTTTCATTCGTTCATTCATTCATCTTCTTCCTCTTATTCCTGCAAATACTGGAGCCTATCCTATAATTTTGGGCCTTAGGCGAGGTACCACCTGGGCAGTGGCCAGCTAGACGCAGCCAGGGCTGACACAGACAGACAAACATTCACTCACACATTCATTCACTAGGGGCAATTTTGTGCCACCATTTCAGGTACCACACGCATGTCTTTGAGGGGAAAAAGCCACATAACAAATTACAACTTAATAAACAGAAAGATCCTTATTCAAAATACTTTATTTAATACAGAACATAACAGTAATTTGATAACATTATGAAAACATAACTGTATAAACATACATTTAAAAAATCGTGATAGAAATTTATTTGTTCTTCAGAGACATTGTTGTTCTTTTTTTATGTAAACACACAAAATATAGCTTGTGTACCTCTGTTAGTGTCACAACTCAGTGCTATTAGTTTTGGAAATGCCCATTCTCCACCTGAATAATATGAAAGATACTGTCAGTCCATAAAAGTATAAATCTGTACATGTCGAGTAAAAAAAAAAAAAACTGTATGGCTACATTGTTGGCTTGGTTTAGATTTGCATTTCCATTTAAAGTCCTTCATTAATACAGCTCAGTGAGAAGATTTAGGGTTTAGGTCTCAGAGCTGTTAGTTTGCATCCTCGCGTCCTTCACTTGCATCCTCTCCTCGTGTCCTAGTTCTGCCTCACAGAGGAGACATAAGACTTTTCCTCAGGAGCGTCCTTTGTAGTAATGTCTGTTTATGATGATGGTGGTACTCAGCAGTCTTTAGTTTAATTTAGAGACAGTTTTATTCCTGTCTTATTACTGCTCTGGGCCTTAAATTTAAAGTATAGACCTGGTGTGGCCCTAATTTATTCCTGGATTAGACCTGATTTAGTCTGGATTTAGACCTCGTTTTGTCCTTTTTTAGCAACACATTTTTCTGGGATAGCCCCGTATTTTGTTCCTCAGTTTAGACCTGGGTTAGTCTCATTTAAACTCATTTTAGTCCAGTAATAATGGTACTTGGAATCAAATAAAATGATGAGGGATAAAATTGGGTCCCCCAGCCAGACCAGCTGGGAACCACTGATATTGGATAAATCCTTGCAGCAAACAGCAAATTCTTAAAGGTCCTATATTTTGCTTTCTTCAGGCTTTTTGCAGTAGTTTCACAGAGACACCTTTGCATTAGTATTTTACATTTTATAACTTAAAGTAATGTGATGGAAAACATATTTTGGGGAGCTGTTAACTTTAACTATATAGAGAATGCTTGGATTAGGTTTTGGCCGCCCCCTCTGGCAATGATGGGGAATGAATAGAGCATAAAATGGCCATTAGCCGTTGCTAATAGCTGTGCTAGCTATTAGTAATATGACACTAACAGATAGATAAATTAGCTGATTGCTTCGTAGCTGTCACTACAAAGCAGTTGCAATTTAAGCTCTGAAATTATCAGAATGAGTCTGATGACAGGGTATGGGGTCCTGGAAAAGGCGCAGGAGCACTTCTTGGTTTCACTTGTTTACTTAGAGCCGTGACACGGCCTGAGCAAACAGTATTATTCAAACATGCGTGAATGAAACAAAATACTACTCCAGGTAAGTTTTTGAGGTGGAAACAACATTATAACATGGTTAAAAGCCCAAAAAGTAGATTTAAGTCTTCAAGTTGTTCATAAACATAGCTGCTTGTAGCTATTGGTTGTTAATCTTGTCCATTCAGCTCTAAGTTTGACTCCTGTAGAAAGCTTTGCTCTATCTTTCTCCCCTTCTATGTCTCCTTACAGAGACATAGAAGAGTTTAAGGACAACCCTAAAGATGATGCATCGTCTATAACTTCTGATGCAGGCAAGAAGTCGAGGAGGATGCAAACCTAACTAACCCACCTGAGACCATCCCTTACATAGAGAACTGTTTTCTTCATGTCGGCACCGCGTTGGGCTTCAGGTACATCCTGCTGTGCCAGTAATCCGGATTGTCAAATGATCTGTCGGCCGACGCGGCGTCTCCGATCCCCACACCGGCTCTTACTTTCACATAGCCGTCAAATCCAGACCTATGTCCCTCTTTGTTGTCTCCTCCCAAGTTCTGGTAGACCACAGCCTCCCCTGCCCTCATGACAGCGTACGAGTCCATGTCTTCGTATTCCTCCTCCTCCGCACCTTGCGTCTGGAGCTGATTTCGGTCTTGGAGGGCCTGGTGTAGCTTCGGTTGCCTGTTTGTGTAATGGTAGTCCTCCACGTACTCGTCTTCATCTAATTTGTCTTGGGATTTTGAAGCAGAACAAGGAGGTGGAAGAGGAGGCTCGTGGACTGGTGGTGAGTCCGCATTGCCCCTTATATCCATGTACTCGTACTGGACTTCACTAGGTCCAAGTTCTTGTAACTCTGGACCATTGTAGGACCCGCTGAGCTCTGGGGTTGGTGTGGCGTCGCTACTAGAGCTGGCTGTGGCATATGAGGACAGAGAAGAGGTGCGTTTTTTCTTGTTGTTAGTTTTCTGGCGCTGACGGTTGCTGTGTCTGGAAGCGGGAGACCTCTGTTTGTTCATGTACTCGTATTCGGTGTCGTCGGGGTTGTCCAGAAGCGGAGATGAGGGATAGTGCTTGATTGACTTAACTGTGAGGCCTCGAGGTGGAGACAGCAGGGTTTCTGAAACAAAGGAAGAATAATAAGTTACCTCTTAAACATACTTCGTACATAGCAGCATATCACTGTACTGGAATATACTGTGAGCACTGCTATTTTCTTTACAGCAGTGGTTTCCAAACGGTGCGTCAGGACCCAAAAGTGAGTCATGGTGACGTTGAATATAGTTTCAGTTTTTTTGGAAGCCTAAGTAATTGTAATAATTGTCATGCTTTAATTCACATTAAATAGTGAAAGATATGTTAAAGAGAATATGTGCCGCTGCAGTATAGCTCTGTTGGTAGAGCTGCGGCGCATACAGGGCAAGTACAGCCTGCCTCAGTGTCATGAGTTTGAGTCAGGACTCCGAATGTCTCTCCCTGCTTTCTCCCCATCACTTCTCGGCTGCACAATAAATGAATAAATAATTAAAGCAAAACATAAAACATAAATGTTCTGACAAAATAATTTAGAAAAATGATTCAGGTTTGGCAAAAAGTGGGTCACGTTAAAATTATCATGGTCCCACAATCACACTGTCCTTTCTCAGTGAAGTGAACTGGGTCTGTAAGCCAAAATCTGCCTTTTCTGATCAGTCATCTTTATCTAACATTTAGAATAACTCAACACTAATAAGCATTGGTTAAGGGTTAGTAAATAGTTAATTAAAGTTAAGAGTGCCGTGATCCCCTTAAAAACCAGAAAATCCCACACAGACCCCCAACAGTAAGATTTAACTCTAGTTAAAAGGTTCAGTTTCTTCATAGATTTCCATAAAAACATTACAAAAACACTGTTGGTTAAAAAATGCTTCTAAGTAATATTTTTAAATAAGTACTTGATTGTAATTCATTTAAAAACTCAATTTCTTTTTATGTACTTAATATAGACAACCTCTGGGGCCCCCCCTGCAGTACCCGACCTGGGGGGCCACAGACCACACTTTGGGAACCACTGATTTAAAGTTAAGGTTAAGGTATTTATTGTGCCCTGTCAGGAAATGTGTTCTCTGCATTTGACCCATCCTTCAAAGATTTACATGTTGAAGCGCTACTTATTATAAATATTGTTATTAATGTTTAATTCTTTATTAATAAGCTGATGTAAATCAATGCAACTTATTAACATCTGTGGTAAGTTAGCATCTATAAACTCTGTAATTATTGATTATTGTTAATTACATATTTATTAATGCTATATTACTGCTTAACATTGGTGAGTTATTCCAAAGTGTTACCCTAAAATTTACTGGTATCGCTTTATAGTTTTATTTATTTCATGTCTGTTGTACTGCCGACTGCGTTCTGATTGGTTTTATGTCTATCCATTTACATTCAGAGGTAGTTCTGGCCCCTAAATATCCAACACAAATCGATAGGGACAATTCCTTAAGTAGGAATTAATTAAAAAGGCTGCCCTGGCTAATAATAATAATAATAATGTCTTAAACAGAAAGATCACCTCTCTCTGGACTGTCCCGGGGCAGCACATATCCATTCTGGTCCTCCTCCTCCATTTCTGGGGAGGGGGTCTCGGGCGGGCCACCAGACAGACTGTCCCGCTGAGACATGTAGGCGCTGTCTTCTCTGTAACATCTTTTCTTCAGGCTCCCGGCCAAAGAGTCCTCGCTCATTTCCAGCTCCACTGCAGTACCACACCCCTCTGAGCTCTCAGAGACGGTCCGGGTCGAGTTCAGGCGAGAGCGGGACTGCAAAAAACATGTAGCTCAGTATGTGTATAGATGTTTTATGTACAGTGCATAACTCTTAAATTAAAACACTTTTTCCTCATACCTGTGCAAAGACATCAACACCAGGGGTCATGGGGAGATATCCAGCCTCACCGGATGTTGGCATTTGCACCTAGCCAGAAAAAACAAGGAAAGATTTACTAAAAGTGTATGGATGTACACTTGACATATAAGAGACTTTTAATCTACCAATATTCTTATCCATAAAACTTAACTATCCTACTTGTTATGTTCCCTTTAGATTAGATGAGCTATCTCTGTCCCACTTGCAGTAGCTTTTGTTCTGACTGTATGAGGCCTTTGCTCTTTATTCTCCCTCCTGGAAGCATAGACAGATTGAGACAGTGACCACTCAACACATTGTGCTGGTATTGACCAAGTCTGTCTAGGCTTCCAAGAGGGAGAGGATATAAACCTGTTGTAATCAGTGTAGGACAGTGTAACGCTCCTTAGACTAGGCGGAGCAAAGGAGTCATACATTCAGAACAAAAGCTTCTGCATATGGGACAGAGATAGCTCATCTAATCTTTAGTTTAAGATGTAGGTCACAGTTAAGAATAGTTATATGGCTAAGAATATTGTTTAAAGAGACCAATATTCCCTTACAACAACATACATTTTTTTCCCTCACTGAGCTGTGGCTAGATTTTTTCAAAAGTTGGCCACCAAGCATTTTATTGGAATTGTGTGTGATGTGTGATTATGTGTGTTAAGATAAAATATGGCAAGGAAGAGCATGTGAATGAGAGAATGAATGGTTGTTCATCAGTATAATATACAGGTATGTGTAGAGGTTAATGAGTTAAAAAGCTATAAATGTTTTTACTTTGGGGCACTGGTAACACCAAGGGTTGGTTTTCTTATGGTTTTATGTTAAGTATTAAAAGTACACTCAAGCTTTGAGCAATCTATGTATGTTATTCACATTTTGCTGGTTACACGTATAATCAAGCTTCATATAATCTTTACATATTCATTATAGTAAAAAACTTCAGTGCTGTGAGTGTTTGCAAGGTCATGATAATGTAATGTGTTCATCTTCATGCATTCTTTGAGAAATGTGCGACTTTGTAACTGTGAGGGAAACACACTGGGCCTCACTGTAGATGAGATAAAACCACCAGTTCAGTTGAGATGGTCCAATATCTATTTTTACAAATTAAATTTGAGTAGCAACTGTCTAGACAAATAATAACTTGTTATTTTCAAGGACATATGAAAATAATGTTATAAAAAAAGTATAAAAGATCATGTCTGGATGAGCTCGGGGGCTTTTGTGGGGACCAGACATGAGCTCCGTTTTTTGTGTCAGGCAATAAACTTTTCTTTGCTGGACTCTCTCTTGTCTGCTCCTTGTTTTATGTTTATATTATGTATTTTTTATTCTACATATGAAAGTGTTGGCCCTGCAACTAACTTGTCTAATTGTCCAGGGCGTACTCCGCCTCACACAGATTTGGTGGGTGTAATGTAAAGCCCTGTACGAAGTGTCCGTACCCTGTGGCTGTCCATCCTGAAGAGGCGGCTGAGGCTGCGGGACTGCTGCAGCAGATACTGGGGCGGAGCCACAGACAGACCGTCCACTTTATCCTCCTCAGGGTCCTCCAGAGGGAAGTCCAAATCCTCCAGTTCATCCAGGTCCACACTGCGCTGGGCCTGTTCGTCTGGGGCTGGGTCCTGCTGGCTACAGTCCTCCTAGAAGCACAGAGGAGACATATCTTAGAGATACTGTATCTTTGAGCATTAACTCTTTAGATGGCCATAATCGATTGAAAGAAATACTAACAGTTAATGGTTATGCTGTACAATGACATAAAGGTACAGTGCCAATGGAGAGTTAGGGCAAATTAAACATAAAATTAAGCAAATGTTTTCTAAAACATACAAGCCTATAACTTGTCTTTAGTTTTAAAAAAGCCATTTTTCTATTATGGTTCATGACTTTGGATTTAATAAAGAGCTATTTAAAAAAAAGGTAATGATAGGTGATGTCAAGCCGGTGGTTAAAGGTTAATTGTTTGTTAAGGCTACCAATTAATCAATGAAAGAAAATTAACCAAATGTGCATCCATAATGTATATTTTTTAGTTTCAGTGATTATTTGTAAATCTTTGAATATGAGTTAAACCAAAGTAATCAATCTGAATTTCAAAATATTATCAATTCAGTATTTTAATTTTAATAAGCTGCATAAATACAGGGTTATTTTTGTTTCATTGTTCTCCATACTTCAGAACAACAGGTTATGTTACTGTATAAGGAATATGTGTACTTCTAAGTTAGACTGATCTTGAATTGTGTCTAACCTCATATTATAATGTGGTTTATATAGTTTAAGCAGCCATCTCACCTTGATGACCAGGTAGCGCGGTGGGTCTCTGGCCATTCGGGTGAACTCACTGGCCAGTTCTTTGAATGTGGGTCGGATATTTTCATCAATCATCCAGCCTGGTATAAATAATGTATACAGTAGTTAGTCAAACACTCTGATAATGACTGGATCTACAAAGCACAAATAAAGATAGGACTCAGTTTAAATGTCACTCACATTTGACCATGACCATGTAAACGTCTATGGTGCAGATCTGAGGCTGAGACAGACGCTCTCCCTTCTCCAGGAGATCAGGGACTTCCTGTGGACGCATGTTTGTGTACGGCTCGACCCCGTAAGACATCATCTCCCAGATCGTCACACCTGAATGAAGGCCACAGAGTAAGTAAGACAAATACAGTTCAAAGTAATAATAATAATGGACTGGATTTATATTGCACTCTCTCTCTCAAGCTTCTTAAAGCGCTTTACAAGAGTCCATTATTCATTCACTCCTTAGTCACACTCAGGGGTGGTGAGCTACTTCTGTAGCCACAGCTGCCCTGGGCAGACTGACAGAGATGTGGCTGTCATTCTGCCTACGGCCTCTCAAACACACCACTACAATCACACTGACACATTCATACAGGCAAGGTGGATGAAGTGCCCATGGACACAACGACACTATGTAATTCTGGTAGTGAGGATCAAACTGCCAACCTTTCGTGGGCAAACAGCTCAACAAACTGATCTACTGCCATCAAGTTTTTATGTAATTATAAATAATAAATCGGCAACAATTTAGAATAACTCACAACTGTTAAGCAGTAATAAGACATTGGTAAATATGTAATTACCAAGAATTGAATAAATAAACCTTTTACAGATCCTGAATTAAGAAAGTGAAAAAGAGAAAAGATGTTTATAATTTTGTACTGATTCACATGAACTTATTACTAAAGAAATTAGGGGTGCAAAACTAAAAAGATTAGTCACTTATTGATTAAAGTCAGCTTATTGATTATTGAAATAATCATCAACTAATTTCGTTATCGTTTAATGATTAACTGGGGTATTCATAGACTAAAACATGCCAAGTGCTGAGAGAGGAGGGTTTATTACCAAGACAGCACTAAAGCAACAAAAACAGTTAAAAACAATGTACATTTTGTGTTTTTGATTAAAAATATCTTTGAGAATATATGTTCTGTCCAAATATCCTCAAGTGACATAGTCGTAGCTTTGTCTAATTCGAATTTTGTAAAAATTAAGTGATTTTTGGTAGAATTTTCACAATTTTTAACGGGAGCTATAAAACACTGCATGTTTTTAACTACACACACTTCATTATCTGCTTAATTGAAACGATAGTCGACGGACAGCCCTAAAAGAATGAATAACAATGTTTATAACTCAAAGGTAAATAAAGGTTTATAAATGGTGAAATAATGCTTTGTAAATAATCAATCAGCTGGTGACTAATCCTTAGCTAAAGCTTCATTAATGCTTGAGTTATTGAGTGTTACCAATAAATCTATGGAGTAAAATAACTCAGGGACATTGTGACTCTCACCGTAGCTCCAGACGTCACTCTGATGTGTGTATCTGCGAAACAAGATGCTTTCTAAGGCCATCCATTTGATCGGAGCCTAAAGAGAAAAACATGCTTTTAATTACATGAAACTAATAAATAATAACATCAATAGCTTCTTAAAATGCATTCAGAATATGGCTGAGTTTTATTGGCCAAAGGTAATGAACTTTGACCCTTCGCTGGTGCCGCCACAAGTTTTTTTTTGTCGCTCACCTTTGCCTCGTTGTAAAAGTACTTCTTGTCGTCGGGGTAGAGCAGGTCCGCGACGCCGTAGTCCGAGATCTGAGCAGTGTAGTTGTTTCTGAGCAGGACGTTTCGAGCCGCGAGGTTTCTGTGGACCATCCTGTTCTCCTCCAGGTAGTACATGCCCTGGGACAAGAGGGAGAAAAGTACTTAAAACATGTACTTAACTATAAGTACTGTTACTTCAAAATATCAAAAATATTCCTTGAGTAAAAAAAGTATTAAAGCAAAGCAAAATCTACTTCACAACTACTGCAACAACTACTACTGTTACTTCCGCTGCTACCTCTATTACTCCAACTACTGTAGTACTACTCCTACTTCTTCTACAACTATCAGCACCACCACTAAAATTACTATTACTGTTAGTACTACTGCAACTACTGCTATTACCACTACTACTACCACTATCACTACCACCACTCCTGCTTCTGTTACACTCCTCTTGCTAATAAAAATACAAATAAACAATGAACTGCTACTACTACTACTACTACTAACACTACTACTACTACTACTGCTTCTACTACTACTACTACTACTACTTCTACTGCTACTACTACTACTACTACTAACACTACTACTACTACTACTGCTTCTACTACTACTACTACTACTACTTCTACTGCTACTACTACTACTACTACTACTACTACTACTACTACTACTACTACCACTACTACTACTGTTACAGAAAGGTTATACTTGTATGTTAATGTCACTTTACCTTTGCAATCTGCACACACCAGTTGAGCAGCCTCTGTGGGGTGAGCTTGTTCCTGTGTTTTCGGACGTGCTCCAGCAGAGAGCCCTGGCTGCTGAGCTGGGACACGAGCTGAAGGCTGGCCCCGGGACAGATGCCCAGGATCCGGACGACGTTTATGTGGTCCAGGCTCCCCATCGTCATCATGTGCTGCAGGAAACATGAGTGGAGAAAGTAAATTAATTAAAGGTCTGTAATCAGTTTTGGCCCTTATAGTGTTTGTGGGCAGCTTAAGATACAGCTACACATACATTTGTTTTGTAAGCTAAGCAAAGCGCAATATAAAGTGCAACAAACCATCTAAATACATGTACTTTATGTCAGTGCCCGGGTAGAGAACATTTGCAAGTGGCTTCATATTTAGCTGTTTTATATTAGGCAAGGCAAGTTTATTTGTATAGCACAATTCATAAACAGGGTAATTCAAAGTGCTTTACAGAAAAAAGACAAGTTAAAAGTGGATAGATTTACAATTAAAACAGCAAAACCAAATTTAAAACGTATAATTAAGAATCCATTTAAAAGTAAATTAAAAGAGAAGAGTGCAGATGTTGATGTTATAGATTTAATGTGACTGTTAAAGTTCAAGTCTGAGTTCATGATTACCCCATGATTTCTAACCTGTCTTGAAGGTTTTAGAGAAAGAGACTCCAGGTGACTACTGACACTTTCTCTTTGTTTCTGTGGGATGATTATTAAGATCAAGATGATTATTTCAGTTTTGTCTGCGTTCATCTGGAGAAATTTGTCTTGGATCCACTCTGATCTGTTCAATGCTTTGACTCAGGGAAGTGTAGTGTAGAAGTAGTGTTTATAGGGTCTATTAGTGTTAGGGCTCCATGCTACAAGTCAACAATGTTATGTTATGTTATAGTTACAGACAGGTGGACAGTAACAAAGTAAATTTACTTGAGTTCCGTACTGTACTTAAGAATGTTTTTTGAGAATCTGTACTTTACTTGAGTAGTATTTTTTGGGGTAACTTACTACTTTTACTCCACTACATCTAACTGATAAATATAATACTTTTTACTCCACTACATTTCTGAGAAAGCAAAAATAACTTCTGCAGAGAAATTGTCTTAAAACTGAAAAACAACTGACTTACTCCCTAAAAATAAATATTTACTACATAATACTGCTCATATTTGCTGTCAGGAACTAAAAAGAACCTCTGGACACAATCTGGAAGTGATTTAGCTTTTGCTTTGAACATTATTTGGATTATTCTGTAATAAACCAATTTAAAATAATTGATTAGTATGATCATAAAACCCAGTCTTATTTATAAAATGTATGGCTCGTTTTTGCTGTAGAACAATCTCATTTATTATGGTTTTAAGTTGATCCCCATATTTCATCACTAAAATGATGTAAAATGTATTCTATTAATATTTTTGGAGCTGCAAATTTGTGACTTGAATGTAGTGGAAATTTTTCCCAAAATTCTTGACTGCCCTCATTTGAAATACAAGGTGGATTTTTATTTTTTTTAAGGTACTTTGAATACTTAAGTACTTTTGAAAGCACATACTCCAGTACTTTAACGCAAGTAAAAAAATTACTTAGCAGCTGTTACTTGTGTTAGGATAATATTTGATAGGATCTATACTTTTACTCAAGTAATGAAGCTGAGTACTTTGTCCACCACTGGTTACAGTTAATTTCAGACCACAAAAGTTTCCTAAGCTCAGGATTTATCAATCTTAAGTAAGTTAACTGTAACTTACTCACAGTTAACGTAGGATAATGCTAATACCAGATCTGTGTGCTATTTTTTAAAAGTCACTTTTCTACAACCCCATAACAGTAAGTCACACATGTTGTTGACTAAAAATGTTCTGTTTACTGTTTTTATGTTGGTCCCCTGTCAAAATGAAAGGGAAAGACTGCTACCACTGTAATCAAAATGCATACACAGTTGTTAGAGTAAGTCGCTTGTGTGGGAATGTTTATAGTGTTTTCCTTACATCTGTCAACTCAAAGAAGGTCTGGCGTCCCGTGCGATCATGAATAGTCTTTATGGCCACAGGGAGCTTCACAGTGTCCCCTTCAGGAATCCATACTCCCTAACAGGGCAAAACAGTCACTGTCAATCACTGTAAGAGCCACATAATATCTCTGTAAAATAATAATGTAATAATAATATATTTTAACAGACAGTCCCACCTTGTGCACTGTACCAAAGACTCCATTTCCCAGAGGCTTGATCTTCCTCAGGTCAGTCGACTTCAGGATCCGAGCAGCAGACTTTGGGCCCTTTCTCCCCGGGGTCCAGAGGTTCGAATCTCTGAAAAATAAAACACACATAAATATAAAGACAAACTAACCCAAATGTAAACCCCGGCGATTGACCCCTGACCTCTCCGTTCTCCATGTATCTCCTCATGGCCCGTTTGCGGCGGATGGCGAGGCCTCTGCGGTACAGGACCGTGAGCATGAAGACGGAAAATGACACAAACAGGACAGCAATGACTCCCAGGACGATGGCGTAGATGTTCAGTCTGGAGACAGAAACAAATTTAGTTTTGTACATTTTACTGATGTAAAATTTAAAAAATAAAACCTAAATAAGTGTTTTTTGGGCAGCAATGTGTGTAGCACACTCGCCATAAGCCCTTGTGGTCCTGAATGCGATCCAGGATTGGGTATAGTTCTTGTGCAACTAACAAACATTATTTTTCAAAGTAAAATAGTTTGGACCTAGATACATTTCACATGTAATATTTTGCCCCAATACTACTACTGTTTCTCTGTGTGACCAGGCACAGTTAATGCTGAAATAGACACTTTTCTGATAGCATTTTTTGGCTGTCATTGACTGAATATTTATAAGCGGAGAAGATCAACAGCCAATTAAAAGCATTCATTATTCAAATGTAATGAAAGCATGTAAATAATCAGAGTTCTAAATAACTGTGGTAAACGTTAATAGCGTTGTTAACAGGTTGTTTTTTTTTAGTAATAATAGTAGAGTAATCTACCTAATTAGGCTACTTTTCCCATGGTGCAATGTTGTTACAATTATTGACAATAAAATGCAGGGCAATACTTGGCTAAGAAGACATAGAAGGAGCGGCTGTGAGCGCTTAACTTCAGTAAAGCGTGGCTGCAGTCACGGCAGAGAGTCGGCTGTTAACCGTGACATGAGAAAGGCCCTGAACTTAAAATGGTTTTGCGGGTTTGCATGAAAGGGGCAATGCAGCGGTGCTCTAGTGGGGCTGTAGGGCAGAGACTGCATGTCATCGCTGCACTTTCACTTTCTCTCTGAGGCTCAGCTAGAGGCGTGTGACGATGAGAGGTGCTTTATGTGAATTAAATAATGTGGGGCCATGCGTTACGCAGTTTTAATGTATGTTGGGTAGTTCCCAAGCTCAGTTCTCCTATATTAAACAAAGTAAGTAAAGCATAGTTACTTTGCCTAGTAACTAGTTACTTTTATTATGCACAAACTACTGTTTGGGAGAAATAACTTGTAACTCTAACTAATTACTTTCCTGAAGTAAGACTTTTTTGAAGTAAGATGGCCAACATGTAAACAATAAATTGAAAATCAAAGTGACTGACTAAAACTTACTGTCCCTTTAATAAATAGGGAAAACTTACCCAGCCGTCCCGATGCAGTCTGTGGGTCCTGGACCTGAACATCTACAGAGCAAATAGACAAATGTAAGCAGGTTTAATCTGACAAAAAGCTGGACTCTCATATCCTTGTCCTATCTGCTGACTTACCCCTGAGTGCAGTTGGAGTGGCACGGTTCGCACTTGCCCCCCTTGTTGGGATATTTGAAGATCACCCCCTCCCCAGCCATTACCCCCTGTGGGCAGGACGACACGCAGTGGGGACCATCCTGCAGGTTCGCACAGGACACACACTGGTCTGCTCCCTACAGCCAAATACAGATAACACAGGTCAGAGAGGACAGGAGAAAAGGGTTGGGTTAACTCTAACCCTACTGCCACTACTACTACTGCTACTGCCGCTGCTACTGCTACCACTACTACTGCCACTACTACTACTACTACTACTTCTACCACTACAACTACGGCTACCACTACTACTGCCACTACTACTATTGCTATCACCAATACAGATGCTCCACCTACAGCGCTACTACTGGTTTCTCTCCGCTGCTGAACTTTGAGAAACACCAGTTATTAGACAGGTGTTTCCAAACCAGGGGTACGTGGACCCCTAAGGGTATGTGAGCACTTTGCAAGGGGTACTTGGTATTTCATAATATATTTCCTAAAGTGTTAGCATTTACAATAAATGAAGAATAAAATGTCTTTGTACTAATAAACACAGATATTTTTTATTACAATTTGTCAACGCGTATGAGTGTGGGGGTAGGGTGACTACCTGTCCCACTTTTGGTTGTACCGCACAGCCATTTAGACATCTGTCCCTCTGTCCCACTTATTAAAATAATGTCCCTCTTTTTCATTGGTGCTCAGTGGATCTTATGAAGAGAGAGTTCTACATTAAGAACAACAAGGAAAGGTCAGTATTGCTTGTGTAAAATGTAAAATGTAAAATAGATATTTGTGGGCGTCCCATCTTGATAGTTTGAATATATGGTTGTCGTGTTGCTGCCCCTGTGTTTCAGGAAAGGCCTCTCCTGGAACTGTGAGCTGGAGTTGGTGCTGGGTTGTTTTGAGAAAAAGCAGACGGAGAGCTTTGATTTTTTTTTCTTGCTCCATCTTTTTATGCCAATGAATAAAGTCACAGTATGAAGTCTCAGTAAAGACGCTATTTAGCAAAATGTGTGTTTTGGGGATAAAAACAGCACATCATATGTTACAGGCCCTAAACTGAAGCAACTTGTATCTCAGTAAGTTTGTAAGTTAGATTTATCTATCAAAAGATTTATTTCTCGAGTCCATCCCACCTTCATTCCACCAAATCAAACAACTTGTCCCACTTTTTGTGCTTTTTGAGATGGCCACCCTATGTGGGGGGTACTCATGATATGACAAAAAAGCCCAAGGGGGTACACGAGACAAAAAAGGTTGGGAACCACTGTGTTAGACGTGTGTTAGGCAGTATTGATTAACCCATTCTCCACTGGGAAGGCAGCAGCACACAAACCAAACTCGTGACCACTTTGTTTCTGGACAGACTTGTTTGTTCACTCTGGAGGTGTGCAGTAGAGAGCAGCTCACCGGCCCAGTGCAGGTCTCCTTCCCCTCCTGCACCTTACACTCAGAGTGACAGGGCAGACACTCTCTGGACAGGCTCGTGATCTCACGCCTCTCCCTGAAAACACAGCATTTACAAAAAAAAAAATTAATATATACTATACAACAAGGAAAATAACCAAAAGACCAGAGGTGGAACAAGTACTTATAATTTGTACACGTATGGTTATTTAAAAATATTATTACTCAAGTAGAAGTAAAAGTAATACATTTATTCCTTGAGTAAAAAAGTAAAAACAATATTGAATGTCCAGTTTATTAATATACATGAATTTTTGGGGGGTAATTGCACCACAAAAGTCAAAAATAACTTTTACTTTGTACTACTGCAACTGCCACCACCACTACTACAGTACTACTATGGCAACTCTTACTTACTACTACTACGACTACTAACTGCTACCACTACGGCTACCACTTCTACTACTAATACCACAACTACATTTGCTACTACTACTGCTTCAATGACTACTACTAACACTACTACTACCATTGCTACTACTATTAACGACTACTACTACGGTTACTACTACTGCTACCACCACTACTACAGTACTACTGCTACTACAATTACTACTACTACTCCTACTACTACTACTACTACTACTATGATTACTACTATAACCACTGCAACCTACCTACTATTATTCCTACAACCATTACCACTACTATGGTTAATACTACCACTACAACTACTCCTTCCACTACTGCCACTACTACTATTGCTACTACTATTACTACCATTGCTATTACTGCTACTACCATTGCTACTTCCATTACTATAACTACTACTACAACTGTACTACAACCCCCACTACCACTGCTACTTCTCTTATTGCAACTGCTACTACTACTTCTATGTTGTGGCCAAACTGATGCCACTAAAAACTTATAGAGATATTTATTCCTTCAAATTAAACTGCAGTAAAAGTATGTAAAAGAAGAAACGTACTTTTGTGTATTGCATCATTAAAAGTATCTATTGACTTGTTCAGCCCATTTAGATAACACACATACATTGAGTTAATACACCTCTAATACAAACAGCTAAATCTGATAAGTGTGTGAGTAAGGTGGTGACTGACCCGGTTAGGAACATGCACTCAGACACGCAGGTCCCCCCACGGCTGTAGTTTCGACAGGACAGGCACTGGTCCGGTCCCGGGCCCCAGCACCCATCGGCGCACAGGGGGTCACACACCTGGCCCCTAGCAGCTGGGACAAAAATACAAAGTACAATATAGTGAGATACAACTATACAGGAAAGTTTACATGCAGAGGTTAGTCAGACTATGCTCATGCCTTATTCCTGATTAAGACGTCTAACTGGACTTCTGTCTTTGTCTGACTTTGTTTAATTTAGAAACTGTGAAGTCTGCATGTTCCTGTGGCTTCTCATCAGCTTCATACTACTACTATCACTTCTACCACTACCATCACTACTGCTGATAGTAGTAGTAGTAGTTGTAGCAGAAGTACTACTACTGGTAATACTACTACCACGACAATCACTTCTACTACTACCACTACAATCACTTCTACTAGTGAATGAATGTGAGACTGAATAGTTGTCTGTCAGTGTGTGTCTCTGTGTCAGCCCTGCATCAAACTGGCTCTTGTCCAGGATGTACCCTGCCTAAGGCCCAATAACCTAGAAAAAGCCTCCCGGTTGTAAAGAAACGGGACTTTCAGTAGAGTATTGTGTTGATTTATTATTGTGGTGGTTTGTTGTTGAGCTACATAGTTAGCGCTTTATCCAATAACCTCCAAGTATAGACGTTGTTAGAAGATTTTGCTGTTTTTGTAAGTGTAAAGCAGCAGACGTTAGGCTTTTCCTCATAGAAATGTTAATAACAAGTATCGCTAAAAATGCTTGTTTTTGTCAGAAAATCTTAAATCTGCCCACTCACTGCAAAACTGTGGCACCAAATGCTAAAATGGTAATCAATGGGAATACTTCATCTTTACGAAAGGATAACTAGTTGTGAGGCAAGAAAAATGTCTTTCGATGAGCCCATGCATGCGTGATAAGCTACAGAAAACTAACTATTAAAACAGCTAACAAACAAGTTTAGCCAGTGGCGCAAAATGTGTGTCTTTGCTGGTCTAAAAATTAGTGGGCCTTCATAGTTTTCTCATTTGTTTACATGTGTTACTCTATGCCACTGTTGGCTCTGGAGCAGCTTTCTGGACTCAACTTTAGTAAACATGCAGCAATAGTCCAACAATGAACCACATTTTCCTAGTGTGTTACTGCGATAAAGATAAATTACTGCCTCTCCAGTGATATAAATGCATTTCAAAGCTCCAGCTGTAGTCAGACTAAGGCAGTAGTTCAACTCACTGACTATAATAAACTCACCACACGTCTCTTGAGGGCAGTTGTCCTTGATGTCGATCTGCTTTTGGCGTCTCTTGCTGGTGCTGCTGAAGATTTTGGCCCAGTTCATCGTGTGGTGGTAGCACAGATTTTTATTTGATGTGATGTAAACACTGCCATCGTTAATTTTTCGCAATGAACGCAATCCCAGAGAGGTCAAAAACGGGAGCTTCATGATCATCAGAGAGTAGCCCCTGAAATGCATTAAGTGGATGGTAAAAATTTATCACAAAAAAATCAAATCAACTGGTCACTTTATTGGGTACACCTGTTCCAATGCTTATAAATGTAAATGCAGTATTTAATAAGAGTAAAAATAAAATGGCAGTAACTCAATGCATTTTGTCCTGACGCAAGTTCAAGTTAAACCTGCTGAAGTTCAAACCAAGCTTCAGAAGGGAGCTACAACAACTACTACTACTACTGCCACTATTACTGCCATCATTACTACTACTACAACTACAGCTACTACTACAGCTACTTTTACTACTTTCGCTACTGCTACCACTATTAGTGATTAGGGCTGTGTATTTGCAAGAATCTGGTGATACAATACGATTTAAGCATAACCATACAATATATTGTGATACTGTAACAAAGGCAATGTTTCATTTTTGACAGTAGTACACCACTGCATTTTTATTAAAATCTATGTAAAATAAAATACAAAAAAAATATATCCATACGACTACTACTACCACAACTATCACTACTATTGCTACTACTACTACTGCAACTACTGCTACTACTACCACTACTATCACTACTGCTGCTACCACTACTGCTATTACTACTACTATCACTATAATCACTACTGCTACTATGACCACTACTATCACTACTACTGCTGCTGCTACTACTACTGCAATTTCAGCTACTACTACCAGTCCTATCACCACTGCTTTTAATGCTACTGCTATTACTGCTACTGCTACAATCACTACTGCTACTACTACCACTACTATCACTACTACTACTACGCCAATAAATAGTTTTAGAGAGTGACAGTGAGTGACATTTATTCTAACTAATGTGATTTAGGTGACTTTGAACATAACACAGTTGTTGGTTTGAGTATTTCAGAAACTTCTGATCTCCTGAGACATTTCTAAGACAAAAACTATCCAGTGAGTGAATATTATGTGGTGAAAATGCCCTGTTGTTGCAAGAGGTGAGAGGAAAGTTGCGTTGAGACTGCGTTGAGAGGAAAGAAAAGCAACAATAGCACAAATTCAGTATGTTGCAAACTGATTAGACATTTGCATTTAGAAGAATTAGAAAAGGTGTACCTAATAAAAAGGCCAGTGAGTATATAATACCAAAGTTCTTATTCCATTTATCAGGAAGTGCATGCAGGAGAAAAATAAATAAAACCTATTAAAGTTTGACCCACCACCTATTCAGATACACCACCAACCCAAGAGAAAATATGCAAAAACATTTGAGCTAAAAAAAAAAAAAAAGAAGAAGAAGTCGGCATAAACAGTTACTTTACCTTTTACTGCTCATTGGTCTAACAAGAAAGATACAAAACATAAAAGTCAGATATGCGGGATGCCATTAAGTTAACAGTGTAAAAGAACATGACCATGGCCAAACACAAAAGAAACAATGTAAGAACAAATAGAAGAATAAAGGTGTTTACTTGTAGAGACTTCGGCCTGCGATCGTCTCGAGGTTAGAGAAGACAGACAGGTCGGACATGCTTTCGGGCCAGGACTGGATACACAAGATGTCTGAAAATAGAATAAAGGTTGTTGTGAATAATATATTGAAAGGTGTAGTAGTATTTTAAAAAGAAGTTGCATCATAGATAAACTGGAAGCTTTGGACCTTCACCAAAGCATTGTCCCTATCCCACAATGATTTAGTGCCCAGACCTGGACTTGAGCCAGCGATCTTTGGTGAAGGTATTACCTGTTATTTCTCGCACAGTGCTGAAGATTTTCAGTTTTTCAGGATCGAGAGGTGGCACTCCATTGAAATCATCACTATAAAGAAATACAGAATAAAATAGTGTTAGCATAATGTCAGTTTTTATGTCAGATAAAGCCTTTTGGTGTTTGTAAACAATATAGTTTGCATTGTGGTGCAGTAGGTTAAGCAGACTGTAATACATTCTCAATGGACAAAATAAGCCTTTACTCATTGTATGTGTTAAATGCCAGAACCTGGATAGAGAACATTAGTAACTGCCTGTCTTACTTATAGGAGCAATTAGTGGTACATAAGCTAAAGGCTATAGGCCGGCTTCTAGTTGTTAAGGAAATCAAAACTCCAGCCGCAAATTGTGCCAAGCCCAGATAATTGGTGAGGTAATTGGTTAGGGTTACTTATGGAAGGACATTGGGCATAAAAAAAAACTATGCCAAAGTAGTTATGCAAATTATTTGCTGGAGCGATGCCTGAAAGAAAGACAACATACTACAAGTCACTGAATTCTTATATTATGCAAGTAGTTACAGAACTATACATCCTGAAAACAGATCCACTGCGATTGAAAAATCTGATCTCGGAAAACTGTTTATTTACTGTTTTTAGTGTGCCCCCTCGTCAAAAGTGTGGAAGAGTGGAAAATACTGCTATTTCAGAAATAAATGAATGATTTGATCATATACTTTCAATTCAACTTCCACAAAAGGCAAATGTTAGGTCTTGTCAAAGTAAGTGATTGAAAGATTGAAAACAGTTTATCTGTCATAGACTAAATCACTGTACAGTCTAATGGAAGTCAGGGAGACAGAGTTCTTGAGTCACAGCTCGCAGAATTAAAATTGTGAAAGTATTACCCTTTGATGCCAGTGATCAGGAAGTGGAGACTGCCCTGAATCTTGGTGCAGTTGATGAAGCTGTCAATGTTAAAGGCATCCACAGTTTGTCGATCTGGAGTTCCTGTCCCGTGACAAGCTACCGCAGAAGATGGTAAAGTTTATTAACATAATTACTACAGTGCTGATTTTGAGTAAAACCATGGTGAATACCTTTTGGACAGAGGCCTGCACACGACTGGCAACTCTTTACCCCATTTTTCTCCACCTCCATCGTACCAGGGGGACAGCTGACCACACAGGAGCTGCCATCCACAACAAGGTTTGCTATAAAAAATCAAAACAAAACAAAACACATTTACTATAAAAACACAAAAATAAAATAGATGACAAATATTTTACTTTACTTTACTCTCAAAACATTCTTATTTCATTCTTTTCAAAATGTGGAAAAAATATTTGTAAAAGTGCACTGGCATCAAATAAAAATATCAACCTTTGAAAATTGCTATAGTTCTATTATAGAGGTGGAACAGTTCACAAAATTATAAAGTAGTAGTGAATAAGAACTGAGTATTGAATGAACTATAATAACTAATTAACTTATAGTTTCCCCTATAGCCCCCCAGTCCTCCATTCCCCATTTATTTCTGGCTATGCCTCTACATTCAAGTGCATAAAAGTCTAATGAAGGAGGCTGAACTATACAGTGTAGCCTCAAGACTACATAATGTGAATAAGTACAGTAAAGTTAAAGTTTCCATTACTGTAAGTGCCCCTTTTTTTTGGGTTGAGCACCTGCCCCCCAAAATGTCTGTGCACATCACTACAAGATTGTGAAAGGTAAGGAGAGGGTTGGGTCAGGACGGGCAATCCTGTGTAAAACCTATGCCAAATCAATGTAAATCACTGTACAGTATATTGTATTCAGAAGTACTTACATGGGCACTGAGCTACACAGATGGAGCCGTACTGATACTTGGCATTCGGATTGGGCTCCATCCTGAAGGCGTTCTTGTTGTAGATTAAGGCCTGGGGACACTCACGCACACAGGAGCCCGAGTTGTTAAATCTTCTACAAGCCTGATTAAAACAATAAAGAAAGGTATGATTAAATACATGTTATGAGCTATATTATTTGATTAATGTCTTTGTTTTTGACTCACAAAGCAGTCGGTGTCCAGGGGCCCAGTGCAGCCTCCAGCGCACTCATTATGACAACACTCACTCGGGCTCCTGCCAAAACACCGGCCGCTACACTGAGGAGCACACACCGTCTTAGTCACTGAAACACAGGAGAAGAAATACAGGAAGTTACTGTCTTTAAAAATATTAATTCATCTCTTTCTGCTCCCTTCTGCTTCCTGTTAGAGGTCATGAGGGGTTTCTCAGGAACTAAGGGCCTTAGGCGGGGTGGACCCTGGACAACGGCCAGTTAATTGCAGGGATAGCACTTATAAGAACCGACAGCTATCTCAGTCATTGCACTGGTTAAATTAATTTGATAAGTACGGCTGAGCTCTTAAGATTGGTGCCAAAAGCTAAGCAGACCACAATACATTTTAAACTGAGGAATTAGCTTTAGCCATCAAATATCACAAATTATGAATGGTCAAAATTGGTTTGGCTTGACTGAAAACCAATTGACGACAGCCTGCAGAACCTGGTTTTGGAAACATTAGCGAGTGCATCAACGTTTTTTACTGTTTCATTTATGTAGCAGTTAGCATATAATTAGCTAATCAATCAGCTAAAGGCAAAAAATATAACTTAAATCTCTGACCACTATAGTTTGTCTGTGTTTGCTCAGATGTAATCCTTCAATCACAATGGAGCTGACTATCAGATCTGGGTCCTATTATTTCATTTTTTCAAAAGTTTGCTGTTCAAAAAACATTTCAGTTATGTTTATGTTCTCTGTGGATGCTAATGCTAACTGCTGCTGTTGTGCTAATGATGTTAGACTTTAACATAAAAAACATTAAATTACCTTAAAAACATTAAACTACATTTTAATGAGCTGCAAGTTATCTCACAAATCTTTTTCACTCAAACTGCCCAGCCAAACGCAAGGACAACACTTTCTTCATTTTTTGCACAACCCTTAGACTTCATACTCACAGATTTGGCACTTGTCACTTTCAGGACCCCAACAGAAGCCTTCACCACAGTCTTTATGACACGGCTCTGAGGGGAAAAGTACAAATGAAATGTCAGCTTTTTGGTTGTTAGATTTAAGTTGTTAATTCTATTGTGTTTTAGCCACATTTGTTTGTTTGTGGCTAGCCTGATAACAAGAAAATCTGATACGTAATGGTCGGATTTGGGTGAAATTTACACTAATTGGGCCAAGACAAAAATAATTACTTCTGGACATGGACAGAATAACTGTCTGTATGCAGGAATTCTTTAAAAGCTCAAAAGTGATCACTCTTCCTGCTGCTTCAGAAGTAAAATTATTTTCATTCTCTTATTCCCATTGAAAAAATCTGTATATTAAAAGGTTAACAGCTCGAGGGAGGCTAATCAACTATGGGATAACTCATGAAACTTGTCAAAAGGAAAGTTACAAACACATTATGCTAAATTTTCAAGTTTTAGTTAATCTTTTTGATAGTCAAAATTATCAAAGAAATTAATCGTGTTATTGTCGTGAGTTACCACATAGCTAATTAGCCCTCGTCAAACTTTTAAACTCATAATATATAAACATAATATATAAATTTACTTCCTGAACCGAGGGGTGGAGGGTCACTGTTTAGCTTCATTGCGAGACATGGACAATAACTATACATCTAGTAAAGAAACAAAATATTAGTAGTAGATATAAGGGTTTTGGGGCACCTTGGATTGAGCATTTACCCCTGAACCAGAAGATACCCAGTTACCCAGTTTGCATCCAGGTCTGAGCACTACGTATTTACTATTGCGAGACAGGGCCAACGTCTTGTTGACACTTACTTGTCGGCCCGTTATCCTGGATCATGATGTCAGCGCTGCTGTCCTTCACTATGTCCAGCCAGTTGACCAGCGGAGCGTAACTCAGGTACTTGTTTTGGATCATCTTCACCCCTCCCTCCAGGATCTCTGTGGGAGGCAGACAGAATATAAATTGTGAGCATAACTGGACAAGTTGTGGCAGGCTCATGAGTCACTCGACAGAAGTGTTGGTATTTACTATGACTTTTACAAATAAGGATTGCCTTTCAATGATAGTTAAAGGAAGGAGAGTGGATCTAGAGCCAACAGTTGCCACATGTCCCAGGAGGGAGTATCCCAAATGTGTAGGCGTAAAAGCAGTCACTTCTCACTCAATGGAAACGTCTCCTGCCACTTACAAGAAACTATTCAACTACATATCTGGCAGCCTACAGCGGTTCTCAACTGGATGAAGTCTAGATATTGTTTTACTTACAATACAACAGACAGAGTTTGAAACGTATGTAACATTGAGGTTGTAAAAATAAAAACATTTATAAAAATTACTTTGATTTTGTAAAAAAGTGGGTCACAATAAAATGATCCATCAGACACGCTGTGAACCACTTGGCAAGCTTTCAAAATGTGGGTGGGCCTTGGAATAATCTCGGGAATGGAATGGATTATGACTGTAATCCTGTATGCTGAGCCTGTTCTTTCTCAAGCGCTGAAAACGCTCGGTCTCATGGCTCTACATAGACATATGAAACCAGAAAATGTTCCTGCGTGTTTCTAAAGCCCATACACAGTTACCTGACTCATTCTGAGCATTTCAGTGCTTAAATCGCCATCACTATGAAGCAGTCAGCTCATTTATCTATCAGTTAGTGTCATGTTGCTAATAGCTCTGTTAAATAGCCATTTTATGCTCTGTCCATTCCCCACCGTTGCCAGCAAAGGGCAACAGACACCCAATCTAAGTGTTCTCTGCAAATTTAAAGTAACAGCTCTCTAGCTAGAGCTGACAAAACATAAGCCTGCGGGAGAGGAATCATTTCATCTTTACTCTGAAAACAGAACACATCTGAGACCAAATGGTGGCTTTGTTAAATAAAAAACACTAACAGTGGCTGAGTTGGGTATGTCGTACCTGTGAGATGCGTCAGACCCAGTTCTTGCAGACCTCGTTTTCCGTCCTTCTGATAGTTGACCATGACAAATAAAGCGTACTTCTCTTCGAAAAGAGCAGAGCCTCGGATCACACGCAGCTGGTCCAGAGGCAAACGACTGAACTCACTCACAGCCAGCATGACGTAGCCCGTCACCTCTCTGATCGACTGGAGACAGAACATTTAAATGTAACGGGTTAATAATACTGTGTATAATTCCTCTTATCTTATTATTCTGCTTTCTGAACTGTATCCTGTTTTAAGAACTCTCATAACAAGTTAACTTCCTCACTGTAAGATTGATCCTATATTTATCTTACCTTGTGTTATTACATATTCATTTGGGTACATGTATTGTTTTAACGATGTCCTTTCTATTATCTCTGGCTCTAAACAGTATGTCATTTGGGGCAAAAAACTAATAAGGAGTAGCAGGCAAATGGAATACACCAGTCACAATAACATGAGCACTGCCTCATACACAAAAAACTGTGATGCTCTGTGTATTCTGACGCCTTATCAGGAACAGTATTAACACTTGGGCCAGGTTTATCCCTTAACATGTGGCTTTAACACTTAAGTAAAGAAAATGTCAAAATTACACATTAAGGTGTTTACTTTAATACATTTAGCCACTTGTGTCCATACATTTCTATTGAAGATATTAATTTTCAAAGGCTCTTTTCTCAAAATTTTCTCACACAGTCAGAAATCCTCCTACAGGCACCAAATTTTCCAGTATTGTAACAATTATTTTAAAGGCATTTACAGAGGGTTTTCTTGATATCTAATTCCTAGCCTGATATATTGGTCATTATATTCATAAAAATTAGGCGAAATTTTTAGGCAGTTGCCAGTATTTTCTAATTTACTGAAAGACAAAATAATACACCAACTCCCTCTGTGAAAGCCTTTTTATTTATTTATTTAAACCTGGCTTTATCAAATAGTCAGATAGTGTTTTCAGAAATGTGTGAAAATGTACACATTTTTGTGTATAAGAGGTCTAATTTGCTATTTTGCACAATTCCTCTCTTTCTACCATGTTATAATGTTGTTCCTTTATCTAAAACATAATTGGAGTTTTGTTTTGTTTCATTCATGCCTGTTTGAGTAATCCTCTATTCTCTGTCATGGCCTTTCTGACTATGTACACCTCCGTTTCTACTGATTCCTCAAAGCTATTTTTCATTTTGCAGTAAAACGGCATCATGCAAAACGTTTATCTAAATAAAAAGCTTTTTTTTTTTTTTTTTTTACTGCATTCTATTCACCTTTCTTTATGGCACCAGAAGATTTCTTATTAAAAACGTTTTTTGTTTAGTCACAATGTTTTCAAAGGTTGTAAAACACTGCTGCTGTTTGCACTGCTGTTTCAGGGGTGACCAACACAGATTTAAAAATATTAATAAAAAGCATAAAATATCAACTTTAAACACTAAACACTTGCAATACATTTTCCTAAAAATTGTCAGTGGTCTACAGGAAAACTTTCACATTGATGTGTTAGTTAAATTCACCCATTCACCTGCAGCGTCTCGTCTTAACTTCTTCAAGTCACTAATTTCCTTTAGTGTGCCTTTGCTACATGTAAATATGTGATGATTCCATGTCTCTGACCAGTATTTATTCGCTTCCATTCCGTTATTAACATGGCACAAAAAAACTGAAAAATTGGCCCAACCTGCACTATAACTTGGTTCAGCACGGTTACATGACAAAAATCTTAAATCTTATCAGTGTGTTGGTGTTGGTGTGAGAGCAGAGGTGTGTTTTGCTTGTGTTGTTCATCACCATGACTGTAGAGACGCCTAAGACAGAAGTGGTCGGACCGGGACATGAATGAGCACATTGTGCAACAGACAGACAAACGACAAGACGTGCCAAATGTGGTTTTTACTGGAATTTGTCACTCACAGGAGAAATAATAAGCCTGTTTTTATGTTTACTAATCACAGTGTTCACCTAGTAAGCAGCACATTGTCTTTTAACCAGTACAAAGTCAGAACTAAATATATTGTTTATTTGGGGGAAACTATATAATCACCTAACAACGTAGTTTAATGTACAGCAGTTGGCGAAAAATAGGTGACAATGTTCAGCCTGTACCAGAAAGCTTTGGCCAATCACACGCTCAAATACGAGAAAGTCTGTTTCCTCATTAGAATAAGTGACCTTTCCATTGGCTGTTACTCCACACAGGCTGTTTACAATGAATTAATAACAACAACAACAACTGGCTGTCCATTTACAAGAACAAACAGCACAAAAGAGCAGACGTTGAAAAAGAAGTACTTGAAATCTGCTTTCAAGTAAATGTACTATTACTTTAAGATTATATTACACTATTTATATTACTAGTATTTAGTGTTTATTTACTACTGTTACCAATATACTACAAGTACTGCTACCACTCCTACTGCTCCTCCTATTAGTACGACTACTACAAGTACATCTCCTGCAGCTGCCACTATTACTATTATAGCCAGGGATGATTTTAGGATTACAGATTAAGGGGTGCTGAGGTCCCTGTGAGCCAAGAAAAGCCACCAAATGAAGCATTTAACACTTGATATAGTGCAGACAAGATTATGGCTACTATTAGCGATGTTGTGTTTCTGGACCCTAATCACATATACAAAAAGAAAGAGTGAGCAGAAACAAGATTTTATGGCATTTTATGGTACAGATGCTTTCCCATGTAATGTTAAGGCAAAAAGGGCCCCTGCAGTAATCCAGGCCGTTTTATTAATTAAAGTCATCAATATAACGCAGATTATTAATTTTTATCAATATCCTTAAATACTCCCCAGGTCTGATAGGGCTTGTTCTGCAACTTTTTTTTCTTCTAACATCCGCCAGAGTCTCATGATCAACAGTGAGAGTCAGCTTTCAAAATTTCAAAATAAATTTCAAACTTGATTGATTGTCTGTGACTGAGGTCTGGTTGAGTCTCTGCGATACCGATTCCACACTAACACATTTGTGGGCTGACGACTCTCTGCAACCTGTGTTGACTGGTAAAGACTCGGGGCAAATGTAAATCGTTGTAAAATTGGTCAAAAAATCATGTTTTTATTTGACCTTTATTTTACCAGGTAGAACATTAAGAACAAATTCTTATTCACAGTGTTGATCTGGAAGTGTGTCCCCAGCTTTAGGGGTGCTATAGCTCCCCTAAAAATGGTCCAGCTATTCTTATGATTATAACTACTAATAATTACTATTACTGTAGATTTTTATTTACTTTAGTAAGGTTTTTTTTTTTTTTACTCTAAAGGATACAAAAATTTGTTGCTTTCAAATATTTTTGAACTAACTGTTCGATGCATAAATGAAGTAATTGCTGCAGGAATCTTCCATGAATGATTCTAGTTAAGGGTAAGATCCAGTGCTACTTGGCAGAGAGTAAACCAAAATGACTGGCTCACATACTTGTACTTTTAAATAAAAAAGTGCACAGATGTATTATGTGCTTTTCCCTGCTGCTGGGCCTCACCTGTAGGAAAGAGAAGTTCCTGTAGTGCTCCATCATGGTGATCTCCAGGTTTCCCATCACGATCTCACAGCCTGTGTAGCGCTCCTTCATGAAGTTGAACTGAATATCTGACTTTCCCGTTGTGCTCAGGCCGTTCTGGGTCCCCATACATACTGCAAACAAGAAAACACAGACTAGTGATTCTTCCACCAAACAGATACACGCCTATCAAAATAATAAGCCACATTTTTGCTGAGTAATTTACAACTAAATGACTAAATGTTCCTCTGTCTGCTTGTACACATGGCTCATTGCACACACAGACTTTATGTGGTGAAGCTAAAGATGATGCACGACTAGTTTTCTGGGCAGTGGAAGCTTTAAACTCTGCACAAATGTCTCTCTACCCTTTCTCTGGTGAAGGACCACTAACGTAGCTGGTAGCTGCTGCCTCATAATCTTGACTGGCCCATGGTAAATGCAACTATGGGAGGGAGAGGCCACGCCACAAACAGAGTCGCTTGAGGTTTGTCAGTCCATACCATGTTATTCCAAAATGAATCTGGCTTGTCTAAATGAGCTTTTGCATACCTTTGCCTGTGTTTTTCCATTTCCTGATTACAGCCTTAAATACCTTTTCTCATTATTGAATGCACCTGTCTATGAAGGCTTAACTAACTAATCTAACAAGTTTTATGTTGCATATAATCCATTTTGAGAAGTCACGTGCATTCAGCAGACTGCCCCAACTTTTGAACATTCATTTTTTTTCATATTTCATTTAATTTCATACATCTAAATACTGCTACACTAAAAATTGTTGTTAGGGAAACACTCTAGAACTCAGATGTCACTAGAAAATAAATGACAAACCTCTGTGATCTTTTTCTGTAAATTACTATGCAACCTCAGAGGGGTGCCCAAACTTTTACATGTCTGTATATAGCACATGCAAGTTATTACTACCCTAAAAAAAAGCTTACTCTACAACTCCAGCAAGGAAAAAAAGCCATTCCCACATCTGTTCATCAAGTGTCAAACCAAACTCGCCGCATCTCTCAAATAATTCACAGGACCCCAGTGCAAGTGCTGATAAAGGCGGTTTATTTCCTTCACTACGAGACTCTGTGCTCAGCCTGGACCAGAATCAATGCCCCCACTGTAACAGGACGAAGAGGCGGGAGACTCTGTGTACAAGGCATGTCCCTCACAGAGACACAACATACGTGACTTTGTTTACAGTGTGTGGGATTTCTACCATCACAGATTTGTTATTCAAATGTCAGACTGAGGCAAAAACGGAGGAGGATTCAGAAATATTACTGGATAGGTCAGGTTTTATAGAGGTTTATACAATTATCACTATTACTACTACTACTACTACTACTACTACTGCGACTCCTATGGCAAAACTACTGCTACTTCTACTACTGTGACTTCTATGGCAAAAACTATTACTGCTACTACTACTACTACCGCTGCTGCTGCTGCTGCTGCTGTTGCTACTACTGCTACTACTGCGACTACTATGGCAAAAACTAAGAATGAGAAAATCTTTATTAGTCCCTCAGTGGGGAAATTGCCTAAACTACTACTACTACTACTATTACAAGTGCTATGAATATAAATAGAAATGTCACTGTCAAGGTTTATTGAGCTTTACCATTATTACAAATAACATTAGTGCATGAGTTACCCACCACAACTACTACTGCTACTTCTACTACTACTACTACTATTATTGCTACTACAACTATTTCTACTACTAGTGCTGATACTACTACTGCTCCTGCTTCTCCCACTGCTACTATTGCTACTAATACTACTATGGCTCCTACGACTACAGTAAAAATGCTACTGCTGGTGCTACTTGTAACAGCACACACTACTACTACTACAGGTACTACCATGTTACTATTCATGTTATTAGTGATAATGGTCAAGCTAAATTATCTTTGCAGTAGTAACAGCACTACTACTACTTCTACTACTACTACTACTACCACTACCGCTGCTGCTGCTGCTACTATAGTGAAGTTAATTTAGCTTGACCATTATCACTAATAACATGAATGCATATGAGTTCCCCTCCTCCTCCTACTGCTACTACAACTATAGCTACTACTACTGCTGCTACTACAACTACTATTATTACTACTGTTACTTCGACTACAGTAAAAACTACTACTGCTGCTGCTGTTACTAATAAAATTAATGGCTATGTAAAGTTTTACAGAGCTTTACATAAACCATTGTCACTAATCACATGAGTGCTACAAGGGTTTTGTATTCAAATAAGGGAATTCCTGAAAAAACATTGCAACTATTCCATGCTCGCTGTCTAAAATCCAGTTTATATGTTTTGGTTGATAACATATTGGCCTATAGAAATATACAGAATCACCCATTGCAGCTGTATTTTGGTCCAGAGGGGTCAAGGACTCACTGGCCACTTTATTAGGTACAGCTCTTCAATCGCTTATCCGTGCAAATATCAAGCGTTCATGTGGCAGCAGCTCAGTGCATTTAAACAAAGACAAACCTGCTGAGGTTCAAACCAAGCAACGGCAAAGTGGTTAACAACACTGCCACCTCACACAGCAAGAAGGTTTTGGGTTTAATTCCTGGACCAGGCAGGTGAGGGCTCTCTGTGTGGAGTTTGTGCTTAGGTTCTTTTATTTTTTTTATTTTATTTTTTTTAGATGCCCCAGGTTCCCCCATCAACACAATCTCCCAGACACTGGAGGTACTCTTGATCAAGATCCTGTCTCATGAATTGGAGAAGAGTCCCCAGGTGTTGGTGTGGCCCAGTTTATCCCAGGGACATTGGAAGGATGGGTTTATAATGCAGAGAAGACATTTCCTTAAAGGGACACTAATATCTATCTTAACCTTAAATGACTTCAAATGTGGCTGTTGGTCTGAGTATTTCAGAAACTACTGATCTCCTGGGATTTTCACAAGCAACCATCTCTAGGGTTTACAAAAAAAAAATTCTGAAAAAGAGAAAATCTCCAGTGAGAGGCAGTTTTGTGGTGAAAATGTCTGTTTCAAGATGATAGCAAGTCAACAGTAACTCAAATAACCACTTGTTACAACCAAGGTCTGCAAAATACCACAGAAGATCACTTCATTAGGTACAAAGTCTATAATTCATATTGTTATTTAGCTCTTCTTTCTAAATGTTTGAAAAAAAAAGACAAAAACTCTAATGTTGGATTCACAGCACACATACTGCAAAGGTGGCACATAATGAGACACAGATTTTAGTCAACAAGGAAATAAAAGAGTGAAGATTATTAACCAAACTCCAGTCTGCGTGCGTGCAGCAGTAATATCCTCCATCCATAAAGTCCTGATAAGAGGAGCACTGGGTTCAGGAGAAGTGACTCTGTGTCTAACTGTATCAAGGTCCAATTCTCAATCACAAACACATCGAACTGTGTCACTGACTAAAGAGTTACCTATTCAATAAAGGTTAATAATATCTGTAAAGTTAACTCTGGAAAAGTGAATCTTGTTTGTGATCCTCCAGCTTCAATTTCCAACAGTGCTGTGAAAGAAGAACTCAGGCAAAAGTACTGTTACTTTAAAATCATATTACTCAAAATACTGAACAAAAATGTCTTGTGTGAAGGTTTATAAAGCATTTAATGTGAAATGTACAGAATATGCTACTACTACTACTACTACTACTACTACCACTAACACCTCTACTGCTACTACTGTTTCTCTTATAATTAGTACCACTATTACTACTACAACAACTACAAGTACTACTAGCCTACTCCTGTTACAACTATTACTCCTGTACTCCTGGTACTACAACTATTACTGCTGCTGATACTGCTACTTCTACGAATACTACTGTTACTACTACTGCTGCTACAACTTATACTATTGCTTTGACTAGTACTAATTTACTATGACTAACATTACTACTACCACTGCTGCTTCAAATACTACTGCAAAAAACTAATATTACAAATACAAGTACTTTTATCAACACTAAAGCTGAAATATTTTGTAGCATTATTGTATTAACCTGTGTTTTCTCCTAAGTGTTATTAGCAGAATAAAATGTCCTTAAACCCAATAACCCATTTCAGAAATATCTCCCATTATAATAACAATAATTAACTTGTTTGCAGGGGACATGTATTGAGGCAAGGTCAATTATTTTTCTCCAAACAGGTGAACTTTCTGTGTCAGTGAGCTGAGGTATGGTTTCAGAGTTTGACACATGATGGTGGTTTTATTGCTTTATGGGCTCCTTGCTTCTTGTTTGCTTCAGTAAAGAGTGAGGAAAAATGGCTGCGCACGCTGGTGGGTGCAAAAGTCTGAGTCATATGAAGCTAAATTGTTGCATTGCCAGCTTACAATTGCTGCACAACAACAATTAAAAGCTTATTTATTTTCAGCTTAAAAATGTCAATGTAAAGGGATAATACTGTCTCTTCTTGCATTTGAGGAAAACTTTTTATACACTTTTGTTTGCTTCAAGTAATAGTTAATATGATACTGAATTAGGTAATAGCATTTACAATGAAGGCATTTCTTCTGGTGTCTGTTTGAAAGGGCCCAAACTTTTCTAGAATTTGAGGAAATCTTTTTGTTGATGAAAAAGCTCAGCAGCAAAAGAGTTGTTATGGCATGAAATTATTTAATGAGGAGCCTTAACCAAATTCAGATCAGATGATATCAAGTTAAAAGGGAAATTCCCAAAGTTTATTTTCTTGTAGTTAAAGTAACCTGTTTGACCACTTTGATGATTGCGCACGTTTGAGTTATTATGACGCAGAATTGTTTAATTAAAAACTTGTTTACAACAATATTTATTAAAGGTATGTGGCGCTGGTATGAAGGGACTCTAATCACATTCTTTTCTGCTGTTTTGTGGTGTCAGCAGTTTGGAGCCAGAGCTGGAATCAGTGTCTTTCCAGTCAGACTTGTTTCCGTCATTAATCCAGTGTACAAAGACATGCACAAGCTTGGACTCAACCAATGCGCTGAATGGGACAGTCCCGCTTTGTTCTGAGCGTGTGATTGGTCAAAAAATTCAGTCCCTGCTCTTGTTCCCCCTCTGTCAGAAACACTTCATAATAAACCCCAGATGAGGTTTTTCAGAGCTGACTTCTATAGTGCTGCTGTTGACTGAATAATTAATTTTCCTCAAATACAATTGTAAAAAAAAATCAGGTAGTGCATCTTTGAGGAGAACTGTTTTTGATTTTGAACATTTTTAGATGTTTGAAACTTAACTTATTTAGCGACTTCCGCATCAAATACTAATATGAGCTCTAAGCAAGGAGGTTGTGGGTTCAATCCCAGCATCGTCACTGTGGGTTCTCTTCTCAGTCTCACACCATCCGAAAACATGCGTGTGTGGGTGAATTGCCCTGAGTGAATGGTTGTCTGTAGGACTAGGTACCATTAAACAATACCTTTGTGGTATCAAAAGAAAAGTTATTGAAAAAAATATTTTTATTCATTGCCAAGTTTCAATCCCTAGTGGGACCTTTCCTGGACCAATAAAGGTCAAATAATAATAAAACATATATATAATGTTCCTTTGCATGTTTGAATCAAATCAATAACACAGAATAAAGCATACAAACTACTGATTTTAACTTACAACTAAGACATTTGCTCCAAAAATTGGTCTTTAATTTAATATTATTGTGTTTTATGATTGTAGAAAATGAATTAGCATGCCATAGGTATTAGAAAAAGTAAGTAAGTACTATATAGAAAAAATCTGAACAGTACCTAGCCCTAGTTGTCTGTCAGTATACGTCTCTAAATGTCAGCTCTGCGTCCTGGGTGTACCCTGTCTCAATACAGTCTCATAGTAGCTGGGACAGACTCGAGCCTCCTGCGAGCCTTAACTGGAATAAACAGGAGAAAATGACTGAAATAATGTATTTGAGGAAAACTGTCTGCAAAAGTTTGAGTTGTTTTGACACTAGTTTGTTCATAGCACGTTTAATCTTTAGACAGCCACTGACTCTGAGTTGAGTAATGCTAGTTTAAGGGCTATTGTCTTTTATTGACCCCACCTTTAGTCAAGCCTTTAGGAGCAGCCCAATGTTATCAGTGAGAAATGCTGTTGACTCATGACCGTTTGAATCGGCTGTTGGGAAATACTTCGACACCTGCGCACATATATAGGCTTAAGTACATCCCACACATACAAACACAAGTTCAGTATGAAGGGAATCCATACAGCCCTGCCTACAAACCGGTATTTTAGACGTTGCATATGGGGCTACATGGGACTCTAATGCAAAGACAAAGGACAAGACACAGCTGTGGCATTTCTGAACAGGCCGAGTGGGTTTTTCTGTCAGCTATAGAGCTTTCTGTGTTGGCAGATGGAGGATGGAGCAGCACATACAAAGAGACTATTGCAGAACATAGTGTTGTAGTGAATACAGATTTGCATTACGGCTGCACAAAATATGTACACTGTTGCAGATAAAAAAGTATCTCTGGTCATTTTTTGTGTCAATATTTTTACAGAACCAGAATTAAGTCATTTTCTTAAGTCTTGCTTGTTCTTAGGTGGCTGGACCATATCCCTGCTACTTTGTGCCACTTCTGCACTTACTCACTATGGGACATTTACATTCACCAGTTTACATATTTTCTGATTAATTCAACAAACAATAAACCTCCAGTCCCACTCTCCCCAGTTCATTCTGTCGTTGTGTCCTTGGGCAAGACACTTCATCCAGCTTGCCTGATCTATGACTCAGTCTATCTATGAATATATGGATTTCTTATAGACAGACCAATATTTTCGTATCGTACTTTGACACGATCATACCTTGAGGAATACCGCAGAAAAATAATTGGCTAAAACATTTCAGGGTACAAAAATATTCGTCTGTCTATAAGAAATACACATATTAATATTAGCGGAAGACCAAATTAACCTTTTCAGATTATATTTAGTTGTGGTCTGAAAGGCCGTAGGAGCAGAATGGCTGCCACTTTTCCATCAGTCTGCCCCAAGACAGGCATGGCCACAGAGGTAGCTCACCACCACTAAGTGTGACTGAGGAGTGACTGAGTAATGCACCAAATAGTAAAGCAAATTTGAGTGTGTGAAAAGCGCTACATAAGACTTATGAATATTATTATTAAAATGTCATCTAATTTAGAGATATTTTGCCTTTAAAAGCTAAGGTATACTGTACTTTATTGACTCTGTAGGAAGATTTGTACTCTGCATTTGACCCATCCTTCAGTGCCGCTGGGGCAATTTGTCAGGAGCAGTGGGCAACCGCAGTGCAGCACCCATGGGACCCTTCTCCAGATCTTGAGCCAGGATTCTGGTCAGGAGTACCTCACTCACTGGAGGATTAGCATATTGTGCTTGTTTTAGGTTGATGTGGGAAACCAGAGCACTCAGAGGAAACCCACCCACACACAGGAAGAACATGTAAACTCCACACAGAAAGGCCCCACACGTGCCACTCTGCCGTTATTATACTCAGCCTCTCTTGATGCCCTTTGTTGGGACTGGACCCCCAATTGGAAACCACTTCTCCATTAATAACTAATTGTTACTCTGCCAAATACTTTTATCTTCTTTCCCTTATTATGGTTAAGGGTTGTAGGTGGCTAGAGCAGCTATGAGCCTTAGGCAATCAGTGATGGCATTTAGTCGTATGGCCGACACAGACAAAATTTCATTTTCACATTCATTTACGAGGGGACTTTTAGATTCACCAGTTCACCTGTACATGCATGCCTTTGGACGGTGGAAGGAAACCACTGTAACACTGGGAGGACATGCAGACTCCACTCAGAGAGGACATCATGTGTACATCATATCATTATTAAAATATACATAGTACCATATACAATTGTTGCCTGTTTTGCTACACACTAGTATTGTGCAGCCCAGATGTTTGCATGCACCCTCCTCTGCCCCTCTGCCTTATGTCTTCCTCTTTGCTCCCTGCACAGCGCATGAACTCATAGCAAAATGGTGTCATTGTGTTCTTCTCCAGAGTGTAACCCAACACACGATGAAAAAAACATGAGACTGTGAGAGTAAACGTAGCTCCGGTTTAGCTGTTACCAGGGTTGTTTTCTTTTTTCAACGCTGCAGAGGAGGCAAAAAAGGTGAGAAGAATGGAGGGAGGAGGAGTAAACAGCAGTGAATAAAGCGGTTGGGACGATGACGGCGGTAAACAGAAACTTGGCACAGGATGGCAGGGGATTACTGCATACCTCTCATCTGAGCGCGCTCACACGGGCACCACACAAAGACTCAGAGAGACACCTGAGATTTACAGTCAGAGGGGGGCATTCAGTGTACGGGATACGTTTTAGGAAATGGAAACACAACAGAATACATGTGTGTGCTGTCAGTGCCTGGGAAGAGAACATTAGAGACTGTCGCCATTTTTACCTCCTGTGTGGGTAGGATGCAAGATAGCAAGGTAGCAAGATAGCTCAAAAAGTAATGGTTGGATTTTGATTACGCTTTCAGGAAGTCATTGGCCAAGGCAAAAACATTTTTTTTGGTGTGGATCCAGGAATATATTTTAAGGTGTCTGTATCATTGCAAGATAGGGCCAAAGATAATAACACCAGTCACAAGGTGTGTGTAAATGTGTGTAATGTCAGTGCAGAGTTATGGATGGATATGTGGCTATGTCATTTATGCAAGGAAATAGTGCTTCAGCTTTTCACCACTGCCAAGTTACTACATACATCAAAATGCAGAAGCTGGATTTTGATTAACTTTTTAATAAATGTCAAGGTCATGAGCCAAGAAACATATTCCTAGTTTTTGGTGTGGATTGAGAGCACCATCTGGATGCAGGATTTTTTTTTAAGGAGTCTGTACCATTGCGAGATTTTTCATTTTCATTTTGCGAGCCAAAAATACTAACTCCAGACACAAGGGGTTAGTAAAGAAACAGATAATTTAATTTAGTGTACTAAAATGAGTATTACTAAACATGGACTAATCCAGGTCCAGCTGTGGACCTAACCAGGTCTAAGGCAGGATTAAACTGGGACTAAACCAGGGTTAAAACAGGTTTAACCCAGGACTAAACCTGGACTTTAATTAGTACTAAATCTAGATTTAAACCAAATACTAATCCAAGGATAAAGCAGTGGTCTAAACTTTAAATATGCTCCAACCAGAAAAAGAGTAAAAAGGAATAGGACTTCCTCTATATTTTAGGGACTTGAACTGCAAAAGGCTCCTGAGTACCACCAGTGCTACCCATACCACAGCATGGGAACCACTGATCTCAAACATATTATTTAATGGGTTTAGCTTGTTCCTTTTTCAAAATTAAGTCCTACATTTAGTCATTATCCAAGGGTCTAGTTCAAGTGCACAGTGGAGAGCACCAAAGATGATGCATATGTTGCCTTGGCACATGTCTGAAACAGGGCCGACAACATATTTGCACTTTAGGTAACTAGCATTTGCATTAGTCACGCCCGTCTGTGTGCACAAAGGGTAACGCCTGTTGATGTTTTTCAAATATTTATATTTAAAATGCAAAATCTAGACTTTAAAATTGTAAGGAGACATTTGCAAAACACTGTGTACAGACACCAAAGCTTTTAATGTCCAGAGTTTAGATTTCAAATGTTATTCCTTGAAGCATTTGTACATAGTGTAGTAGCATCTCTTGTAAATTTCCACTGTTTGTTGTTGATGTACGTGGATGCCAGAGGCTGTGTCACCTGAGCTTCACCTGTTCTGTGATGATGATGATCTCATTATTAGGAGCGTGGCATGTCCTTAATGTGTTAATGAAGGTCAAAGCAGCAACAACAACATCAACAAGGCAGGGTCAAAGGCCACACCTGCACTACCAAGTCATTATCTGTGACTTCTAAAAAGAAACTCATAATGGACACAGATTACAGGCTGCTACAGGGGAATGCAACAAACCCATTCACATATTTTACATTTTTAAAGGTCGCCTATTCTGCTAAAACAACTTTTTGTACCTTTTAACCATGTTATAATGTTGTTTCCACTTCAAAAACATACCTGGAGTAGTATTTTGTTTCATTCACGCTTGTTTGAGTAATTGTGTATGCTGAGGCCGTTCCTTTCTCAGGAGTTGAAAACACTTGGTCTCATGGCTTTACATAGACAAGTGAAACCAGGAAGTGCTCCTGCAAAGGTGTCTAAAACTATTTCAAAAAGCATGAAAAAAGCATAATAAAGGACCTTCAAGGCACATTGCATTACTTATTTAATGGACAATAGTATACGCCTTGGGATCTGCCCAAAAGAGCAGGAGGAAGTGTCTGGGGAGCGGGAAGTCTGGGCATCTGTGCTACTGCCTCCATGACCTCAGATAAGCAGTAGAAGATGGATGGATGCAAAGTGCACAAACAAGAGTTTTGGCAACTGTCTGCCTTGACAAACTTGTGCAGCCATACCCACAACACAGTCATGTCTGTTGTCTAAAAACATCACAGACTTGTTTTAGTTTGCTCATTTGATATTTTTGTTACTGAAATGTGCAGGCAGTTCTCTTGATTACTTCACTTACTCTATACGTCTTCGGTTTACTTCCTCATATTGAAACTTTAAGAAGTTAATAAGTCAGACTTTATTAGAGATGACTCAGACACGCTGCCTTATCTGTTGCTGCTGGAATGTATCATGTTTGTAGGGTTAGGGTTAGGTCAATCAGAAAAATGCTAATGAGCACCTTGAATGCTCTTCTACTACTGCTGCTACTACTACCACTACTACAAATTACTACAATTACTGCTAATGTTATACTAGTGCTAGTTCTACCGCTACTTCTACTCTCACTACCATAACTGCTAATACTATTTCCACTACTAAATGCTGCCTACTACTAATACTACTATAACTGCATATTTTACTAGGAAAAAACTTTTACTCATTTACATACTTTTTTATTTGAGTAAAGGTATGATTTTGTTTCTCTAAAACTAAATTACATAAGTAAATGTATACTACTCTGTACTATACCTTACACTGTGTTCTAGTTGTAATAACTGTGGTTTTACTCTTAGATAAACTACTACAATGGTTATGGTGCCAATCCATGTAAATGCCATAAGTGCACTCATCCAGTCTTAGAAACCATTAAGTCTGATCAACAAACTTATACACTCTATATACTATATATAGGAGGAGTATAACAGGCAGTGTTACCCAGTCTCTCTCACATTGCCAACACTTATGGGTAAATGCTAGTAACAGTGAACTATACATTCCTGTGTTAGACCATCTCTAATCATAAAAACCCATATATACCTTACTCATAGAGTGCTGGGACTCTTTTACAGTTCATGATTTTGTTTCATTTACAGACAGATGTTTTTCCTGGTTTAGTTCTGATTTAGACCTGGTCTAGTCCTAGGTTTAGTCCTTGTTTACACCCTGGTTTTGGGGCTGTTTAGGATTCAACTAGTCATGACTAAAAAAGAACAAAATAATGACTAACTCAGGACTGAACCAGGTCTAAACCAGGACTAAAGCAGAACAAACCAGGACTATAGGACTCACCCAGAGCTAAACTAACTCTAAATCATGACAAAACTAGGACTAAACCAGTAATAGACCAGTACAAAACCAGAACAAAACAAGAACTAAATCAGGTCTTAACGGTTTCTAAACTAGGTCTGTCAGAACAAAATCCAAGACTAAACCAGGTCTAAACAGGGCTCATCCCAGTAACAGCAATTTTCAACTATATTTTTCTGTCCATCTCTAATCATAAAAACCATATCGCCTACTCATAGTGGCCATGTTAACCCATAAATTCACAGAAACAAAATATCCACTAACCAATGGAGTGTTTAGCCTTTAATATTAACTTCACAGACATTCTTGTTGAGTGAAGCATCCTTTGTACTCGTGTTTAAAAACCTTGAAGCGGACATTACAACCCAGATAACAGTGATAAAGTTAACCCGGAGCCGTGGGAGAGGTGCGGTTTGAGTCACTGCATGGAAACAGGTTTGCGAAACAGGTTATGAGCTAATACTACTCGTGCGGACAGGTGCACCGCCACGGGAGCGCACTGCCTGGGAACCGCCGAGGCGCTTTCTTCTCTGTGCATTTAAAGGGATTTGTGAACGGTCTACCGCAAATGTGTGCATATGCCACACGTGACCGACATCAAAGGCGGTGGTGGGAAAAGTTGTGTGCTGTGCGTAAATCGTGCGCGTACCTTGCTGTGTTTGCGCGCTCGAGACCTCCAGAGCGCACGAGAGGAGCAGGACGCAGCGAAACACCTGCAACATCCACGTCGTAGCAGCCATTCTTCCTATGTCCAGAGAGTTACATCCGACGTGTCATCATCATATCAGTCATCCATAATGCGTGTTTTTTTTATTCCGTGCGTAAAATAAAAAAAAATAAATAAAAAGTATCCGTTTTAGTCGCTCCAAAAAGTCACAAATAGCTGATAAACGAATCTGGAAAGTCCAAGGTTTTACGCGTCGTTTACCTGTTTCTTCAAAAAAATCAAGTCAGTGTAGTATAAAGGCGTTTTCTCGCTGAGAGACTCTGAGCTCTGATCTGGTTTTGCGAGCTGCCCGCTCCGTGAATCACCGCAGCGCACTGATTGGAGCGACAGTGATTTGTTTGGGAGGGACCTGCTGCTGCTGCTGCTGCTGCTGCGCGACTGTGACAGGTGCGTGCGGCACAGCAGGAGAAGTAACTCACTGCAGTTGGTTTTGACAGCAAGTATTAAATGTGTTGACAAAGACACGTAGGATAAACATGAGCACATTTGAAATTAAAAGCCACAGCAACTTTCGCACAACATCTGTCCCGGCACAAGTCTTATATCAGAGTATAGAGTTATTTTGATCTGATTACACATATTTGCAACTATTATTTAGAGTTATTAGGCTATTAGGGAACGCTGGTATAGTCCCGGTTTGAATAATTTTAAAAGGTGTTGTTGTATTAAACCACAGGGGTAACAATTATAAAACTACATTAAATCCATTAGTCACGCTTCAAAAAAGGGCAATAAGAATAATTATCAATGCTACATACAGAGATCACACCAATCCATTATTTATTCAATTTAAAATACTAAAACTTCATGACTTAATTGAGTTTCAAACAGTACAAATACGGTTAAGGCTAAAAATAGGCAATTACCAACAAATATTGGTTTATTGAAATAAGATTATGTCACAATTTAAGGGTTTGTATCATTTTAAAACAAAAATAGTATACACTACCAAGAAAAGTTTTGGGGTTTCTGTTTGTGGGGTGAAAAAATTGAACAATTTGAATCATGAACTACAATAATGTCCAGATATGAAACAGTTTAAAAACAGATATAAAGAAATTATTTATGCTAGGTGTTGATAAAACAGTTTGAGTATTAGGGGTTCATATGAGTTTTTACATTAGCACCGCGAGAGCAGAGAAGAAAATTATGTAGATGTTAAAAAAAGAAGGTAAATTGATTTCTGTAGGATTTATGAAAGAGGATGGGATTAAAAAAACTTTTTACTTCCTCCCACTCCTATTCAGTTTTAAGGAACAAAGAAATTATTTCTTTTAAAAACAATAGTATTAATTATTTATTTTTGGTAATTACATGTTATTAAATGACATGGTTTGATTTATTTAACTACTAAGTTTGTTCTAAGTTTGGTTTATATATGCCTGCATACATCTGAATAAACACTTTCAAACACATTCAACTCAAGGTCACAGGTTATTTTGATTTGATTATAGGATACATATTTGCAACATTTGTTCCTTGTTATTTAGAGTTATTAATGATTTTACATGTCAAAAAACAAAACCATATCTAAGCTAATTTGAGTCTACATATTTTATTTTTTGGGTGCGTCTGTAGGTGATTATTGTTGCATGCAGGGCTTGACTTTTTTTCTCACTTTCTCACTCATCAGCATGATTGTGTCAATGACTTTACTAAATGGGCCCAGGAATACTTCCAGAAACCACTGTGGGTAAACACAATCCTCTGTGCCATCTGCAGAGGCCAACTAAAGCTCTGTCATGCAAAAAGGAAGCCATATATGAACATTATCCAGAAGCACCGTCATGTCCTGGGCCAAGGCTCATTAAAATGGACTGTTCCAAAGTGGGACAGTAGACCAGTCCAAATTTGACATTATTTTTGTTAATCACAGACACCGTGTCCCAGGATTCAGTTCAAAAGCAGCGTCTCTGATGGGATGGGGGGCATAAGTGCATATGGTATGAGCAGCTTGTGTGTTTTGGAACTATGAATGCTGAAAGGTTTATAAAAGTTCTGAAAAGAAGAGGAGATGCTACACCATGTTAAACATGCCCCTGTCCCAACTATTGTGAGACCTGTAGCAGGCATCAAATTTGAAATGAGTACATTTTGTGCATAAAAGTGTAAACATTTGTTATTGAGAATAAAATATTAACTCGTGATTTCATTTTATTTAAATTTAAAAAATGTCCTAACTTTTCCGGAATTCAGATTGTACAAGAAAAACTCTTTTTTGATTGACTTTTATACCAATTACACAGTATTTACATCATCTAAACAAAACACTGGTAGTTTGACCCCACAAAACACACACACACTACATTTACACAACACCTTTTACTAAACCATGACACAACCAGGTCTAATCCAGATCTAAACCAGTACTAAATCAGGACTAAACTCTGTGGTCCAAACTAGAACTACATCAGGTCTAAACCAGGTCTAAGTCAGTACCATATCCAGGACTAAAACAGGACCAAACCAATGTCTAAACCAGGACAAAACCAGGTCTAAATCAGGTCTAAACCAAGCAAAAATCCAGGACTAAACCATGTCTTCTGTCTGAAGGTGTACCCCACCTCAGGCCCAAAGTCGCTGGGGGACAAACCCTACCATTGGGTTCACCTGCAAAGTCAGATTTGTGCAACCGTAAACATTTGTGAAACTCGAGTAGCTCAGGACAGGAAGTCTTCCCGTCAGACCCGGTCTTGTTTTTGTAAAAATTCTCTCTCGTGTTGTTTTGTTTGTCACTGGAGCGTTGTACAAACATCAGCGAGTGCTTCAGAAAGAGCGGATGAACCAGCCGGGCCGCCCTGACAAACTGGCTCGTCTGGCCTCTCTGGTCCCCCTGCTGCCACTACACACGCACCAGGGTCAGAACTCAGACTTCATGTGAGTTTATGAGTTCATGTCAGAGCAGCGGTTCTCAAACTGTGGGACAGGTACAACTGGTGGTACGTAGGTTTCTTCTGGCGGTATTCAGGAGTCTTTAACAGTTCATGATTTAGTTTCATTTAGAGACAGATTTCATCCCGGTTTAGTCCCTGGTTCATCTTTGTTTTGTCCTAGTTTAGACCTGGTTTAGTCCTGGGTTTAGTCCTAGTTTAGACCCTGGTTTAGTGCTGTTCTAGTCAACTAGTTTAGACCCTGGTTTAGTGCTGTTCTAGTCAAGACTCAACTAGTAAGGACTAAATAAGGACTAAACCAGATCTAAAGCAGAAGTAGACCAGAACAAAACAACAACTAATCTAGGACTCCTAAATCAGGACTAAACCAAGTCTAACCAGGATTATACCAGGACTAAAGCTGAACTAAATGATTTATAAACTAAGTCTGTGTCAGGACTAAACCAAGACTAAACCAGGTCAAAAACAGGGCTCAACCAAGGACAAAACCAGGACTAAGCAGTGGTGATTAAATTCCCAGCCGGAGCAGGACTAAAATCTGAATAAAACTGGCTCTAAATTAAACTAAATCAGAACTTGAACTGCACAAGACTCCTGGGTCCCACCAGACGAGGCCCATGTACCACCAGCAGTACCTGTACCATAGTTTGAGAACCACTGATCTAGAGCGCATTGATTAATGCAAAAAGTGTTGTCAACAGACTGTAGAAGGCATTTCTGACTTTAGTAAACAGTTCAATAACAGTTGTTTTTGTCTCGTCAAAGTCATGTGACCGCTCCGAGAGGCTGAGGCCTGATGGTTAATCTTTGACCAGGAAGTCTTTCCCAGAAGCGTTTCTTGCTTTGTTATCGTCAAAAGGATCAGTAAAAAACAGAGAAATATTAGGAAGTAACCAGGAAGCCATCATGTTTTTTTAGAAAGCAGAGGTTGAAAAAGTACTTAAAAGATTTACTAAGTTACTAAGTTATTAAATGTCTGTGTACTGTAACACAATAACATGACAACATTTAACTCAAGAATAAAGGCTGTTTTTGTAGTTGCACAAACAACCCATTCCTGCAATTAGTACTACGGCTACTGCTACTACTATTACTACAACTTCAACAGCTATTACTACTACTACTACTTCTACTACTACTGCTATTGTCCGATCAATAAAGTATCTAATCTAATCTATCTGCCCTAACCTACTGTTACCAATCTGCAGCTGAGGTCTATAATGCTTTCTTGAGTAAAATTGTTACTTTTCTTGCTCTGGTCTGGTGATGGCTTCATGACTCAAACTGACTCAGGCTTCTGGATTTTATCAATGTTTTATCATTAAATACTTCCCCCTACTGTCGAAAACACGTCAGTGCAGCACTTTGTGTTTAGTTTTTGCAAACACCTACTACTGCTATTACCAATCTTATTACTACTCCTACTACTGCTAAACTACTACTGTTACTACTACTAGTACTACTTCTTCTAACACTACCACCACAAGGACTATAAGTACTACTGCTGCTATTACTACCCACTACTGCCACTACTACAACTTCTAAAACTACATCAAGTTGCGGGTTTAGTCCAGGTTTAGTCCTAGTTTAGACCCTGGTTTAGTACTGGTCTAATCCTGGTTTAGCCCTGATCTAGTCATCAGTTTAGTCCTGGTTTAGACCCTAGTTTAGTGCTGGTCTAGTCCTGGTTTAGCCTGGTCTAGACCTGGTCTTGTTCTCAGTATAGTCCTAGTTTAGACCCTGGTTTAGTACTGGTGTAGTCCTGATTTAGACCTGGTCTAGTCCTCAGTATAGTCCTAGTTTAAACCCTGGTTTAGTACTGGTCCTGGTCTAGTCCTCAGTATAGTCCTAGTTTAGAGGCTGGTTAGCAGTGGTCTAGTTCTTCTTTAGCCTGGTCTCATCCTGGTTTAGTCTTGGATTTGTCCTGGTCTAGTCCTCAGTTTAATCTTAGTTTAGACCCTGGTTTAGTAGTGCTCTAGTCCCAATTTAGACCTGGTTTAGTGCTGGTCTAGTCCTGGTATAATCTACGTTATCTCACTGCACTTTTGTGCTAATCCCTATTTTATGCCTATACCACTATACTACTATATACTATACTACTCTATTACTACTACTACTTCTACTACTACTATTACTACTACTATTTCTACTTCTGCCAACACCACTATCAAAAATATTCAAATAACATAAAAACACAAGTCAAAAGGAAACAGTTTTATTGAATACAGCCAGGTCTCGTCGGCGAACATCACATCAGTATTTTCAACTCTACGTGTGTAACTATAATGGAACATACTGTAATTATGACTATCCAGGACTCAATCTCATTTCATCTTTATGTCCTTATTTCTACTTACACAGTCTATTATCAGTTTATCAAAACAAAACTACAACCAAATATGGATCTAGTGTGTACCAGAAGAACTTATATACAATAGGCTAATTATTTTGTGTGGTGCAAAACGCAAAGACTGCCTTACAATGAGGGCATAAAGAAATAAATCTGATTTTAAATACTTTGTAAATAAATGATGTAACACAACTTTATAACCAAGATATATAGAGAATAATTTAAAACAATCACTAAGTATAAGGCCACAAAACATAAACTATTAAGATCATTTATCACACAAGAAATGAAGGTTAACCAGATTTGAAACAGGCAGAGGTGGAACGTGAATAGATACTTGTTCATTGTTTGGCTTTGTGAGTAAATCCTCTAAAACATACTTTTGTTTTTACTTGAGAAACCTTTAAAAAAATGAGTAACAGTATTTTTTGCCTGGCTAGTAGAAGTAGTAGTGGTTGTAGTGGTAGTAGCGGTAGCAGCATTAGTAGTAATAGTAGTAGTGGTAGTTGCAGAAACAGTAGATTTAGCAAAACTTACAATACTCGCAGTATTTAAAGGTCCCATATTGTGCTTTTTTCAGGCTTTTTGGATACCTCTGCATTAGTATTTCAAGTTGTATAATTTAAAATATTTGTGTGGAAAACTTCTTTTACTGTTTTTGCTGTTACTTTGACTTTGCAGAGAACGCTTGGATTAGGTGCCTGTCGCCCACTGCTGGCAACGGCGGGGACAGAGCATAGACGGCTATTTAGCACAGCTATTAGCAACATGACGCTAACAGATAGATAAATGAGCTGCTCCTTAGTGACAACCACTGTAAAGAGATTATGAATCTCAGTGGGACTTTCCGGATTAAATAAAGGTCAAATGATCAGAACGAGTCCAGTGACTGTGTATGGACTTAAGAAACTTGGTAACATGGTTAAAAACTCCAAAAAGTCGATTTAGCAGAATAGGGGACCTTTAAGTATTTTGAGTAACACTTTGTAATAACTCACCACTAATAAGCAGTAATAAAGCATTAATTAATACCAACATTTTCATTAGTGTATAGATACAGTATTGACTCTGGCGTTTATAATTTTGCATTGTTTTACATGAGCTTATTACTCAACAGTAATAACAATGTTTATAACTCAATGGTGCATTTTATTAATGTTGAAGTAATGATTTGAAAACAATTACTGAACTGGTTACTAACCCTTCACTAATGCTTCATAGTGTGAATTACTCTGAAGTGTTACTGTATTTTGTACAGCATATAACCAAGAAATAATTTCATGCAGTACTTTTACTTCTACATGAGTACAGTTATTTTAAAGGCTCAGTATTTTTACTTGAGTACAGATTTTGAGTTCTTCTTCCAAATCTGGTCTCATGTATGACACAAAAAACCTATCACTGCTGGTGTCTGGTGTAAATAAACTGAACTGAAATTATGCTCTAAGTAATAAGTGCTTTTTAATCTTTCCCAAACACTAACATTAACTCTACTCTCTACCCTGCTTCTTTAATAATAATAATAATTATTATTATTATAATTATAATGTGGATATGTCACAATCAATGAAAATAAATTCAAATAACTATCATCACAGTTATTTCATACAACAATATTCACATTCGGTAAAACACAGAACAGCAACAGATTCAACCCAAAAACATAGTGAGAGCAACCTGAGGCAGTTTGATAAGTCATAGTAAGTTGTAGGTGAATTGGTGACTCAAATGCCCCCCTAGTGAATGAATGTGAGAGTGAATGGTTGTCTGGCCGTGTGTCACTGTATCAGCCCTGCGACTAACTAGCTATTGTCCAAGGTGTGCTCACAAAATGGAAGTAGATAAATGAATAATAATGGTCTTGCATTATGTAGTAAGACAAAGCATGTGTGTATGTATAGGCTCCACCAAGATGCATGCAAATAACTGTCTGTGTAAAAAAAGACGGATTTGACGCTTCTGGTTTAGCAAACATAAACTTGATATAAAAGGAATTTAAAACTGTGGTCGTGAGAGAATATGAAGCAACAGAAAAATCCTCCTCAAAGATTAAGAATTTCAGCCAGTGGCAGATCCAAGTCAACAAGGAGACACATTTATATTGCCCAATATTTTTTGCAGTATTTATGCATTTTGCTTGTCAACCACGCAAAATATCTTCCAAGCCTTGCCCCCCTAGATCCACCCATGACTCTAGTCTGCACAAACACATGTTGAGTATCAAAGTGCCTCAGTGTTGCTCACAAAACAGACAAGTTCATGTTAATGACATTTGTGGTGATATGAACCTTGTTGTGAACTGTGAGTATCATTAAAAAAAATAAATAAATAAAAAACGCTCTTGTTATTCACAGGAAATAAACCAATAGGCATGAGACAAGGTTACTTTTAGGAAAATATTACCACAAACTGACTTCTTCCAAATACATGACAAAAATCCCTCAAGGCTTGTTGCTCGGGTGTTGGAGGTCTATTCATTTAACTTCAATTGATGAATAATATTGACTTTGTCCCAGGTTGACTGACTATTTTGACAATATTTAATGGCTGAAGACTTCTGTTAGTAAGGCTGTTTTGTAAATGTGTTAAATATCCTACTTTTGTCCAGAAGACTAGTGTGTCATTGTATTAGTAGTTATATTATTTAGATTATCCTGGCATCTCTGTGGTATATCTAGAAACCTGTTATCATCCCATGCCTAAGAACTTTAAAGCATATAAACAAACATATATTTAAGTGTAGACGACCAACAGTTGAGCACACACAGCTCCAGCCTCCCCTGACTCGATGACCACATACATCAGACGGACGGACATTACACTGCACTAAGGACGAGATGTGGACACACAGAACAGGTGTGTGGGGTGATTGCTTATCGTTCGTGTGAGTCTAAGTGGAGGGATGTTTTACAGTTTTTCTCAAAGACTTTGGCAGCTCTTCACATATGTAAAAGTGCATTTGTCACAACAGTTCAGAAGTGGTTCAGTAAAACTTTTCAGCATGTTCACTGTTGCAAATTATAGTTACAGTGAGCATAAAAAAGCTAAATGATAAGCTAACTTACATTTTAACGTATGCAACACTAAGTTCACATTCACACTAACCTCCCACATCACTATGCCCACTACACATGGAAAAAGTACAGCTCAGTCATTACAGCAGCTTATGTGAAAGGTTTGAAGTTCATTATATACCAACTCCAGCCAAAAGGAGCATGAAAACCAACCATTTATCTGGTCCAAAGCCTGGATAAATGGAGAAAAACAGAAAGGGCATCAGATGTAAAAAAAAAAAAAAAAAAAAAACTACTTCAAATTCTTATTATTTGTGGTTCTATTTTTCACCTCCAGGGGGAGTAAGCATGTACAAATACAGTAACTTATGTGTATGTATATACCTATTGACCTCCCACATCATTATAACCACAATTGAGTGGGGGCCGTATAGGTCAGTGGCTACAGCACCATACGTGGAAGGGTTCTATAAACACATCCATCTTTAAACAAAAAGAGAGCACAAGCCAGTGTACCTTTTATGCCAAGTCTGGATAAATGGTAAAAACCATGCCAAATATGATCAGATGATTTCCTGTGGCAAGCCCTGAAGGAACAAAAGCAGCTGAACAAGAGTTTCTACTGAGTACATGTTCTTATATGCTGTGGTTCTAAATTTCCACCACCAGGGGGAGTAAGCATGTTCAAAATAATGCACTCTATGTTACACAGCTGTTATTAACTGAATAATATTTTTACCTAAATCCAATTATTGTTTGTACATCTTTTAGAGAATAACACTTACTCTGTCACTCACTTGTCACAAAAGACTAAATGATTGCGAAGGTTGCACTAACTGTTCAGAGATTTGAGCTAAATGTCCATTCAAGACTTGAGCCAAAGCGAATGAGAAAAACTGTAAACAGACCTCAAAACTAGTATTAATCCTAAATCCCCATTTCCCCCAAAGAGTAACTTGCTCTTTGTCGAGCATAAACCCTGTCCCCAACCTTAGTATTATTCCCATTCATTAAAACAAAGATATTAGTTCTCCTTATCCCTCCAGCATTCCTTTTATTTCTTGTTCTTGAGCTGATTGGCGAGCCAGTCCAGCCCCTCGTACAGCCCGTCTCCACTGGTGGCGCAGGTGGCCTGGATGTACCAGTTACGGTGACGGAGAGAGTGTAAGCCCAACTTGTCTGTGATCTCAGCAGCGTTCATGGCGTTCGGTAAATCCTGGAAAAGAGGAGAGGATTCAGACGTGAGAGCAGGGCTTTAATCTTCTCTGGATTACTTAAAAAACGCTTCATGTCAGCTATCAAGTGGAAGTGTAGTATCTGGTGTGGATAGAGAGCAAAGTAATGACACAGAACTATTTCTGGAAATAGCAACTAAACTTTCTTCCAGCTAAAAAAAGAGATATGTCACTTGACTTTTCACATTTTCAGCCTTTGGTGCTGTTTTAACACTTTGTTAGGTTGTTGTCAGCCAATGTGATGCACTGTAGTTACATAAAAAGTGCAATATTTTACTTGTTAAATCACCTAATCACCACCAGTGTGCAGGGCTGGGACAAAGCAATACTATCACCATACTTTGATGCCAATTTCAATATACTGCAATAGTGATTCGATATGATCACTTACTGCAATTTTCTCCTTAAATTTAAAATAAGGTGCTATGAGCAGTATATATTTTTTACATTTCATAAAAATTACCTACGTGTCCCAAAATATGATGTAAACATGTTTGAATCAAATATTAATTTTACTGATAACAATGGTACAGCTGATTTATTAACAATTAAAAATATATTTTACATAATGGCCAAGTTGTTTTTGTTTACATTTTTTGTTATGGTTCTAAAACTGCATCGCCAATCGTCCAATCAGAAAAGCAGAAAGACTGATAACCCACAGACCATTGTTTTGATTTAGACTGCAGTATTGTTTATTAATGTGCAAAAATGTGTTTTGGGAAGGGAATTTGCAGCTGGTGCTGTTTTTACACATTGTCTAGTGAATGAATGTAAGGTGAATGGTTGGTCGTTGGATCTATTTGTTAGCCCTGTGACTAACTGGCCACTGTCCAGAGTGTAGTTGGGACAGACTCCAGGCCCCCGAGACCTGTATTGGGAATAACTGGTAGAAGATGAATGAATGAAATGGCCGCTTCTCCACCTACTGTAAGCTAATTTACTGTTGAAAGCATTGCTATTATGCTTAGCCCTCACCTGTTTATTAGCGAACACCAGCAGCACTGCATCTCTGAGTTCATCCTCTGCCAACATCCTCATGAGCTCCTCTCGTGCCTCGTTCACCCTCTCTCTGTCGTTACTGTCGACCACGAAGATCAGACCTACAACCATGCACAAAGGAGGCCTCATTGTTACAACTCACACCAATTAAAACATAAAGTATTTCTCTGTCAGGGATTATGTGAGCTCACCCTGTGTGTTTTGAAAGTAGTGTCTCCAGAGGGGCCGGATCTTGTCCTGCCCACCCACGTCCCACACGGTGAAGCTGATATTCTTGTACTCCACCGTCTCCACATTAAATCCTGGAAAGAACAGTGTGGTTACAGTAGATGTAGGGCAGCACAATATATCTCAAATGTAGGCCTTTTTACCCTATCAAAGCAAGCTTTGACAATAGAAATAGACTACTTTGAATACAAATCTATAAACACATTACATTGCTATTTTTAGACCTGGTTTAGACCTAGAGTGTTTTCCAAATGCCAGGATCCTTCGAATTAGAGCCAACCCCTCCGAAGCAAAGGCAAGTGTCATTTTTGGAACAGGCTTGGATGTGTGAGCGTTGCATAATTTTGTCATGTCACGTGATCAAATCAGGTCACGTTAAAAACCAATCCCTTCACGAGCAGAAAGTGGATGCAGTGCATTGTGAGCAATTTGTAGTGAGAGGGTAAATTAGCCAAACAGAGGAGGTGAGCTACAGAGGAGGTGGGTAAGGTGGACAAGGAAGACCTAGGACACGCTGGCGGGACTATGTTTCTCGCCTGGCCTGGGAACACTTTGGGATTTTCTCAGTAGAGCTGGCGGAAGTGAGGGTGAGGGAAGTCTGGGCCTCTTTGCTTAGACTGCTCCAGAAAACTGGTAGAAGATGTATGGATGGAAGACAAGGCACTGATGACGTTTGAACTGCTTTATCCACTTTTACTCGGTCAAAAGTGGCATACAGACTGTAAATCGCAAACTATCCGACTATCACAACATTTCATGTCATGCAGACAGAGAGCAAAGAAAAGTTGAATATAACTTTTTTCTTACAATACAATACAATACAATTTTTGACATAATCAATTTTTTCCCATTGCTGATTTTGTATTGATATACACTCGAAAACTATACAAACCGATGCGATTGAAAAATTAACTCAATTATATAGTAAATGTTTCGTTACACCTCTAATACAAACATGTATTCAGTTATTCTAATATAAACTATATGCAGTACTCAATTCTAGTTTGAGCTAATAAATAAAGATAACTGAATAATCTTGATGGTCTTTTAAATTTGGCCATCTATGTTTTAAATCCTATTGGGATTACTTGTATTGCATTTCAAAATAAATGTGGTTTGTTTACTATTGTGCAACACTACTTATCATACATTAGAGTTAAAAAGACCTCACCAATAGTTGGGATTGTGGTGACTATTTCTCCCAGTTTGAGTTTGTAGAGGATCGTTGTCTTTCCGGCTGCGTCCAGTCCGACCATTAGGATCCGCATCTCTTTTTTGCCGATGAGGCTCTTCAATAAATTCCCGAAAATGTTCCCCATGATTACACAGGCAATTAGGATTCAGTCAGCAGCTACACTCCTGATGTCCTCAGTATAGAGATCAATTATGGAGCAATCCTGAAAGAACAAAACACAGAAAATGGGGTGCAGCCTGATATAAGCGAGGTGTACCTAATAAAGTGGCCGGTTAATATATTTTTGATACATGTTTGCTTCAAGATTTTCTTACACTCAGAGACAGGTGGATGCAGCGCTTTTCGCCCACAGCTACAGTAAGACCATAAAACAGACCAGTGTGTGATGATTGCCATGACTCGAGGCTGTGGCTCAATCTGCTCACAGCCTTCCCTCCTTCAAATGTTACTCCACAACAAAGCCAAGCCCCGAGAGCACGAACGCAAAGTGGCCCATATAGGCAGAATTTAAAGCAAGAAACACCCTCAATGACTGTTCATGTTATATTTAATAACATATCTCCTTATGGCGGTGTAAGGACAATGCAATGGACACGTAGTGCAAACTACAATGCACTCAACCCAACAATACAGTGTTACAGAAAATTATCTAGACCAGTGGTTCTCAAAGCAAGTACCACCTCATACTGGACTAAAATGACAAAAATCTTGACTAGATCAGGACTAACACAGGACTAAAGCAAAACTACAACAATGACTAAACCAGGATTACACCAGGTCTAAGCCTACCCAAAGATTAGCATGGGACTAAACCACCTGGTCTAAATCAGGACTAAACCACTAAAACCAGACTTTTTAAACATTTTTATTTAGTCACAACATATTTTGTTTTAAGGCTCTGGTAGGAAAATGATTCTTCAGTGTAAATCTCAGTCAGACAGAAGACCACAGTGTTATTGTGATATATTTAGATTCTTGCAATACGGATTATTGCGTCTCCTGATATTGCAGTAATGATAATTTTGGGGTAGACTGTGCAGCCCTACTGTCCATTGCTCTGAACCTACTACTTAAAATCCTTAAAACATTTTTACCTCTGCTCCCTGTAACCTCACTGCTTCACTGGGGCCTCTCTCTCATTTATCTTCATTCCTTTGCTTTCCACATTTCTAGATTTTTAGGAAAAGTCTATAACTAAACTGATCTGGGACAAGAGCTTGTGATACTTAGGTAGCACCCTTAACAACGTTCAACCTATTTTATTGCTTAATCTTAGCTTGTGGTGTTTGACATTCCTCATTGTGAAAACTGCATGTGTAGTCTAAGATTATTCACCACAGATAGCATTAAAAATAATACCACTACAACACTTGAGGCTTACAAGGAGACAAGTTTAACAGGTCTCAAGAACAACAATGAACAAGGAACTGAGATAACAAAGACTTTATCCAGAAGAGGTGCACTCTGTGATAAGAGCTGAAAAAATCTGTCATTAGAAGGTGTCAGTCTATGGTTTGGTGTAAAGCTTGTGTCCCATTGTTGGCTCTGGGGCCCATTGTATCCACCTCACGCTCCTGGGTCACGGTGTAGCCTTTCCCTCTCCATGGTGCTGAACAATTTTCCGTATTATCTTTTCAAAACTGATCTCTACAACTCATCACAGGGCTCACATTTCTGCTTTTTTTTTAAATTAAAATTACATAGGAGTTGTTTGGCTATGCACTAAGCTACGTTATATTGGGGTACTATACGAGCAAGTATATGGCCAACACCGACGTCCTTTCATTTTGACACCTTTGCTAGCTTGTTTTATAGTGAATTAAGACTATGCAAAGGTAACAAACAGATTATATCATCTTATATCATCATTTTAATCATGATGGTAGCTAGCGACTATCTCCATTCATTCAGCCTCCAGCGTTTAGCCTAAAAGAGCATCTCACAATCCGTGCTTCCGCCAACATTACAGGCTTTTTATCGCACAAAACGTGACAAAATTTTAAACCAACAATATTTTACAAGCAGCAAAAGCGTGTACCCGTGTGTTTTATAAATGCTAAAAGCGGTGCGGTGTCATCACTTACCGTGGAGCGGCAGTCCCACACTGAAGGTCTCACGAGATCCTCCTCTCAGCACTTTACAGGAGGCTGGGGAGATCTCGCGAGATTACACAGTATTTCCCCTTTATGACCAAGTGTCATGGTGTTATTACTACAAGGTATTTACAAGATTAAAGTCCATCATACTAGACTCGTTTTGTTTATGATATAAAATGGAAGAATGTTTGGATAATCCCTAATAGATATTTAAAAAAAACAAAATAAGGGAAGTCTGATTTAAGATGTTAGTATTATCCTGCTAACCAACTAGGCCTATGACCACATTTAAAAGGGACAGAAACCTCTTCTGGATTCGCTCTCGCTCCAGGACATTTTGGAAAGATTTCAGCAGATTTGTCACTGACCATCTTCACAAGAACTTTGCTTTAAAGGTGCTATGAGCAGTATATATATTTTTATATTTCATAAAAATTACCGCCATGTTCGCCAAGATATGAGGTAAACATGCTTAAATCAAATATTAGTTTTACTGACAACAATGGTACAGCTAAGTTATTCACAATTAAAAATATATTTTACATAATGGTCAAATTGTTTTTGTTAAGATTTTTGTTTTGTTCAAAGCCTGCATCGCTGATCATCCAATCAGAACAGAGGAAAGACTGGCAACCCACAGACTATTGTTTTGAATAAGACTGCAGTACAGTTTTCAAATCAGTATGAGCGCATGCTGCTTACAGTACCTTTAAAATGGGAATAACATAGTTTTTTCCTTTAGGAAGCAGATGAAAGAGGAACCATATTTAATTATAAACCTATTGGTTATATTGGCAAAATACTACATTCACAAATGTAAATACAGTAACATGAACCTTTTTTGTACTTCCATAGTGATGTCTTTCCGACATCAAAATAATATGTGACTCAACGAACAAAAAGGCATTAAAAACTATTACTGTATATGTAGGTTGTATATTATTATTATTATTATTATTATTATTATTATTATTATAAAAGCTTAATTAGATTCAAGTTTCAAAGCATTTATTGTCATATGCACAGAATGCAAACATGTTTCTCTGTCCAATGCAATTCTGTCTTTGCTGTCCACACTGAATGCCACACAAATCTAAGATATATAAAATAAACAACAATAATTTAACAACAGGAGTTAAAAGGTATTTAAAAAAGCATGCAAAGTACTGCAGAAACAATAGAAAAAATAACCATGCATAAGTATAGACTGCACCTGAATGTGTGAGGTAGTGTGCTACATTAGCTGTTGGGCCACAATCAGCAGAGAATGGATGAAACTAACAGATGTAAACATTACATTTACATGTGCAAATGTAAAAGTGCACAAACAGAACAGAAGCAGAACAGAAAAAGAAACTTGTGCAAACAGAAAATGTAAACAGAGAAGTATCGGTGCATGAAGAAGTTCATTAATATAAACTGCTGTGAGCTGTTTGGGAGTCTGACGGCAGAGGGACAATAGTCTGGTTTAATCTGACAGAAATCCCCAAAAGAACTCTATCAGACTACCTCTCTTAAAAAAACTGAATGAAGTGTTTGTCTAAAATATGACAAAATTAGACCTATTTGTGATGAGGCTATAGATTTCCAAGTTAATTTAAGGCATTTATTTTGTGTGAATTAATTTGTGAGAATGCATGTCCTAAGTTAATGTGAATGTGCTGATTGTGGTAAAGATGGTTGTATCTTGTTTGACAGAGATGAGTCACTTCCTTCAGACAGTGTTTCCTCTATTTCATAATAACATTGGGCTTGGATGCATGAAAGATGCAACAGAGCAAAATAACCATGTAATCTCTGACTCACCTCTGGGTTTACCTTGGGCCATACAAAGTTCTACATTATGGATGGCTGTGAGTTCATGCTGGAAAACTGCGGGCCTCTTTTGATATTTTATTGTTTCGTGTTATGTGATGATGGCTAAACAAGTCCCACTTTTATTAGCCCACATTAAAACGGGCTGAGTCTGTTCTTGACACACTCCACAGTGGTAGAGGCTGCAGCAGAGCGCACCACAGCGCCATCTAGCGCCTAGTCACTGTGCTGCTTCCGCTTCCCACGGCGGCTTCATGGGATGCTGGCGGAATGTTTGAGGCGGGCTCTTCGGGACACCCAGGTGTTGGGACAACGTCCACGGGCAGCTAGTCCTTATCTGTGAGTTTTTAACACCTCAGCGTTAGCTGGAGCAGAGCCACTTGGCGCTGGGTCGCTGTGCTCTGCGGCTCGGTTTCTCTTCACTGCGGCGCTGGAGCCTAAGCGGAAGATTTTCTGTATGACTGCGATTTTACTGAACTTCACAATGAAGTCCAGCGGTTTTCTGCTGCTCCTCGCAGCTCTCACCTGTGGATTAGCGTGGGCCGACGAAAATACAGTGGAGGAGCTGCAGGTGGACACTTTGGTGAGTACAAGGCGTGCAGAGTATTACAATGTAACTACGCGCTGCTGTAGTAGGCTTATTATCATTCGATAACTCCAGGACACTTCAACTGACTATAAACTTTGTGTCCTAAGGTGAAACCAGAAACTTGTGATGTGCTTTCTGCGATGGGGGACACGCTTCAGATCCACTACACGGTGAGAACAGTGAATTATTTTAGTCCATATGTCTTTAATGTCTGTAACACCAGTCCTGCCTTTACTACTGTTGATAGTGAGACCGACCCGGCTGCTGACGAAAGCAGATGTTGGCTTCGTGGCGCTGTCTGCGTGAATCATGTGGACAGTGTTTCTGCAGTAGGATCACTGATCGTGCATTACAGAGACTTTGTGGTCGTCTGCTCATTTTTATGCAATCAGGATTGCGCATTGCACTGATTATGGTTTTATGGCCATTGCTTTGGGTGATTTGCCTCATCTCGTCTGGGATGGTCGCCCCTGCTTTGAGCTGTGGGCGGTGCAACACGTCAGCAGTAACTCCTGTCTGTGGGGCACCGGCTCAGGCTGCACGGGCTGCAGAACCTCTGCCTTTTACAAATCTAATATATGTGGATCACTCCCTGAAAAGTGATCTGTAAGTGGTTACAACTCAATTTGGACTGCAGCTTGGACATATGCTGCCACACTATGAACAGTAAAAATGTATAGAACTTTTAACTTATCTGGCTACAACTTGTTGCTTTAAAAGTCTATTGTTGTCCTTGTGGGGTGCTGTAGCCAATCCCCGCAACTAGACGTGCTAACCACTCTGCCACTCAGCACCCCTGGGCCAAAACAAGTTGAAACATTAAACTGAAACATATGGTCATAACCTGCAGTGTTTCTCAAACTTTTTACACCAAGTACCACCTCAGAAAATATCAGGCTCTCCGAGTACCACTTTCATTATAATAAACTAAAATCAGGACTGACTCAGGTCTAAACCAAAATATATAATGGGGATTGATCCAGAAAAATACATCACTAAATTAAGAATAAACCCTGCCTGAACTAGGTCTAAACCAGTACTAAACCAGGTCTAAATCAGAACAAAACCCAGGACTAAACCAGGACTAATCCATTTCTAAACCAGGTGTAAACCAGGACTAAATTACTACTAAAAAGGGACTAAACCAGGTCTTAAACAGGAATAAACCAGGTCTAAACCAGGACCAGGCATAACCAGGCCTAAACCAGATTTAAACTGGGTCAAACCAGGACTAAACCAGATCTAAACTGGGTCAAACCAGGACTAAACCAGGTCTAAACTGGGTCAAACCAGGACTAAACCGGATCTAAACTGGGTCAAACCAGGACTAAACCAGATCTAAACTGGGTCAAACCAGGACTAAACCAGATCTAAACTGGGTCAAACCAGGACTAAACCAGATCTAAACTGGATCAAACCAGGACTAAACCAGATCTAAACTGGATCAAACCAGGACTAAACCAGGTCTAAACTGGATCAAACCAGGACTAAACCAGGTCTAAACCAGTACTAAAACCAGACTGAACTGTATTAACCAAAACAAAGCAGTGATCTACACTTTACCACTGGACCAAACTGTAAATTAAATAAATGAGGCCCTGAAATGCAAAATACCTCTGAGTACCACCAGTGGGATGTGCACCACAGTTTGAGAACCACTGACTTACTATTTTATTTAGAAATGATGATTATAAATTATAGGCTTTTCAAAAATGTATCAGTCTTTCCCTCTCACACGGCTCATGAATGTTGTTTCTTTTTTTGGTCAGGGTAAATTGATGGACGGAAAAATGATCGACACCTCTCTGTCCCGGGACCCTCTTGTTGTGGAGCTCGGAAAAAAGACTGTTATTACAGGTAAATTAACACAGTCATTTGAGGTGAGCCAGATAAAGGTTGGTGGCTTGATTAGGTCACGCTCTGCAGACAACATCAGGCCATTGTGAAAGAGAAAAAAATCCTGATTGAGTTTCTTTGTGCTGCACTTATCAGGTCTGGAGCAGAGCTTGGTTGGCGTCTGTGCAGGGTAAGTGAAAAACACACATCCAGCGGGTTTTCAAAAAGCCAAAATTAATTTAAGTAAATGTGAATTAATATTATTTATCCTCCTTTTTCTGTGCAATTTTTTCTCTTTTTCAGGCAAAAGATTAAAGCCACAATACCAGCTCATCTAGCATATGGCAAAAAGGGATATCCACCAACAATACCAGGTAGTAACACCAGGCGAAAATGCAGAAAAGTGCTACACAGTTTGCCCTGGGCCAAAAGAACCAAATAAAGAAATGCAGATTTAAACAGAAAATGTTTTGTTGATGGTCAGTAAGTTCAGCTAAATTTTTGTCAAAGATTAAACACTTTTAACAAAATGTAAACACAGAAACCGTACATGCATTTAAAATACAAAAGTGTCTTTCCCATTTAGTTTTACAAGAGAGCAAAAATAAATTGTAAAAAGAAGTTTTGACTCATATGACAAAATGACCAGTTGTTGTAGTTAGGATTTTACAAATCAACTTTCATATAAATCCAGACCTGATAGTCAGCCCCATTGGGAAAAGTTAATTTATTATTAACTACATGAACATTTTGTCCTCAAATTTGATGTGTTAGAAGCAGGAAAAAGTAAGTATAGTGTTACAAGAGAGTGATGTGGCCTTGATTGCAAAACCTGGATACGTCAAAGCAGTTAGACAATAATATACTAGAAGCCATGATTTACAGTGACCTGGATCCACATCAAAAACTAAACATTTGTTTCTTTGGCAAAAATGACCCTATTTTGCAATGGTAAAAAATACTGTAAAGATCCTAGATCCAGTCAGTGTTTCTGATCCACACAAAACAGAATAATTTGACCATTGGCTTATTAATGACTTTTCCTGAAATTTTAATCAACCTAATGAGTTCTCTTGCTAACACATGAACCAATGTCACCAAAAACATAAGCTCAGCAAAAGGAAAATTCTCTTTATTTGGTGATTGACAGGTGTGAGGTTTCCCCTATACATGGGTCTTCACTTATTGAGACAAGCAGGTTGTATTTGGGCAAATACACTTGTCAGGCATAACATTATGAGCACTGACAGTTCAAGTCCTTAAAGTGGACGTGTTAGAAGCAGGAAAAATCAGAGACAGTTTGACAAGGGCTCAACAACTGCTTCAGAGCATCATCCAAAAATACTCTTGTGGGGGGTTCCTGGTCTGCAGTGGTCAGGATCTATCAAAAGTGGTCCAAGGAAGGAAGAGAGGTGAACCGGAGACAGGTGAGGGACTGGTGGTTTGATCCAACAGACGAGCTACGGTAGTTTAAATTGGACAAAGTAAAGAAGTTATCACTGGTTCTGACAGAAAGGTGTCAGAATATATGTTCAAGAGGCAAGTAGTCATAACGTTATGCCTGATCGGTGTAGTTGATCTAATAAAACATTATAAAGATGTATTGCGTTATTTTTTGTAATTTGTAATGCAATATTTAAAGAAAGTTACTTTTTTAATTGTGTGAATGCCTTTTTCTCTTTGTCTCAGGCGATGCTGCGCTGGAGTTCGAGGTGGAGGTGATCTCTGTCTCGCAGCAGACACCGTGGCAGAAAATGGTCAACGATGTGTTCCCCATTGTGTGTTTGGCTCTGGTGCCCACGCTGCTTGGTTTGGTGGGACTGTATCTGTACAAAAAGGCCAACGCCCAGAAACAGGGCAAAAAGAAAGCAAAGGACAAGAAAAGCAAGAAGAAATAAACTCGAAAAGCTATTTAAATAAAGTTTTTTTAATGTATTTTGTCCTTGTGGTTTATGAGGTTGCTTTGTTGAAAACTATATATATATATATATATATATATATATATAAAGCATCATATTAGTTTAGATATTAAGCAACCAGAAACAGCAATTAAAATATACTTTATACTTTAAGTAAGGGTCAAATGTCAATAAGTCACATAACTTGAATAATATGCCATGAGTCAGAATATACTGGTAAATACTGGACTGTTGTATTGACACAATTTCATGGGTCTAGAACAAAATTTTGTATTTCATCAGGTTAGATTACTGATTTAGGGTCATAGTCTATACTGTTTGTTCTGGAACAGCTTTATATTTTATAGTAAATGTATATTACATTAGGCCACATGAATAAATGCTTCTTAATCAAATTCCTGTTCTTTTCCCCTTATCAATAATCTGAACATAAATAGGAAAGTTTACAGCTGTTTAAACAGCTGTTACCATTTGGACTCAAGCATCATCATGGTTCAGTAGCCTATATTTTAAGGGATTGTTGTTATTTTTTCCCATTCTGTTTCCAAGTTTTAAACAACATACTTTAATATTTTCATTGGCCATTTGTATTTATTGATAAAACATTCACTGCGCGAAGCAAATTATTTCAAAATCTCACGCTCAGATAGCGGTCTACAGCTCAACGTTTTCACTACTTATATATTTTTAGAAAATAAATAAATTCTTTGTTCAGTAATTTCACGCTACAACGACAAGAAAAAAATATATAATTTATCTAAGATTTTAGGATTTATTTTAAAATTACATATTGAAAAATGTGAAGGCGGAGCGGATGTGGGATACTTGTTTCGGCCCAACCTCTTCCGGTTCTCTTTCCAGCTTCCCGTGCAACATGGTGAGTGCGGCACAGCGAAGCCCCGGCTACAGAAACACAAAAATACGTCTTAAATGCGATATAGTTCCAATTGTCTGTCCATGTCTGATATATAAAGCGATTAAAAAATACATGAGGTGTGAAATAGCCGTAAAACAATGCTTAAAGTTTTATATATTTGGCCGTGGCCTAATGCTAGCTGTTAGCATGGCTAGGTGTGCGGCTGCATGTGTTCACGAGAGCGAGCGGCCGATACTGAACCTCTACCTCTGCGTGAATTTTGACTTCTAATATCATATTTTACATTACCTTTTGCTAATGTCTAGAACGTCCATTTGGTTTATTAGTCATGAGTTAACATGAAGTAGGCAGCAGTTTGTCATAACAATTTTCCTGACGCAATAGACTGCGATTCTATTTGTCAGGAGATAAACTCGATAAAGAAAGAGAGAAGCTGGAAACTTGGCATAAACTTGTTCGATTTTACCTCTTCTGATTGTGTAGGATTTGGGCTAGTAAGAATTACAATAACATGGTTGAGGCTATGTCATTCAGTAATACATTATGGACTACCGTCAGCCTCAATATACCTATTGATTGTTTGGGGATTCTTCTACCCATATCATCTCCATTAACTAACTGAAACCTGTAAAAGTATTGTTTTTGAGGTTCCATATCTGAGGTGAAAAGTTAGGCATGTCATTAGTGTTTTTAAAGCATCAAACTGAATGTGATGTCCTGAACTAGTTAAGTCTCCCTAAACTGTCAATTAAAATTGCCTGAATGTTGGCTGGAGATGATCAAAGTGCACAGGGCTTTTGAAATGTTAATCTTAAATATCTAAATTGCTGCCACTTTTTTTCCAGACCAAGAAAAGGAGGAATAACGGTCGTGCCAAGAAGGGCCGTGGCCATGTGCAGCCCATCCGCTGCACCAACTGTGCCCGCTGTGTGCCCAAGGACAAGGCCATCAAGAAGTTCGTGATCAGGAACATCGTGGAGGCGGCTGCAGTGAGAGACATCACAGAGGCCAGCGTCTTTGAGTGTAAGAGCTCTCATCTGAATTTCACTGGATTTTATACTCCACAATGCTTCAAATGTTGTTGCAAGGGTGACAATGTCCAGAAATTTTGCTTTTAATGTTTACTACCAGTGGACATGTCACTATTTAAAAACATAGCTACAATAAGGGCCAGAAAAACAAGTTTATTCTGACAAAAACTTTTTGCTTTTCACTCAATTCTTTAAAATAATGGCAGATCATGTCCTTTCTTCAATCATAATTAGTCGCTATGCATTTAACTAAGGACAGAAAATAAAGCTAAAATATTACTTAAAAATCCAAATGACCAAAGTGGAAGTTGGAGCTCTGTTTGTTAGCATTTTAGGTTCATTCTTACCGACTTGCCTCTGTTAATATAAACAAAAACTAATTCTCCTCCTTTACATTTGCAGCTTATGGTCTGCCCAAGCTGTATGTGAAGCTGCACTACTGTGTCAGCTGCGCCATCCACAGTAAAGTGGTGAGGAACCGCTCGTGCGAGGCCAGGAAGGACAGGACTCCACCGCCCAGGTTCAGGCCCGCTGTGAGTACCAACACTTTTAATAAATATGGATACTTTTAGAAACTTTAACCAGTAACTGATGGTATTTGTTGTTGTTTTTTTCTTGCAGGCTGGTGCAGCAAGAGCTCCTCCCAAACCAATGTAAAGCAGAATTTGACATGCGCCTGAATAAAATCTTTTCGAAAACTTGGCCTGTCTTTTTGTTTTGTAAAAATTTTACTTTTATTACAATACAAAAGAACAGTTGCTTGGATCAGAATGGGTAATTGTATGTTAATAAGCAATGATTATTTTTCCAAATTGAAGGCACAAGACTGAAGATCCATGGGAAAAAAAATTGTGATGAGATAATGTATTGGCAGCTTTGAGAATGTTCGGATTTCTCTGACGCTGTTCCTTGTATTTTAGCAGTCAGCTTTACGCCAGTGGAAATTTAGATTACAATCAGATTTTAATTAAGACTATATAGAAATACTATACAAATAATTTTAAAGTAATTAGTTTTCAGTATTGGAAAAAACAAGAAAATGTTCTGTTTGTAGAGTCTGTTGCATTAGATAATTATTTTTTGAAACTTTCCTCCTTAATTGTAGTGTTCATTCACAACTCTAGTAGATAGTATAGCATTATTGTAGGCAGCCCAGGTGTTAAAAATAGTCCAGTTTCCCTCTTAATGTTGTGAATAAATGTAAAATAAAGGTTAACTCTGGGTTTTTAACACCTAGCCACCAGTCAGTTGCTTTTTTGGGAGCTCCAAAGCAAAACAAACCTAATGTAAATAAGCAAATCCTAAAAAAAAAAAAAGGTAGAGGGCAGCAGTTTTTGCACACATTTACCTTCACATTGTTGTCATAGAATAGGTTTTGATGTACTGTAACTGGATGGATTGGTGTTGTATTTATTATTAAGAGTCAGACCCAATCCATTGCATGCGGTTAATCATTGAATAGCAGGTTACAGTGCCCTGACCTCCTCTCACACTCCATTTTTTTCATTTTGGATGCTCAAAATGGTCTAATATCAGCAGCATTACTACAAAATGTGGCTCATTTACAACTAGACTATTACCAGCAATTTACCATATTAGCTTTAGATTGAAAACCATAATCATAATTAAATGTAAAACAAGATGAGCTTTGAGTATGTCATGTTTTAACAGCTGAAATACAAATACAAAGGCCTTAGACACAAGTCAAGGTTGTATTACATTTATTTTCAAATAGCAAAGTTCATCTGGCAATTATTTACAACACCTACAAGGTTTTCACATAAAATACATTTACACTGCAGATTTTATTCTTCAGCCGTACAAACATCTGCAGTCATAGAAAAGTGTCATTTTGCCACTTCAAATCTACAGTGGCTTTTTCTTTGGCTCAGAAATAAAAACAAATGGTGTTTGGACCTCAATAAATAATTTCTCTAAACCAATTTCAGTGTTAGGGGCTGTATTTCTAACGGTAATAAACATGAAATCCACTTTAGCGCAATTTTAACTGCTATTTTGAACAATTTTATGAAGAGCAAAATGAATAAAAGTATACAGATTTTTTGAGGAAAGTGTGAGTGAATGTGGTTTCTGTCTCGTTTAACAATAGATGCAGTATGTATCTTTAAAGTGGATGTCTAGAGCAGTGGTTCTCAAACTGTGGTGATGTACTACTGGTGGTACTTGGGAGTCTTTCAGAGTTTAAGTCCCGATTTACAGCCAGTTTTATTACTGGATTATTTCTGGTTTTGTCCTGGTTCTGTCCTGTTTGAGTCCTGTTCTAGTCCCTGTTTTGTCCTAATTTAGTAATGCATGTTAATCCCTACTTCATAACATTGTTTAGCTCTAGGTAAGTCCAGCTCCTTTTAGTCCATTAGGATAATATTCAGAAAGCTAGATATTTTCTGCCGTGGTACTTGGTTTGAGAAAGTTTCAGAACCCACTGGTCTAGAGAGCCAGGATTCTCAACTGGTGGGTCAGGGCCCAAAAGCAGGTCTCAAGCCCGTTCTAAGCAGGTTGTAAAGTGAAGAAAATAGGTAAAAATACAATTTCAGTCTCCAGGTATAGAGTTCGTTTATTCCTGGTTTAGTCTTTGTTTTGTTCTGGTTTAATCCTGTTTTTGTACTGATTAAGTCTTGGTTTAGTCCTATTTTTGTTAAGCTCTATAGGCTTGGTTTAGACCTGGTTCAGTCCCATGTTGGTCCTGGTTTAGTCCAGATTCAAGCTCATTTTAGTCTGTTTTAGATGGTACTTGAATGGTCAAATATTCTCTGAGGTGGTGCTTTGAGCAACACGCTTCAGAACCACTGGTCTAGTCTAACAATCTTTAGTTTTTTTAGGCCAATGTCCCAATTTGAGATACTTCTCATACAGGTATATTTAAAGCATCTATGAACAACATGTTTACGTATGTCTCTAATAAAACTAAAGTTAAAGTTTTACACCAATGAAGCCTGTAAAGTGCCACTCAAAACTAGAGCCATTCAGCAGCAGACCAAACACATTTAATCTTTATAACTTTAGTGATAAATAAATTAGGAGATTCATTAAATATCTAAACATCTATACTTTTGGTAAATTAATAGCATATTAGTAATAGTTGTTCAGTAAAATCACTATAGTTTAATGTATTTCTCATATAGATAATTATTGTGATCAAAGGACAAGACCCAAGAGTGGCAGTGATATCAACAACTTACCCATTGAGAAAAATAGGTCTTAGGAGAAATTTGCAGATCGAGTACTTCTACAAAACTGTTTAATAATCATAGTTTTCTGGCAGGTTATCAGTGCAACAAAAGCGATCATAGAAAACAACAGATACTTTGCTAAAACACGGCATTCGCGCACACATAAAGGCCTTCATTTTTACTTCAGAAAATATCACGATAAAGCAACATTCAAACAGAAACTCAGTCGCGGTAAAAAGTGCATTTTCAGTGGACAATGTTACCAACACGCTACCGGCTTTTAAGTTTGGTCTGCACTTCATTTCGTTCAATAAAGCTTTTTCATTTGTGCACAACTATGCAATGGGTTATAACTCTACTCAAATAATTGGGGAAAAAGTGCTTTCATAACAAGGCATGAAGACTTTTAAAAGATTTCATTATAGGGACGTCATGTTTTCTTTAGTAGTAGTAAAGTGCAGAGAGTTTTGGATAATGGAAAACAGTCATGAAACGTGTTAAAATACTAGTTCATAGGGTGCAAGTTTTGTTTTTTTTGTTTTTTTTTAGAGCAAGGCACATTCAGGAAAAAGCACTGACGCTTGATCTACTGCAATGCATTGGATTAAAGTGCATACTAACTATACATTGTTTATTTATTTTTTTATCATTCAAGCATTAGGTGTTATATAGGAGCTTTTTTAGACTGGGGTACCCTCACACACCGGCCATATTATCAGGTACATCTGTGCTAAAAATGCTTCTTTGTGCAAATACTGTATCTAGCAAGCCAAGACAAATCTGCTGAAGTTCAAACCGAGTATCAGAATGAACAAGGCATAGTTGTTGGTCTGACTATTTCAGAAACTGCTAATCAACTGGGATTTTCACTCACATACCCTTCTCTAGGGTTTACAGAGAATGGTTTGAAAAAGAGAAAGTATCCAGTGAGTAGCAGTTCTGTGGGCACTTGACTTTATCAGACCAGGGCACATTTTTCAGCCTTAGCTGACAATAGCGGGTAGATACTCGTAGCCTGGCCAGCCAGACTAACTCCTTTAATATTATATGCAAAGAAGTTAGTTTGGTCTCCCTCCTCTTGAGTTTCATTTCTATGGGCGGAACAATCACAGGCGGAGTAAGCAATCAGAGAAACAAAGGGCAGGTTATAAGCAAAGCGCTGCTGACCTGTATCCAAAATAAACATGGTGCTTATGAATTGTTGCTGGTTTTGCCAGAATACGTGATATTATTAGCAACACTGTACTTATTTCTGAATGGGGAAAGTAGCAGAAGCCAGTTGTACAAAGGCAAAGTTGTTTTTGTCAGAGAAGTCAAAAATTTCTCTCTGTATAAGCTAGCTCCATCTTGGTTGCTTTGGATAGGAGATTATCTTCTACTTTTGTAAGAAAAATGTCTGTAATAGGCCTATATCAAGTCGATTGGAAACAGCCCCCTTTGGCTGAGAATCCATACCTTCCTCCTGGGGCTGGGTGGCCAGGCACTCCATTTAGAAGCGTTAGAACAGGTGTACCTGATATAGTGGCCAATTTGTGTTCAATAAATAGTGCATGCCATTCACTTAACCTGTGCAAACCAAACTTAGGCAGGTCTCAGCTCTGTGTTACATTACCTCTCTACAGTAAGAAACGCTCTCTCTCCACCTCAGTCAACAATGTGCTCACCGCGGACGATGTGTGAAGAAAACTCGTAGCGATCCTGACATCGGTGGCCACAAATGTTACACTCGAAGGGCTGTCTAAAACCGTGGCAGCCCATGTGGATGGTAAACATGACGTGATCCAGAAACAGCACACGGCAATGATCACACCGGAAAGACTTCACAGCTCGACCCTCGCCATCCACAACACGGAAAGTCTCCCTGGAGGTGGAGGAGGGGGCTGTGGGGGAGCTGGACGTCGGGACAGGGGTTGCGACTGGAGCTCCAGTGTGGCCACCGTCTTCTCTGTCCACATCCCGGTCTTTGATGTGGATAAGCTTAACAGGAAATGATGCCTGGGTATGGTTAGAGTGGACGAGATGATGGATGTTGTGATTCTGTATGGCAGTAGCTGAAGCAGTACTGTTGCACGGTTCGTCCGGCATGCTTTCAGTATCAGTTGAATCCTGGCAGCCATTACTAGGTGAAGGTGCGTGACTTTGAGTGGCAGGTAGATCCTCGTGACCCTCTCCTGCCTCACGTCCCATTTCGACAGCAGCCCCAAGCCCTGTGCAGTCCAACCTTGGACCTAAAGCTATAGGACCAGTGCTGTGGATTGGTCTAAGTTCGGTCAAACACGGTTGGTGATTGGAGGGAATATGGTTTGGTCGCATGGTGCTTCCTCCGTTTCCCGCTACACCTGTAAATTCTCCTCCCACACCGGTGAAGTGTGAGGGTTTCAGGTCCACGGGGTGTATATCACTCTCTTTATCCAAACCAGAGCTGAGCTCATAAGGTGCATCTGTGAAGTTTAGGCGAATTTGCTTCTGTCCTGTTAAAAAAAAAAAAAAGTGATGCTAGATGAGTGATGGTCAAAAGTCTCTCAGATTTCTCTCAAAGACGCATTCTTCAGAATTAAATTGGAACAGACTTGATAGTCTGATTAAGGGGAAAAATATTAGCTTATCCATCCTCATTCTCTCTCTAAGCCAGCTTCAATTGGGAAACTGTTAGATAGAAATACAGTGGATGGGAGGGGTTATTATAGACCCATTTTATTTTGCTACAGAATGAATGGGACTTGTTGGCCAGGCTAGAAAAACATAAAGGTGAAAAAAGTTAAGAGATTAAAATTAAGTAAACCACATCTAATATACTAATAATAGTTCATGTTAAAAAAATTGGAGAAATTATATATTCAACCAAACTACACTTAAGTACTCTATTAACTCCACTGTGAAAGGTATTAAATTAAACCATAACAAATTCCCCATGGCCTCACAAGCTTATAGTTTAATTAGTCAAATTATATAACCTCTGTGTGGGCTCACCACCCGCAGAGGTAAACGTAGGGGACCCGTGCTATGTGGATCAGGAAGCAGTCGAAGGCAGGTGCCTCGAAGACCCGGTCCCCGGACACAGCTTCTAGCTGTAGGGACATGGAATGTCAACTCACTGAGGGGGGGGGGGTCTCTTACTGTTGTTTGTGCCTATGGGCCAAATAGCAGTACAGAGTACCCGGCCTTCTTGGAGTCCCTGGGAGAGGTACTGGAAGGCGCACTGACTGGGGACTCCATTGTTTTGCTGGGAGACTTCAACGCTCACGTGGGCAGCGACAGTGACACCTGGAGGGGTGTGACTGGGAAGAATGGCCTCCCCGATCTGAACCCGAGTGGTGTTTTGTTATTGGACTTCTGTGCTAGTCACAGTTTGTCCATAACAAACACCATGTTCGAGCACAGGGGTGTCCATCAGTGCACATTGCACCAAAACACTCTAGGCCGGAGGTCGATGATCGACTTTGTAGTCGTGTCATCTGACCTTCGACTGTGTGTTTTGGACACTCGGGTGAAGAGAGGGTCTGAGCTGTCAACCGATCACCACCTGGTGGTGAGTTGGATCCGCTGGCGGGGAAGGAGGCCGGACAGACTCGGCAGGCCTAAACGTGTTGTGAGGGTCTGTTGGGAACGTCTGGCTGAGCCCTCTGTCAGAGGGGTCTTCAACTCCCACCTCCGGGAGAGCTTTGACCAGATCCCGAGGGAGGCTGGAGACATGGAGTCTGAGTGGACCATGTTCTCCACCTCTATTGTCAATGCGGCCGTTCGGAGCTGTGGTCGCAAGGTCTCTGGTGCCTGTCGTGGCGGCAATCCCCGAACCCAGTGGTGGACACTGGAAGTAAGGGATGCCGTCAGGCTGAAGGAGTCCTATCGAGCCTGGTTAGCTCGTGGGACTCCTGAGGCAGCTGATGGGTACCGGCAGGCCAAGCGTGCTGCAGCCCGAGCGGTTGTGGAGGCAAAAACTCGGGTCTGGGAAAAGTTCGGGGAGGCCATGGGGGAGGACTATCGGTTGGCTTCAAAAAAATTCTGGCAAACCGTCCGCCGCCTCAGGAGGGGGAAGCAGTTCTTCACCAACACTGTTTACAGTGGAGGTGGGGAGCTGTTGACCTCGACTGGGGATGTTGTCGGGCGGTGGAAGGAATAATTTGAGGAATATTTCTCCTCAATCCCACCGATACGCCTTCTGTTGAGGAAGCAGAGGCTGGGAACTCAGAGGTGGATTCGTCCATCACTCAAGCTGAAGTCACTGAGGTGGTTAAAAAGCTCCTCGGTGGCAAGGCTCCGGGGGTGGATGAGATCCGTCCTGAGTACCTCAAGTCCCTGGATGTTGTGGGGCTGTCATGGCTGACACATCTTTGAAACATTACGTGGCAGTTGGGGACAGTACCTCTGGACTGGCAGACCGGGGTGGTGGTCCCTCTTTTTAAGAAGGGGGACCGGAGGGTGTGTTCCTCTACAGGGGGATCACACTCCTCAGCCTCCCTGGGAAAGTCTATTCCAGGGTACTGGAGAGGAGAATTCGGCCGATAGTCGAACCTCAGATTCAGGAGGAACAGTGTGGTTTTCGTCCTGGCCGTGGAACAGTGGACCAGCTCTTTACCCTCTATCGGGTACTCGAGGGTTCATGGGAGTTTGCCCATCCAGTCCACATGTGTTTGGTGGATTTGGAGAAAGCGTTCGACCGTGTCCCTCGTGGTGTCCTGTGGGGGGTGCTCTGGGAGTATGGGGTCCGGGGCCCTTTGCTAAGGGCTGTCTGGTCCCTGTACAACTGGAGCAGGAGCTTGGTCCGCATTGCTGGTTGTAAGTCAGACCTGTTCCCAGTGCATGTTGGACTCTGGCAGGGCTGCCCTTTGTCACCGGTTCTGTTCATTATTTTCATGGACAGAAATTCTAGGCGCAGCCAGGGGCCGGAGGGAGTCTGGTTTGGGAACCACAGAATTTCATCTCTGCTTTTTGCGGATGATGTTGTCCTGTTGGCTTCATCAAACCAGGACCTTCAGTGTGCAATGGGGCTGTTTGCAGCCGAGTGTGAAGCGGCTGGGATGAGAATCAGCACCTCCAAGTCCGAGGCCATGGTTCACGACCGGAAAAAGGTGGTTTGCCCTCTCCAGGTTGGAGGAGAGTTCCTGCCTCAAGTGGAGGAGTTTAAGTATCTTGGGGTCTTGTTCACGAGTGAGGGAAGAATGGAGCGTGAGATCGACAGGCAGATCAGTGCAGCGTCTGCAGTAATGCGGTCATTGTATCGGTCTGTTGTGGTAAAAAAGGAGCTGAGCCGAAAGGCAAAGCTCTCGATTTACCGGTCAATCTACGTTTCTACCCTCACCTATGGTCATGAGGTTTGGGTCATGACTGAAAGGACAAGATCCTGGATACAAGCGGCCGAAATGAGTTTCCTCCGCAGGGTGGCTGGGCGCTCCCTTAGAGATAGGGTGAGGAGCTCTGTCACCCAGGAGGAGCTCGGAGTAGAGCCGCTGCTCCTCCACATTGAGAGGAGTCAGTTGAGGTGGCTCGGGCATCTGCCTCGTGGTCGCCTCCCTGGGGAGGTGTTCCGGGCATGTCCCACTGGGCTGAGGCCCCGGGGAAGACCTAGGACACGCTGGAGGGACTACGTCTCTCGGCTGGCCTGGGAACGCCTTGGGGTCTGTGGAGAGGGAAGTCTGGGCATCTTTGCTTAGACTGCTGCCTCCGCGACCCGGCCCCGGATAAGCGGAAGAAGATGTATGTACAAATTCCCCATGGCCTCACAAGCTTATAGTTTAATTAGTCAAATTATATAACTTCATATAAAACTCATTAGAGTCAGAACGCTCACCTAGAAATTTTTGTGGTGTCGATCTTTTGCGTTTGGTGATGCTATTGGCAAGTCGATCAATGAACGTCATTTTGTCCGAGGATGGCTGCAGCAGAGCGTCTGGTATAAACTCCAGATCTTTAATATCCTCGCCTGCACCAACAGGACAAAGAGTTGATTTTAGTACATGAACTTATATTTGAGGCCATAGCTAGACTTTGTATATTATTTTCAGAAGTAGACATTCACATTAATACATTAGCAGTATAAAACCCACACCTTGATTCAGTGCCTTAGTTGCATGCTGTGAATCCATGCTTTGTAAATAGCTGTGGCAGCGTTCACGATGCTCCTCGAGTGTGCTTTGCTGTTTATAACTACGGCCACAGTAACTGCATTTATATGGCTTCCCCACAGTCGGGGATGACACTAGAAGAATTGAGAGACATCGTAATAATAGTTTAAACAAAAGTCTGTATAAATACACCATATGTAATTTAGTATATCGTTTGAAATGTTCCTACCTGCATGAGTTCGAAGGTGACCAGTGAGTGCATCACGTCTTCGACAGGCATAACTACAAAAAGGACATTTAAAGGGCTTTTCACCTGAGTGAAGCTTGATGTGACGGAGAAGATTGCCCTTTTGCGTAAACGAGGCTCCACACTGATTACACTGGAACGGCCGCTCACCTGTAAAACAAGGAAATCCTTAGCTAAATTGTAGTACAGACTGCAACCCATCTATTCAAAACTGTTTTTGCAAGGTTTTGTGTTTTTCAGATCACTAAAGCATCACTGACCCGTATGACTGCGTTTGTGCACCATGAGGACATTAGGTCCAATACAGATCATCCCACAAATGTCACACTTGAGTTTTCCATTGGGCAGACGAGTGGCTCCTGTTGGTAAAGTTTCAGGATTGGTGAGCTCTCTGTAGCATCCAACAGCTTCAGATCCTTGCTCGGCACCTGCTTCCTCTACTCGCTCCCCTCTTTCATCCTCAATACTGCGGCCAGGCTCCTCATCACTGTACAACTCCACCTTAATAGAGTTGGCTGCAAAGGAAGAAGAGCAAACAAGTGTATATGACAAATGTGTTACTGATTATTGTATCAAATCAATTTAAACATTGATTTTGTCATTGTTTTTCCTTCTAATAGGTCATAGAAGCAAAGTAATCTTAAATAATATTTACATTTACCGTTGTGCGCATGTGTAGGAGAGGTCTCCTTGCTGTTGGGTGTGCTCACAGTTGGACCTCCAAGAGTCTCAGAAAAATCTCTTTCGATTGAAGAATCTCCACTTGCTGACAATAACAAACGTAATCTCTTAACTTTCTTTAAGTTCAATCAAAAGCTGAATATAACTATAAACTTTTGTTAAAAGTTGATTTACCTGATATAAAAGATCGACCATTGCAGTCATCAGCATCCATACTAGGTTGATTACTAAAATATGTAGAAAATTTACAAAGGCAAATTTGACTTAGCTGTCAAATACACACAAATGCACTCTTGTAAAAAGCATAAATGAAGGGTTCAGTTTAAAACGTATAATGTCAACTAAAGAAGCTTAAAATATTATTAATAATAATTTCATTTCCTGCTAACAACCAGCGTGGCTGAATAATTTATTAGTGCTGATTACGTTTGATGACAAGATAGTGGCCAACCAATCTCACCTTAGTCAGAAATGACTTGGGAATGTGTCACAATCCTGTCACTCATTCCAGGGTTAAACCATTCATTAGAATCAGTTGATGGCCCTGTCACTGCCACAGAAAGATACAGAAACGCTGGTGTTACTGAATTTGCGGATTGGCCTTGTATGCTAACATTAGCCTACTGCGTTTAAAGTAAACATTTGCTAGCCAAGTTAGCACTAACCAAGTCAACACTAATTTAGCATCAGTTTAGCTACTTAAAATATACAAATTGCGCCAAACAAACTTCTCAGCGTTTACCAGCTAATCAATTATTAAGTATCCTTCAATAAACTGTGATTAAACAAAAAATACAGATAAAAACATCAGCGGTATTTAAGGCGACGTCTTATTTAACACTAGCATAACAAACCGTTAGCCCTGGGCACCACAACCGCGGTTGCTATGGCAGCCACCACCTCCCAGAATGCTAACAGGCTAGCGGCTAACGGTAGCTTCTAGGTTTGATCTCCAAAGAAAATTTGTTTTACGTTCACACATTACCAGTGACACCGACATATTTACGTGTTTTTTTTTTAGATTAAATGTTTACATGGGTATATTGTCTTCGTCCAATCGCGTCTGCCCTGTTTTGAAGAGGCTTTTCAAAAATTTAATCTGTCTGATTTTGACGGCAACATTTCCCGGTAGTGTTACCCCAGTTCAAGCATTTCCGGTTGAGACAAAAAGCTATTTTATACGCAGTGAACTATCAGAAAATATTGTGCGTTTATAATTCTAATAAGTTAACATGCCGCTATTAATTTAAATATAATTCAGAGGAGACATTTGTTATATGTCTGTCTGGAACACTGACAATCATTGCTCAACCTCTCATGTGATAGTAATTTTTATTTTTTTTAAATTTCTATTTAATTTGTACGCTTGATTTTTTAATTATAATTAATACATTGGAATAGTAAAATCATTTAAGATACACGCAAAGTACTACTGGAAATTGTCTGCCGAAGGTCACTCACTCTGGAAAAGTCACCAGAAAGACACTGACCCCTACAGTACAGAGAGGCGGTGTTATGCCTAGTTCTGCCTGCCTACAGAGATTTGTACTGCGTATAAAGAGTTATATTTTGGGGGGAAATGCATATCATCTTTAGTGTTTCTCCTTAACACTAGAATTTTCACAGAATTATTTAGACTGATGACTGAGATGATTGATAGGTCAGTGACAGTGTATGGGCCCTGATAGCACAGATCCTAGAGCTTGTTATGAAAATAAAGTATCTCTGCTAATTTTTGTATGCCTTGGGTTGTTTAAGTTTTAGCAAAATATTTTAAATGTTTTACGTTTACAAGCTGTGCTGTTTATAAAATCACATTTAACATCTAATGCGAGGGGATGCAAATCCCTGCATAGCACCGGGGAACCAGGGTATTTTCTGACGTGTGGCATGTTTTTTACGACGGTGTGCTGCTTACACAATGACAATTTCCGTCACTTTGACTTGCGATTCGTAAGCGCGTAGAACACACTTTTTGTTTTCTTTTTTGTGAGAACTTCAAAAATATATCTTTACAAATTACTGTTTGATACTGGCTTGTATAGTAAATACAAGCAGATGTAGATTTCGGGGCGAAGTACAAGGTGTACTTGTAGAGGTTAAACTCAGAAGTTTCACTCGAGGCCCAGCTCCGAAAAGTTTGTTGTTGTCACGTGACTCAACACGAATGTGGCGATAAAAGTTATAGATTGTAAAGCTAAGTCGCGTCTTATATTTTCTAAACACATTGTACGTAGATTTTTCCTCCACAATGCCTCAACCGAAATATCGAAAGATTGCTGTGATAGGATACAGGTCTGTAGGTGAGTACCGCACACGGGGCACGGCTAACACTGAGCTAATGGCTAGCATGCTAACGTTATGGCTTTGTTTTCCTTCTGAGTGAATCTTACTGCCACTAAAACGCCACCATACGTTTGTTCCATATCAGTACAACGTGTTTATTTAGTTAACATATACTAAAGCACGACACTATATACATACAACTCCACAGCCATTTGTTGATCGTGCATCAGTTCTGTGAAAATAAGTTGCTACCGAGTACGTCGTGTTTTAAACACTATGGCCGAAAACATGTGGTGCTCCACTTAAAGTTGGTGTAAAAAATAATTATTAACAACCCCATCTCCCTCCTTATTACCAAATCCCTTATAATATGTGTATAGACGATTTTTTCTGCTTTCTGGTAATAATATGTCTCTGGTTGCCTTCAGGAAAGTCCTCTCTGACAATACAGTTTGTGGAAGGACAGTTTGTTGACTCCTATGACCCCACTATTGAAAATAGTAAGTTTCTTTACTATTCGTTATGTTGTAGTTTTGAGTTTAAGCTAATGTATTTTTACTTTCCACAGCCTTTAATAAAATGGTCAGTGTAAATGGTCAAGACTTTAATCTTCAACTGGTCGATACAGCTGGACAAGTAAGTTGCTAGTCAAATCTCAATCTGGAAATCTGGAGTTATTTTTGTACCGGTGATTGTTTTGTATCCGCTCTCTCTTTCTCTGTGTACAGGATGAATACTCCATTTTTCCACAGTCTCACTCAATGGACATCCATGGCTATGTCCTTGTTTATTCAGTGACTTCAATGAAAAGGTAAATGGGATTGATTTATGTTTTTGATCTTCGTTACTTGGACTGCAATATTAAAGATTGTAAGCATATAAAAGTCTTGCTAATCCTTACATTGCAATCTTCATATACAGTAAGGGTTTTATAATTCACTTGGACCATACAGATGGCACTTTGTAGTTAGGAAATATTATCTGATATTATGTGCTTATTGGGGAACAAATCCAGCCACAAGGGGTCACAAGTCATTGTACCCTACTTGTCTGAATAAATGGAGAAGATTGCCTCAGGAAGGGCATTCAGTGTAAAACCTGTGCGAAAATGTGTGAACCTGCACACTAGGATGCAGATGATTTGCTGTCAAGACCCCAGAAAGGAAAAGTCAAAAGCAAAGATGTTTTTAATCCAATATGATCCAGTAACAGGTTAATGACACCCCTAACATTTGTAGGGCTGCAACTAACGATTATTTTGATAATTGATTAATCTGTCGATTACTTTTTCGATTAGTCGATTAATAATCAGATAGAGAAGCGGGAGTAAAATGGTTAAAAACTCAAGGTGTTTTATAGTTTTTGTTAAAAATTGGTGATAATGCTACCCAAAATCAAATTAAATCAGAAATTAAGCTACAAGCATGCTTCTTGAAGATGTTTATATAGAGCATATATACACTAAAAATCATCTGTAATACATATATGATATTTTTAATCAAAAACACAAAATAAGTTTTTAACTGTTTAAAAGGTAAAAAAAAAACTTCTCACAGAACATGGCATGTGTCAGAGTCTATTAAATATCCCAGTTGGCGATTATTTCAATAATCGATTATAATCGATTAAGCCGATTAGTTGTTGCAGTCCTAAACATTTGCATACCGGTGTATGAAAACTATGTTTACAATGTTTTTGTCCAGTTTCGAAGTTGTACAGAAACTACACGACAAGCTGCTAGACATGGTTGGAAAAATTCAGTAAGTTTCCTTAAAAACTAAATGTAATTTTTAAATGTTGTCATGTACATTTACACGCTCTCTTTGTTATATTTAAGGGTTCCAACTGTCCTTGTTGGGAACAAAAAAGATCTTCACATGGAAAGGTACATTTTGAATATAGCCTGTGTTGCAAAATAAATTATATTTTATACTCTATCAAAGAGTTGTGTGTGTTAACATTCTAAGTCACTTTTGTTTTGCCTGTTCATAGGGTAATCAAGCCAGATGAGGGAAAGAAACTTGCTGAATCCTGGGGAGCTGCTTTTATGGAGTCATCTGCCAAGGAAAATGAGGTAATGTCTGCTATCTCTTACTACATAATACTACTGAAGTCTGGCCAGCCATCCTAACAGCAGAGCAGCACTTGCGGTTTGAGTATTCATCAGTGAGCACATGACATCGCTGAGGGCGTTTACATGCGCTTGAGTATCCCGGTTATGACAGTATTTGAGATATTAAGTTTACATCTGCTCAGAGAAACCAGGATACTCATATCCCTGTAGACGTGACAAAATATAGTATCCTGGATATTTAGGGGAGAACTGTGGAAAAGTTATTAACACATTTCTAGTGACAGAGAGAGACAGAAAAATATCAAAATAAACATGTAGTAAAGACAGTAGATCGCTATAACAGCAGCAGTGCAAGACGTAGACATAAAGAGTGGAAAAAATCTGTAGTTTAGTTCAAGAGCAGCAGAGATACGGCCACTGCAACCAGCACTGGGCATAAAGGTGGCAACATTGCTTAACAGACTGTGCCACTTTGATGAATATTAGAGATTAGGAGTTTTGAGAGCTCAGGTACAAGTTACTGTCACTGTGGGAAAGTTGAGGCTTGTGCGTCTCTGGAGTTGGCACATGCTCAGTACGCCAGGTGAGTTCAGAGATCAGGATACTGCGTTTTTATGCCACATATCCAGGTTACGATCAGGGTTTTCCAGACTGAGCATCCTGGTTTCTCATAACCAGGATACTGGCTAATCCTGGCTCCTGGATACTGAATTCAGGATACTGTATTTGTTTGCACAAAGACAAAACTGGGATACCTAAAAAAAAACACACACAAAAAACAAACAATCATAACCGGGATACTCACGTGCATGTAAACACACCCATTGCTTATATCCCTGCATAGGTTTGATGCACCTGCAAGGCACTGTCCGAAAAGTGAATGTGCCACAGGCACAAATTGCAGATCACCCGTTAGGATCGCGGTTGTGTTGATGGATTCATAAGATCAACTGTAACAACATCAGAGCACATTTACAAGTAAAAGTTTTAAATAAAGTTATGGATAATTAGGGATGCACCGATGACACTTTTTTTCAAACCGATACGAGTACTTCCTTTTGAATACTTGCCGATACCAAGTACCGATACGAGTACTTATATAGGGGTTACATCATAGTTTATACAGTTACACTACTATATCTCATTCATTCTATACCGCGTTGTCTTTTTGCCGTCTATTCCTGCTCTGTGTTGCTAAGTTATTTTTACAACAGAGTGGTTTGAACACAACTAAAATTTGCTCAACATGGACATGTTATTTGAAAATTTAGATTCTCCTCTATTCAGTCACTAAAATTGATGTAAAAGACAGATTGAGCATCTGAGCATAACCAGTGGAGATTCGCCAAGACATACAGCAGCTAACACAATTAGCAACTATACTCCTTATGTCTTATTAGACAACAACTGCTTCAGACTCTGCGCTGTTATCATTTTTGGGACAATTAGGACAACAGAAGGACTACAAAAGGACAACTCCTTAAGTTTTAGTCACATATGATTTGGGATGTCTGGTTAAGCATAATGTAGAGTCAGCTTTGCTTTTATCTCTATACAGTTCACTTTGAAATCCTTCTGCACGTCTCTCACTGCTCAGCTGAGAGGTGAAGGTCACGTGGCAGCGCTGTAAAGTGGTATCAGTTGTTGGTATCAGTCCACTTTTATGAATAAGAGTACGAGTACATGGTATTGGTACCGATACCTGATACCAGTATCAGTATACCTATGGATAATGCCTAACCTGGCCCCACACAGCGAGTCCCATAATAAAATAAACTGCATGTTTGATGAGGGACCACACTAAACTGGAAGCAGATCTGTGCAATGTAGTAACAAGCAACTTATGTGCCAGTACCCAGTGGTGAAATGTAACGAAGTAAAAGTACTTAGTTACTTTACTTAAGTACAATTTTTCATGTATCTGTACTTTACTTGAGTCAAGGGGTACATTATAAATTGATTTGAAGTAAAAAGTATTATTATTATTATTATTATTATTATTTTTTTGTCTTATTTTATTTTATTGGGAGACAAGTAAGTTACCATTAGACCCAAACAATGAGTATAGGGTCCCAGATTTTTTTCAACAAATATATCAAATTATTACAAAAAATAACATATTAAGAAAAACAAAAAAGAAATAAACAAAAAAAAAAAAAAGTGGGGGATAAATGTGTAAAAAAAAAAAAAAAAAAAAACACATTGCCATCGTCAAACCCTATAGAAAACAACCAGCTAATTACTTTGTTTAATATTATTTGTAATAATATGTTATTATAATTATGTATCTCCAGTGCATAAGACATGAGACATGACACACACAGCTTGACATCCACACCCTGTTCCCGCCAGAATCACCAGCCAACCAGCGTTTCAACCAGCCATAACCCAGCCAACAGAATTCTTTAATATAATCTACAATCAAAAAAATATATTTTAGTTTCATGCATAGAGAGGAATCAGTCCAACACAGAGAAGTATATCTCTGTGCATGTGGTGTCCCATCATGCAAAACATGCAACTTTTCCAAATGACTAATTTTCTTTCTTAATCAATCATGTTGAGCAACACAAATTGGGGCCCAACCTCCGAAGCCAAGATATAGTAGAGAGATAGAGTTTTGGTTTAAAATTGTTAGTTTTTGCCGTGTAGAACAGTTTGAAAAATATACCACCAAGGAAACAGAGAAACAGTTGGTTCAGACTGGGCTCGAATGGAAGAGGGTTCTAATCTAGACCCTTTACCTAACTACGAAAGTGAATGGGTTTGGCTGGTCAGGCCAAAATAATAAAGAGATAATAGAGAGAATTATTATCCTTTATTTTACTATAGTCATTGGTGAATTGTAATTTTTAACCTGCACTCACCTCTTCACTGTGTTCATTGATACAGACTGCTGTGGAGGTTTTCAAACGGATTATTTTAGAGATGGAAAAGGCGGATGGAAACGCACCCTCGGAGGAGAAGAAGTGTGCTGTAATGTAAAAGTCTATACCCTGGACATCATCAGGTTAATTTTGCTGGAGACAGGAGGCACAACGTCACCAGCTCGCAATATTGTGACCTCACAGACACCCAGATGCTGCAGTGAAAAACCTTCTCCATTTATTTTGTTATAGACATCCTCTCAGGCAGTCGAGAAACTATCCTGTTAATTGTGATAAACAGGTTAATTCTTTGTTTTAAGGTGAAACAAACCATCAAGTTTAGAAAGTGTTTGGTCTGGCATAGCTGTGATTATCAGCCGAATGCTCAAACATTTTTGTCCTCATTAAAACAATACAATGTACAAGATATAAAGCTACATTTGAAGACATTATTTCATTATTCTTAGTGATATAAATCACATTGCATAAATGTGTTGTAGAATGTCACTGATTTCTTTAAACACCAGCACATTTTCTTGTGCTGCTTTTTTGACAAAGTTCAAAAGCCCCCTTCATTATGTTTTGTGTTAGTGTCATTATTAATTGTAAAAAGCTCTTAGTTTGTAGACAACCTTAAAAGAAATTTGGTATAGGATTAAAATATTTCTTGTGCATTAATTATAGCCATGGGATAAAATTGGTGTAATAGAAACTGCTACATGTTGATGAGTGATAATGGTTTGAATTTTGCTTAGTTTATAGGCATTCACTGGCCACTTTATTAATTACAACTGTTCTAATGCTTCTAAATGCAATACATGGTTGTATAAACATTTCTCATGTGCGGTGGCAGAGCAAGGAGTTTGTGAGATCGATCCTTGGGCCTTTACACGATCACTTTGGATGAGTCTGGTGCACGTCTTCCCCCGTGTTACTGTGGGTTCTCTGCGGCTTCCTCTCATCGTCCAAAGGCAAGCTCGTGTTAGGAGAATTGGTGACTCTAAATTGTCCCTAGTGTAGCCATTCCCAAAGTGAAGACTGTCGTGGCCCCCTTACGTTTCCAAAAATCCCCCACAGACTCCCAAATATAGAACTTCACTCTATTCAAAAAACATATCTTTTTTTTCTCCACATCTATAAAAACGTTACAAAAAACACTAACTGCTGGCTAAAAACAATAACTATGTGGAAAATTGCGATATTTTAAAATATGGCTTACTTTTCTGACATAGTAATTCACTTAAAACTAAAATGTAAATCAGAACAGCATCAAACTCAAAACTTAACATAGACTAAAGCAGGAATAGAACAAGGCTACATTTTGTCTAAATTACCACTAAAACTGGACTTTTAAAAACATTTCTATTAACAGTTTAACATTTCTATATTCCAACACATTTTCTTTTAAGACTCTGGTAGGAAAATGATTTTTAGTGTAAATCTCTGACCACACCGTTATTGCGATATATTTAGATTATTGCAGTACGAATATTGCATTTGCAGATATTGCAAAAACAACAATTTTGAGATATTTTGTTCAGTTCTACAAAAAGTAATTCGTTTAAAACTCAATTTCTTTTTCATGTACATAATATAGACAGCATCTGGCAGCCCCCTGCCATGCTTTCGCGGCTCCCCAGGGGGCCCCAGACCCCACTTTGGGAACCACTGCCCTAGAGAATAAATGTGAGAGTGAACGGTTGTCTGTCTGTATAAGGCTCTCTACTCAGTGGCCCCTGTCCAGGTTGTACCCCGCCTATGGTCCGCTGTAACTTCTAACAGGAATAAGTGGAAAATGATAAATGAATGGAAGTCTCATCCCTAAATCCACTGCAAGTTGCTTTTATGTGATTGGCTGATTTGATATTTTGTTTAAGAAGCATTAAAACTGGTGTACCTAATTCAGTGGCCAGTTAGTGTTGGTAAAGATTGTGACCACCACATTGAGAATTGTGGAGTGCCAAGTTAGCACGGAATTAGCCTTAAATTTAATTCAGGATTTGTTGTTGATGTAGACTGAAACCAAACCAGTGTAACCTGCAGACCCATTGTATTCTCATAACGTGGATTTGACATTTGTCGGACACGTAAAAATCGAGTTGACAAATAGTTTTTCTTAGTGACTTTACAAAGAGACGATTGGATTTCCTTTAATTCTGTTCTTGTACCTTTTTAATAGGTAAACCTTTTGTGCTTTGCTGGGTTAGTATTTGATGATTGATGGTGGTTGAAACAGAAGCTGGTGGTGCTGTGTCTTGTGCCTTACAGGTCCTTCCTTATATTAATTATTTCCTTCACGATTTAAGGTGCCCCCCCGAAGTTTTTTTTTTTTTTTTTTTTTTCCTTTTCTCTTCTGTTGATGACAGTTGATCCCATAGGTAGAAATGTTTGTGTTTTCTCACACAAACACATTTTAAAGTCCTGTGCCGGTCAATGTTAATGCAGAAATCTTGCTGTAAACAGTTTTGTATATAAATAAAATTGTTACTCATTTTATGTTGTCATGTTTTTTGTTGATCATATACAATTCTTCCATGAAGGTTCACATGAATAAGAAATGTATTGGATATTGGGGAAAAAAAGACTTGTATTATGCTATAAAAATAGTTTATTTTTTAACATTTATGTATGTATTTGTTGTAAAATGGACAAGTAAATAAGTGAGGTCCCTAGATCAGTGGTTCTCAATCTGTGGTCTGGGTACTGCTGGTGGTACTCAGGCCTCATCTGGTGGCACTGAAAAGTCGTTTGCAGTTCAAGTCCAGATTTTGTTTAGAGGCAATTTTATTAATGTAATAGTCCTACCTTTGTTGAGGTTTAGTCCTGGTTAAAACCTGTTTTTGACCTAATAAGACCTGGTTTAACCTTATTTTAGTCCTGGTTAAGAACTGTTTTTAACCTGTTTTTCTAAGACCTGGTTTAGTTTTAATTTAATCCTGGTCTATTTCTAGTTAAGACCTATCTATTTCCTTTTTTTCTATTAGGACCTGGTGTTGTATTTAGTTTAGTAAGATTTGTCGAGATTTAGACCTGGTTCAGTCCTAGGTTAGGCCTGGTACCATTAAAGCTGATTACTTTGAAAGTATTTTCTGAGCTGGTACTTAGTGTAAAAGTTTGAGAATCACTGCCCTAGATCATGCAGCAAAAGCCGCATGATAAGACTTGCTATTGCTATTAACAAATGCTTTACCAGAATAACAAAAATATGATAAAATAAAAATTACCTGTCCTTCTATGACTAACAAAGACTCTGACAAAGAACACTTCTCAAAAGTATCTCATGCTAATTTGTACTTTATACTCGACAAAAATAGAAATAAATGCTATAAGTACTTTTGTGACTTCATTAAACTATTTGTTTACATGTGTACATGGCCAGCCATTTAACCTTTGAGAGCATGGGGTCAAATGTAAGTATAAAGGATGTTCTGCTTACAAGAAGGCTATTAATAAATAGGCAAAGCACATCATAAACAATTTATGGGACTCATCCAGAGCAACACATTTCCAGGAGCAGTGAAATCCAAACATATGAGCTGTCATTGTTATCAGTAAAAGTAATATTTGATTGAAATATATTTACGTCATATCTTGACACACGTGAGTAATTTTTATAAAATATAAAATATATACTGCTCATATCACCTTTATTGAAAACGTTACTTTTATTTTTTTAAAGGCGCAGCTACTTTAGGTTGAATGACTCACAGGAAATACCAAAATGCACTTGATAAGTCTTTCTTGACCCTTTAATTTCCTAATAAATTAAAAGCCATTTAAATAACAATCTATCACCATACATGGCTCTAATTGCTAAAGTCATATCCTCGGTATACCCCGTGGACTCAATATTTGCCGTCACTGTTTTGTGTCTTTAAAAGTACAGTCGTCCATCTTGGTGCGGTATTATACCTGCAGTACGGTAGCGGTGAAGTTGCCCGGAGAGATCTCTGGACTCCGCGTCCTTTTTCTGAGAAAGCATCTCTTTCAGTCGAGAGGACTATGGAGTGTGTGAGTAAAACCAGCGTTTAGTTATATTCTTTAAAGTAACTTGGCTGTCAGTTTATTCAGTAACTTTCAATGAAACTGGAGACCTTTATGATAAATGCCACTTTTAGCGCGTTAGCTTTAGTGGCTAACCAGCGAGCATTATCATTTCTATTAGAACAAATGTGTTTTTAGGCTAACTCAAGAACTTGACATGTTTAATTGCAATAGAGAAGCTCTCTGGCATCAGTTTACAGACACTTGTATAAGATGTTCCCGCCCTGGGCTTACTACTTTGTGAAGGTCTAACCTGAAATTACCTTGTCATCTCGACTTAATGTCAACACTACCGCTAGCTAATACTAACATTATTGTAACCTCATCCTTCACACTACTCAGTGTGTTAACTCTGCCGACTGCAGATTACTATCACGAACTGTAGTTAAAACTAGCAGTGATAATGGCACATGAACCACATATAAACTGAATGTATTCATCATATATTGTAACTTTATCTGGGCAGTACACCTGTAATGTCAAACTGACCATGAAATGAAGTTCCTTATATATTAACACATTAACTTTACTAGAGCTAACCCAGAACATGTTGTGTTCGGTACAAAATTCCACTTTTACCTAGTTGCACAATAGAGAACATTCTTATTAAAACTACAATTTTCATCATGGCATTTTTCAGATACCAGGGACTCTTGAAGGGTTGGAGGGCAAAAAAGACTTGGTCATTGAAGGTGAGAGTGTTACCTAAAAAATAACCAAATGAATTTCAAACCAATTGCCATTCTCATTATATGTTCCTTTTGTTCTTGCAGACCCTGAACGGAACGTGTACACTAGTTTTATGAAGTCCCACCGGTGTTATGACCTGGTACCTACCAGCTCCAAGTTGGTTGTTTTTGATACCTCACTTCAGGTGGGAGCCTATGAAGAAGTAGAAAACTGTTTTGTTGATTAGGCTGCTATTATAATCATGACCGTAAGCAGGAATATAAAATAATTTTAGGTCTAAATCTATACAGGGAGTGTTCTGCTGAGAATTCATGCAGTCTAAGGCTACAATGAGTGTATGGCAGAAAACTATTTAATCATTTAATTTGAAGTGACCCAACATTTGAATTTCTTCATTGGGCTTAATAAAGTTAATTGGATTAAAGTTGTACAAAATAAGGATAGTCCATTACCATAATAGTTACATATGTGTCAACATGAATGTTTTGAAAAAATACAAAGCCAAACACTGTTAAAACTATATCTCTTGACTTAATTTGGAGTCTCGATTGAAGACTTAATGGATCCTAAAATAATAACTAAGAGCTATTTTGTTTTTGTAAAGGTCAAAAAAGCATTTTTTGCACTGGTTTCTAATGGAGTGAGAGCTGCACCGCTATGGGACAGCAAGAAGCAATGCTTTGTTGGTAAGACCGTGTTTTTTCAGACATACACGTGCTTTATAGGAATTTAGATGACAGGAATGACTTTATTATCTCACTGACCTGATTGTCACACTGTCCTCAGGTATGCTTACCATCACAGACTTTATCAACATACTCCATCGCTACTACAAATCTCCACTGGTAAGGACATAGTTACACAATGAAGAAACACACAAATAAATGAAGTTGTTGATGTGGGCTGCTGACATCTAGACTTCTCATCTCTTTGTTCCTTTGATCTTCAGGTTCAGATTTATGAGTTGGAAGAGCACAAAATAGAAACATGGAGGGGTAAAACAGCATGGCTTATATTGTACTATAATGTACTTCTTGTTGATAACAGTTACATTTACATTATGGTGTGTGTTTTTTCTGTACAGAATTGTACCTCCAAGACTCGTTCAAGCCCCTGGTTAGCATTTCACCAAACGCAAGGTGCGTTTGCTTTTTGAAGCTGGGTTTTGGTCAAGTCTGACAACACGTGTTTATTTTAGAATTATTTTTTACCAAATGTAACTATTTATTTGTAGTGAGCATCAGTTCATTTCTAAAAGTGATGAAATCTACCAAACATTTAGCCTGTACAATTAACTTATTACCAAACATGAGTTTGCTGAACACTAGAGGGGGTGTGTCGTGTGAGAAGACACTTCAGACTGTACATTTATTAATTTTCAAGTTTTTAAATCCAGTCAATCTGTTTGCAAATCTTGTTTTTAATTTTTTTTACGCATACTCCCTACGTCTTTTTGCATACCCTTGGGGGTACCCATACCACAGTTTGGGAACCACTGGTATAAAACATGGGACTGTGCTAACAAGTAGTAGTAATTTGTATTATCTCTTTTCCAGTTTGTATGATGCAGTATCGTCCCTCCTGAAGAACAAGATTCACAGATTGCCTGTAATAGACCCACTGACTGGAAACACACTTTATATTCTCACACACAAGAGGATCCTCAAGTTTCTCAAACTTTTTGTGAGTATTTTTCCTACATCTTTACAATTAAATATATTTCTTTCAGGTTATACAAAACAAAAATGACTGGTTATTGTGGTTATAGTTGTACAAATTGATCCATTACAGTTTGATTAGTGGTAATTTAACCCAAGTGTGCATTGACAAGCTTTTGTGGTCTGCCATGGTTTTTTAACTGCTAGTCCAGAATAACATAAGAGTTCATTACTTTTAGCTTATGTTGTACTAATGGCTCCTTTTAAATTTAACTTTGAGCACCACAAAGCACACCCTAAAACGGTTATTCCCTTGTTACTAATTCACATACACAGCCCTGACTGGTCTCTTGTGTTTGTTTGCCGCAGATATCAGAGATGCCCAAACCAGAGTTCTTAGGTAAAACTTTAGAGGAACTAGGCATCGGCACATTTAATAAGATTGCTGTAGTGCGTTCAGACACGCCGCTCTACACTGCACTTGCGATGTTTGTGGAGCAGCGAGTGTCGGCTCTACCCGTCGTCGATGAAAAGGGTATAAACCATGTAAAATGACTTCAGTGACTGTGTATGGAACTCTTGGACTGATTTGCTTTGCTTTCTATTTCAGGTCGAGTGGTGGACATTTACTCAAAGTTTGATGTTATAGTAAGTTACAAACACTCTCACTTACATTAAGTGGCGGATCTAGTAGGATATTACCAAAAATTTACATCACAGTATTTTTCAAAATGAAGACAAAGATTACGTATATTGTCTTGGTGTGATATATGTAAAATTTACAAGAAAGAAAACTAAACATACGGCACAAAGCAGTGTATCGTCAAGGCCCACAATCTAATCTTTTAGTAAAGGGTCATCAACAGCCATGTGCACAATTTATTTATTTTTTTGGCAATGTTTTTATTATTATATACTGTGTATTTCACTGGACACTTCTTGTTTAAATAATTAAATACACATTTTATATAAAAGAACTATTTATTTCCTCTAAATGTTCTTATTTTGGTCAAGCACTGCTAAATATCTCCTGGACATTGTATACTCTGTGCTCTCCCAAACATGATACATGTTGAAATAAAAAAAGCTAATTACAAGTACACGATCATTAGTTTATGTTTATGTTATACTGTATAAACAACAACAAAAAATTAATCACACACAGATGGGTAAATATTAACTTGTAGCTTGTTGCTTCTTTTCAGTTTTATGCTTTAGTTGAGCTTTCATTAACAACTAAAACAAATGGCTGTCGTTTAAAAGGGAACCATGCAACTTTGCTTGTTTCTTTGCTCTTTTGGTCACATTTTTCTCTACAAATCTTCAGTTATATTTTGTCGTAAAGCACTATCTTCATGAGTCTGGTTGACCGCTGTGTGACCGACCTCTCGCTCAGCTTGACTCTTGTTTTCTCCGCCTATCTCTACAAAGGTTTACTCTGCTTTTTGGCCGCATCTAAAAATAAAGCCATTGCTTGCTAGTTGATATGGCTGATTGGGACATGCCACTTTCATGTGAGACCGGAGAGTCCATTCTTGCAATCCTGGTTTTTCGCCAGAATACACCAGGGGGAGGTGCATGAGGTTTATTCATTCTGCAACAACTTATTTATTCATTACACTGACTCCAAAGCTGTTTAATTAATTAAGATGAAGAAAAGTTACATGGTTCTCCTTTAAACATCACTGTTACCAACTGTTTAAACCTGAAACTGCATTCACCAATCAGTTCTTGAAGAGATCTTTCATCAGGACCAGCACACTTCATAAAAGCAAAACAGATTTCAGCTATCCTGTGGCCTGTTTTTTAATTTGTTTCTTTGCAACTTTTTGCAGAATCTGGCAGCAGAGAAGACGTATAACAACTTGGACATCACCGTGACCAAAGCACTGCAGCACCGGTCGCAGTACTTCGAGGGAGTGTTGACCTGCAACCGGCACGAGACGCTGGAGGCGATTATTAACAGACTAGTGGAGGCCGAGGTGAGATCCCACTCCTGACATTTCCTATAATTGTCAATAGGCTTTAATGTGTATCATGAAGATATTGATCAGAGTGCCCACTGCTTAAGTCTGCTACTTAGCCATTGCCCTCTGAGATAAAATAAAAAAGCAATATGATCGTCAATATGTTAATGGCCTTTTGGCAAAGTAAGAGTTTCTGGACTGACTCTTACCTGTCAAAGCAAGGGCTAAATCCGTATTAAAATAACAACTAAACTAGTACTTAATTTAGGGCTAACCCAGGAATTGAAGTAGGACTAAACTAGGTCAAAACTCTCTGACCATAACATTATTGCAATACAGGCAGCTCTTTGTGATATGGATATTGCAGTTTAGGGTTGCACGATATGAGAAAAACATTCAACGTGCGATAACAATATGATGCTGATATTTTGAGCTATTATTTTGACATAGTAAGCTCATTTAAATAAGTGCCTCTATTTGCAGGTCAAAATCAAAACCTAACAAAGTCAAAACCAGGACTGAAACCAGGCTAAATGAGGACTATATTTAGGGAATTTTTAAAAATTGTTTTATTTAGTCGCAACAACTAAATAAAACTTTAGCTTTAACATATTTTAAACACGATCCATATAATGACATGAGTTTAACCAGTGTTTAATCCAGTCTAAACTAAAAATTAAATGTTTTGATTCTCAAAGCGAGAGCCGTACTTCACTAAAGTGGAAACCACTGTTGCTAATATACTCTAGTTTTAGAAAAAATTGCCACAACGTTGAGCTCGTCCACTCTCTGGATATGGCTCTGTCTGTCCTCGAAACAGGTCACGGCAAATTAATGAGTATTGTGCAGCTCTATTGTGTGCTATTATGTTTTCCCTTCTTTGAACTTTATTGTGTGTGTCTGTACCTCTTGTTGGTAATAATAACAGCAATGTCCTCTGGTTGTTCAGGTGCACAGGCTGGTGGTGGTGGATGAACACGAGGTTGTGAGGGGAATCGTGTCCCTGTCAGATATTCTTCAGGCGTTAGTACTCAGAGAGAAAGAAGTAGAAGGTAAGTCAGAAAGTCTGTCTGTTTAACTATTTAAATGGGGACTGTTTTCCACTGGAGCGGTGCAGGTCGGGTCAGTACAAGTGAGTTTGAGTTGTTAATACACGGTTTCTGCAGGATATTAAAAAATCAAAAAATGTCCTAAATTTAAGGCCTTTAAAAGTCTCAAAGTTGCAGGAATGTGGAGTTTTAGGTCTTGAATACCCTTAAACAGGTCTTAAATATGCCATGTACATTTGATGCAACTACTTCACAAGCTTATTCTACACGCAACAAAAATTTAAACGCAACTTTTTTTTTTTTGGCTCCCATTTCATTTCATTAATCAGCTGAACTCAATGATCTAAGACTTTTTCAGTGTACACACAGGCCTATTTCTAACACAGATTTCACAAATCTGTCGAAATCTGTTAGTGCCCACTCAAAGGCGCATTACTGTCGCTGATACAAGAGCTCAGATCTTCTCTTACCAAGACCAAAAGGCTTTGTGGAGCTCCATGTTGTAAACAGTTGCAAATAAATTAATTTTTTTTTTTTTTTTTTTTTCTTAAACATTTTTATCTTTGTTAATTTTTGTACACTGCATGCATATAAAATGGGTCCTAATTTTCTTGAACTGTGGTCTTCAAAAGGTCTAAAAACCCTGTAGAAACCCTGTAATAAAGGTGTCCCCAGAAAGCGTACCGTACCATACAGCATTTGTAACCAATTGGACTGAACACTGCAGTCTGTTGATTAACCGACAGATAATCCTTTCTCTGGTGAAGTGAAGAAGTGAAACCCAGAAATTCATTTGACTGAAATACACAGTCAGCTAGTGCTTTTCCCAGCTATTTTGGGCCTGAGGTGGAGTACACCCTGGGCCATGGCCTGGTAATCACTGGGTTAAAACAAACTTGGCAACACATTCATGTCTTGAAAGCTCATCGTGTATAGAATCACATCTTTGTAGCAGTCGTCTCTCTTCAGCTCAGAGAAACGCAAGCCTCTTCAGGATTTACTGAACCAAACTGTACCATGTCATTCACGGGAAACTAATGTTGACATAATTAAACATCCTTTTGTGTCTAAATGTATTTCTTTGATCCACAGGGACAGCATGAGGATGAAATGAAATGAAAACACACCCCAAAGTTTTCTCAAAGTGCAGAAAAGTTAAAGAAGGGAACAGACGAGATGTGCTTTCATTGTGACTTTTATATTGATTAAATATAGTCACACAATCACTTGAAATTTTAACAGACCAGCAATTTTATTCTTATTTTGGAGCCAAACTTAAGCCACTTCAAGGCTCGAGATAGATGTATAGCCAGCCATGCAAATTAACCAAGCATTATTCCTTCTTCTATAACTCTAATAGGTTTGATTAGAGAGAAAATATCCAGTGAGGAGCAGTTCTGTGGTGAAAATGCCAGAGGTCAGAGGACAATGGACACACTGGTTTGGACACTAGCACAATGGTATTCCCTGTAATCTTTTAGTGGGAATATATTGTTACTGAAATGTTTTTTTTTATTGCATACTCCATGTAAAGCCATTGTGAAAAGGATATTGCTGAAGTTGTTGGAAACGTGGATGTTAAAAACCTTGTCAGTGGTTCTCACCTGGTCTGATGGTGGGACCTAGTTTTATCAACTTATTGTTACCCATCTAATACAGAAACAGTTATTTTTCTGAATTATTGTACTTAAACTTGATAGTTCACATCATTATTGCAATATTCAACATGGCTAACAATGTTAAAAAATTTGTTAATATACAAAAACTGGGTCAAAATCAAAACTAGGCCAGGACTAAAACAAGGCAAAATCAGGACTACATTGAGGATATTTACAATGGAGATTTATTTAAAGGGGCTATATTATACAAAATCAACTTTTTGAGCTTTCTATCATGTTTTAATGTTGTACCCTCATCAAAAACATACCTGGAGTTGTATTTTGCTTTATTCATGCCTGTTGAAGTTATCCTGTATTCTCCGGCACTGCCTTTGAGGCCTCAAAACTCTCTGTCCCACGAACCTCCGCTCAGTCCAGGAAGCACTGACCGATCAACGAGCCCTCTACATCCAGTCTGCTCTCATTCATTTATCCAAAATTGCATCATACAATTAGTTTAGGGAAATAAAATGCTTTTTTCCCCTCTGTTTCTGTTTAAAAGAGCTGCCCTCTGCTGGCTCGTTTCTTCATGGCACCTGTAGCGTACTTATTAAAAATGTTTTATTTTAGTCTTATGTTTTTAAAGGTTGTAAAATGTGCTGCTGTTTTGGAGATTTGTTTAAAAATATAAATGAAAAGCATAATATGGCCCCTTTTAAGGCTCTAATAGAAGAATGATTCTGACAGTGTAAATCTCTGTCAGATGGAGGATCATAACATTATTGCAATACATTTAGTGTCTTACAATATGAATATTGCATTATTACATTTGCTAATATCTATTGTGCAGCTCTATTTTACTCGATGGCACATGCATTTCAAAATCAGTTTCACAATTTCATTTAACACAAAACAATAATTGGGCTTTAAATCTTTGTGACACACTTTTTGGCCCTGACCCACCAGTTGAGAACTACCGGTCTAAGGCTTGGTCTATTTTCCATTGTACAGAAAGTTTATGTGACGATATTGTCCATGTAATCTCTCAAAAACCACCTCATGAAATACTAGTGTGAAGATTTTAGTTTTTTCTATTGGCCAAGAAGCTGAAGATATCTCAAAGTAACCTCAATGGATAACAGCACTGAGAGAAGCCTCCATATCGCACACGTCTTCTACCTATTTTTCTATAACATCTTAACTTGTTTTTATGCTGTTTCCCTTGTTACAGTATTGTACATTTTAATCTACGACTAGACTTTGTCACTGTAATTTAATTAATCTGTAACATAACTAGGAAAACGTCCTTGTGCTGTCTTTGCATTAAAATTGACTGTGTAATCCAGTGTGAAACTATGTATGTGTAAATGTTTTTGTACTAATTTGAGAGGAGATTGTAATTTAAGGAAAGAGCAATAAAGGTTTCTTAAGAGATGTAAAAAAAATCCCTGTGTGTTATGTCTGCATTTGAGAAAACTGATCAGCTGCTCTGATGACCCACAGTTAGTCAGGGCTCTTGCTTCACAACAAGGAAGTTGTGTGTTTGATTCTTGGGTGGAGTCTGCATGTTCTCTCTGTGTTACTGTAACAAAGCCAAAATGAATGATGCAACAGTTAATAAAATAATAAATAGGGCTGTAGTCGACCAAAGACATTGTTAGTTGACCAAAGTTATGCCCAGTACATCGATTAATTGACCAAAAGATGTGAAGGACATACCAGAGTCTTGCACAAGTGACTGTTTATTAGGTGATACAACATTTGAAAAAAAATTACTGTAAACAGCTGTGAAATATATTGTAGTCTAAAACTACTCATGCCATCTTCAATAAAATAAAAAATAAAAGTTTTCAAGTAATAAATTGGACAAAATTTATTGATGCAAAGAGTGGCTGCAACTAATTGATCAAAAACATTTTAGCTAAGACCTCACCAACCGATTAACTGCGACCAGAGGCCGCCAGCCTTAGAAATAATGCATTTTGGCTGAGGGCTTAAAACATGGAAGGGTTTGTGAAAAGAATAGGGCTGCAACAACTAATCAAATTAATTGATTATAATTAATTATTGAAATAATCGTCAACTAATTTAATAATCGATTAATCACTATCTGGAGCATTTATAAACTTAAAGTTATCCTGTCCTGGGAGAAAAGTTTTTATTTACCAAGACAGCACTAGAGCCACAGTAAAAGTAAAACAATGTACAGTTTGTGTTTTTGACTACACGTCTTTGTGTGTATATCTGCTCTATCCAAACGTCCTCAAGCTGCAAACTTGTAGCTTCATCTGGTTTAAACTTTGCCCCAAGATCTGATGTCACCATGTTTAAATCAAATATTAGTTTTACTAATAACAATGGTACAGCTGATTTATTCAAAAAACAAAAAATCTAAATAATTACATAATGGCCCCACACCCACACACCTGTGTACCTACCTGATCTGCAGGGACGTGCTGGCAAACACAGCTGTATTTCTGAGATAATTACAGAGGCACTTTGACACAAAGCATACAGGCTATAAAAAGTAATATGCTGAATGATGCAAGCCTGATATTTTAATAACAGTTCTGATAGTATCATACCTATCATACAGTTACACTTAATATCACCTGGTGAAAAATGTCACAGGTGAGGTGTTGAGAGTGAAAGATAAAAATGTGGTTCAGGTGAGCCATGGGGGGCGGTGCCCGAAGCTTGAAAAGTCTGAGAACTACTGCGGTCTTTTATATCACAGAAAAAGAAATAGGACCGCTGACCAGGCTGCATTTATGTATCTGCAACAATGAATAAAAATACACAGACAGCACATTAGGAAAACAACAATATTTTATTATAGATTTACATGAAGACCTGAATTCACTTTTACATGTTTGGAGTTGGGACAGACAGAGCTTCGGGAATCTGCAAATTCAGTACATTCTCGTGACCTTTTTACACAGAAAAACCTTTTACTAAACCTTTCTTATATGTAATACAAGTATGCAGTGTAATCTTCCAGTGACAAGTGACATCAGTCTTGTAAAAATGTTAAAAATATAAGAGAGAGTTGTTTTTTTCCCAAAAGACGACAAGCTTCCAGTTAAAATTTCCTGTAACTTAAGTGATTTTTTTGTAAACATCTAAATTTCAGTAGTTTGTTATGATAAAAAATGGTCGTCATTAATGGGAGGAAGAGTTTGGTTTTAGTGCTGTGAGGTCAGCAGTAGTAGTAGTAGTAGTGCACATAATGTCAACCTTTTAGGCTTTCTAACATAAAATAGTGGAGACAATGGAAAAATATTACTTGTGGAGTTTGTAAAGTGCTCAAATTTCCTGAAAATCTGAAGGAATTGAAGGAGACATACATGCAGCAAAAACAGTTAGGCCCAAATGTGTTCACACCCTGGCTCTGCACAACAACTAAAAAACACTAAAGAAAATGTTTGTCAGGAAAAGTCCAGACCTCAACCATCTGATTGTGAATTTCGAACATCAACCTGGAGATCTATGTTAAAAAAAAAAAAAAGTGGTCCAAAACTTGTCAACCATTATAAAAAACGTTAGACAGCTGTGATAGAAAATAAAACCTTTGCCACCATTTATTGAGAAAATGTATGGCCGTAGAGCTGTGAGACCGGGCGTTTTCAGCTCTTGAGAAGGACACGGCCTCAGCATACAGGATTACTCAAACAGAATAAAACAAAATACTACTCCAGGTATGTTTTTTGAGGTGGAAACAACATTATAACATGGTTAAAAACTAAAAAAAAAGTCGATTTAGCAGAATAAGAAACCTTTAAATATCTTTACCACATTGCCTTTTGTCACTTCGTTGTGCCATTTCCTGACAGAACAGGTGCATGAACTGAGTAAAAATTCACTTCAGCCAGGTGAAAATAACTTTGGGCTTAACTGTACCTTATGTTGAGGAGGTATTGTGTAAAAACAATAGATTTTGGAGAAAATACTAAGTAGTGCTAGTCTACAGTAGCCACTATAAGAGAAAGTCAACAGTAGATGTGTTTTTATAAGGAGATGGGTACAATTTTAGAGAAGCATTTGCACAAAAAACTATAAAACAGTTTCCCACCTAAAACATGATTAATAAAGTAAAAGTAAGTATATTTTAATTGGCTCAAAGTAAAAAGCTCCTTAAACGCTGCAGTAGCTGTGGCAGAGAAAAACAAAGCGACGAGAAGATGGATTAAAATAACATTAACAAAAAATCTGTTATTCAGATTCCTTGAGTTTCTTTACATGTTAAACAGATTTTTTTATGTCCTAGCTTTTTTCTGTTTTCTGTAATCGTTGCTGCTGCAGAAGAGGATTAGGTCCGTGTGTAAATAAGAAATGTTAATTGTGTGAGATTTCCAAGACTAAAATCAGACAACACTTGTAATAAAAGGATTGTACAAAACACATCTACAAACCTAGATGTGTTCATTTCCTGGTGATGATGGGAGTGTCACAATTTTCCACTGGCTTTAATCCACTTCTGCAGAGCTGCTATAAAGTTTATCTGAAGTAATTTGTACTTTGTTATCTGAATGACCAGAGCAACGTCCAATCTCCCACACCCTTTTACCTGCTGCTGCTCGTCTGAAAACTACTACATTACAATCGTTGGACACATTTATCTGCAGACAGTCGTTCAAGGCTGAGCCAAAACGCAGGTTGCTGTCTGAAAAATGCATACAAGTAGTGTTCCCGCTAAGGATTTACAGTCTTAACAACCAAAACCAAAAAGAAGTCCTGAGGTTTACAACAGCTTATGGGGCAGTGGTACAAAGTCTAAGGTCATGTTCTCACCTAATGGTTTGATAGACTCGGTTTGTTTGGGGTATTACTGTTGTTGCAGATGTAATTGGTCTGATTCACTTTGGCTGAGTTCTGTCAAATAAAAAATAAACTCACTAAATAATGCAGTAACACTACTCGCCTGAGGGGGGCACTGCTTTGTTCTCCCACTTTTGGTGCGAAAGGTTAGTGTTTGAATTATCCCTTGTGGCGCCCAAAACTTCAACTACAACATATGGCTGGTTGCATCACCTAGGAAGGGCATCTGGCGTAAAAACCTGTCCAAAAGTATCTAAAAAAATCATTAAATGTGGCAACCCCTAAAAGAAAGGGAGCGGTCATGAGGGACTTTCCATTTGTAAAACACCATGGCTTATCATCAACAGAGCAATATTTAGGTGTGTGTACATTATAATATCTAATATATCATTTTTATAGTTTACAAACTACAAACTTTAATAGTTAGAAAAAAGTTTAAAGTGCTCACTGATAAACAACAACAGGTTTAAAAAGGAGCCAAGAGGCTTCGTCAATTCTGAGTGAGCTCTGAGAGAGCTGCTTTATATGCTCCAAGAAAGGATGAGAAACTAAATTCTTTTTGGTTCAGAAGACTTCAAAAGGCTCAGTAGTTTTGGGTTGTTAGAAGTCCTTTGTCCTCTGCTTTGAGCTGAAACCAACTCAGATTACTTTTTTTTTTTTTTTTTTTAATTAGCCTGAATGACTTCACAGATATCTCTCTGTCAAAGCAAATTCATTTTTTTAAAGGTTTTTTTTCCCTATAGCTGCACAAAGTTGTGATGTTACAGTGTAGGTAGGGGTTCTAAAGGCAGTGTTAAGCCATAAGATAAATATAGAGAGGGGGTGGACACAGTTGTGACTGACAAATAGTTAAAAAAAATTTATAAATAGCATCTAAGTGAGAGTAGGACTGGCTACTGCATCTGAGTTTGATGTGATAAGAATTGTAAATGTAAAAACAATTAAAGCAGATCAAACAGGGCGAGCGTGAACACACAAGCGTTACTGTGTTATTCAGAGTCTTCAGTTCGACAGAGTGAATGTAAACCAGACCACACTCTAGATCTGCAACTCTAGTCCCCAATGGAACCAGGTCTAACAGACTCTCGTGATTAGGTTAAAGTGAAGAGAGGCGAGCCGCCCAGATGCTCACGAGCCCATAACAGACCACGTTTACGCCATCGTCTCCAGTGCTTTACACAGGCTGCTCAGATCACTGTTGCACACGAACTGATCCACAGATGATTTATTTGCCTTTTAGGATTTCTACGAAGCACCTCTGTGGTAAATGCGTGGCACAGAGCAAAGTACTACACTACACCCATAATATTTATATATCAACAACAAGACCATATCGTTTAAATATCAAAATAAGTTAAAAACATCCCAACTAACTATTATTACGAAGACAATACTATCTGTATATGAACAGTACAGATACTGAAGACTCAGGGGGTATTTCATGAAGGCAGCTTACAAAAATGTAGCTTACAGCCGAAACTCAAGCTTGCGTTAGCCTGAACATGTGACTCTAGGCTGGGTTAGGCCAGTGCCAGTCAGATTTGATAGGTCTTGATAATGTATACAGATTTTATTTTATTACTAATTTAACTTCTTTTAATTGTTTGGCATATTTTTACCTCTGCTAACATCTGCCTTTGTCCGGTGTAGGTTCATCTGTTAACAGGGTTCAACTAAAAAAACTCATGGTTGGATTTTGAAGATGTTTTTAGGGAAGGTCCCCAATGAGTAAGGTACAAACTATTAGTTTTTGATGTGGATCTGTAACACAATCTGGATCCAGGATTGTTTTTAGAGATTTAGAGCCATTGTGACATAATGCCAAAGATACTAACTCCGGCCTCAAGGGGTCAGTATAGAAGCAACTTACTGGATAAATAACCATTAAATAGCTTTGTGGCTCAATAGATAGAGCTGTTACCCCTTAACTAGAAGAGCCAGTGTTCATGTCCAGATCAGGGCAATGTATCTTTACCATTGCAAGAAAGAGACAATACTTTGGCAGAGGTCCTCTAGTTTATTTCTTCTACTGTAGCTAGTTGGCTTAATATGTTTAGTCTGGTAAAGTAAAGTTCAATATTAAAATACTAAAATGTTAAAGATTAAGACAGACTTCAATGTCCCCATAGGGAAATTTGTTCTTGGCATTTGACCCATCCTTCAGTGCCACTGGGGCAACCTGTGGGCGACCACAGTGCAGCGCCCGCGGACACTTCTCCAGATTTTGAGCCAGGATCCTGGTCAGGATTACCCAGCTGGAAGATTACCCCGAATTTATGGGGGACGTTGCAGAAGCAGATCGATTTGCGCGAGTCTGTTTAAAAGCGTCAATTTACATCGAGGGCGACAGAGCTGCTGCCTCTGTCTCCCTCTGTTGTTTTACAGACTACTCACCGTCTAAACACAAAACTGGCCAGGCATTCAACTTCTGCATGTTGTCCTAAAAATGTCTGCTTTGTGTCGCAAATTATGCTACATTTCTCCCCCTTAAAAATGAACTGTGCCGTGTTTACATTACCGCTGGGTCAGTGAGCCTTTATTTTGAAAGCGTAGCAGAAGTTTATTTTGACACTTGAAGCCTGTTTCCTTGGCTGTAGCTCTACAGATTGCGCGGGCCGCTCTAAAAACTCAAATCTATCTATAGCAAAGCGGAGCAGCGAGTTGTTCATGTCATGTCTGTGTGCCGCCGCCTTGGTGAATTGTCAAACTGAATAAACAGAAAGCGGTTCAGATGCGGCTGCCATTCCACGCTGCTTCTGCTTTTGGGGGTTAGCCTATTGTACATGTTTTAGGTTGACATCAGTCAGAGAGAGAACATGCAAACTCCACAGAGAAAGGCCCCATGGTCAAGGAAACCACTTTCCCATTATACAGCTTAGGTATTGGTAGTAAAATATACTAATATTATCATTAAAGAACTTCATCATTCATATTCACCAAATACTGGACTAAGCCTGACCTTAAACCTGCTCTGGACCAGGCTATACTTCCTACATATACAGTATTTCAATAATGATTTAGTCTAGCTTTATGAAAAAGAAATTAGGACAAAATAAGCCAGACTTGTAAAACAAATCTAGCTTATCGAGTTTAGCTTGCTTCATGTAATACCCCCACTGTTAGGCTAATCACATATCCTGCTATTGATTGCATACAAGTACAAAAATCCCAAGGTTCATCACCAGTAGTAAGTAAGTAAGTGTAAAAACAGAAAAAACTCGGTTCAGGTTTGGGCAGGAGTAGCTGAGGACAAAGAAGGTGCTTGTGGTAGTTTGGCTGGGTAAGCGAGGTAGGGTTTGTCGGAAACCAAGTGGCTTTCAAAAGTGGCAGGAGTGTTGTTAAATAATAATTAAAATATTTTACATTTATGTGCCACACTCTCACACACGTATCCTTTTTTGTGCAATCTTTGTCAAATCCTTAATAATAAAGTTGTCCATTGCTCATTAAGGTCTTTCCAGTGCATTCCCGGTGCTTGGCAGACTTACAGTACCTCCTCTAGACCTTGATGTCTTCCTGAATGCTGAGTTGGGACAGGGTCTTTTTGATGCGCAAAGCTGTGAGTCGGGCCGCTCCGTTCGAATACCAACACTCGCGCATGATTTTGCCCATGACCCGCAAGGCCTGGAAAATAAAAATACATTACATAATAAAAAAAAGATATTTACTGGAGATTGGAAACATTAAACTTAACGTAAGGCACTTAAAGCAATGTAAACTTGTGTGTACCTGTAGTTACAACAAAAATTACCCGTGAGTCACACCATGGACCTTTTCCCTCTTCGAAATCATTAATTTGGCTAAAAAATAACTTTTTATGGTTTGTGACATCACCGCTCTAGCCCGCCATCACACCCATTGGTCAGAGCCGGTCATGTGGTACGTGGAGCAACACCGCATTTGCTCGAGGGCTGCAGTGGGCCTGCTCTATGGGCCACACAACGCGGATGTAGTGTGAAAGTAAAAACGTTTTTGGCATCACACGACAATGAGCACGGCTATTGAAAACATTATGCAGTTCTATAATACATCCATGATATAAACACAGGGGTCATAGCTATGTTGCTGTTGCTGGGGATAAGGTTAGATCCAGGAGAGTAGAACAGCTTTAAATATTTCATAAACGTTGCATACCTCATAGCTCTGCCACCAGTTGGGGATGTTGGGCCGTAGTTTTTGGTCACACACCACCTTCCTCATCTCTTCTATGGTGGGGTCAGAGGGCACGAGGTCGAAGTAGGGCAGCTGGTAGTCCTCGAGGATACCTGGGAAATAACAATATGATGGTGAGACCAGAGTGTCAGGTTTAAGTGTCAGAGAACTAGGACTAGGCAGCTGTTTTTTGGTACCAGAATCAAAACCGCTAGAGTCCTGTACTGCGCTCCGTGGCTCGGTTTTGTTCAGTGCACTCTGGAAAAATACCAGAGTGTGTCTGTGTTGGTTTTAACCTGAGAGCTGCTGGAAACACACAGCTATTTATGAGGCGGCTCCTGTGATCCTTTCTAATAATAGACTATGTTGTACAAAACACTACACTATCTCAGATAATTATTTTTTATTTGTCCATTCATTTTTATGATACTGGCACCAACCAGAAACCCAGACACAGCTCTAGTTTTAATATCAGACAGAGTCAGACCTCCACTGTTACAGCGGCGAGCGATTTCCCAGTACACCAGTCCCAGAGCGTAGATATCTGCACATTTGAAGGAGTCGAAGTGCCTCATGTTGATGGTTTCGTCCAGAACTTCAGGAGCCATGTATCTGTGGGGAACAAATAATATTAATACTATTACGTACAGTCATGAAATGTGTTTTTTTGTCAAAACATGCTTGTGGGCCGTCGTGGTCAACGAGCTCAGATTGGCTGTGTGTCCCACTCACAATTTGTCAAACAGCTCAAGTTTAACATCAAAATATAAGGAACTTTCTGTTCTACAACTACTTCATTATGTTTCCACATCTGTGACGCTAATCTGCTGTAGTTAGCTTACCTTTGCTTGTAGCCTCGTGCAGATAAAAATATAATCCTCCTCTGAGACAAACAGCTGCAATAATCCAATCCCTTTAATCTAGTGCGTATAATTATTATTGACTGATAAATACTTGAGTTAAACACGTGTGTTGTGGAGTTTTATTTACTCGTGTGCGGAGTTTAGTGACTAGTGCCGCCTGCTGTTGTAAATAGTTATTACGTTTTGCACATGTGCACTGCTCGGTCGTGGGTCTGAATCGCTCCGGTGTCTGCAGCGACTTTCAGTGACGACGAGGGGAGACGTGAGGAGACAGCAGTCGCCCCGCCTCTGCTGACAGTGGTTGGGCGGTTTGGTTGGTGTGTCCCAGGCTTTAAGCCCTTCACAAACGGCGCCTGCCAACCCTCTGCATGAGAAAAGTTTGTGTGTGTGTGTGGGAGGGGGGTTGTTCAAACATCTAGGTGCTCTTTAAAGTAGAGGTTGGCCGATAACAGCTGACCGATATATTGGGCTGATTTTTGCCTGTTTTAGTCAATTGGCCAATTCTTACCCAATAATGCCATTTGTGGCCAACAATGTGACTGAAGGACCCCAGCTTCCCCAAACATCTTTTAACAGTGTGGACTCACTTACTACTGCAGTTCATAGAAAACATCCAAAATCCCTTAAACTCAGCCTGAAAAGCTAAAAACAGCAATAAAAATATTTTGCCTGTTTCTCTGGAACAGAACCTCGAGGAACAAAAAATCCAAAGCATTTGTAGTTCTCCCCAAGCTCTACCTGCACAGCAAGTTTCACTGAGATTGCCTTATTGGTTTTCTTTTTACTCTGCTTTAATAAGCATTACTAAAACAAATGGATATATTAAAAAATTTAAAAAATATTTTTTTCATTAAATTAAGAAAATTGCTCCCAAAATCGGCAGTGTTTATCAGCTGTCGGCTGCTCTGAATTACTCTGACTTTGCAGAGAATGCTTGGATTAGATGTAGGTCGCCCCCTGCTGGCAACAGTGGGGGATCATTGAGCATAAAATGGCTAATTAGAACAGCTATTAGCAACATGACGCTAACAACATGACGGCTTTGAAGTGATGGCAATTTAAGCACAGGAGCACATCCTGGTTTAACGTGTCTACGTAGAGCTGAGCGTTTGAGGAAAAAAGAAAAAGAAAATTTTTCTTAAGGAAAAATTTAAAAAAGAGTCAATTTAGTATAATAGAATATATATATATATATAGAATTTCCGGAGAGGGTCCGGGTGACGATGCATGTTTGAAAAGGGCTTTGGGCTTGAAGTAGGTCTAAACCTCTCTAATTTAAACCTATTTCTCATAAATAACACATAGCGCAGAAGTAAAACATACAAAAAATTAAAAACTGTAAAATATATAACTAAAAATTAACTGTTTACAGAAGAGACACAGATAACACAGATAAAACACTTTCAGAAATTGTACTACTTTCTGTCTGTCCAGCTGCATTATAATCTCGCTGCATTTGTCCTGCCCCCTGGAAAGCCAACCCAAATAAACACACAGACACCAGACTAATTCTTTACATAGAAGAGAGAGTATTAGGAGAGGGCTTACCTCTTGGTGCCCACCCTCTGGTTCGGGGCGATATCAATGGTGTCCGAGGCAGAGTCGTGTCTCACAGCCAGTCCCAGGTCGGCGATGGCACACGTGCAGTTCTTCTTCACCAGGATGTTTTTGGACTTGAGGTCTCTGTGAGCAATGCCCGGCTTTCCTGCAAAACATTACCAAACACTGAGATCCCAGTAACGACTTAACAAACCATAAGGGTCAGCTTTTGGGGCTAACAATGTCAAAATAAACTTCATCAAACAATAACATCTTACTAAATTATTTATTTTTCAGCGTTGATAACATGTTCTAATCACAGAGACAGCTCAGGACATTATCACTTCAGCTCTCGACGAAGGATGACACAGATCGATGTGAAATGAGTCAACATGTGAAATATCGGAGGATGCATGATGTGTTATTATGCAACAGGGAGACATTTTGTTGCAGCTCTAAAGGCACAGTAGAAGTTGTTGTTCCCTTAGGATTTTGAGGTTGTATCTTACGGCAGCGTATTACTGCCAACTGAGAGTGAATTAATTTCAGCTGTATCACGTTTTTACAAGAAAATTATCACATTTGTACAAGCTATGTATCACGTTTGTACTAGATATGTATCACATTATAACAAGATATGAAATTATCACATTTTTACAAGATAATTAAGTATCATGTTATAAAAAGATAAATGATTTTCCTGTTTTCACGTGATGTTTACATGGTTATTTCCATGCATAGAGATCGAGATGAGCTTGCAGGATGGCAGACTGTCCACTCCACATTTCTTCGAGAACGGGGTTTGCCAGAAGATTGCATAGTACAGATGCACGAGGACCGGTACCAGCATCGTCCATACTTGTTGCTTCCTTAAACATCACTTGATTACAAGAAAATATTTATCATGTAAAAATGTGATAATTCAGTATCTTGTTATAACGTGATACTCATCTTGTTAAAACATGTTATATTGATAAAACGTAATAGTATAATGTAAAAACGTGATAGTTTTCTTGTTAAAACGTGATACAGCTGAAATTAACTCACACCCTGTTGGCAGTAATACGCTGCCATTTTGATGGCGTTTATTTTTGTACAAGGGAACAAAGTCAAAGCAGTAAACAGGACATTTTTAGACCACAAAACTGACTTTCATATAACAGCACAAAGATCTTATGTAAGTTTCATTAGAAAAGTTAAATTATTAAAGTAGGATCTGTGAATAAACCTGTGAGTGGGAGTTCCTGGTGGCTTTTGCTAATTTGTCCATTTAAAATGCACTGCAGTCTGCTTTAGCACCATGATGTATGTATGGCCAATGTTTTTTTACAAACACTAAAATGGTCTAAAGCAGTGGTTCTCAAACTGTGGTATGGGTACAGTGGGTGGTTCGTGGGCTTCTGGTGGAGGGTTAGGGTCCGATTTAGTTTAATTAAGAGCCAGTTTTATTCCTATTCCTTGATTTGAAATTTGAACCATTGTTTAATCCTGGTTTAGACATGCACTTAGTCCTGGTTTAGTCCTGATTTATTTCTAGTTTTAGTCCTGGTCTAGTCCTGATTTATTTCTAGTTTTAGTCCTGGTCTAGTCCTGATTTATTTCAAAGTTTAGTCCTGGTTTAGTCCTAGATTTTGTCCTGGTTTAGCTTTTTAAATATATGACTGCTCTTAAGGTGGTATTTGGAAAGTACTGTCGTACTTAATGGGAAACGTTTGAGAGCCACTGGTCTTATGCACATCTATAAAAACAAAACTATAAAGTACCTTGAGTGCCGAGTATCTCCATGTGCAGATGTGCGAGGCCACTGGCAGCAGACAGGGCCAGTTTGATCATCCCTTCAGTGGTGACAGAGTAACGGTTCAGGTAGTCGAACAGAGAGCCGTACTCGTGGTAGTCCGATACGAGCCACAGCTGGGTCCATGTGCCGTTGTCTGAGAGGGGAATAAGGGGGGAGAGGTGATTTTAACAAGTCAAAATAAACAAATAGACGGAAAACAGAAAACGTTACTTAAATTTGTTACTCCAGGGTAGCTCCATGTTTTGTCTTATGAAATTTAAGAACATTTTAAGACTTTTTAATACCACTTAAGAGTGAAATTTAGTGCGAGCATTGTCAACAGAACAATAATCTGTATAAATTTTACACAAATTAATTATCCATACTACTCTCTGAAACTCAAGGGTTTTATTTTAAAAGTCTAATACAGATGAAAGAACTCCAGAGCTGTAAAAAATAAAATAAAATAAAAATCAAGAATAAATTAATCATGCATTTCAATGACAATATTTCTTCAATAAATATATTTCATTGTTTCAGTGACGCTACTTTTTTGTAATATTAACATGTTTCAATTTCAACAATTTCAAGATCTAGATGAACCATATTTAATACCTCCTCATAATGTAATACTTTTAAGGCCTTAATTAAAAAAAAAAATAAATAAATCTATTTATTGCTTTTAAGACCTAGGGGCTACTCTGTACTCAAGACAAGACACACCCTGGGACTTCTGTCTTTGCTGAACAGGAAAGAGTCAAACGATTCATGGTGCATTAATGTGGTCCTGGTATTTGACAGCATTTGGCCTAAGCAAATATGTTTATAGCGCTAAATAAACAAGCCATGATCTATATTATCACCACATACAGATGGCAACACATCAGACAAAGGTGTTCCTTACTTTGCAAACTGAAAGTATGAGAATCAATCATAAGATAGATCTAGTTTTCTATTTTTACGACATAACTAAAGCAACCATCAAACAAGTTTAACCAGCGACAGAGTGAGCCAAAATATGTGCACTCGCTGGTCTAAAAAGGAGTTTTTCCATGTTTACATGTGTTACATGTCTGGAGCAGCTCAGAGCTCTGTCCAACCTTAGTGTAAAATGTAAACATGCAGCAAAAGTCTGACAATAAATGCATTATCCAATATCGAGGATTAATAGAAATTAATGCCCACCCAATAGGAATATGAGATTTACAAGCAGTTATAATTAGGGTTAGGTAATCTGAATTTCTTTAGTGTGATAGTACTATATGTGGTTACCTTTATTATCAGCAGCTATAAATCCCAGGATGTTCTCATGGCGGAGCATTATGGTTTGGTAGATCTCAGCTTCTCTGAACCAGGAGCGCTCCTCTCTGGATGAAAAGATCTTCACAGCTACGTCTCCTCCTCTCCACCGACCACGCCACACTTCACCAAAACGCCCTTTACCGATGATCTCCTGCAGGACGATGGTTCTGGCCACAGTTCGCTGGACAAACAGAGGCAGCCCTGATGACGACAAGAGTGAGAAAAAGTCACCAACTGTCCTGGGCCTTATTACCACTGTGATGGTAGTACAACTCAATTGTGGTACAAGATGGATAAAGATAGATAAAAAGTCAGGATATTGCTACAAGATGCTTCCATTTGCTATAACCATTAGTGAAAAATCAAGTCAGCAACACAAGTTTCATATCAATGCGTGTCGGCTTGCACCTTCTTCAGGGTGTGGGTGTGTCACACCCTGAAGAAGGTGCAAGCCGACACGCATTGGTGTGTTTTAATGTCTCCAGCCCTCATGAAATAAAGGCCTTTTATACTTTTTCAACCAATTGAGTGCCTGGACCTTGTTTTTCTTCCACTTCTGTTACCCTTTCCATGAGCACCATTGGTTTTGCAGATACCAGTAGCTCCCTGTCTTAATCTGTTTTTACAAGTTTCATATATTTTAAGCAACCAATTTTTTCCTGTTTAACATAACACAGATAAGTGGTTCTCAAGCTGTGGTATGGGGACCACACACGCCCAAAAAATGTATGATTTTACTTTAATACTTAGTATATTGCCGACTATCACTCCCAATTAACTATTAAACAATATTTTTATTTGTTTTCTTGTCAAGAGTCTTGGCTAAACCGTGGCCCATCCTGACCATGCTGATTAAGATCTTTGGGTAAGCTGACCCTGGTGCTGGCCATTATTGTTTGTTTAATTTTATCCAGTATAACTGACCAGAGCCTGATCCGGAGGTGGACAGGTCGTAGATGAGGTCCTGGAGGGTCCTGTCTTTGGGCAGGTACAGGTGCTCACACGAGGGGTCCTCCACCTCCAGCCTCTGTCTGTGGCTGTAGGCTCTGTGGTGGTACTGATACAGGAACACTCCCAGCAGCAGCAGCAGACACAGCAGGAAGAGGGGCCCAGCGATCACAGCCACCAGCTCCACCAGGCCCCACGTCCCACCAGGGCCATAACCTCCTCCGGGTCCTGGGGCAGTGGTCACTATGAGGAGACAAGAGTGTAGTTTGTTAGTGCTGGTTACAAATAGGAAAAAAAATATTGTAGGCTGAATGTAGGTAAAATTACTAGTAAAATGAAGCTACCATCATCACAAACATTTTCTTCTGGTTGAAATGTTGGCCTTTTGGTCAAAAACTAAAAAGAAAATAAAAAGAAATATCTATCTATATTTTAATTGTTGAAAAAAATGTGATATCTGTACCATTGTTATTGACATTTAACTCGCAAATTCTCTGTGTCTACCGCCTTTTACCTTGTCTTAATTTGTGAATTGGGGACTCTAGATTACCCAAAAAGAATGAATGCAAGAGTAAATGTCTGGCTGTCAGATTCTGCATTTATATGGTCCTTTTTCGGAGATGAAGAGCTATTTTTCCGAACTTGTGTTCATGTGCTTTTATTATCTCAAAAGGTCAAGTTATTGACGTCACTATTTATAGACCAACTGAGAACTTATTGGTCAGAAATGTTATTAGTGTTGAACACGGCTCACTAGTCACATTTAACATTGCTACTACTGAAATTCGTAATTGGCATTTCATTTCTGATGCAAATCTTTTACTCATGCAAGCCACAGCTCACAGTAAACTCATTATATAAACAGCGTTAAGTCAAAGAGCTCATATATGAAACACAAATTGATTAATTAGCTTCTTTTCTGCTCTGTCCATGAAGCAGGTGGCGTCAAGTGGAAAAGTCGGGAAGAAGGTTGTGACCCACGTTTCCAAGTTGTTTTTCCGACTTAAGCAGGTGCAGTTTTAAACTTGGAGAAAAATGTTTTCCTGAGTTTCCGATGACCACATGAATGCAGCATAACTTGCCATTTTCTACTTCAGATTAAAGTAGCTGGGATACGCTCCAGCCAGCCCCAAGGGGACAAAATATTGAGTAGAAGATAAATCAATATAAGATACTGTAATAACACAGTTGCTCCCTCTCTGTTCTTGCCTGTAAGATTAATTCACCAGTGACAGTAACTCCTCACCAGAAGGTACTTTGAGGTCGATGCTGTTGCAGTAGTCCGTGTAGCAGCAGTGAATGTTGAGCAGCCCCTCGGCGCTGAGGCAGAAGAAGGGCTGTCCCGGCGGCACCAGTTTGTCCCGAGTGATACATGTTCGAACGCGCTGCTCCTGGCCGTCGATGAGCGAAGTCGAAGCCACGCAGGCCCCGTCCGTCTCACACCGATAGCCAGTCTGCTGACACTGGGCTATAGTGCAGTTACACCAAAGAGCTGCAAAGGAAACAGTGGACAACACAACAAACAGTCAGTATGTGGTTTATGAAGTGAACATAACCCAAAAGTACAAACGCAAAATATGTCAGATTTATTGCAATATCTGTATGGCCAAAAAAATACTTGTATCACAACAACATTTTTTCTTTGTTGTATAATATTATAAAGCTTAGCTTTTAAAGTACCATCTTTAATAGACTTGAGTGAGCCTAAACCGGGACTACCCCAGATCTAAATCAAGGAATAAAATAGGAATTATCCTAACACAAAACACGGACAAATCCAGGTCGAAACCAGGACTAAACTAGGACTAAACCAGGTCTAGACCAAGACTAAATTAGACTCACCCAGGATAAACTCAGAACAAACCAGGAATAAAACTGTCTCTAAATCAAGACCAGATAGCACAGGCTTATTCCAAGATGACAATGTCATCAGAATTCATCAAGCTCAAATTGTGAGAGTGGTTCAGGGAGCATGGGACATCATTTTCACATGGACTGGCCACCACAGAGTCCAGAAATTAACCCCACAGAGAATCTTTGGGATGTGCTGGAGAAGACTTCGTGCTGGTCCAACTCTCCCATCATTAAGATCTTGGCTTAACGTTGGATGGAAATAAATGTTGTGACATTGCAGGAGCTTATCAAAACAAAGCCACAGCAAATGCGTGCCATAATCAAAGCTAAAGGCAGGCTGACAAAATACTACTGGTTTTTTGGGTAGGCAGTGACTTCAGCACATCCCAAAGATTCTCAGTGGGGTTAAGGTCTGGACTCTGTGGAGGCCAGTCCGTGTGTGAAAATGATGTCTCATGCTTCCTGAATCACACTTTCACAATTTGAGCTCGATACATCCTGGCATTGTCATCTTGGAATAAGCCCGTGCCATCAGGGAAGAAAAAAATCCATTGATGGAGTAACCTGGTCATTCAGTACATGCAGGAAGTCAGCTGTTCCCATTCTTTGGGCTCATAACGTTGCTGAACCCAGACCTGACCAACTGCAGGGAGGCTCTTACCTATTTGCTTAGTTACTTCTAGGTGGCAACTTTTTTTTGGCCAGGCAGTGTATAATTTGACACAATTTCAAGCATGTGTACAAGCTACCCAACAGAGATTTTACACCTTTGACATCTGTCAGATATACCATCATTTAGTTTGCTCAGTCTGTACGAAGTTCGAGTTCTGTACGAAATTTATCGTTATCGCAGTATCAGCAAACACAGTATGGCAATGATTTATTAAGTAGTGATTGTGAAACAGTTTTGACCAGTAAATACAGGAACTTATATTAAGTTAATTGAACTTCCTATGTCAAAATAGTATATAAAAAATCCCCAAGCATATCACAATATTAAACATAGTTATTGCATGTTTATTCTCATACCGTGCAGCTCTAGTGACCACACCTATTATATGGTTAAGGTCTATTGTGAATAATATAGAAATATACTGTATTGATTATAAATTATAAAGAGCTAGAGGTAATGTATGGGCATTTCTGGTCAAACTGCTGCCTCTTTGACTCAGACTTGGATAAGCCAAAAAAGTTGGTGAGATAAAAAAAAAATAGCTAAGTTTGTTTTATTTAAATTGACACAGTGACCAAACTTTTCTAAACTATAGTGTTTCAGTGAGTATTTCAAGAGCATAAGTTGGTTATGACTCAAAGAACAAAAAGACAGAGACAGAAGGGGCGACAGAAGATTGGTTTTCAGGCCCAAACACAGAGGAAACATTAATGTGGGTGGTGCGGTGGCGGCCAGGCTTTACCACGAATGACAAAGGTTTTATAGGACTTAGAGTTAGAGGTTTTATAGGAAGTAGAGATTAAACTATTGCCTGCAACTAAAAACAAGATTAGAATCTTATACCACAACGTACTGTCTAAGCCTGATGAGGATATGGCATTTGGATATTGTAAAAAAGCTCTCAATGGATTTTTAGCAACATTTTTTGTGGCACTGACTCACTCAAGTCAACACCTACTTCACACAAGCTGGTACTTAACAGAAAAAAAAACAATGCTGCCAGAAGCAAACATAAAACAAGACATGACCCCGAAAAAGATGAAAATGTTTCCTTGTGAAGCACATAGTAAATATTCTTTAAACTGGGGCACTCGCTGTAACTAAATCTAACATGAGCCTTTTATTGTTACAGAGACAAAGAAAAGGCAGTTTGGAGAGAATAATGTGAAAACACAAAAACAGTCTGTCAAACAAATATACCTCAATTATTTGGACTTCATACGTTTTTATCAATTTATTTTTTAAACTGGTTTGTTTACATTCAGTCAGATTCTGTGAACATACATTTAAAACAAATTTCATTGCAACTGTGTGTCGTTTTTGTAAAGGCTTAAAAATGATACACCATAAAACTAACTTATCATCATTAGTAGAAGTAGTAGCAGTAGAAGTAGTAGTATTGGTAGTAGGTAATACACCTGTAGTATACAGCTATTAACTTTTTCACTCAAAATATATAAATGTAACTAGTCTGTTTATTTATGGTAATGTTCCTGCTTTTGTGTTGGATATACAATACTTCTATTTTCCAAAATAAAAGCAGAGAAAATGTATTAATTACTAATAATTTATTATTAATTAATAATAGAATATTAAATTAAAAAGGTATTAAAACATTAACATAGCATTTGTTAATGAACAAATCTGAAGTTATTTATAGAAAAAAACAAATAAACAGTTGGCCTTAATTATGTAATAATTACCTGTCTATACAATGAAATTGTAAATTGTAATGAAATGAAATTGTAAATTGTAATGAAATGAAATTGATATAGTAAATGAGTAAAGATGATTGTTGCCTCGTTATCCTAAGTCTGTGTTTTTTTATTTTTGGGTCGAGCACTGTCCACAAGTCTATGCTACTTTTGACAAGCCCAGACCTAGCTTAGACGCCGCGGTTGCTTCATGATATTTACCATAATAAATATCTAGATCTAGCAAATGACAGACAACCTCCTTTTTTTATTGTGGAACGATCTATACATTTGTCGCTAAAGGCTAAGCTAGGCTAACATGCTAACCTGAGCTAGCAGCTAGCGCTCAGACCAGACGGTGATGAAAGCGGCGATGAGCTCACTAACAAAAACAAACAAATCACTCACCGTGGCAGGCTTTAAACAGGACAGCCTGCGACATCAACGCCACATAAATCCAGAGGTTAGCCATGGTCCAGGAGGTCCCGGAGCATCGCATAAACAGGTGAAGTTAGCCGGGGTTAGATGTGGCCATTGATGTGGCGGCGAGGCGTGATGATGACAAACAGAGAGGCGACTGTCAGAGAGAGCAGAGCCCGGACCAGAGGCTCCAGCCGCCGCTAGGCAGCAGCAAAACACCGTAAAGTACTTTACACTCAACTGTTTTTATATTAATATGTTATAACAAGGACAACATTGTTATACTCTTATTTTAAGGAAGCCACTACAAATGATCTTCTGTCATCGTCTTCTGCACGTGGTAAGTTAGCATGCGAGGGTGACATTACTTCTAGACCTAAAGAGAGGGACACATGATGGAAATTGTTGAAAACTTGTTGAAATGAGCTTGAACTTGTTAAAAACTGTTTTTTTTTTAACAAATATTTGTTGGGACATGGGCATAGCTTGGTGATGTGGAGCCCCGGAGCAGGTTTTAATATTGGGCCCCCAAGGTCTGAAGCATATTTCAATAGCTTCATTTATTCATTATTTTAAGAAAATCTTGTTAACATTATAACATATATTTTTACAATTTGTGTTTTCAATTTATTTGTCATTTTTGCAAAAGAAAAATGTAATAAAATAAATTACAAACTCAAAAAAACAAAACAACAACAACAACAACAAAAAACATATTGTTAGCAAGGTACTGCTCTTGTTCATTGTTATTACTCTTGGGGCCCCAAACTTCCTGGGCCCCAGTGCTATTGCCCTGGCTTCACTACCTGATGCTACGCTCTTGGACATGGGACAAGGAGTCTAGAATTGGGATAGTCCCTGATATGGTCATCTTAATATTTGCATTTTCGCAGGGAATATAAAGCTAAAATAAACAAAACTAGACACTGGAAAATATAATAATGACCATTTCTACAATGTTAATATAGTCTTTTTAATTACTTTTATTCTACATTATTTCTTACATCTTCTAATCAATTTAAAACCTGTTTTGCAATCACTGGGTTAATGAAATTATAGTTTTCCTTTACTATATATTTACAACTATACATACAATATTGGCAATGTCAGAAAATGGCAATTAAAAACTGCAATTAACCCAGAGGAAAGGACACATCCTTCATGTTGAGGAAAGGAAGCTACAAACTGTACAGTATTTACAAAAGAGGTTGCTTCAGTGATCGCCACAAACTCATCTATAACAAAATCAAATCTATTTTCTCTCTTTACAATTTACATCTTTTCAAAGAGGTAGGCATATGCATTAGCACCCAGTACATTTCACAAAAATATTATGCAGTTTTTTCAGATATTTAGTAATTTTGACGAGCCATCTATTGTATATAAAAATAGTCTGGTCTCTGTGGATTTGAGTTGGATTTTCAGGAGGCAGAATAAATGGATATAGATTAAAATACTTCTTAATGCATTTTGAGAGACATACAACCAATGAGAAATCAAAGAGTGGTAGCAATAAACTATGTCTGGACTGATGCAATCTGGAACAGCCTACATAAAGAGGAGGAACACAGCATTTATTGAAAACCCATTTTAGAAAAGCAGTAATGTTTTATAGATAGATCTTGGTGCAGTTTTAAACCAGAGGACTTCCTGATCCACTTCATCAGACCATGCTGACATATTTTTGCTTATAAACATAGCCAGTCAATTTAACTACATCTGTATCATTGTAGACCCCTATTTCTTGCTCTTTTTACTGTCCTTTTGTTTATTTTTCTCCATTTTTACTTTCTGCTGTTGCTGCTGTTTCTCCTCTCGTTTCTTCTCCTCTCGGGTCTCTTTGTACTTCCACTTCGGTGGCTGCAGGTAATTCTTGTCCTTTTTCTTCTTCTTCTGTTTTTTAGGCGTCTTCTCCACGGGCCTGCTCACACTGATGTTTGGGATACAGCCGGAGGGAAACACACTATTTCTTCTGGCCATGCTGCGAGGGATGAAAGCAGAAGTGACTTTGTTGGATGCCATAGAGAGCATGCTGCCTCGTCTGTCACCGTTGGCACAACATTTAGTGGCGAAAGACTCTGCAGATTCAATGGGAGGATTCATTTGGGAGACAGAGCCGTTGGTATGGCACACTGTCGTCATTTTTAAGTCTTTTTCTGGGTGTTTTTTCACCAGATCGGGCACAGCCAACCGCCTCTTCCCCACTTCAGGAGGACTTGTCGGACATAACGGTCGACATCCAGTCGTAATCAGCGGACTGTGTATACTGGTGGTTATCCTCACCATGTGGTCCATAACTCCATTCTCTTCAGGATCATGAGGTAGCCTAAATCCAAACTTATCCTTGAGACTTTGGGTAAGTTTTTGTCTTGCGCTTTTCTCAGCCATTGCCTTAGCTACTTTATTCTTAAGCTCAGGCCACTCAGGGACAAAACTCTCACAAAACTGCTCGGCTTTTGGGCGCAGTGTAAGACGCCGGAAACGATGCAGTGTCTCGTAGCGGCCGGTTTTTAGAGCCCACTCCTGAGCACACTTTCCTTTAGTAGAGTCTGTGGCATGTAGGTTGGCTCCTGGGAAAGCAATAAGCATTTGTTAATATACAAATGATCAATGCCATTAACTTGTACAGTTCTGGAAGAAAATAAGATACCACTGTAAGTTATTCTTCTCTCAGCCTCTCTTTAGTCTGACAACCATCTCAGGCCAGTGTCTGTTAAATTCCCTCTCACACCTCACTCTGCTTTATGAACTCACAGACCATCAGGAAAAGCTGAGAGAGTGTTATAAAGTTACCAGGGGTGTAACAATACAGTTACTAATGTAATGTAATGTATACATTTTTTTATTCCTATGATACAACTATATCAATATGCAGTACCCTGTATTGAATTGTAACATTTTCCAGGTAGTATATATTGATATACATGGAAAAAAATCTATAATATCAGAAATATCAAAAGTACAAATTTGCATGTTAAAATAAAACCAGATATGTCTTTTTGGATGTAATTTTTGTGTTTTTAATTATATAAAATGTTATATTCAACTTTTCTTTACTCACTTTGGACATAAGCAATCCCGGCCACGATGCTAGATTTGAGAATAAACTTTTATGATTTTTGCAAAACGTTGCAAAAACGTTTAGTTACACCCCTAAAATTTACCCAGCAGCAGTGGGAAAAACTGGTGGAGCGCAAGACACAGGAAAGCTGTAATTACAAATCAGGGTTTTTGCCACCAAATACTGACTTCTTAACAGTTTTCTTATTTTGCAGTGGTGTCTTATTTTTTCCAGAGCTGTGTACTGGAACTTATAGATTTAAAACTTGTTAATGATCTCTAAACCAGGCACTGACATTTAACACATGTAGACAGCTGGTCGTCATTTCAAGTTTGTATCTTCCTGCAGTTGTTGATACTCTTACACTAGAAAAAACGCTAGATTTTGCCAAAACCAACTTGTTTATGAACAATCTTGGTAATTTTTTTCTCCATGAAAATGCATAAAGATCTGCTTAACTTCTTGCACCACAATGAGCACACAGCCTCTGCTGATTATAGACGCTGTTGTTGTTCAGTAGATCTACACTTAACATTGTGTATATATCATTTCCCATAGTAAGGGAGTGCTGCAAAAGCCAGTGTAATTTTAGCCTCTGTGCAGCCCTAAATAGCTGAGCAACCTGCTAATCTACAACCAGCCTCCAAGATGAGTAAGTCACAGATTATAGTGGTGCGTTAAGATGAGATAATGTCCTCAGAGACATCCTTAAACTGCCACACTCTGACTTATGGACAGATAGAGAGGGCTGCAAATATGGACAAGGGTCAGCACTCACTGACTGTGCTATTATTGTAGGAGTAATAAGCTAAAGTCTGTGTGGAAAAAAGACCAGGTTATATCATGCTGCAATGGTGCACTCACTGGCCACATTATTAGGCACACCTGTTCTAATGCTTCAATAAAATAACTCATCAACAAATTAATCACACAGCAGCAACTCAGTGCATTTAGTTCTGAGACGTGTTGAAGACAAACCTGCTGAAGTTCAAACCGAGCATCAGACTTTGAATGTGGTATTGATTGGTCTGAGTTTTTCAGAAACTGGTGATCTAATGGGATTTTCACACACAACCATCTCTAGGGTTTACAGAGAATGGTCAGAAAAAAGAGAAAATATCCAGTCAGCAGCAGTCCTGTGGTGAAAATGCCTTGTTGATGGCCAAGGTCAGAGTAGAATAGACAGACTAGGTTGAGATGATAGAAAGGCAACAATAATTCTAATAATTCACCGCAGAACTGCCACGTTCAAAGTAAATCCTCTTTCTTCTCCATCCTGATGCTCGGTTTGAACTTCAGCAGGTTTGTCTTCAACACATCTCAGGCCTAAATTTATTGAGTTGCTGCTGAAGCATTAGAACAGGTGTAACTAATAATGTATATTGTATGGCTATTTTGACATTATGTTGCCATTAAAAACCATTGGTGTTACTGACCAGCCATGACGAGAGCTGCCACAATATCATCTCGTCCAGTGATTGCAGCTTTGATCAGGGCAGTAAAGCCACGACAGTCTTTGATTTCGATGTCTACGCTCAGGTAGTAGTTCAGGAGGTACATGACTGTGTTGGTATGACCTATGAGAAAAGAGAAGCAGGGAATTAGCCATTTTGTCAGATGAAGATAGATAATAAACTGTTCCCCATAAACTCTCATCAAATGCCAAACAAAGATGATTGCTGATGTGTGTAAATAGGAAATAAAAATAGGAACGTGTCTGAAAACTAAATTATTCCAACTTTATGGGCAAAAGTATTTGTGTAATGATTATTTTTCTGTCTGTTTTGGAATATTATTCTAATTCGAGCAAGTTGCCATTTCCCAGTTTCAGTACTGACATGTCTGCTTTCTAAAACAAAGAAGCTATGTGTCATCTTGTAGGACATGAGTCTGAGATCTATTTAAGAAAACATGTGAGAGAATGAGGAAGTTTACCAAGAAGTGCCTTGTAAATAAGCACTGTCGCTATCTTTTTAATAAATTAATCTAACTTTATTGTAGTTTATTGCTCTCCAAATGATAAATGGTCACATTTATATAGCGCTTTTCTAGCTCAGTGGGCACTCAAAGCACTTTACGTCAAGGAACCATTCACACATTCACACTCACAAACATTCACACTTCGTACACCAGTGACAGACACTGGAGGCAAGGTGGGTGAAGTGTCTTGCCTAAGGACACAACAGCAGTATGCAACAGGTGAGCAAGGTTCAAACCGTCAACCTTCTGGTCAGTGGATGAACGTCTCCTGCGCCTCATGAATCAAAATGATAAACTGTGTCAAACAAATTAAAATGCAGTTAGATTTATATATTTCAATGACATCTCCTTCAGTCCTGAGTCCTCAGTAGCTTGGGTCAGAAAAATGCAAGACTTGTTTCTGTAAGAAGAAGCTAATTTTGCATTCACATTTCACATGATTTTGAAAACACACCAAAAACATAGGCACACCTATTCTTTTTCTCACCTGTACTAAAAACTAGTCTGGTCCCTGTAAATTTGAGTTGGATTTCTAGGAATCAAAACTAATTGACACAGATTAAACTACCTTTGAATGCAGTTGAATAGACACACAACCAATCAGAGAAACAAGGACTCTCAGGGTCGACAACACAATACGAAAAACAAACATAAAAGCAGTCAGAGAAGCATTTTTCGTCCACACTTGACCCAGACTCACCTGCCTGAGACGCGATCATAAGTGCTGTGTTGCCTTCGTTGTCCGGGTGGTTCACGTCTAAAAAAGGACAGTTGTGAAGTCCATGCACAATGTCGATGAATCCTTTACAGCAGGCCACCATCAGGCCGTTCTGTTGGGAAAAATCACATGTTACTTACATGTATTCAAATGTCTCACTTTCTACTCATCTACTTTGGCTCAGTTCTTGGATCAAATCTCCACTCTGAGCAGAAAACAGTCAAATGAAATGGCATGTTTTGTGACGTGCAATTTAGTGCAGTCTTCTGTACACAATTATGTTTTATGTGGTCATTGTAATCATAATTTGTAATCACAACTATAAAGTCACAGAGGTTACGTTATCAGATACTTTTAAGTAATTTGCCTTTGTACATTTTTAAAAACAAATGTATTATATAGAAGTTTTTTCTTTTAAATATGAGCAGGTAGTAGCACGTTTGCCTCACAACAAGAAGGCACATTGTCCGATCCCAAGGTTTTTTATGTATCAGTACTTTTATTCATTCATAACGTTAAGAAGTATTTTGTACTGAATATAGTTCACTTTCACTCACATAACATTGCTCACTTTTATTTCTACTTGAATATTTATATTTTAAGAACTGATTCTGAGTACTTTTTATGTCACTGCAAAAAGTGTCTTTGCATTTTACCTGCTGTGGCTTTAACACTCACAAAACCACTTTAGATTTTGAGGCTCTGACAAACACAAAATACGTATACTATATTGAAACATTATCTAAATGTCTTGGCTGTATAACTGCCTTTTGCTAAAAAGGCTGGGTACCGTTTAGATTTTTCCAATACTAGTTCTTAAACGATACCTGGTTTTGGATACCCGTAGCTGAGCAATACTTTTTCTGATAATGGTGATGGTAATGATGGTGAGCTAATTCATCTTCTACAATCATAAAACACAATAATATTGAATAAAAGACCAGTTTTTTGAGCAAAGTTATTAAAACCAGTAGTTTGTATGATTTATTCTGTGTTATTTATTTGATTCATGCAAAGGAACATTAAAGGTCCCATTAAGTTTAGAAACAAAAATTGTAAATTTTATTTCGATACCACAAAGTAATCATTTAATGGTACCTGGCCCTATTTGCTAACATTCCCAAGAGTTAAATGAATGAGTGAATTATTTACTGAACTGTGGCCAATTCAAAGTTATACCTTAGTTTTAGAAAATGTGTGTCAAAAAATTACCCAAAGCCACTGAAAAAAAAAAAATTTTTTTACCCAGCCATTGACGTCCACCTCCATGACCTCCTCTTTGGTCACCCCTCTCTCCAGGACCCTCCACAGTGACACCGGCTCATTTCGGGCGCAGGCCTGGTACAACCTCGATGCTGGGAGTCCGTTCGACCTCTGCAGCGGGTAATCCGGCAACACCGAATCATCTGAGAGTATACTGTCTGAATCTGAGTCATTTTTAAGAGAAACTTCATCGTCTTCACCGGGGCCAGAGCCGAGGTGAGGGTCTTCTGCTGCTCGTGCCATGTTAGACCAAGGTAAGAAGTGTCTGTATCCTTATGGCTACATCTCTGTACCTATACAAACCAAAATAGTTGAGCAAAAAATGCATGCAATTTCCTGTCACTTCTTCATATAAGTTGTCAAAAATGAGTTAAAAATGGTCTGGCTGAGTCTCCCATATGGGATTATGAGAAGGTAGTTGAGCATCTGTGTATGTATGGAGTGGGAGTGGCAGTTTGAGCTTTGTTGGCTAACTGGATCAGCGCCTGAAAGCCCTGCTGAACGTATAGGAAGTCTAAAAGAGGAACAGCCCACCTCAGAATAAACGCGGTCACATGCAGACCACGTCATGTTTTGACTCAGTATTTGAGTCTAGGGCCAGCTAAAATTAAAGCATTAGTTTTTTCTGTATACCATTTTCTGATTTAAAATGAGTTTCCCCATAGAGTACAGGAAGCCACAGATACCACAAGTCATCAACACCAGATGAATAGGCTATTACTAAATAACAACAAAACAGGGGCTAAACCAAGACTAAACCAGAACTAAACCAGGACAAAACATAGATTAAACTAAGAACTAAACCACAACTTATAGAGGAATGTATTAGGAATAAATCAGGCGTAAACCAGAACTAAAAGTGCACTAAACCAGGAAGAAACAAGGACTAAAAGTGGTCTAAATCTGGACTATACCAAGCCTAAATCAGAACTAAACTAGGGCATAACCAGGACTAAACCAGGTCTAAGTACCACTAGAAGAAGCCTGCGTACCACCAATGGTACCCAGACCACAGATTGAGAACCACTGGTCTTCACTAGCCTAGTTCTTTAAGCAGTCGGGTTATGACCAATACAGGATGTGGAAATTTCAGATCCCATTCAGATATGTTTTTGTGTTAGAGCTGAGGGCAAAACAACAAAGAATCATACTTTTGGAAGCACTCATTATGTTTTTATTTAAAATTATACGCTGTAAAAAGTTACCTGGAGTTAAAGGCTATACATATTTCTTGGGGTTTGACCACATTCTTACCACATGCTGCTCAATGTACAAACACTAAGTTTCATAAATATAAAATGAAGAAGTTAAAAAACAGAAGCTGTCACCATGTGGGCAGCAATAATAAATAACAAATCTATTGTTAGTGCTGCATCCCTAAAGAGCACAAATATCATCTCCTGTACCAATGTTATGGTCTCCCTCGTGGCATTTACTCTTTGCCTAAAAATAAAAAAGAGTTTTGAATCAAACTCAAAGTAAATGGCAAGTATTAAAAGTACTAACTAGTAATTAATGCACAAACAAAATGACTTGCACAAAGCAGGAAAGCATGCAGAAAGAAAATAATTTATGAACTTAACAAATTTAATGAACATTTTATTCCTAAATCTCACCATACACAGCTTGACGTGAGTGTGGACCAATCATTATCAAAATCCAATTGTACCTCTATTAAATGTTAAGTGTAAGCTGATTATACCAAAGTAATCTTATTAATTGACTAATTACTAACGAAAACCAATCCATTAAATCCCATCAGAGTTGGCCACGTGCAGCAGAGGCTGTAGTTCTGTAGTTCTCAGGTTGACCACGAGAGGGTGATCTTTCTAAGCAGCAGTTTTGCCCTTGTTGTTGTTGTTGTTGTTGTTGTTGCAGTTTGAATGTGTGTGACCAGATACCTTTTATTTTCTTACATTTGATTCTTACTAGTTTAGTTATAGTTTGGGTCTTAGCCATGGTTTGAGTCTGAGTCTTAGCTTGACCTTAGTCTTGGTTTAGTCCTGGTTTAGTTCTGGTTTGGTCCTTATTTAGTCCTGGTTTGATCTGATTTAAACGTGGTTTAGAGCTTGTTAAGACCTGATTTAGTCCTGGTTTAGAGATAGTTTAGTCCTGGTTTAGACCTGGTTTAGTCCTAGTTTAGCCATAGTTTAGACCTGGTTATGTGAGTTCTTATTCAGTCCTAAATTCATATAATCTAAACTGCACTTTATCTCCAGCTGCTGCACTCCATGAAGTCATTGACATGATTTGTATAAATGTGTGTGTGTGTATGGGTACGCATATCAACATTTTTTTTTAATATAGCTATTTATTGTATTTCTATATAGGTACATATATATATTAAGAACTAATTTTATTAGAGGCACCGAGACCTGAGTCAGTATTTCATGTCTCCTGTGAGAATGACAATAAAATATCCTTGAATCCTTGAATCCTTGAAATTTTGTTTTAGTTTTGTTGTAGTCTGGGTCTTGTTTAGCCATGGTTTGAGTCTTAGCTTTGGTTAGACTTGTTTTAGTCCTGGTTTTGTGATGGTTTAGCCATGGTTGAGTCTTAGCTTTCATCTCAAAATTAAAGTTCTTGTAGCAGCTTGCTCTGTACAGGTTTGTAGTGGCACAAAGCATTTTTGGAGGCGTGCCCAACCAATAACAATCCTCCAAACAGGTTTCGTTTATTACTCATTTAGCCCTACCTTTGACTGAAGAAAGTTAGTCCAAAAGCTTTGCATTTCCATAAATATTCAACTCAGTTCAGCTGTGTTTCTGCTGGTCAGACAATTATCAAAACCTTAAACATAGCTTTTTTACATATTGCTTGTTTTTTTCAGCCCCACTTTGATGAACAAAATCTTTCCTTTCCCTTTTTTTCTCCAGGATATGAGGAATAGCTACCTTTGAAATTCCCCTGTGGGACGGTGTGGGATGGTGCTTGGACCTGTCGGGACACAGCGACCCTCTCTTGACCCTTGGCCCTGAGGATCTGTCCCACGATTATCAAACAGCTGTTGTTATCTGCCCAGGACCAGGACCCCATACCACAATACTGCCCACTGGAGGTGACTTTGTTCTTGTGCACCGAGGAGCTGGACTGGCCTTTTAACTCCTCTCCCCTTTGTCCTTTTTGGGAGGTGATTGATTGAAAAGGCATTCCCAAAGGCCAAACAGGAATGTGACTAACACAACTCCTGGACTTTAAAGGGTTTAAAGAGTAGGTCAGTCTGGGGAGATGAAGACTTTGGCCAAAGCACAAGGAAGGACTGAACAGTTTGTGGGATATATGACGGATAAAGTGAAAAGTTTCACACCAACGGGAGCCACAGAGGTACAGTTTTCAAATTTCTGCTTCTGGCTTTTTGCATTATTTCTATTTACTTAGGTTTGCGTTTATAGGCCACATTTAGTGGAAGTTACACTAAGCTCTAGTATTAATAGTCTATTTAGCATTTTAGCACTAGACACAGTTTTGTGTAATGAGTTGAAGTATTTTTTTTGTACTCTTTGTGACACTTAAAAAGGAGAGGAATAGTAGAGGTACCCTATGCAGTAATTGCTACATATATTTAAATGCTTGACCAGACAAGCAATGAGAAATTCCTGAGATAAGATAAAAAGCACTGACAGAAAACAAAAATAGGCAGAGTGATGAGTATAGACAGAATATTTCATTTGCTCATTTACCTCATGAGTTAAGGTGAAATTCACATTTATCAAAACACTTCTTCATCAAACCCAGTTTTTTCCATTAAAATTTGCTTATTCTTAATATACGCATACATAGTTTCATGAGTTATAAAGACACAAAAGTTGAAATACATAGTTAAAAGTTCTATGATCATAATACCATTGGAACAAAAATATCATCCATGTTATGAGTATGAGAAATTTATTAAAAAATGGTCACTGAATTTGGTTCTCAAATACTGCTTGGACTCACTCATAGTTTGATTGTGACTAATATATTCAGTATTCTTGTGGCAAGTATCCCTTAAGCATGATCGTAAATGGCTGTTTTTCACTACAAAATCACCAAAAAAAGAGTTTTTCTCAAAAGATGTTTTGTGACACGCCACCAAAATACAGAATAAAACTTGGGTTATCAATGTTTGGACAAAATGTAAAGTTTTTATTGCTATAATCACAAGTTTTGGTTGTAATTATCATAAAAAACACATGTAAAAGCAGAATGGAAGGCTAAATAAATAGATGTTTCTAAAACTTGTATTACTACACTTCCACCTCCAGGGGGAGTAAGCACATACATGAATGACAGCGGATGATGTCAGAATAAAGTATTTTGCATGATGAAGCTCAAATAATGACATGATATAATATCCTTAGGTAATATAATATATAATGTATGCAATATAATGATACATAGATAATATTGTGACTTTTTAATAATAGTTTAATAATAATTTGAGTTTGAAGATACATAAACAAGTGAATTTAGTACAGATTTGTAGAGAATTTTACTTATTAATTGTATTTAATGGCCTGACTGAAGGACCCAGTTGTATCCCTGATCATTTTATTGTGACCCACTTTTTACAGAACCAAAGTTATTTTTCTAAATGAATTTACCCTTCATGGCTTTCACAATGTCAAACTTTAGTGTCAGGATTATTGTGAAATGAAATATTGCATTTTTAAAAAAAATAATTTTGATGATCTTTGCAAGTCATAAAGGCAGTAGAGAGGATTATTGGGACTAAACCTCCTTCTATGGACACAATATACTAAACAATATAATAAAAAAAGCAGAAAGCATTATTAAAGATTCACTCCATCCAGGGCACTCTTTGCTCAGACACAAACACTGCACTTACAACCTCAGACATGAGAGAGCGGACAGTATCATTCTGTCTTTTAACTTTTTACTTGACTCCAAGAGAGCCCTGCACAAGAATTCCTTTGTGCATGGATTTGTTTGTTTGTGCACAAATGGCAAATAAAATCTCTTGAATCTTGAATATTGAGAGCACAAAAGAAAATACTGAGGATTTTTTATCAAATGCTTGATTCACACTTTTAACCAAAATTTTAACAAACTGTTGTTTAGTTTTTCCTCCACTGTCGACCGGCCTGACCCAGTCTCTAACATGTTTTATTCCTTTTTAATTTTATTGATTAGCTTGAAGGACCTTATAAACATGTACTCAGGACTGGAGAGAAACCATATCGTCTAAAAGTCTTACAAATATCCGACTGTGACATTTATAATCTCAAATAATATCGGTTAATCCTGACATCCTTAGGGACAGATATTTTGAAATTAAAATTAAAACAATATTTATCCTATATTTAACCACCCCATGACCTACATAAGGTCCTTAGCCACCATTTGTGAACCAATGGGCTCTGTCTGCTCTTTAAATTAGGGACCCCCCCCCCCCCCCCCCCCTTGTTTCTTCAGGTTTATTTTGACGTGGGGTCTGAAGGTCTAAGGTTACAGGATGTTGTTCAGATTTAAACCCCTGGAGCTGCTGTGAGTCGTGATGTTGCAGCAGATAACGAGTCATTCCTCAAAATGTAAATACCAGTTTAAATACTCACTTGTCTTTGGTTCACTGACCTAGTTTTTTATTTGTTTTTGTTGTCCAAAGGTTTCAGACACCGTTAAGGAAAAGCTGTGGTCCGGCAAGCAGCAGATCAGGATGGAGCAGAAGTTTCGGAGAAAGGCCAGTGTGATGCGAATTTGGAGAGGTATTTATGACGGCACTAAATTCGACTCAAGTCAGACTGGTTCAGACCTGCTTTAGGCCTGGTTTAGTCCTGGTTTAGTCCTGGTTTAGTCCTGGTTTAGTCCTGGTTTAGTCCTGAGTTTGCCCTGGTTTAGTTCTGGTTTAGTTCTGGTTTAGTCCTGAGTTTGCCCTGGTTTAGTTCTGGTTTAGTCCTGGTTTAGACCTGGTTAAGCTTTAGTTTAGACCTGGCCTAGCTCTTGTTTAGTCCTTGTTTAGACCTGATTTAGTTCTAATATAGTCCTGTTTGAGGCCTGATTTAGTCCTTGTCTAGCTCTGGTTTAGTCTTGGTTTAGCCCTGGTTTAGTCTTGGTTTAGCACTGGTTTCGACTTGGTATAGACCTGATTTAGTTCTGGTTTAGTCCTGGTATAGTCCTGGTTTAGACATGGTTAAGACCTGAGTTAGCTGTAGTTTAGACCTGGTTCAGACTTGGTTGGGTCCTGATTTAGTTCTGGCTTGACTCTGTTTAGATCTTGTTTAACCCTGCTGTTGATCTGATTACGCTCTGATTTTTGTCCTTGTTCAGATTTTGTCTACCCCCTTGTTTAGATCTAATTTAGTCCTGATGTAGCCTGGGGTTTTGTCCTGGTTCAGATCTGGTCTAGCCCTGATTCAGTGCCTGTTTTGTTCTTATTTAGTAATAATTATTTTATTTCATTAACATGCTCCTTTGTAAGCCAGATACTTTCTGAAGTGGTACTTGATGTGACCACTGCACATGACAGAAGTAGAAATACTAAAAGCAAATGTTGTGTGGAGTAATCCTACATTGTATGGATAGAGAGATGGGCTTTCCATTGGGATCATATTTTCAGTGTTTTTAAAAGCTTAACTGTGGATAGCTGTAATCTGTCCTGCTGGTTGGACACTTGTTAGACATGTGCAAGTCTTAAAGGGACACTACACAATGTTAAGATGTTGTATTGCATTGTGTTGTATTCCTTCAGCTTTAAGCATCGTTTTAAGTAATGTCTTAGTAACTTGCAGAGGGAGAATTCATCTGTTTCCAGAGTATAGACCATCCGTGACAGCTCTCCAGCGGGTTCTGTCTTGGGCATTTTGTGTTAGCTCTCCCCAGGATGTTCCCATTTCTCTTATGTCCACCTCAAAATCACATCTCCAGGTGTTGTGTGGTCGCCCCGTTTCAACTTTTTCCTTGCGGGTTCCACCTTAGTGTCTGCCTTTTAACGTTCAAAGTGTCATTCCTGAGTGTGTGGCTGATCCATCGCCATCTCCTCCTCTTTAACTCGTTTAAGATCTGGTCTGTGTTACTTATTTTGTCCGTCCATCTAATTTGTCCATGTTTCTGCTTCATACAGTAATACTGTGTTGAGTTAAAGAAGGGAGAATTGGTTTGATTTTACTTTTTTACCTCAAATAAAAGCAGGCAGGTCGCCATGTTAGGCTGGCAGCATGAGAGCCGTCCTTTCCTAGACTATATATCCGTTTGGACTTGAAGTTTTTGTGCATGGATCTTGTTGAATGAGTCTCCAGATGTCGCTCGCCTGCACAGCTGTGCTCCAAACATAATCTTGTCATGAATACCTAATCTTGCCTTTGAGATTAAGTGAGCCTTCCTGTGACTGAGAGCAGGGCATTTGTATCCACGTCTGACTTTGAAAACATGCAATAATGTGACCAGAGAAGCACGCTTTATATTCTAAACAATACTGATATAGGGCTTTGATACAGTATCTACATCTGTTGTTGTTGTTGTTGTTGTTACTTTCATCACTGTTTATTTAAAATGGGGTGAGCTTTATGCAATGCTTTGTGTCTCTGATTGGTGGTAAAGACATAAGCTGTGTGTGCAATGTGGGGCGGTTAGCATTAGCCATGACAAATCACAAATTATGATTTAACAAGATGGTTTCAGCATCTGGCAACCACTCAACACGTTTAATGTCACTGCCTGGGTAGAGAACATTAGCAAGTAGTTTGAAATGTATGTGTTTTATTTATAGGAGCAATTAGCACTACATAAGCTAAAGGCTACATGCTAAGTACAAGGCTCTAAATGTTTGTCATGTAAAGAAGTTACTGAACTGTGACAGACCACAGTAGTTGGTCAAGGTACGCTCAGTTACTTTTATCTTTATTTATTCAAGAAAGTCCCACTGAGGGGTGTCCTGGTCCCACTGGGAACCTGTTGTAACCTTTTCTCTCTGGCTTTTAACACAGTGTGAGGGTGTCTTTTTACCTATTTTACTTATTTATTCTTACACTGTTGCTTTTACTCATGTTTTAAATGAGTACTGTATTTTATTTTAGTATATGTGTTTTCTTGTTGTGGTTTTATTGTGTATTATTATAAATGACCCGCCCCATGCCCTACACAAAGAATTTGAATTATTACCATCAGGTAGAAGATATCGAATATTATCAGCCAACAAAAACATCTTTAAGAACTCTTTGGTCCTACGGGCTGTGAAAGCACTTAACTCCACGAATCTTAAATAACATTTGGCTTAGGGTAGTGCTCCTTGATGCTCTGATGCGTGTACTGGCCTGATTATTATATTTTATAATGGCTTTAGAGTATTGAATTAATTAACATGAGATGTATTCTCATGGGTGTAGCCATATTAATATTTATTTATTTAATGCTTTGTACCTTTTAATATGTCTTTCATTCAATGTAAGATGCACATGAAATGTAGGGTCTCCTGTGTTGTCTTAGATGTTGCATGGTGTGTGTAAATGTATTTTTGAGTAATTTGAATGTATTTTATGGTGAAACTGAAGGGAAATTTACACATTCATGGACAATAAAGTTTTCACATTTGTATTGTCTGTAATGTTTGTATTTGGTCATATTTGCTTTACACTGCCTGTGTACAGCACTTTGGCCGACTGTAATAGTTTTTAAAGTGCTTTACAAATAAACTTGGTATGGTATGGTAAACGTTTTAGGTTGATGAGGGAAAGCAGATCACCTGGCGGAGACCCAGCTAGACACAAGAAGAACACTCTCCATACAGAAAGGCCCTGCCTGACATCTGGGAATCAAACTCAGGACCTTCTTGCTTTGTGTTAACATTGCTTACCACTTTAACACCATGCCGCTCATACCCAGCAAACACCACAAGTCCTATTGTAGGAAGTTAATTTTATCAAACTGGCACTGACTGTTGCTAATGTTCTCTACCCCAGCACTGACATTACAGGCATGTAGTCACTCAGTTGCCATTTGCCCAAACCATCTAATTTATACATTTACTGTTTTTCATGGATAATGCTAATTCCTCTATAGCTTCCTTGACATGCACAGCATGTTGTTATAAACACTTAAAGATTCTAAAGTGCTGCTTACTCTTGGGGACATGGCACAAAATAATGCAAATAAGGAAAAACTTGCCACTTTTTAAAGATATTTTTGCCCTTTCGAGGCTTCATTAAACAGCGGAGAAGTGACAGGAACTTATGGGAAGAGAGCAGGGAGAGACTTTTGGTAAAACGTTTGAGTCCGGACTTGAACCCACATAAATTTTGCCATATTTTTGCAGAGCAGGCACTAGAGAAGCTGATGAGAGAAGTGTGTGAGGAGAAGGAGGTGGGACAGAGGAAACAGATGCTAACAGCAGCATAGCATGTTAGTGCCCAGCCCCTCCCCCTGTAGCTACTCTGCCTCTCTCACTTCTACTGCCTCATAATCTCCTCTGTCTGACCACACAGAGCAACATTATCTCTTGGCTCATTTTAAAACTATGGGACCTCAATAGCCAAGTGTAATGGAATATAATTTATGAGGATTATAAGTTAACATTTCTTTCTACTGTATCTTGGATTAAAACCAGACTCACAGAAGTTGTTTTTGCATTAGTTCACAGTTGGATTGGACCATGGCTTCAGTAGTTGATAGCTCTGAGTGTAACGTCTGGAGCGGGACAGTATGAAAAAGGGTCAGAAGCAGAGAGATTGTGGGTGTGTGCACCTGTCCAGAAAACTGCTCGGCAAATGTGGATGCTGCTTTGTGCGAGTCTCAGGTATGTGGGGATGTTTGTAATGAATTGTGCTGCTTCAAAGTGGTGGTAGGTCTATGTTGTTAAAGAAATTTACGTTTACAATTTTTTTTTCTTTTTTTTTTCTTTTCTTGCACAGTTAAATGGTAACGTCAGAAGTCTTGAGCGTCTATCTTTTGATTGTTTGTGTCCCAGATCACGTTCTTCCTTTTTTCTTGAACCCTACAGTGTATCTATTTCTTATTCATTCATTCATTTATTCATCTCATCAGTGTGACTGAGGTGTGAATGAATGAATCAATGTAAAGCACTTTGAGTATCTAGAAAGGCGCTACATAAGTCCAATGCGTTAATATTATTAGTTGCATGCGGAGTTGCATGCGGCTGGGGCCAGCTGCTTTAGGCCTTAGCCGAGTCAAACCCTGGATAAGGACCTGGTTTTAAAATCATCTGAAATTTCTGCAAAAACATAATTAGAAACTACTACGGCAAAATGTAGTCGTCATGTAGAGATGGCTGACTGAGATATTACTTTTTACCACTAGTTGGAGTTGTGAGCTACTGAAGAGTAAGATGCTTTTCCACTCGGGCGGAACGGGCTGGGACGGGTCTCTTTGGGGGGTGTTTCCACCTGCCAAAGCGCTGCAAGGTGTTTTACTTTTGGGACCCCTTCCTGTGGGGTGCCAGAGTGGTTAAGGGGTCTGGAACTGTTAGAGGTGGGTGCAGCAAACTCGCCCCCAAGCACTGAGTTGCGAGCCATTACGCGTCACTTCATGTGCACAGGAGTAGACACACATAGAAGCGGCATGTCCACAGCAAAAAACAGGGAAACGTGACGTGACAATGGCATCAGTTCATTTTGTTTAGCCCTGGACCATTGAGGAAATACAGACTTTCCTCGGGATATTACTGGATGAAGCTGGATGAAGCTGGATGGAGCGATGCGCCACTGCTTGCTGACTTTTAGAACATCCTGTCATTGGTGTGACACTGGTACCTGGTCACTGCCAGTGTGTGTCTCTGATTCAGTGAGGCAGTGTCTATGAAGTGGTAGCTCTGTGACTAACTGGCCATTGTCTTGGATGCACCCTGCCTCAGGTCCAAAGCCTGTGGGATAGGTTCCAGTCACTCTTTGGCTTTCACATTCTGTTACACAAAATTTTGTAGACTCTTTTATCCAAGTCTATATTTAGCACAGCTGCTGCTTCAATCTCCAAATAGAAGTATAGTTACTCATTTAGCCACATCTGGATCTCTGCACAGCCTTTGAACAAACAGTAGCTTTTTGAATTATCCCAAGATGTGCACCCACTGCCCTCTCTTTCTTTCTCTAAAACACTTATGAACATAAATATCCAGTCATTTGTTTTAGACATATTGTGGTACGGCTTCCCTGCAGTTCTGGACAGTATAGCTTGATCCACACACACATAGACATCAGTGCTGACCCTTAAATCCTCTGTTGTTCCAGTTTGCTCTGGGAGTGATTACCGTGCTGCTCCTCCTCTGAACGTCAGCGCGGATCTGCAAATAGATGTGTGAAATATGAAAATGAAAACAGCCTAGTGTCGAGATGCTGCGATGTCTCCCCTCTGTTCACAAGGATTAAAAAAAACTTGTTACTGGGGATTTACGTGAGCAGCAGGGTAATGGTTTGAGGAACTTATGGTCTTCTCGCGTTTAAGGATGCTTTAAGATAGTATTTGATAATATATGAAGTATCTGAAGCCACTATATCAGTACACATAAGCCATTGCAAGACATACCAAGCCTTAGCGAGTGTGGTGAGTGTGTTACAGTAAATGGGAATGAGACGCCATCTAAAAATAGTAACTTGTGTATTGTCCCAGTGACACGACTCTTTGATCATTTATAAGGCGACCTAGTGGCAAAGCATGTACAGTAGGTTTTCCTTTTGAGTGATTATTATTCATATTTAATGCCTGCTATTGCCACGTGGGGCAGCTGATTTCTTGCGAGATTTGTAAGTTCACAAACAGACAGTTATGGGCTTCTGTTCACAACATGGTATTGCACTGATTGTGGGTCCTTTTATCTTCCTCCCACTGTCCAAATATATGTAAGGAGAGATAACAAAATGTCAGTGTCTCTTAAGTGTCAGTCCTGCGACTAATTGGCCACTGTTCAGGGTGAACCCTGCTGGGATAGGCTCCAGCCACCAACTACTCCTAACAGGAATGAGTAAAAGATGAATGCATCCAGTGAGCTGTTTTTTCCTTTCTGTTCCCATCTCATTGACAAGACATCTGTAGTTTCTTAGTCATCCAGGAGAATTCAGTAAAAAGGGTCAAAAGAAAGTAATCTAGACAAGGCTTGTTTTTTAGAAGACATTTTGTCTCTTCAGCTGAAGGACTTGTGAGTAGTTTTCCTTAGAAATGATTAAATTATTGGCAGCGCACAAATGTTAAAATAAATCTGGGGGCAGTTATCTATGATGTTTAGTTACAAAGACAAAACTTAACAAAACTATAAAAAAATTAAAAAACAAAAATAAAGAAAACTAATGAGTGACTGGTTGAGGTCAGGGTTAGTCCTGATTTGGTCCTGGGTTAAATCTTGATTTTGTCCTGTTTTTGTACTTTTCTGGTTGTTTCAGGCTTAGTTCTAGTCCTAGACCAGTTTGTTTTAAACAAAAGTTTTGTCCTAATCGGTTTATTTCTGCTTTTGTTCTGGTTTAGACCTAGGTCTGTCCTGGTATGCTTAATAAAAATAAGTATTTTAATCTTTAATTTAAACCTGGGTTAGTCCTGATTTTGGCCCATTTTAGTTTTTTAATGATGATACTTTTAAAGCCAAATATTTTCTGTGGTGGTAAAATGATTGTGTTAGGGAGTACCCACTGAGCTTTCATTGAAAAGATATTTTTTAAGAGGCTTTATTGCAGTCACTACATGCTCTACTAACTCAGAAAGAAATGAGCAAGGATAAATTAGATGAGGTTAAAAATAAAAATAAAAATCATGTAAATATTGCAACTAGCTCCCAAAGAACACCACATAGGAGTTAAGCTTTAGTGTCCAAAGTCACACAGAAAATAGATTTGCCACATGTGTTCACTGCAGAGTCAGGTGGAGGTCCATCTGTTGCTCTGAGGCTGAGGTTACGTAAGGCCTGGTCAATCTGAGGCTGATGTGATGGAGTGATGTTCATATGCATTAACCTCAGGTGCACAGCGAGGGCTTATGACCGCCATCAGATGGAAGATTCATGTTTATAACCCTGAACGAGCCGACCTTGAGAGCAGCAGCTTGCAAAACACAGATGCTGCTTGGTTTTCTCCTTCACTTAAATTGACTTCCACCAAGGAGGTTATGTTGTTGCATGTGTTTGTTTGTTTGTTTGTTAGCAAGATAACTCAAAAAGTAATTGTCCGCTTTGAATAAAATGTCAAAGAAAAAATTATTAGTTTTTGGTGTGGATCTGCATCACTGTCTGGATTCAGGATTTTTTTATGACTTGTGAGAAAATGCCAAAGCTACTAACTTAAGAGGTCTGTATAGGAATAAATAAATAGTTTTAGTGGATTTGGTCATCATCTGTATCCATGTTCTTTTAGTAGAGTCATTACAATTCTGGTCTAGGTCTGGGCACAATAGCTTTACCATTGCAAGATAGGGACAGTGCCTTTGATGGAGGTCTGTGGTCTGCTAGCCGGTCTAGTTGCCTGTTAGGACTGTCTCGGGAAAGTGCCATTCTCCCATCAAGGTTTTAGCTGAAATGCGGTCTCCAAATGTATTAATTGCACAACATACTGGCTTCTAACTCTGATAGATGTCGTGTCTAGTCTAGCCCTATTACTCATAAACATAATACAGTACTCAGATAATATGCCTCCAAACCTCGTCTCGGTAGTAATTATTTCCTATCATTTTACATTCCTGCCCATCCTGGGAGTGGCTTCTCCGTCATGGTTCTCCCTGAAGTTCTTCTTTATTCCCATGATTGGGTTGATGAGGGTTTTTGAGTTTTTCATCTCCCTGATGGAGGCTTTAAGGGCAGGGCTGTTTTCTGTAAAGCTCTTTAACGACCATTGCGATATCTGTTTATTTATAAGATTAACATGGAAATTCATAGGTCATTACAAAAAAGTTGGAACATGTGTAACAAAATACAAATTGCATTTTAAACTTAAGACAAAGAGAAAGACTTGAAACAAACAGCGATGTGACGAAGGGAGAGTTTGATAGATTACGTAGGGGAATTTTATCCTCCTGAAACCTAGATACTGGTCTGGGTGAAGAGGCAGAGAAGCAGAGGTTGAGGAGGCTGATGGTTTTGCTGCCGCGGTGGAGTTGGGAGCAGAGGAGGGTTGCGTAGGTGAACAGCAGGGCGACTGAGGAGAGAGGGTGTGTGTATCTATTTGTGAGTGGATGAGAGGCAGGTGACAGAGAGGTGAGAGGGCGTAGACGAGGAAAATAAATCAGTCTTCCTGGTTGAATTTACGCATATAGCGTCATAAACCTACATTTTATCCACAATATAGACCAAAAACTATATGTCAGATATTGAAACAGATATTTTATCATTTCATTAAAAAATATATCTCATTTCTAATTTGATGGCAGCAACACATCTCTAAAAATGGGATCTAGGCATCTTTTAATTTAGTTGACTGGGTATAAAAAGGAACATATTAGAAAAACAGTCTCTATATAGCCTGTATTGGATGCTCATAATCTTAATGTCCTCGAGCACTACATTAAAAACAGGCATGATTTCATACAGGAAATCACAGCAATTTATGAATTGTTAGACCAGGATCCTGTCATGGTTGTCATGTCCTGTTATGGTCACGGCTGTTTTTAATGGGAGTTGGTCAGTGGCACCCAAAAGTTACTTGTTTATGTCTGGACAGAGCAGGCGTGAGACATCAAAGATATGCTACCTGCTGCTGTCATGTACTGCATAATTAGTTCTTGGAGAGCGTTCGCTGTTATCTTGTGCCTGAAGAAGTTGTTTTGAGTTTGTCCAGTGGTGCCGTGTGGACAGAGATATTTTACCAAATAGATGGAGAAAATATTTGTTTATAAAAATATCTGTGTGGCCAAGCACGAAGATATGCGATGTGCTTCCAGCTCAAATTCATCCCGGATATCTTATACTCGACTAACAACCAGTCAGTGAGTGTGGATCTTGTTTTACCAAAGCAGTATTACTAGATAGTAGTGGGTAGTAGGAAAAAGTGATAGTATGCAGCAGCAGTAGGTTCTAGTTGGTGGTAACATTTTGGATTTAGATAATAGTGGTTGCAGTAGTATCAGGAGTAGTAGTACTTAGTTAGTAGTTGGAAGTAGTAGTACATTTTGGTTCCTACATTACATCATTTACATTGCACGAGTGAAATTTACTTTGAATAACTTTTGGATTTTACTTAAGTAGTAGAGGGAAGTATGTAGAAGCTAGTAGTAGTAGTAATAGCAGTAGTATAATTTGCAGTTGTAGTAGCAGTAGCAGTATAGATTGTAGTATTATCAGCACTAGTAGTAGTAGATAGTAAAATGTAGTAGATTTTGTCTTTGTACCTAAAGCTGTGGACACACTACATGACTTTCTCAGTTGTTACAGATTTTGAAAAGACCAGAAGCTCACACTAATGACTGGTTTCAGCAGATTTTGTTCTGACAACTGAGAGACTGGGGATCAAACATTTTAAGGACTGCACCAGTGGCTGTGTTCACTGTACAGAGCACTTACTGGTCAGGCTGTGTGTGTGTCAAAGCGAGACCTCGACAGGTTCTTAAATTGCACACAACACTTTTGAATAAAAACTGTTGACTTTTTTGTGGTGTAGTAATGAATAAGTCGCAGTAATATCGCTAATGCTAGCTGACCTGAGCTGAGCTGTACAGATGACAACTTCCCCACATAATGTTAAAACAAAAAGAGCTGCAATAATCCAGTCTGTTTGATTAATTAACATCATAATTCATGTTAAATAGAACACAGATTCTTAATTTTCATCTAGCTGATAAATACTTAAAGATGCACTACCTGATTTTGTGACTCCCCTTTCCTAATTCCTCTTTTTTGCGACGCTCTATCACAGTCTCACACAAACCTGGAAGTCTGTACACAGCCAGGAGCTATCACAATAACACAGCACAGATCTGGAGTTTGCTCTTAATTCTTTAAAATAAAAAAATAAAAATACTGTGAATAAGCTATGAATTTTTAAATAAAACAATAGCTCCTTCACATTATTCCTGATAGATTCTAGTTCTGGATAGATAAAGGATGTATTGACCAATCAGAGCGCTCCTGTCCTATGAAAGCGTGTGATTGGTTAAACTGTTCCTTCCTTCACGCTAAAAACAAAAACCCTTATAATACAGCCCACAGGTGACTTCAAAGTCTCATTTTTTCTCAGATGACTTTTGTTTTGCTGTACTAATAACTAAATAATTATCTTTACCAAAATACAAGGAAAATAAAATCAGGTAGTGCAGCTTTAAATACCACCCAGGTCTGAGGGCTTTATTATAGAAGTTCAAAATCAGTTGAGTTAGACAAACTTTTTTTCAGCTTGAAAAATCGAACATGTTTGATTGACTGCGACTGAGTCTTTAAATCTCCCACACAGATTTCTGGGCTGACGACTCCCTGCAGCTAGTGTTTACTGGTACAGACTCAGCACAAATGAGAATCGTTGTAAAATTGAGCAAAAAATTGGGTAGTAGTAGGTACATGTTGGCAGTAGCAGTAGAAAAAGTAGTAGGTAGTTTGTATTGGGTAGTTGGAGGCAGTAGTAGCAGATGTTTAAAAATACTTTCTACTTGTGAACTTTGTATTCAGTTTAACTTCTACTCAAGTAATATGTTTTGACAACTTTACTTTTTCTTGAGTAAAACAGTATTAGTTGTGTGGCTCTTGATTTACTGCAGATGAAGACGATCTAAAAAGGAACAGGAAGAAAAACTCATAAGTCACAGTCTGTCTGTCTCTGTGCTGTCTTCTTTATTATCTCCATCAGACAGTTTCAGCGAAGGCCTGACCCAGATTTCAGCGGCTTCTTGAGGAGCTTGTTATTATGATGAGGGTTTATGTAAATGTGCTGACAGGGAGAAGTGGTGGCCTCTGAGTCTGAGATGACAAAAACTCTGAAGCTGAAATTATCCGGTGCGGTGCTACCATCAGCAGAAGAGAATGAAACATTAGGATTTGATTAAAACAGTGCGGTCGAGGGGTTTTGTAGCGTTTCCACTCAGGAGACAAGAACTGAAAACAAAACACAGATGTGGCCCAGAGGTGTAGATTTAGGGCAGTGAACTACAGATGTGGAGACATTTAATGAACAGGAGACTGGAAAACCCGACCCTCATTAAATGCATCTTCTGACTGTGACTCTTCTGAAATCTTTGCTTAGTCTGTGTTTAATCCTGACTCTGGTTCTTATCTGGTTGTCTGGTTGTGGGACATTATTTTATTGTGACTCACTTTTTACAGAACCATAGTTAATTTTCTAAACTATTTTACTGTTACTATTACAACTATACCATACAATTACTATTACATGCTATGACAACATATCAGACTGAGTTTTTTTTTAGACAATTGGCCATTGGCTGATTCTTGCCCTTTAACGCCGATTTTTGGTCAGGCACATGTCCAGGCTCATAACATGTCCAGACATGTGTAGTTCATTTTAAACCTCCAAAAATGCTTTATCTCAGCCTGAGAAGCTCAAAACCGCAATAAAAAAGATTTTTCTCATTTCTTTGGAACAGAACCTCATAGAACAAAAATTCTAAATGTATTTTGTAGCTCTCCCCAAGATTGAGATTACCTTATTGGTTTTCTCAAAAAACTCGCCTTTTACTGTCCTCACTGTCCAATTCTGTCCAATGTAACCCATTTGTTTGCTTTTTAATAAGCATTACTTAAACAAATGGCTGTATTATATTCATTTATTTCATAAAATTAAGAAAATTGGCCCTATGTATTGACCCCAAAAACTCAGCAGTGTTTATCGGCCACTGGCTGCTCTGAATTTGAAAAATCTGTTTCGGCCATACAAAAACCCATATTGGTCGACCTCTAAAATAAGGAATAATTTACAACAAAACGAGACCTTAAGACCTCATCTAGTGTTAAGTAATTTAATACATCACATACATATTGTTGTAGAGTGCATACTAACAAGCCTTGGCCAGTCACATACAGTGAAGCCCGAAATTATTCATACCCCTGGCAAATTCTGACTTACAGTTACTTTCATTCAACCAACATGCCACTTTTTGTTCAAATGTAAAAAAAAAAAAAAAAAAAAAAAAAAAAAAGTGATACCTTTTGTACATCGACTTATTATCTTTTGGGAGAAGCCTGTGTTATTTTTGGTCAAAAAAAAAAAAAAAAACTTGCTGGCTGAATAAAAGTAACTTTAAGTCAGAATTTGCCAGAGGTATGAATATTTTCGAGCTTCACTGTATATACAGTATATACAGTATATTTGCATTGTTTTAGATCTGGCAGGGTCACTCCCATTGGTTATTGGTTTTTCCTCCATATTTTCATTATTGTCCTGGATTATGACTTGGCTTAATCCTGACGCAACGGGCTACTAGGTGTTTGATTTTCTTTTATTGTAAGCCCTATTTCTAGTTTAATGCATTAGGCCTATCTATTATTTTAGCGTGAAGAAGGCGAGTGCATTCTGTGTGTAAAAACTGTCCAATAGAGTGTCTACTTTTTGCTTTTCTCTCATGAGTGCCACAGATAGACTAGGGTAACTTTGTTCCTCTGCCATGGGGTAAGCAGCTTCGTTGGATCTTGTATTTTGAAAATTCTGTGTACAGCCCCAGGTTCACAGCAGACAATCAAAGTGAAAAGTGTCTATTCCAGTGCTATTCTACAGCTGCTTAAAACAAAGAAACTGCTCAAAAAATATAAACATAAATAGAGAAAAGGGAAGATAAACATGGATAAATGTTGGCAATGCAGTCACGAGAAGCTAGAAGTTTAAGGTAAGCTCTAAACAAAAGCACACAGGTTATGTTGTTTGAGGTAGGGAGGAGGAAGAAAGCAGTTTTTGCAGCTTTAACCTTTAGCTTTGACTCTTTCTTGCAGAATCATACTCGGTCGCGGGCAGTGAGGGCAGCATGACCCCCTCCGCCCCTCACCAGACCTCGGGGAGCTCCAGTCCCTGTTCTCAGTCCCTCTCTGTGGGCACCCGCAGCCCGGTGAGCACCCTGAAGAAGTGGCTCACCAACCCAATCCGAAAAATCAGCGTGGAGGGCAGACCCGCAGCTCTGGAGAAACAGATGAGCAAGACTGAGGAGGGACAGACCCCAAAACAAAAACACAACCACAGCATCATCATCCCATCCGGAGACACGGTGAGAGGAAGAACAGAGCTACACAATATTATAAAAACATGAGATAGGGCAATAATTACTGTATGTGAAGTATTGATATGATCATGATAAGAACATGATGTATGAATGTCCCTTCTGATTTAATTGACGTGAACTTGAATTAAAAAATATATGGAAACACAAGTCTAAAAAACCAAATATTGTGTTGGGAATACATGAATTTTATTTAGGTCACCAAAAAAAAAAAAAAAAGGATGAAAAAAAACCTCTAAAAAACTAACTAATTCATTAAATTGAACAGTTTTTAGATACTGAAATATCACTGAGCTTTAAAATTTTGCATTGATTTAGATGCACTTATTACTAACTATTACAAATTAAACTTAAATAACAATGTTTATAACTTAATGGTGTTTATTAATGTTGAAATGATGCTTTGTAAATAATCAATGAACTGGTTACTCATTCTGAAAGGTCTCCTATTCTGCTAAATTGACTTTTTTGAGCTTTTAACCATGTTACAATGTTGTTTCCACCCTAAAAACATACCTGTAGTAGTATTTTGTTTCATTAATCCTGTTTGAGGAGCTCGTGTCCTTCTCAATAGCTGAAAATGCTTGGTCTCATAACTCCACGTAGACATGTGAAACCAGGAAGTGCTCCTGCTGGGGCCACAGACACCTAATCCAAACTTTCTCTGCAAAGTCAAAGTAACCGCTCCCTAAGATAAGACATTTTTCAATACATATACATTATTTTAAGTTATAAAATGTGAAATACTAATGCAAAGGTGTCCAAAATTATTTCAAAAACCCTGAAAACAGCATCATTTAGGACCTTTAACTAATACTTAAAGTGTGAATTATTCCAAAGTGCAAGTAAAAAAAAAAAAAGATAAACATGTCCAAATTCGCAATAAATTAAATAAAATACATTTAATAAACTCAATTAACATTAAAAGGTAAGAAAGGCCTGGCTAAAATAAACATAAACATCAAAAAATACATAAAAATAATTTTAAAACAGACTAGAGAATCACAGTCCCGATGTTTAAAAATGGGCCCCTTAAAAATCTGAATCGGACTTAATAACTCTAAAGAATGACTAAATGTTGGATCAAACCAGGACTTTTTATTTGGACACACCACAAGCTCTGATTAGACTTTTAATCTTTCTGAGTAAAAGTCACATGGACGTTTTTTGCAGAACAGACATTGCCTTTGCTGCTATTGCAACATCTAATGCAGCTCTAAAGTGAGGTTTTTATCTCTGTGGTACATGTTTTGTCTTTGTGGCTCTTGTTTGTGTCCTGACTTTGTTCTTGTGTTTTTTCAGATGTGGAAAGATGGTCCTCTGACTCCAGCCACTCCTTCTCCCACACAGACGTCCTGTCAGAGCTACTTCTCCGACCTCATGCAGGGAAGAGGCACAGAGAGCCCAGTAATGTCACAATTATTTTATACATTTTTTAATTATTTTCAATATGGAACAAGATATGACTGGGGCCTACATGTGTATTAGATATGAACAAGCATTTCCATGTGAAACCTGAGTGGTTGCTGCAGGCCTATAGCGCAGTAACTCAATTTGAACTCAGGAATACATTTGCTTGAGTTGGTAAAAGCCTCTCGGTGTGGTTATAGTGTATTTCTTGTTCAAACAAATCCAGTTCTCTGTTTCCATTTTGTGTGCACTCAACATTGACACACAGTATACAGTATAATGTACAACACGTCCATATGAACAAACTGTGCCAAAGATGCCTTACTGGGGGAAAAAAATACTCCTACCATCACACTCCCTGCTTTAACAACAGCTACTTTTCATACTTTTATTTAATTAACTAAAGTAAAACAAAAACAGAGCTCTAGAGCTCACCTTAAACCTCTGTCTCTGAGTTCTCAGTGAAATATTTATCTTAATTTCACTCCGATTTTCTCTATGCACGTGTTTGTGTTGTTTTTCTGTATAAATAGACAGAACGAGTTCTGCTGGAATATACTATTTCTATGTAGACATTTTTTATTTACTGTTGACAACACAAGAAGACTAACAACCAAAAGAAATGCCTTTTTAATCTATTAAAACCTCTAAAAGAAAGCAGTGATGAGAAGTAGTAGTAGCTACTGTAGTAGTAGTAGTAGTAGTAGTAGCAGCTGTAGCGGCAGTAGTGGTAGTAGTAACAGTAGTAGTAGTAGTAGCAGCTGTAGTAGTAGTTGTAGTAATGGCAACAAAAGTAGTTGTGGTAGTAGTAGCAGCAGTAGTAGTAGCAGTAGAAGTAGTACTAGTAGTAGCAGCTACAGTAGTCATAGTTGTAGTAATAGCAACAGCAGTAGTTGTGGTAGCAGTCAAAGCAGTAGTAGTAATGTTAGCAGTAGCAGCAGCAGCAGCAGCAGTAGTAGTAGTAGTAGTAGTAGTAGTAGTAGTAGTAGTAGTAGTAGTAGTAGTAGTTGTTGTTGTTGTAGCAGTAGTAGCAGCAGCCTCAGTAGTAGTAGTTGTAGTAATGGCAACAAAAATAGTAGTAGTAGTAGTAGTAGTAGTAGTAGTAGTAGTAGTAGTGGTCACTTCTCGTCTGTGCTTACTTCCTGCTTACACGGTTGGACTAAGTTGGTCTTAGCTGAGAGCCAGCATCTGTTCATGATCAGGCTGAACTGGGTCAGGGCTGAAGGTGAGACTCTGTGGAGCAGACTCAGAGGAGGACAGCCTGAGGCGAAGGGAAAACGTTTGACAGTGCGTTTTGAAAGAATTACATAAGAGCAGTAAGGCTATGGGACAGACTCCCATACACTGTACGCTCTTTTGTCCTGCCTCATGAATGATGCTCCCAGGACTTGGTTACATGCAAGTGGAGGCTCCTTGCTGCCCCAAACACTTAGGCCAGGACAAAGATTCTCTAAAATTAAATAACAAGACCACATTAAAGGGGCCATATTGTGCTTTTATTTATATTTTTAAACCAATCTTGGTCACCTCTAGAACAGCAGCATGTTTTACTAAAAGAAAGTGCTTCCAATACATACTTTACTGGTGTTATAAAGACACAGGTGAAGAGACCGGCAGAAGGCAGCGCTGTTATGGTCATTTGAACATAAACAGAGGGAAAAAAAGTGATTTTCTTCCTTAAACTTTTAGTATGATGCAGTTTTACCGCAAAATGAAAAACAGCTGTGAGGAATCAGTTGAATCATTGTACACATGTTTTTGGGATAAATGAATGAGAGCAGACTGGATAAAGAGGGCTTGTTGATCGGTCACTGTTTCCTGAAGTGGGCAGGGCTTCGTGGGAGGTGAAGGTAGGGAGGAACAAGCCGCTTGGAGCTCACAGAAAGGCAGCGCTAGTGAATACAGCATTACTTAAACATGAGTGAATGAAACTCCAGGTATGTTTTTAAAGAGGGAACAACATTATAACATGGTAGGAAGCTCAGAAAAGTCTATTTTGCATAATATAGCCCCTTTAAAAACCTTGTTTCATATTGAATATAGCCAGAGGTCCAGTTAGACAGCTTAATCTGTATTATCTGACTAAGCTGTAGCTTAGCTGTATAGCATTTGTGAGATATAACAGTGTTTATGGATTCAGCAGCAGCTTAATAAATCTTTATAAAGCCAATTTGGTTGCATGTCTTACTATTTTTTTACCATTTATGAGATAGTTAGGCACAAGGCTAACCCCACAATCATTGAATATATAAAAAAAAATGCTCATCTTGGAGAACTAGGCCAACATGGAAGACACCGTAAATGTAAACATACCAGGATGACAAGAAAACCTCACTTTTTTATCTGCCCCTCTAACCTACTCCCATGATGAGAGAGTATCCTCCTTACATAGTTTCCACTGTCAGAAAGTGGAGCTGTGAAAAATGTCCAAAGCCAAAGCCGACCCTGAGAGAGACAGAGGTATAAAATAAACACTTAGTGAATTTTTGACCCACAAACTGAACAGGATTATGGCGCGGAGGGAACACGATGTGGCCAGAGCCAGACGACAGTAAGTCCAGAGGATTACAGGCAAATTCACATCAGACCTGCAGCTTTAGGTGATACTAGTCATATAACAGGGGCCAGAGCTGTCAGTTTTAGGGTTGGGGTGAACAATAAACAGAACAAAATATATAAAAAGCAAAAGTGGTCATGAAATTGGCACCATAGATGTTGTACTCAAATTGATAAACAGACTCCTTGAGTGTTCAACCCGGTGAGAACAAAATTGTGCAACTTTATCTCGACAATTGTGCCAAGATTTGTTGAAGGTGGAGCCCATTACAGCGGCTATGGCTTTAGGCAGGGTACACTGTGGCCTAGACACAGACAAACAACCATTCAGTCTCACTTTCACTGGGGAAAATTTAGATTCAGGAAGGATGAAGAAAACCCACAGTGACACAGGAAGGACATGCAGACTTCATGTGTCAGCTGCCCGAGCATTGAACCCAAGATCCCCTTATAAATATGATGGTATGATAATTGTGGGTGATGATTGATGTGATGCTCATGTTTTCCGTAATTAGTTGAAAAGTGTTTTTTTCCCCCCCGAAAATTCTGTCAGCAGTGCAACATAGGGCCTACTGCGAAACCTTGGGAAGCTTTTGAAAGAAGTTGTCTGTCAGTTTTTTGTATTTTAACGTCAAACTGCAAAATGTCCTGCGGTGTGACATTTTCAAAATGCAAAAGTTAAGGTACAATAGTTTTTGGCATAATGTCAAATATTGTCAAGTACTTTACTAAAACAACACTTGAATCCTACATTAATAATTAAAATAAGTTTAATCTTGTAATCAGAATGGTGTCCTGTGGTGTGACATGAAAAATCTGTTTTTTAAACAGGCAGCTGCAACAAAACCTACAGGACCCTTTTCAAAATGAACTGTTCTTTTATTATAAATTTGAGTAAAAATCTTAAATTTCTCCAAAACTGTTAACATGTGTCTGTTTGGTGTCCTGCAGTGTCACACCGCAGGACGTTCACTACAAATAACTGTCAAATAATGTTGAAATAATAGAGTTACACTTAAAATTAAAAATTGCTTACAAAAAACTCTCTTTACACTTTTTGTACAACTGATTAATATTTGAAATTATTGTTGAATATTCTTAGCATTCAACTTGAAAGTTGTGTCACACCACAGGACAAAAAAAAAGGTATTACGTCCCAGACGTCAACCAACCTTATACACTAAAAACTTCTCTTTATGTCTTTACCTTGAAGACTTGGCGCTAAAATACAAGTTTATCAAATGATTACCAACTTCTTCCAAATTTCACAAGAGTGAGCTTCCCAGCCAAAACATAAGGTGCTCATTATGATAATATTATTTAGTGTTTGAAGAAGCATAACTTTCTTGGAATCAGCAATAATATAAAACTGATGACCTTCCAATGAAGCTGCTGAACTTTCACAACTATAACTTTGTCATACTTCATGTAATGCCACAAGTATGTCTGCCTCACTAAACTCGATGCATGATCATCTGTTTCACATTTGCCTTTCTCTACTAATGTTTTACTTTAATCCAACCAGAAGGGTTCACAAGCCAGTGTGCTCTTTTTGTGCCAAGCCCAGATAAGTGAAGAGAGAGAGGCATCCAGTGTAAAACCTATGCCTAATTAATATAAAATATTAAAAACAATTTCTCTTCAGTACAAGGAAAAAGTGGGTTAGAGTCCCTGAATAATTACTACACATTTCTTTTTTGTGTCCAGGTTTAGTCGGGGTTTAGTCCTGGTTGTAGTCTGGTTTAGATCTGGTTTAGTTCTGATTTAGTCCTGGTTTAATGCTTGGTATAGACTGAGTTTAGTCCAGCTGTAGTCCTGATTTAGTCCTGGTCTCATATCTAGTTTATCTCTGATTAATTCTTGGTTTAGTCCGGTTTTAATCCTGGTTTAGTACCTGATTTAGTCTTGGTTTAGTCCTGGTTTAGTCCTGGTTTAGATCTGGTTTAGTCCAGGTATGGTCCCTGCTTTGTCCTTAGTAATGCATTTTTCATTGTTAACCACAAGTTTAACCCAAGTTTAGGATTTCTGTTTTTCTGGATTTGTCCAGAATTCTGTCTTATTTTAGTCCATTAAAGATGGTACTTGGAAATCCAAATATTTTTTGAGGTGGTACTTGGTGTGAAAAGTTTGAGAAGTTATGAAGTTCTTGCTTTTTTCACAGATAACTCCTGTAACAACATGCTATAACCATTTTTCTCTTATATACAAGAAAAAGTGGGGTACAGTCCTCTGCTGAGTGATCACTTTACCTTTCTCTTTATGTGTTTCAGGGCCACACCAGCGTCTCCACTCTCCAGGGTGAAAACAACAGCACGGGGAACGACGACTTGTCCAGCCAGTGGTCTGCTCCGGCCGACACCGAAGAAGCCAGAGCCATGGCATACGAGAAAAGCTTGTGGGTGACTCAGAAAGGAAGGAAACTGCTTCATAATCTGGAAATCATAAATCTCACTGACGTTTTAATCTGTGTGTCTCAGATACGTGCTGACAGAGCTAATAGAGACAGAGCGGCTGTACGTGGAAGACCTTGGACTCATTGTGGAGGTGTGTTTTCTCATGAATTTAGGGATAATATGTCAGGTTTTTCACTTATAGTATCTTGTTTTTAGTTTTGCAAGTTACATGGACAAATGAACAAACCATAATAGTGGCTTTTTGAGTTTGATGTGTTTAGTACACGTTCATCAGATATAAATAATACTAATCGAGACCAAGACTAGTACGAGACTTTCAGGGTTCCAGACTGTGTTGAGGCCGAGACTTTTAAGGACCGAGACCAAGGCAAACTGAGAGCAGGTTGAGACCAAATCCTGTAAACTAACTCTAAATAAAGAGATAAAGTAGAAAATATATATATTATTGATCTAAGGCAACAGACTTCACAAACAAACAGAGACAGATCCTTTTCCTGGTTCTTCTGATTCTGAAAACGAATTACTCCAAAATTATGAACAGCATTTTCTTATGTTTGGCAAATAAAATCTCAAAATTGGATTTGAGACCAAGACCGAGTAAAACTGCAGCTGAGATCGAGACAAGACCAAGACCATAAAAAAAAATCTCAAGACCAAGACTTCTCTCGGGTGCTACAACACTAGTATACAACAAAAACAAAAAAAACACATTGCAGGAAAATAATTTGTAACCTGCTCAAAAAGAAGTGGGGAGAAGTAAAGAAGTTCAGAAAAATTGTCGACGCAGTCTGTGAAGTTTTTGTATTTTTGGTTTGTTATTATACATTACATTTCTAATCTAACCCAGCCACGAGATCACAATGCGAAGTACCCTTTTTCCCAACCCCAAGCCTGGATAAATGTAGAGAGATGCACCTGGAAAAGCATCTGGCATAAAACATTTGTATCTTGTCTTTGCAGGGCTACATGACAGCCATGACCAACCAGGGCATTCCTGAAGAAATGAAGGGAAAAGACCGCATCATTTTTGGAAACATCCATCAGATCTATGACTGGCACAAAGAGTAAATTTCACTGCTGTTTTCTCCCACACACTTCCTATTTCTTGAAGCCTCTCTCACCATTGTTTGTTTTCCTGCGAATTTCCTGTGAACGCTCTAACCCAAAGCGTTGTGTGCTCTGTGTCACGCAGTTACTTCCTGGGAGAGCTGGAGAAGTGTGTGGCCGACCCGGACAGTTTGGCTCAGCTCTTCATCAAACATGTGAGTGATAATGAGAAAGCACTGTTTTTGTGCTCGGGCAAAAGGTTGGAAACTTTTCGCAAAGCTACAACCGGGTGTTGCATTATACTCCTCTCCTAAAATTACAAGGACTGTGTAAAAGTCTTAGGCCGGTTTTTAAAAGTCCCATATTATGCTTTTTTTCGTGGTTTTTGAAATAGTTTGGGACTCTTTTGCATTAGTATTTCACATTTTATAACTTAAAATAATGTATATGTATAGAAAACGCCTTCTTTTTGGGAGCTGTTACTTGAATGCTTGTAGTAGGTGTCTGTCACCCCCTGCTGGCAACAGTGAGGAATGGACAAACCAAAAAATGTCTAATTAGCACAGCTGTTAGAAACATGACGCTAACAGATAGATAATGAGCTGACTGCTTTGTAGTGATGGCAATTTAAGCTCTGAAATGATCAGAAGGAGTCCAGTGACGGTGTATGGGCTTTAGAAACGCACAGGAGCACTTCCTGGTTTCATGTTTCTATGTAGAGCTGTGAGACCGAGCTCTTGTAAAAGAGACAGTCTCAGCAGTCAGGATTACTGGTTCTACTGGTGGTCTGCAGGCTCTCCCTAGCAGTACTCAGCAATATCTGACATTTTTGAAAATGAAAATTATGAGTTAGTGATACAGACTGGTTTAGTTTAGGCCTGAATTAGTCCTTGTCCTAATCGTGATTTTGTTCCTGTGTTAGGCCGTCGCGTGTGCAGGACCTTGCTTGTTTAGGTCTGATTACAGATTACTATTTCATTCTTGGGTCCAGATCCAGGTTAGACCTGAGTTAGACCTGGGTTATTCTCATGTAGGTATTTAAAGACAGAACTTGTAAAGCCAAACATTTTCTGTGGTGATAATGAGGAGCTGGGAGTTCGGGAACCACTGCTGTATGAACTATTCACTTGTTCCTTTACTGACCTCTTGTGGCTGGAGTTAGTATCTTTGGCCCTATCTTGCTACAGTATAGAAAATTTCAAGGGGATGTATTATGAAGTATGCACTTTTCTGAGCTTTCTCCCATGTTATAATGTTTCCTCATCAAAAACATACCTGGAGTTGCTTTGCTTCATTCACACCTGTTTGAGTAATCCTCTATTCTCTGGCACAGCCACTGTGAGGCCTCAAAACGCTCAGTTCCACAAACCCCCGCCCACTCCAGGAAGCACTGATCAATCACCAAGCCCTCTACATTCAGTCTGCTCTCATTCATTTATCCATAAAACAATGTGTACAGCTCTGTTTGCACGGATTCCTCACAGATATTTTTCATTTTGGAGTAACATGGCATCATATAAAAAGCTTTTTTCTTTGGTTATGTTCAAAAGACCACAACTCTGCTGGTCTCTTCACCTGTTTCTTTATGGCAGCCGCAGAGTACTTATTAAAAACACTTTCTTTTAGTCAGATAATGTTTTTTATGAATTATCTCACTAACAAACACATTTGTCCAGAGTATGTTGTTCAGACTCATCACAGTTTAGAAGAAAGAAGCTTCTTGTGTGAGCAGAGATTTTAATGAACACTACTGAAGGTCAAATATCTCACTCAGAGACCCGAGACGGAAACCTAGATTTATAAATGTCTTCCATATTAGGCAACTAAAGCCGATCGTTCTTCATTCAGAGCTTCTGAAGTTCAAATAAAGGCCAAACATAAAAATAACTTGTGATGAGAAGCACACTAAGCTAAGATTTAGTAGCAGTAAGACAAACTGCTCTTCCTCCAGTGAAGAGAAATGCGCTTTAATTATAGCATGGAAAATTCACACTGACTGGAGCTCGTTAATGAGATTTCAGCTGCTACTGACAAACTGGGTGAAAAACAACTTCAATCAAACATTTTAGCCTAAAAAAGAAAAAAACATTAGTGCCATTTTAAAGTTAAGAAAAGCTGTTGTGTATTACATTGCATTCTTTGAAGAATATACGCTGATCAGGCATAACATTATGACCACTGACAGCAGATTTTCTCTTCATCATGACACCTGTTAGTGTGTGGGATTTATGAGGCAGCAAGTGAACATTTGGTCCTCAGAGGTGATGTGTTAAAAATGGGAAAGCATAAGGATTTGAGCGAATTTGACAAATCGTGATGGCTGCAGACCAGCAGTGGCTCCCAGCCCCTAGTATTTGTCAAACCATGAGTAACCCCTTACTCATTTGTGTTGATTACTCTTCAAAAAGTGGTCATGTAAAAAATCAGCTTTAATTAATATTTAATTTACTTTGGATACAAATTCTCTTGCATTTTGTTTCCTTTTAAACTAAAATTCAAGATAAAAAATAAAATAAAAGAACAATTTGCCTGCCTTTAAAATAAAATAAAAATATAACATAACAATATAAACTCCTATTACATTGACTTATTTTACTATATATTCTACGATCAGAATTTAAAAAAAAATAGTACTATTAAACTAATATTAAATAAATAGTAATACTACATAATACTTTTTTAGGAGGTTTTCCTTACTGAGAAGGAGGGTCTAAGGACAGGGATGTCCTGTGTCTGTTTAGTTTAGTGTAGTTATTGTGTGTTGATTGTGTGTCTATGTTTGATTAACTGTTTGTGAAGCCCTTTGAGGCGATTGTTGTTGTGATACTGGGCTATAGAAACAAAATTTAATTTAATTTAATAAAAAAAATAATTTGAGCGATGAGCGATATTGCAGCTGCAATTAAATTTGTGATATATTTTTTAAAATCAATGTTCAGTAAACACCGTAAACAGTACAGAATCACATGCCCTTCAGTTCATATCTGTAGAGGTCTAAACTACAGCTGTACACTGCAAAAAAATCTAAATATACATTAGTTAAAATGACTTGAACTCCACAAAAGCAAGCAAAATTAATCTGTAATTTATCTGACAGATAAATTTGCTTGAAATAAGTAAAAAAAAAAAAAAAAAGCTTGAAACACGGAAGAAATTACTTGAAACAAGTCATATAATCTATATATAAATAAAATAAGTTACATAATCAGTAAATAAAACAAATCTAGTGAAAATTGCTTGAATTAAGATTAATAATCTGAATTCAAGTAATTTTAACTAATGTAGATATTGATTTTTTTGCAGTGTATACAGATTAAGATCCAGTGGGGATGGGATATATCACAGAGGACATATCACCTAAATAATTTCAGCCTTTGTGATTTACTAATTGCAACAGTTCAAATTGCAATCTCTATTTGATTTTGATTAATTGTGCAGCCCTAGTTAATAGTAACATGCATGTTGTGTGGTAGATGTATTGTGTAGACCGTATCTTTTCATAAATGTCCTTTCTGTTCTTTTTGCAGGAGCGACGTCTTCACATGTACGTCGTTTATTGCCAGAACAAACCCAAGTCTGAGTACATCGTCTCAGAGTTTATCGAGACCTTTTTTGAAGTAAGTGGTTTGTAAAAAGCTATTAGTATTTACGACACATTTTTGTATACATATTGCTCAGTTTATTGAAGCGCCTCGTCCTTGTCCTGGCAGGATCTGAGGCAGCAGTTGGGCCACAGGCTGCAGCTCAACGACCTCCTCATCAAACCTGTCCAGAGGATCATGAAATATCAACTACTGCTCAAGGTCTGTGACACACAACACTTTACGCACTTTATTGCAATTTGTTAAAAAGAATTTGTTTCATAATAATGGCAATGCACTGTTTGTTGTTTAGGATTTCTTGAAGCACTACAGCAAAGCAGGAAGAGATGTCGAGGAATTGGAGGTATGAGCTTGTCTGAGAGCTGAGCGGCTGTGTCATTAAACACAGTTATCCTTCAGTATTTAGTTCTTTTAGATACTTCCCTGCAGTTAGAGCTGTTAATTTAATTTTAAACACTTATCCCTGTAACACCATTTGTATCATACTTATAAATTTATTAATCAATTCATTCAATTTGCGTGCAGCAGTAGTTGAAGTTTTATGACCCTTAGTACTTGTTCTAAAAGTGTGTATTTCTGGCCTTTGTTAGTAGCCATCTCTAATCTAGGAGTGTGAACAAGAAAACTGCCATGATCTACCAAAAAATTGCAAAATCCTTGTTGTTTTAAACATGACGCATTGCCCCAGCCAGATTTGTTTTTCTTTTATAACTTTTTATACTTTTATTTTATTTTTTGTACTTTTTACTGTACAAGTACAATATTTAGTCACCATTTTTGTACTGAAAATTGTCATTTTTATGTCAGATGTACTTCCTTGATTTGTTTTGTACACATTACTTGGAATAAAAAAAATATTCTGTTACCACATTTGTCATAGACTTAAGCCAATCTCCCTTTTATTTTCAGAAAGCAGTGGAAGTCATGTGTTTCGTGCCAAAACGTTGCAACGACATGATGAACGTGGGTCGGCTCCAAGGTTTTGAGGTGAGCTGTAAATTTTGCTTCTCTTTGTTATTTTATTAGAAGAACAATGTACTAGATCCGGGAAGCGACGTGCGTCCTTATCATGGCGTATGTGACTCTTGTACCATTTTTTTTTTTTTTAGGGGAAGATCACGGCCCAGGGGAAGCTCCTGCAGCAGGATACCTTCACCGTGAGCGAGGAGCAGGAAGGCAGCGTGCTGTGCAGGGCCAGAGAGAGGCGGGTCTTCCTGTTCGAGCAGCTGGTCATCTTCAGCGAGCCCATCGATAAGAAAAAGGGGTTTTCTCTGCCCGGATACACTTTCAAAAACAGTATAAAGGTGAGAGAAAACTGCATTGTCCTGTCATATGTCTTATTATTATCTGAATATTCAGTTCAATGGTTTACTGAAAGTCCTCATCATGTTGGCCAAAGGTGTTATTCACCCAAAACATTTAGTTAGTGTTGCAAAAAGAGAAAAGCGACAGTTTGCCATTAGTCATTACAGTTACATGCAAAGCTTATATGGGTTATTGCCTTGACGAGCTATTTCCAAAGTGAAGAGAGATGGGGCCCCCATTAAATGTCAGAAAATCCCACACGGACCTCAAAGTATACAACTTCCCTCTATTCAAAAGACCAGGTCATGTTTTTCTCCATATATTTCTAAAAAAAAACTTACAAAAAACACTGACTGTTGACTAAAAATGGTAAAGTATATAATTGTAATTCATTTCAAAACTCAATATCTTCTTATCATACATGTAAATGGAAAAGTACAACTTTATTGTTTACTGTTTTCTTGAACTACTTTGCTGATTATTTTAAGTCACTTAAACGTATCTCTAACATGAACAAGAAAACTGCCATGATCTACCAAAAAACTTCAAAATCTTGTTGTTTTAAACATGATGCGTTGCCCCAGCCTGATTTGTTTTTCTTTTATAACTTTTTGTTTACTGTACAAGAATCTTTAGTCACCATTTTTGTTTTCAAAATTGTAATTTTTATGTCAAATGTACTTCCCTAATTTGTTTTGTACACATTACTTGGAATAATTAAAAAAAAAAATCTTAGGTACTTAATATTGATCGCCTCTGGGGGCTACCCTGCAGTACCTTTGCAGACCCCCAGGAGGCCCGAGACCCCACTTTGGGAACCACTGCTTGGACAAATAAAGAAGTCCTGTTTTTTGTCCTAATCAAGCTAAGTTTACACAAACTGTATCAGAGAGAAACAAAATATTAGAGGTGTAAAAAGTACTCAACATCTGTACTTGGGTAAAAGTACTGATACTTACTACTAAAGTAACAACATTAAAAACCATTAAATGTAAACTTTAGTAGTATGAATTCATTTTGAAAAATGTTTTTGCATTGCACCGCCAAATCTGCTACTACTACTACTACTACTACTACTACTAGTACTACTACAGCTACTACTGTTCCCATCCTGGCTTAACTCAGGACCTTCTGATTGCGAGACAGGTCTGTTATCCACTTTACCACTCAGGCCAACACATGACGCCAAAACAAACAGTAAATAGGTTTAGCGAGTGACAGAGCGTCTCAAAATACATCTTGGCTTAAAACCCCAAATTTAAAAAAAAAAATGGGGTCACAAATTGGGACACGGATCACAAATCTCATAAAACCTTACTTAAAATAACTAACACTCTCGTGAAAAGGTAAAATATGTGTGTTTGGTGTGATGATTGTGTGATGTGTGTGTTGCAGGTGAGTTGTTTGGGCGTGGAGAAGCTCTCAGAGGAGGAACCGTGCTGCCTGGTGCTGACTTCTCGTGGGACCAACGGCTCTGTGACCCGCTTCATCATGCTGGCCTCGTCTGCAGACATTCAGACGGCCTGGCACAGTGATGTGGTCCAGATCTTGGAGACTCAGAGGAACTTCCTGAATGGTAACAACTGCAGTATTCATAAAAGAAACAACTGCTTCTGTCACAGCAACATTTTAGTTCTCAGACTTTTCACACCAAGAACTGTCTCAGAGGAAAAAATGTCTTTCAAAATACCGCATTTAATGGACTAAAATGAGCATTACTAAAGAAAGACAAACCGGGGACCAAACTAGGACTAAACCAGGTCTAAGTAAGGACTACCAAGAACTAAAACTGGACTAAACCCACATTAAACAAGAACTAAAACTGGATTAGAACTAAAATTGGACTTAGCCTCCATAAAACAAGAACTAAACCTGAACTAGAACTAAAATTGGACTAAAACCTCATTAAACAAGAACTAAACCTGTACTTGAACTAAAATTGGACTAACCCTACATTAAACAAGAACTAAACCTGGATTAGAACTAAAATTGAACTTAGCCTACATTAAACAAGAACTAAACCTGTACTTGAACTAAAATTGGACTAAACCTACATTAAACAAGAACTAAACCTGGATTAGAGCTAAAATTGAACTTAGCCTACATTAAACAAGAACTAAACCTGGATTAGAACTAAAATTGAACTTAGCCTACATTAAACAAGAACTAAACCTGGACTAGAACTAAACCTGTACTTGAACTAAAATTGGACTAACCCTACATTAAACAAGAACTAAACCTGTACTTGAACTAAAATTGGACTAAACCTACACTGAACCGGGATTAAACCACAACTAATCTAGGACTAAACCAGGACTAAGCAGTGGTCTGTACTTCATATTGAAGGACTAAGATAGGACTAAATTAAACAAACTCACTCAGAAATTACCCCTGCGTACCACCAGTTTTGCCTGCACCACAGTTTGAGAATCAGGGCTTATTTCACTCTAGTAAAGTAGAAATTGCATGCTTTTCCTTCCATGCAAACCCAGTGACAGTGCAGGGATTACAGTGATGTGATGGCTTTGGCTCATGGCTCAGATTTGTACTGTAAAGAGATTTATTCACCCAAACATTAAGCCAATGTTACTGACAAGTTTTGTGTTGAAAAAGTGTGGTGAGAGAAAAAAACAAAGCTACATAGGTCTACACTTCTCATAGGTGAGTGGTTCTCAAGCTGTGGTAAGGGTTCAGCTGTTGGTACACAGGCTTCCTCTGGTGGCTCAGAAGTCTTTTGTATTTCTAATCTTTGTGCCCCAATTAAATTTTTTGATGCACTGGTTTGTTATCTTTTCTATGAAAATTTGGCTCAGGTGTGGATTTTATCACAAATTTTGATATTCTAAATACAAATCTATTATTGCTCAGTTTTTTCACTCTCTAACTAAATCTTTCTTTTCTTTTTTTTCTACCTTCTTCTTTTTTTTTTTTTTCGTTGAATCAACTTCTGCCCTGACCATTATTATCAAATATTTAATTGATTTCAGAATTTTAACCCTTTTGAATGCAAAGTGGATTTTTCTAGGGGCGCTTATTACTGTAAGAGATTACCAACAACATTCATTGAAGAAAAAAAAAGTAGTAGTTGTAGTAGTTGAAAGTATACATTAAATTATTTTATGTCTTTTAGTCAACATGTGCCCTGACTGTTATCCACAAAAAGTACAAAAAAACTATTACTATTGTATACTATTTTTATGATTCGACAAGACACTTTTGTTTGCCTGGAAATTGGGGTATATGGCTTAATTTAGTTTAATTTAGAGCCAGATTTATTTTGATTTTAGTCCCGCTCTGGCTGGGCATTATATTTGATGTGTACCCCGTTGCTTAGTCCAGGTCTAGGCACAGTTTAGTCCTGATTTATATCTAGTTTTGTAGTAGAAAAGTTCTGGTTATGTCCAGGGTTAGTCCTAGTTTTAGTTTCTGTTTTGTCCCGTTTTAGTAATGGTCATTTTAGTTAGTTGAAGATGGTACTGATGAAAACCAAATATTGTCTGAGGTGACCTAAAAAGTTTGATGTGTCTTCCCACTTGTCCAGCTCTCCAGTCCCCGATAGAGTACCAGCGTCGGGAGAGTAAGACCAGCAGTCTGGGCAGGAGCTCAAAGCCCCAGACGGTCTCGGCCTCGGACCTCAGACCTCACTCCTCGGCCTCGATGGACCGGCACCAGTCACCGTTTCTGCTCTCCTACAACACCTCCCTGCCCACGCTGCACCCTCACCAGCACTGCCCAGCGGCCAAGGCTGTGAGTAGAGAGACCTAGTACCAAAACAGGGTATTTCTGAGATCTTAAAAAGCGCATTAAATTTGATTGTGTCAAAATGAAGGACTTAAAGTGTTATATTTTATGGGCAGGTGTTATCAAATCAGATCTTAGTCTAGCCTTTTCAGTGTTGCAGGTAAAAGGAGCTGAATTGCATGCAGGACATCTAGCTATTACTAATGTGATCTTTTTACAAAATATTACAGAAATTATAAGTAATCCAGCCACAGCGGATCACAAGCCAGTGTACTCATTGTACCAGTCCCAAGCCTGAACAAACGGAGAGAGTTGAGAGAAGAAGGACATCTGGGCATGTCAAATCAGTGTAGTGAATAACTGCACACTTAGGGGAGATGGTTTGCCGTGGCAACTCCTAAAGCGAAAATCTGAAGGGAAAGAAAATCTTTATGCAAAATATAAATAAGAAGTAATGTCCATGGACAGCCGTAAGCTTGTGCTTATCAATCAATATCTACATTAGATAAAATTACTTGAATTCTGATCATCAATCTTGATTTGAGCAATTTTCACTAGATTAGATTCATTTATTTATTAGATAACTTATTACTAGATTATTTACCTTGTTTAAAGTAAAGTAGTGTTTCAAGCTATTTTTAAATGATCTTACCTCATGGACAAATAATTTTGCTTGAAATAAGTAAAAATAGATTGAAACAGGGAAAAAACACTTTGAAACAAGGCAAATAGTAATAAGTTACCTAATAAATAAATGAATCTAATCTAGTGAAAATTGCTCAAATCAAGATTGATGATCAGAATTTTTGTTCAAATCAAGTCTAATAAGCTGAATTCAAGTAATTTTATTTAATGTAGATATTGAAAATTTGCAGTGTACTTAAAAAAAGTAAAAGTAAAGTAAGTAAAGTTTAAAAAATTGAAGGTACCCTGCTCCATAAGATTAGCTTTATAATGATGGTGGTAATTCTTTTCTGTCTTTAGATTTCAAACCCCTGTGAAGCCCACCGCTCACTCTCCTCCTCAGAACAAATGTATCCAGAGGCGTACAGAGGGCTGCTACCTTCAGGACAGGTACAGAATAACATCTTTAAGTTAGGTGACTTTATGAATCATATGCAAGTGACTTAGGGTGCATGGTGGCAGAGTGGTTAGCAGCACCCCAGTCTCTCAGTAAGGAGATTGTAGGTTTGATCCCTGGCCAGCTGATTCTCAAGCTCTCTGTTTTTATGTGGTCTTTGGATGCACTGGAAATTTTTTACCATGTTGAAAAATGCACATGAAAGCCTGCTTAAGTCGTAAAATCAAATAAGTTATTTTATTGATTTGTGTATTAAACATCATCTCTTTGACGAAACAACTTCTTATCTTGGAAATACGAGCGTCCAAGCTCCACATAAATGCAGTCCTCCCTGTGTAACAGTGCTCCCTCCTCCCACCGTCCAGAGACACACCTGTGCTAAAAAAAAAAACTGGTGAATATGAGAGTGGATGGTCGTCTGTCAGTGTCAGCCCTGCGATTAAACTGGCCACTGTCCAGACTCTGCCCCGCCCGAGGCCCATCATTCCTGGGAAAGGTTTCAGCCTCTCGCCACATCTAATAGGAATAAGTGGCAGTAGCTGAGAGGAGGAAAGGCTCTGGCTCAAGAAGCAGGTTTTTGTGCAAGCTCAGACTGTGCTGAACACTGAAAGAAGGAATAGTACAGGTCGGATCAGGATATGTTTTTATTATTTCTGTTCTGAATGATCCATTGTGAGTCTTCGTGGGAGTAAATGGTTTTGTGCCTGTGCGTGTTTCTGTGTCAGCCCTGCGACTATCTGGCCACTGTCCCGGGTCTGCACCGCCTAAGGCCCATAGTTACTGGGAAAGGCTCCAGCCACTCTCAACCCTTAACAGGAACAAGTTGAATAAACTGAATGAATGCATGGCACTGACTCAGGAAGCAGGTTATTATTATTGTCTAAGAATTATAGGTCCCATGGTATGGTACTGGTCAGCATGCTTCCTTTATGTCCGTTCTAAATTATTCTTTGTGAGTCAGTTTGGGAGAGAAGGATTTGCCCTGAAACTAACTGGCCACTGTCCAGGTTGAGACTCAGAGTTGGTTTAACATGTTGCAGAGAAACAGCCATTACTAAGTGTTTCACAGGAAAATAAGATGTGTGTCATGTGTTGGCACATCTAACTAAAGTTAAATGTAACCGAGGACGTGAGAAGGAACTGAAGGGAACACTTTTTGATTAGACTTAATGACCTATTGTTTAGTAGGGCAATAAAAAATGAAATCGTGGAGATGGTTGCCTGCTGCTTGTCAAATCCTGTTTTGTGTTTTTTAAAACCTACACTGTTTCATCTACAACCAGCCTTTATAAAAGTAACTTATTCATTCAGGTTTAGCGCTTACCTTAGCTTGTAGATCTAAGGTCCGTGTAAGATTTATGTGATGCCACAATTATCCTGTTAAACATAAAGCATTATCAATAATTATCTATACTTCAGTTCAGTTCTTTTTTTTTTGTTTTTGTTTTTTTGCACTGTTTCTCTGTGTAGCCATTTCCAGGTTTAACCACTTTACTACTAAGTTTTGCTAAATGTATTCTAACATGTGATTGGTCAAAACTTCATATAATAAAATCCTTGATAATAAAGCCTAAATAACATCTTAAGTTCTTGTTTTTTCACAGATGATTCCCTAGTACAATATGCAGTTATTAAATAGCTTTCCTCAAATACAGAAAATGGGTTACTGTCCCTTTAACATCAGACTAAACCAATATATTTCACTTATATTTATTTTGATGGTTCTCATCTGTAAACAAGAAGAATAACCCTTGTTTTCAATTGTACAGTGTACCCAAAAGTATATACCAAGTGTCTTTTTAAAGAAAAACAATATCTTAGTGGGATATAAAAAATCTGTCATTAGTACATCAGCCCCAAAAGACTCCTAATTATGAAGGAAACAAAGAATAATTCATGTTTTCTTTGTCTTTCACAGGATGCCACCACCAGTTTCCAGGAAGACACATTTCAAGCTGGGACAATGCATCAACAGCAATCAGTGGACACAAAATGAATTTTATCTGCAGACTCTTGAGTGCTTTATGTCATGTCTGACTTTTATTTTCACATATCGTCCTTGTTTTAATTTCATAGGATTTCTCAACTGTGTGTGAATTTACAATGCATCTACGTTAAAATTTAATGTGTACACGAGCACTACATTGACTCTCAATGCTTTTATGGATATTTTTGTACCAAATGTTTTCTTATGGGACCGCCGCAGCTCCCCAGAGAGACCAGGACCTCAGATGGCTTCTTCCTAAGTCCTTAAATGACTGTATCCTTGCATTATCTCGCTGACTGTTCACAATGTTTATAGACAGACACCGATTTGCAAATAACCTCATTTTCCCCTTTGGGTTCCCTTTTTTTAGCCCTGCCATTGTTACAGTGTCATCACAGAGTGTTCATGCACAGAGTAACACAATGCACAGGCCGTTAAAATCACACAGACAGAGGAAAGACATAAATCATATCAATACAACTCACAAGGCTTTATTTCTGACTGTTTTTTTAACCTATTCATTGTATTTTTAGTGGAACAGACTCCTCCCACCATCCAAAAACATACATGTGTAGGTGAACTGGTGACTAAATTGACCGTACTGAATGAATGTGAGAGTGAATGGTATTTTGTAGTGGCTGGGTGCTCCCTTAGAGACAGGGGAAGGAGCTTGGAGTAGAGTCGCTGCTCTTAGACAGCTGAGGGGGCTCGGGCATCTGTCCCGGACCTCCTACTTTTTTTTTCAAAAGGAGGACAGTCTGGTTCCTCTCTCGCAGCCAAGCGTTTCTCCCTGGTTGATGTGGAACTGGCTATCACAGCCGTTTATCTGCAGCACATCTTATGAATACAGAAGCAGAGCGAAATTAATAACTTCTATCATCTGATTGACGCTGTTTAGTGCTTTCCTTTATCACCTGTTTCTGATTCTGCTGACGTCTGCGTTGTTGTTGAGTCCTCTGAGTGACTTTTTTGTTTCCATTTTAGCAACAGTAAAGTCCTGTTAACGTCTGATGTAACGACCACATTCAAACAAACCCACTTTGTACAACTGGCTTCTGATGCTGTCCCTGTTCAGAAATAAGTACAGAGCTGCTCATAATTTGGCATATTCTGGTGTTTTATGGCAGAACCAACAAGAATCAAGACCAAGGACACACTGGAGGGACCATGTCTCCCGGCGGGCCTGGGAACACCTTGGGGTTTCCCCGGTCGAGCTGGAGGAAGTGTCTGTGGAGCGGAAAGTCTGGGCATCTCTGCTTAGACTGCTGCCCCTGTAGGACTGGGTACTGTTCAGATGTTTTTGACACCAGTACTTAAACGATACCTGGTTTTCAATACCGGTACCTGAGCCATACTTTTACTGATACCTATGGTGAGCTAATTCATCTTCTACAATAATAAAACACAATAATATTGAATAAAAGACCAATTTTTGGAGCAAAATTCTTAGCTGTAAGTTAAAACCAGTAGTTTGTATGATTTATTCTGTGTTATTTATTTGATTCATGCAAAGGAACATTAAAGGTCCCACTAGGTATTGAAACTTGGTATTGAATATCGATACCAGTTCTTTTGATACCAGAGAGGTATTGTTTAACAGTACCCAGCCCTATGCCACCCACCCTTAAAAGGAACAGGCACTGCAATGAATAAATGAAACAGACACTTGAAATAGATCTTCACTGATCCAGTGTTGACAAGACATGTAGACCAACAGCACAAGTGCACATCCTTTTTTTCATATTACATTGTTATGATTGGCCAAAGCTTGCATTCAGTCCTTTATGATAAAGCCAAGCTTATGTTGTTTTCCCCTGAACTTTCACACCGTCCAAAGTCAGGAAACTGGTGAAAAAATAGATAACAACAGAATACAAGTTTTGTCAGTGTAAAAACACAATGAAACAGTAAAGTGTTCCAGTGTAAATGAGTGAATGGTTGTCAGTGTGTGTCTCTAAAAGTCAGCAGTAATGGAGTGGCCATTGTCCTGGGTTTACAGCGTCTGAGGCTTATCTGTGATGGGATCCTGTCTTTGCCAAATAAATACTGGATGTTTTGAAGGCACATTGTTTTACTGTCAATTTATTTCATTAACAACAGCACCCTCTAGTGGTCAATAGTGAGTGAGACTCTGACTAGACACAACCTCTTCAACCCCATTAAACTGACAAACACTTTTTATCACCACAATTTCTCCTCTCCACAACCTGCAACAGACACACTTCTGTGTCCTGACCAGTTGAGAAGGATCTACAGAATATATTTAGCCTATGTTTGTGCCTGAAGCAGTTGTTTCTTGCTTATTAAAATGGCTATATTATGCTAAATCAACTTTTCCTCCCTTTCTACCATGATTTAGTGTTGTTCCCTCATCAGAAACTTACCTGGAGTTGTGTTTTTTTCTTCACTACTTCACATGCTTGAGTAATCCCGTATTCCCTGGCACTGCTTTTCTGAGTCCTCATAACGCTCAGTTCCATGAACCCCCACCCACTCCAGGAAGCACTGACCAATCAACAAGACCTCTACATCCAGTCTGCTCTCATTCATTTACCCCAAAAACAATGACCAGCTTTGTTTTCACCGAGTCCTCTCAGCTATTTTTCATTTTGTAGTAAAAAGGCATCATACATAAAGTTTAAAAAAGTGAAGTGCTCTTTTTCTTTGATTATGTTTAAGAGACTGCAACGTTCTGCTGGTCTTTTCACATGTTTCTTCACCTGAAAATGTTTTCTTTTAGTCACATAATGTTTTTAAAGGTTGTAAAGTGTGCTGCTGTTCTAGAGGAGAAAAAAAATTAACCAAAATCTAATATTTCCCCTTTAATTGACAAAACTAATTATTGCAAAACAAAATAAGACAGAGTTATAGTAAAAAATATTAAAAACAGTGTGAACTTTTTACTTGAGAGACAAAAACAGACTTTACACACAAATGTCATCCAAACGGTGTTCTTTATTTGACCATTCAGTCCTCACACACTCCACATGACACTTTGGGAATGAGTTTTATTGTTATGTCCACATCGACATTTTAACCTGAAATAAAAATGTTTGTACGTTTTTACTTGAACCAGGAATTTTACCGCTGTTTGAAGAAAGAAAAATCAGTTTTCCGATTATAAATGTTTACAATACTTTTTAAAATGTTTTTTATCACGTAGTAACATAGAAATGTCAGTTTATTTCTGTAACAAGCGCTACCTTTGAACGTGGCGAATAATAAACAATAATAATAATAATAAAATCAGATGCACAAAAGCTGCACAAAAATATCTCCTTCCTTTAAAAAAAATAATAAATACACATCATGTATGTGGCACCTCGCTGATAACAAACTATAAATAGGAAAGAAAAAAGTGGTACAAGGGCGACCTCTAGTGGCCAGTGGTATAAAAAAAGAGCCACATTATCGACAGCAGGCAAAAGTTGTAGCAGTCTTCGACCTTTGGGCCTCCACAAAAGTTCACTCATTCACGCGTTTCCTCTGTCCCGAGTTAGAAGTTAAAACATGCACTTTGGTTCATCCCACGTTTCTTCTTCAAGGCAGTTTTTTTTTTTTTTTAATAAAATGTTCATTTTGGAGTCTTTTCTTTTATTATTCTCCACTTGTTTATAATAATACTGTGAGAAGAAAGTGGAGAGCGCCAGGCAACAGAAGACAAGCATTTTGGATCAACAAAAAAAAAAAAAAGGTGGTTTCGAAATGTTTTACACTGTTTTCTGAGTCCAAGTCGCACACAAATGGACACAAAAGACAAAATGGCGAAACATCTCAGTTCCTTCAGCCGGACATAGACTCAGTTTTTAGCTTAGGGTGACCATATGTCCGTATCTGATGGTTACTGTCACATGTTGAAGCTCTCTGTTCCAACATGTAACTATAAAACAATACTGTGGTTGTATCAGGCCATGTCCGCATTTTAACAATATAAAAAATCCATTAAGTCCATATCATACACTTTTTTACTAAGAATTTTCTATGACTTTCCCAGAACTAAATTTCCAAGACCTGAAAAATTACTTACATATGTTTAAATAGTATTCAAAATGTCCCATGTGGTGCATTAGAAACATAAATCTGCTGCAATTTCATTTGTTAAATTTGGAAATTAGTCAGTTGTTGAAGTAGTTAGGTCAAGAAAAAAAGAAATGTTGGGGCTTCTTCTCCCAGAAATATATTATTCCAATAATTTTGATGACTTATAGCCTTTACACCAGTGATTAAAAGATAATTATGCTATATTAGATATAAACTAATCATCTATGCTGTTTTAAAGTATAACCAAAAGAGACAAAAAAATGTTAGTTCAAATATTCTGACAAAAAAATAGATTTGGTCACTTTTTCCTGCAGTGAGAACATTTACTGTATTCTAACTGGTGCAGGTTTAACTAGGAGTGGCCCAATGTTACTCAAACTGTTGAAATTTCTAAAACTTTTCAAAAACTTAAAACCAAAACATAAAATTCCAAAAATTTCTCAGGGCCTGGAATTGCATTTCATGACTTTTCCATGTTTTTTAACCTTTCTGTTGTTACTTGATTCAAATGCAGACAATATACATTTTTTTTTTTTCTTTTTTCAGACCATTCTGTGTAAACCCTAGAGATAGTTATGTGATGCTCAGTTTGTCTCAGGCCTAAATGCTTTAATTTGCAGCCATATCATTGACCTTTCCACTGATGAGTGTTTGAACAGGTGTACCTAATAAAGTGGCCCTATAATTCCCATAGCACAGCCAGTCAGACCCATTCGTTTTTAGAAGTAGGGGCTTGAGTCATTCTGATTATTAGGAAGTTATGATAAAGTCTCCATGGACTTCAATGGGCCATTTTTTTTTTTAAACGCTAATAGTTTCCAGCAAACAGTTCCCGGAGGTTCGTCACCCGGGCTAGTTCTGCTTGACAGTCGAACTGGAGAAAGGGTCTGTGCAGCATTTTTCAAGAGTAAGATGTTTAAAGAATCAAAGTTTATTTATACAGTTTGTTTTAAAGTTATTTATACTCCTAAAATGGCCGTTAATCACATAAAACTTCTAAATTCTGGGCCTCCGTTACCATAATTCCTGGCTCTCTCAACGGCTCTGGATTTTACACCAGATGCCCTTCCTGACACAACTCCCTCTCCAGTTATCCAGGATTGGGACCAGCACAAAGAGTACCCTGGCTTGTGTACCCCTGCGACTGTATTATGTGACCAGTTATAACCATTTATCTAAACTGGGACAGTCTATGTTATGTTTTGGTGTTCTCTGATTGGTCGTATGTCTATCCACTTGCATTCAGAGGTAGTTTTATCTGTGTCCATTTGTTCTCCGAGGCATAGACCGATTATTTATATGGAAAAGCTAAAGAATTAGGATTCCTGGACATAAGCTCACCCTGGTTTAGTGGCCCACACTGTTCTTCATGTGGCATTTCTGTTCCCTTCATGTGACCACAGCTGTGTCAGTTTGTTCATTAGGTCCCTTTAGCTTCCTTTAGCTTCCTTTAGCTTCCTTTAGCTTCCTTTAGCTTCCTTTAGCTTCCTTCTCGGCTCTTTCAAGTCTGTTCAGATAGTGCAAACTACATGAGAAACCTCGACTCATCACAATCAAATAAAACAATGAAGTAACCAGTGGCTGCTACCTTTGTCACTGAGGCTTAGGCCATGTACTCTGAAGCTAGTTTAAGCAAAACTGAGAATGTTTTTTTCTGCCCAGTTAGACAATAGGAACATGTATAACCAGTATAAAAATGTAGGTTAACTCTAAGGACTAATATTCAGCCAAAAGTGAATAGTCAGTGATTTTCAGCTGGTGGATCAGGGCCAAAAGGTGGGTTGCCTGGAGGTTGATAATAGTTTAAATGTTCAGCTTGTCTGAAGTGTAAATATTGTTTTAAAAACATTTACAGAAATAACATTGGTTCTGTAAACAGTTGGCCACAATTAAATGAGCAGAGATAAAACTGGGTCTGATAATCAGAACCACTGGTGTAGTGGTGTGACATTAATATTAGGACTGTGCAATTAATCAAATTTTAACTGTGATTACAATTTTGGCTCCCAACGATTACAAAATCTATATAATCGAGAAAGAAACGATTATTAAATTAAACTATATTCGACTCTGAATGACGCGCATGCTCTTTATGTCCATATGTAGGGATTTTACAGCGCTGCCAAAGCTAGATGCAGTCTTATCTTTGCCCAGAACAGTGTCCAAAGTCTTATACTTGGCTCTATGAATCAATTAACACAAATAAATGATAAAAACTACTGTTCCTCTACAGTACATGAATAATTGTGATTCCAATTATGACCTAAATAATCGTGACTGTGAATTTTTCCATAATCAAGCAGCCCTATATATATATGTTACATTTAAATCAACTTTAAATATTAGGCAGCAAATGAAGCCTTTCTGAGCAAATAAAAAGACATTTAGTCAGTGGTCATTGGTCAGTGGGATGTGACCACATGCTGCCTCATCAATCTGCACTGTCAGGTATTTGATGTTGCTTAATGGCACATTCACTTGGATTTACCAGTGGAACGGAGTTAAAAAAATAACACTTTTTGTTAATTTTTTAGCTATTTTGGAAAAAATGAACAAAAAAAAAACATGTTATAATAATCCTATCTGGGTTGGAAGGGATTTTTCATTGCAATACTTCAAGAAGCCACTAGAGGAACTGGTGGCAGAGGAGAGGAGATGATGCCTTATCCAGCTCTTACAAAACATACTGAATTATAACCTGCTCTGGAGCACTTCACCCATTCAGTTTTAGTTTCCATAAAGCCACCTCAATAGAAAAGTAACTGGTTTAGTCTTAGTGAAAACCCAGGCTTAACCCCAAAGCCACCTTGCTGACTCCTAATCTAGCTTCTTAGTAAAGGGCCCCAGTCTCTGTGTGAAGACTTCAGATGCTTTTTAACAAACACAAAATCAAAATTGTAAACACATACTGTTGTTATGGCTCACGGATTAGAGGCTGAACGATCATTTGAGACAGAAAACCGTATGAGGACATGCTGGGTCGCCACAAAGCTGCTCTGCAAAAACACCGACATTTTTATTGACCACCAAACTCCTGTGAGTAAGGAAAAAGGCAAACGAAGGTGTCTGTTTGCGCGGGACGGAAAAAACTTCTTTGGCAACTCAGGAAGAGCCGAGGACTTTGAAAGATGGAGGAAACGAAGGAGGAGCTAGTTGTGAGTCAAACACTGAAAGCGGTTCTTAAAGTACAACAGGCCGTTTTTTGTTTGCGTGGCGTCCGAGGAGGCGGCCGGGTAGCGGAACTTGGCGTAGGTCTTGTCGCTCTCTGATTGGCTGACCCAGGGCAGTTTGATCTTCGTGGCGTGGTTCACGATGACGTCGTCGCAGGAGCCAACGTGTAAAGAACCGAGACCATCGATGAAGAACTCTTGAAGACAGACAAAATATTTCAGTTTAGTTTGAGGAAATATTAAGACACATTTGCAGCTGCATTACCCAAATTATTAAAGGCAGTATATTCTGCAAAATCAACTTTTCTGAGCTTTCTACCATGTTATAATGTTGCTCCCTCATCCTGTATTCTCTGGCACAGCAGTTCTGAGCCTTCAAAACACTCCGTTGCACAAACCCCCGCCCACTCCAGGAAGCACTGACCAATCAAAAGCCCTCTACATCCAGTCTGCTCTCATTCATTTATCCAAAGAAATGAAGTACAGCTCTGTTTCCACTGATTCCTCACTGCTGTTTTTCATTTTGTAGTAAAATGGCATCATACAAAAAGTTTAAGGAAGTGAAGTGCTCTTTTTCTTTGATTATGTTCAAAAGGCCGCAACAGTCTTCATCTGTTTCTTTATGTGACCAGTAGAGTATTTATTAAAAACGTTTTATGTTTAAAAGGTTGTAAAAGCGCAATGCTGCTCTAGAGGTGTCCTGGATTGATTTAAAAAGGTAAATAAAAGCATAACATAGCTCCTTTAAACAACTTAACATCCCTAGGTGTCGTTTTGATCCACACTGTTACCTCTGCCAAGGAGCTATGGAGGTTTTAGCCAGTGTTGGTTTGTTAGTCTGTCAGCAGGATGATAAAAAAGGGATTTTCAGTAAAGGTAATAAAGGATTTTATATGAGGGCTTTGTGGCTCAGTGGATAGAGCCTTTACCCCTGCAGTAGAACTCTAGTCCAGGTCTGGGCACTGTATCTTTACCATTGTGAGATTTGATGGCCTTGGTGGAGGTCTGTGTAAAACATGGCATTTACAAAGTGGAATTTGTTTTGTAATTTAAATGCAATGGGCTTTTGGAAAACAGTCAACTTTCCTGCTGTGCTCAACTTCTAAAGTGTATTACTTTCTGCGATCATGTTTTTCATACAGAGAGGTTGAACCAAACTCGAGCCAAGTTCACAGAGAGTTTAAATACTGCAGCAGATGATGAGACACTGCGAGTCAAACACAGCCGAGTTATTTTAATCTCTTGTTCATTCAATGCAGAAATGGCTTTTGTTGAGAATGACTTGTTCATGACATGGGTGTGTATTTATAGTTCTTCATCAGAACAGAAAGTAAAATAGAAAGAAAAGTAGCCAGCCTGAGTTAGCCTCGAACAAAGTCATCTTACTCTGAATTATGGTCATGCAGAAGTCTTGAATGAAACATATGCTGATGATCAAAATTTAATTATCCAGTTATATGTACAGGTTACAATACTGGAGAGTTGGCGATTCGAGCCCCGCTGCTGGCACTGAATACTGCCGACATGTCCTTGGGCGAGACACACTTTACCCAGCTTGCCTGAATGTGTGAGTGTGACTGTGAGTCTGAGGGAGGGCGGAGAGGCTGGGGGTGCAGAATGGCAACTGTGGCTACAGAAGTCGCTCACCACCACAGAGGAGTGAATGAATAATGGTCTCATGTAAAAGCTTGAGAGGCTTGGAAAGTGCAATATTAATCTAATCCGTTATTATTATTATTATTATTATTATTATTATTAAATCTGTATCATTGTTATTGCTGCTTACTACATTCAGTCAGAAATGTAAAAGAGAAATTGTCTTAAAACCAAAAGACATCTGATTTTCTCCCTAATGATAATTATTTACTACATAATACTGCTCATATTTGCTCTCAGGAACTAAAAAGAACCTCTGGACACAATCTGGAAGTGATTTAGCTTTTGCTTTGAACATTATTTAGCTGATTCTATAATAAACCAATTTAAAAATAATTGATTAGTATGATCAAAATACCCAGTCTTATTTATAATACGTATGGCTCGTTTTTGCTGTAGAACAATCTTATCTTTTATGGTTTTATAAGTTGAGCCCCACATTTCCTCACTAAAATGATGTAAAATGTATTTTATTCATATTTTTAGAGCTGCACCTTTGTGACTTCAATGTAGTTGACATTTTACCCAAAATTCTTGACTGCACTCATTTGAAATACATTGTGAGAAGAAAAAATGTTTTTGTTTTGTTTTTTCAAGCACTTTGAATACTTAAGTATCTTTGAAAGCACATACTCCAGTACTTTAACTCAAGTAAAAAAAATACTTAGCTACTTTTACTTGTATTGGAGTAATATTTGAGCTGAAGGATCTATACTTTTACTCACTGTTCACTCTTACATTTATCCACTGAGGGTAGTTAGGATTAACCCCTGAACCAGATTTGTATTTTTATGCACAAAGTCAGGTTTAATCAAAGTACTATACCTGAGCATTTTATATTTTATTTTAAAACTAATTCAGAGGTTCATTGTTTCAATACTCGTCAAAATCAAAATTTCCATTTGCCAAAATCAGTAACAACCAGAGCTCAGTTTTGCTTAAGATATAGAGGCTGTAAATTGTGGAGTGAATTTTCCCATCTACTTAAAATTGACACATCACTAATGTCTTTTAAAAAATATATATATATATATAATATTTTACTTTTGGTTGTTTTATTCTATTTATAAAGTATGCTTACTAGCTGTAATTTTAATTGTATGTAATTTTTGTATGTATTATAAGGTGGAGGCTTTAAAATAAGCCCTCTTGGGTTTTTGCCTCTTCCCTGCACTTATACTGTTTTGTAAATGTATATGGTAATTTTATATTGTGCAGAAATAAATAAAGATAAATATAAAGAACCATGCCATGTAGAGGAGAGAAGCCACAGTAACACAGAGAGGACTTTTGGGCCGTACTGACCTAAGTGTGCAACCCTGGCCAGCCTGGGGTCAAATCCGACCTGCTGGACTTTATCGGTCCGGGCCAGGAAGAAGTTGATGACGCCGTCGGTGACCACACAGTTGGGGAAGCCCTCGATGACGTGGTGAAAGCCCCTCCTCATGTGTAAACAGTCTCCGGCCTCCTCCCCGGGCTCGATGGAGATGGTCTGCCTGTAGGTGGCAGTGTAGCCTGTGGCCTCCCGCACCGCTCCTCCCACCTGAGCACACACACAACACTCATCACCTGTACATACCATTAGTAAAAGGATTTGGAGACCTTAATATCTCTGTATTTTCTGTAAGAGTGGGTCTCAAATGGTGGATTAGACTTTAGACTTTATTAGACTTATTTATTTAAGCACAAATATTGTTTTAATTACATGAAAAATGAAAAAGATTTTAAAATACATGTGCTAAAAATGTATGTAGGGGGCCATTTTATTTTTGCTATATTTTGCTGTATTTCTGTTTGTTTAATTAAGCATAAGTTTTACATCAGATGCCTTTCCATTAGATTTCTTTATTGTACTATTAATTTATAATACTAAATGTTCAAAACCAAAACCAAATCAGTGCTAAACAACTGCGGCACACTTTTTGCTATGTTTTTAACCTTGTGAAGCATTTTGAGCATGAATGGTGCTATATAAATAAATTTCCCTTACATCCTGACACAACCCTCTCCTGCACAAAGAGCACTCCAGTTTCTGAGCCCTTGTGATTGGATTTGAGACGTATATTGTGATGTTGTGATATTGTAATGGATTTCCAATATACTGTAATCTGAATGCTCAGTTTTACTCACCAGATCCAGTGTCGTCCTCTCCAAAACATCCACGAGCCTTTCCAATTTAGTGTTTGCCGTGAAGATAAAGTCATCATCCACCCACAGGACGTACTTCGTGGTCACCTGCGACACTGCCAGGTTTCTCCCAGCGAACCATCCCTACAACACACAAAAATCAGTAAACTCTCAAAATAAACACACAAATATCAGTAAACTCACAAAATAAACACACGAATATCAGTAAACTCACAAAATAAACACACGAATATCAGTAAACTCACAAAATAAACACACGAATATCAGTAAACTCACAAAATAAACACACAAATATCAGTAAACTCACAAAATAAACACATAAATATCAGTAAACTCACAAAATAAACACACAAATATCAGTAACCATGGCCGTACGCACCATAGAGGTCACTGAGGTCTGGATCAACTAAACCAGATCTAAACCAGGCAAAAAACAGGACTAAACCAGGTGTAAATTAGGACTAATCCAGGTTTAAACCAGAACAAAACCAAGACTAAAACCAGGGCTAAATAAGGACAAAACCAGTCTAAACTAGGATTTATTTAGGCACAAGACAGGACCAAACCAAGTCTAAACAAGGAAGGACTAAACCAGGCTCAAACCAGGACAAAACCAAAACCAAATCAGCGCTAAACAAGGACTTAACCAGGTCCAAACCAGGACAAAACCAAAACCAAATCAGTGCTAAACAAGGACTTAACCAGGTCCAAACCAGGACAAAACCAAAACCAAATCAGTGCTAAACAAGGACTTAACCAGGTCCAAACCAGGACAAAACCAAATCAGTGCTAAACAAGGACTTAACCAGGTCTAAACCAGGACAAAATCAAGACTAACCCAGGATAAACCAGTACTTGTTTAGGAAAAAGACAGGACTAAACCAGATCTAAAGAACAACCAAATCTGGGCTAAACAAGGATTAACCAGGTCTAGACCAGGACAAAACCAAGACTAAACCAGGACAAAACCAGTCTGAACCAGGACTTATTTAGAAAAAGACAGGACTAACCCATGACTAAACCAGGTCTAAACAAGGACTAAACCAGGACTGAGCGAGTTCTAAACCAGGATTAAACAGACCGTCATCAGAATGGACCTCAGTGTTTCTAAAATCCTGTGTACGGCCCTGTCAGTAACTACGAGCCACATAATAATAAATACACAGTAAGTCTCCTCTTCTGTCCCAGTACCTTTCCAAACGGCATGATGTAGTGTTCGATGTAAGGCCCGGAGATGGCTTTGGGGTTCTCGCTGTCGTCTGCGATCACGATGGTCACGGTGGGGTAGTATCTCCGCACGCTGTCGATCAGATCCTGGAGTTTATCGTAACGGAGGAAGGTCTTGGTGGCGATGGTCACCAGGGCGCTGACATTGTACTCTGAAGAAAGACAGGTGAAGGGAGATTTAATCATTGCTTTTATGAACTTATTTGTAATGTCATCATGGATTTTGCAGGTTTTTGTTACATACCTTGTTTGGACCCAGTGTTGTACAGCTTTGGAGTTGTGCCGTGACGGACTTTGATGACAAATGTGGCCTGATGTCGGTCTGTCTCAAATTGTACTGGAAGATGCAAGAAATCCTCATTTTAAGAATGCCACACTGGTTTTGAACAAATTAAACTCTCTGTTAAAATCTGTGAATTGATATTTTAAAGGCATGCAACATGATGGTTTCTTAGTACAGCCATTTCAAAGTAAAGAGTGTTGCAGCCCTTTAAAAAACAGAAAATCCCAAGCAGATGCCAACAATAAGACTTAACTCTATTAAAAAGACTATATCTTGTTTTTCTTTATAGATTTCTCTTTTAAATCCCTCCGATTCTTCTGGTATTGCCCCGTCTCCTGAATTGTGTGAGGGGTTTTTAAAATTCTTCAGATAAAATTGCTGGTATCAGGTCTTGCATTGTACCTTGTGTACCCGATCCTGCAGTTACAGCAGTGTGTCAAACTGTCTTTGATTATTTTGAGAATGTCTCTCTTTCCACCTTGACAAAAGTTGTCCAACAACTTTGACCTAACCTTGATCCTAACCTTGATCCTACAGAGCTGTCCAATTTTAGGCCCATCTCTAAATTGCCTTTCTTATCCAAAATTTTAGAAAAGGTGGTATATAACCAATTGCTACCATATCTTCAGTTAAATGGAATCACAGAGAAATTCCAGTCAGGTTTCAAACGGTGTCATAGCACAGAAACAGCACTTTTAAAACATTTAACAACCTGCTTTTAACAGTTGACTCTGGGAAAATGGCTGTCCTGCTGCTTCTTGATCTCACTGCCGCGTTCGACACGGTAGACCATGATATTCTTTTATCTGGTCTTGAGCACTGTGTAGGCATTAGGGGCACTGCTCATAAATGGTTCTCCTTCTACTTGACCAACAGGAGCTTTTATGTGCAACTTGGCCAGCATTCTTCTTCAGCATCACCTCAGACATGTGGCCTTCCCCAAGGTTCGGTTTTGGCGCCCACCCTTTTTTCTCTTTATTTACTTCCCCTGGGTTCCATTTTCAGAAAGCACAACATCTCTTTCCACTGTTTTGCTGACGATCTCCAGATTTATATCCCCCTAAAATCAAATAGAGACTCCATCATGTCCTTCCTTAAATGTACTGAAGAAGTTCAAGCATGGATGGAAGCAAATTTTCTAACTCTAAACAAAAGTATTTTGGTGACCCAAACATTTTAAATGGTTTTAACAGCGCAATTGGCCCACTAACCTTGTTCTGCCACCCTTCTGTGAAATACCTTAGTTTTATTGCGGACTGCAATTTTAAATTTGGAAAACAGATCTCAGCTGTTGTCAAATCTAGCTTCTTCCAGCTAAAGCTTTTAAGTAGGATCAAAAAATACATTCCCACAAGTGACTTTGAGAAAGCAATACATGCCATATAACTACTAGAATCGACTACTGCAATTCACTGTATATTGGCCTTGACCTGTCCTCACTTCGGCGCCTCCAGGGGGCGCAGAACGGAGCAGCCCACCTACTGACGAGGACAGAGCGGCGGGAGCACATTACTCCAGTGCTAGCTGCTCTCCACTGGCTCGCAGTCAAATTTAGGATTTATTTTAAAATGTTATTATTGTTTTTTATAAGTTTACATGGGCAGGCCCCACTTTATCTGTCTGACCTTCTTCAGCCCCACACCCCAGCCAGGGCCCTGAGGTCTGCAGACCCCAGCCAGGGCCCTGAGGTCTGCAGATAAACTGCTCCTGTCTCCCGCTCCAGACTCACTACTGGAGGTGACAGAGCCTTCTCGGTGGCTGCACCCAAACTATGGAACAGCCTCCCATTGCACATCAGATCTGCACAGACACTTGAGCACGTTAAAACTTTGTTAAAAACCCATCTCTTTTCTTTGGCAATCAATACAGACTGAGCAAGCACTTTGGCTCCCTTTTTTTACTTAGTTTTCACTACCATCTTTTATTTAAAATTGTCATATATTTATTTTATGTATGTATGTATGTAGTTTTTACTTACTGTTTTTCATTGGCTTCTACTGCTTTTATTGTTTCTAGTGTGTGTATTTATGGCTGTGAAATATGTCTGACTTGTACAGCACTTTGGTCAACCAAGGTTGTTTTAAATGTGCTCTAGAAATAAAGTTTTACTTGACTTGACTTGAGATTTTAAGCAAAATATAACAAAAACATAGACAGTTGGTTAAAAATTGCCACAAAGTAATGTTTTTAAATAAGTATATAACTGTACTTAATTGTAATTAATTTCAAACTCAGTTAGTTTTTATCTACTTTTGAAATTGACAGGGCCCCTGCAGTACCCAGGGGACCCGGACCCCACTTTGGGAATCACTGCAATAGAACAAGTGTTTACTATAAACACTGATAACTGATCAAACCTTCCTATAGCTGCTATGATAATAAAAATACAAATGCTAAAAAATATACATATAGTGAAATCTATGTAATAGACAATGTAATCGATTTTTACTGAAAATGAAAAATGTATAATTATTGTGATACAAGTGAATAAGGCTTGGATTTTTTTTATTATGACGTAATGGTTAGTTAAAAAATATAATTTCTCTGACTTTGGATTTTTAACTCAATCCACTTTTCTAAGGCGATGTGTTTTTTGTATCACAGTAAGCAAGAAACAATTTTTTTCATTTTGGGATTTCTCAATTAAAAATGAGCAAAAGGTACACAAATATAGTCGGTACTTTTGCAATCATCCAGCACATTATAAAGCAAGAGGCCCAATTACACCGAGGAATACTACAACAATAACTTTAATTCTTAGTTTACACTCCGCAGTTACACAGTTTGCTGCTCACCTGTGTCGGCCGTACTGGGGTGGAAGATTGTGTTGGTGTAGGTCACAAACTGCAGCTGTCGGTTCAGGTTGTTCAGGACTCCGCTCGATAACGTCATGTGCATCTCTCCATCGCCTTTCACTTTAACCCCCTCCACTTCTGCTGCTATGTTCAGAGTCCCCAGAGTGGCAGTGAAGTTTACCTGTGCAATAACAACGCATTAGCATCCAACATTTGCAAACTGTACATAAAATGCTATGCTACAACTATTCTATTGTCAGGACTGTGTCTTTGTTTCCACATTTCTGAGATTTTACAGTAAATGATGCGATTTTAATCCTAAACCTACACTAAGCCTAACCCTAAATCTTAAAAATGTGGGAACCTAGGGCTGTGGTGGGAATATAGGGCTGACTCCCTATTGTTCACAATGTGTGTGTTGAAGTCTGAAGTTCTTCCCTAAAACAAGGACCAAGACTGTTATGCACAAGACATATGTAATCGTCAACAAACAGAAAAACTAGTCGTAATGGCTAATTGTAACTGTGTGGGTAATGGAGTAAGTAGTGAATTTAAGCTAAAGCTAACATCATGTTGTTTTAAAGAGAAGACATCTTCAGTCAGGACTGTCAGCAGTTGATTGGTTCACTAATTATCTGAGTAATAGACCCCAGTGCATTAAATATGAAGGTCTATGTTCTGAATTTGTTACTGTCCACAAGGGGGTTCCACAGGGTTCTATATTGGGTCCCCTGCTATTCATTATTTATATCAAATGATCTGGGACTAAATGTATCTGATGCTAATATACATTTTTATGCTGATGACACAGTTATTTACTGCTGTGGATCAGCTTTTGTTCAGGCCATTGAATCCTTGCAGAAAGCCTTTGTTGCTGTCCAGCAATCTTTACTTCAACTAAAATTAGTTCTCAATGCTGATAAGACCTAGCTTATGTTGTTTTCTAAGTTTAAGAAACCCCTCATATAATCCCCTCAGTGTCCACTCTTGAGGGAAAGAACATAGAGGTGGTTGATGAGTATAAATACCTTGGTGTATTAATTGATGACTCCCTCACTTTCTAACCACGTGTGGAGAATCTTGTGAAGAAACTGAAACTAAAATTGGGTTTTTATTTTCAAAACAAGCTGTGTTTTTCTTTTGAAGAAAATTGGCTGTGTCGCTGTGACTTTCCTGTCTGTGTTGGATTATGGAGATCTATTTTATATGGATGCTTCAGCTCAATGTCTTCAAATGGTTGACACTGTTTATTATGCTTCTCTGAGGTTCATTACTAACTGTAAAGCAATGGCACACCACTGTGAGCTGTATTCTCGAGTGGGACGGCCTACCATGGACGCTCGAAGGAGGAGTCATTGGTACATTTTTATTTATCTGTACCTTCCTGTGACAGGAAATGGCTGATTCTTATTCTCTTTCTTCACAAAATCACGTGTTGCTCTCTGTTTTATTTGGTCGCACTGAACTGGGCAAAAAGGCTTTTGTCCACTCTGCACCTTATGCATGCAGTATGTTGCAGAAAGACTGGAACTTAACTGAGTTGATTTCCTTGAATACTTTTAAATCCAAACTGAGAGCTCTAGAGGCCGACTCCACAACATGCCCTTGTTTTTCATATCCCATTTGTCTGTTCCTGTTATCTTCCTGTTAGCTTTGTTTGTGTAATTATGTGACTGTAGGACTCCCTTGAAAAAGAGGATTTATCTCAATGGGACTTTCACGGTTAAATAAAGGTTAAAAAATGTGCTAATACGCTACATTTCTAAGGTAACCCTTCTATGTTGTTTTGGCTTACTTGTTATTCATAAACCATATCATTTCTGATCGTCATATACTATTTTTGGCTTTCCCCCTTGACACACTGAATGGGAAAGACATCATTATCAAAGTGCACAGTGTTTGTTGGTGTCTGAAGTGGAAGCTACTTACTGTGTAGTGGTCTCTGGGAATGTCATGTAAGGCCAAACCTGAAAGGAAACCAAAAAAAAACAACAAAAAAAAAAAAACAGATTAACAAACATTTTAGACTCTCACGCTCTGCTCAGTCTGAGGCCGTACCTGGGATGATGATTGTTTTGAGCGGCCGGACCTCCACTCCCTGTGTGGGAAACTGTAAAGGGCTGTTTGCCTCTGCTATGATCAGGACATCAGCTGGAGTCTGTGACCTGAGGACAAAGAACAATTCATAAAACATTTAATTTAAAGGAAGTGAACTGGATTTATGTGCAGAGAGTTCTGATAACAATACTACTTAGTGTATGTTTAACCCTCTGGCACCTTACTTTTCATTTTTTGTCTTTGGATAATTTCTGATAATTTTTGATAATTTTAGTGTTCTTGCAAATGGAATATTTTTTGGTAAGAAACTGTCTTTTTATATATGACGTTATTTCCAGCTCAGCTCCTACACATAGTAAACAATACACTGTGCACAAAAATGTTTCATGTTTTGTGCAAAATGTTATAAATTCTTTTTATATTCTACTTTCACTGACCTATTCTTATTCTCCCACATCTGTGCTATCCATTGATACCAATTAATATTATTTTTTCATGATTGTAACCCTTTAAAATTCCAGGTTTTAGTGATGATGGTACCCTGTTTTAGGGTAAAAACTAACAAATGCTAGGCGGATTTTTTTATGAATTATTAGAGCCTGGAGTAGGTCAACAATTAGCAGCAACATTAATTTTTGTGCATTATTAGTTTTTGTGCAGTGTCAAATGCTCATGTTCATACCATTCGGTGCGTTTTAAGTGCTTTTGATTTAGTAGCTATAAAAAATATAATACATATTATTATATTTTGCTTTGTTTGGGCTCATTAGAATCAGATACATCTGTGCTAAGTATTGATACCAAATATTCATATATTTGTAAAGATTTACGCCCTTTATACCCCAGGTTTTGGAGCTGATGCCACCAGGTCTTCAGATGACAGAAACATTATATCTTCAAATCATACATAACATAACATTTTTTTATAGCAAGAAAATTAATTTTGCATTTTACGTGTTTAACAGTATGAACATGATTATTTTAGAAGGATGCCAGAGGGATAACCATGTAAGCAACAACTGAGGTCTGCTGTTTGTTTTTCTGCAAAGTTCTTATGTCCTTCTTCCGTTAAGTCCTGCTTCCTGCCTGTATCTGAGGCCAAGTTCACTCATAAATAGACTTCCATTGAGCAGGTGGTGCCTACTTCCTATAAACAGTGACCAGCACAAAACACCCAAACGCTTCATAACACACAGTATACTAGACTTTCCATTAATGCTGTAGTCAAGACCATAGTAATCAAGACCTAGACAGGACTGAGACCTTAAAGGGGTTGAGACCAAGTCAAGATCAAGACGTTTAGAGTCCGAGTCCAAGCCGAGACCAACCTCTGTGAACTAACACCAAATGAAGAGGGAAAACACATAAACCAGAAGCTTAAATATTTCAATTTCAATTCAATTTCAAGTATTTATTGTCATTACAAAAGAACAACGAAATTGCGTTTGGAGCATCCACATGCATAGTTGATAAAGAGCAAAGTTGGTAAAGTGCAAACCCAAGTGAAATAAATAACCCCTAAATAACCCAGTTATAAACATTTAGCACAGTATGACATCAGTACAGCAGCAGTATTGGCAGAAGCATCAGGGCATGTCATGATAAAGTGCATTAGAGAATACATGAATGATTTATCACATCAGACACCACAATCAAACAGAGAACAGAAATGTTGTATTTTTGTATTTGAACAGCACTTGTTTAAAGTTTGCTTGTTCACTTACTTTCATTTGATTCTATACCTGTGTGTACAACATGAGCCAGTGATAAATAAAGACATGTGGCACAAGATGTGGGACTTGAACCAGACAAAACTCACTGGTCCTGTTCTTCAAAGCCAGAGCTTCGGACCTCCAACTTGGCACTGTTTTAATAAATTACTTATTCTTCTTTTTCTCAACGATTGGCATAAACATCTTAGAATCCACCACATGCGAGACCAAGACAAGACCAAGTAAAAATGCAGCTGACAACTGGACAAGGCCAACACCGCAAAAAAAGCCCAGTCTCAGGTTTGGCAATGCTACTTTCTACGTCACGAGAGACCAATACAGCCATACTGAGTCCCACTTGCCGCTAACTGGTCAGCGTGCGTCAGGATCTACCTTTTCTGGAAGCTCTTGTACTCCTGGGCGCGTCTCTTATTCATCTCGTCCAGCTCGGAGGCCTTGAAGGCAGTGTGCAGAGGGTGAGCCGACACTCGGGGGAACAGGAGCTGAGCGAAGGGCAGGTTTATGCCTCCGCTCTCCCCCTCGCACACACAGCTGTTACGGGCCAACAGGCTGGAGATATCAGAGACACGTTAAACCGAACAGAACTGACACAACAGAGTAGAAAAGAGTAGGTAAACAAATACATAGACATGTGTTTCTCATACTGAGGTTAAGGTACTGCTGGTGGTACTCAAGTCCTGGTTTAGTCCTGGGTGAAATCCTGATTTTTTTTTTATTCCTAGTTGTGAGTCCTAGGTACAGTGGCCCTGAGGTGCAACATCAAAATTGTTTTTGCCCATTAGAAAAATAAAAGCAGAGGAAGATTTTTAAATGTGTTACCTTAAAAATTAAACCTGCCTCTAAAAATTAAAAAGAATTCTATAAAAGTAAAGCCATGTCTCATTCTTATCACTTATCAAAAATATAAACTTGTCTAAAAATAAAAAAGCGCTACTCAAAATAAAAAAGGTCACAAAATAAACAATTAAAAAAAACATTCTATTTATTTATTTACAACTTCTATATAAATAATAAGACTTTTCACTATTTAAATACATCGCAACAAAAAGTTAAAAAAGCAGTCATCATGGATTGGATTTTTCAAATTGAAGACGTTTCACCTCTGATCCAAGAGGCTTTCTCAATTCTGAAATGAACTGGTAAGAGAGCTGGTTTATATTCTTCTAGGAAGGAGGAGTTTAGACCTAAAACTAAATTCTATTGGTCAATGTGACCATAGCCTGAGTGGTTTTGGGTCGTTAGGAGTCCTTTGTCCTCAGCTGAGTGAGAGTGGTTAACCCTCCCCAGCCTGGGCAGCTCCTACAGATGTAAATGACCTGAGTGAAACTGGTTTGTTTTGTTTGGGTTTCAGGAGACTGTTGTAGACAGAAGGAAGGTTGTATCTGAGACCACCATTTCTGTTTAAAGAAGGTTTATCTTTTTTGACAAAGATTGCTTCTTTCACTCCTCGTTCAAACCATCCTTTCTCTCTGGCTAAGATTCGGACCTCACTGTCCTCAAAAGAGTGGTTTGTGGCCTTCAGGTGGAGGTGTACTGCAGATTGTGGTCCACTGGAGTTGGCCCTGCGGCGTTGGTATAACCGCTGGTGCAGAGGTTGTTTGGTTTCTCCACTGTACTGTTCATTACAGATTTAGTTTCAGGTCAAAACTCCTTCTTCCTAGAACAATATAAACCAGCTCTCTTACCAGTTCATTTCAGAATTGAGAAAGCCTCTTGGATAAGAGGTGAAACGTCTTCTACTTTAAAAATCCAATCCTGATTACTGCTTTTTTAACTTTTTGTTGCGATGCAATTACCCTGGACGAGTGAGAGTCTTCACAGACATATTTAAATACAGTTCATCTTAAAATAAAAACACACAACCTCAAACTAAAAGACGGTGCTGTTTCCCCCAAATGTCCCCCAGACATGGCTTTATTTTATTGGATTCTTTTTAATTTATAGAAACACATTTAATAATTTTTCTCTGCTTTTCTCTGGACAAAAACTATTTTGATGTTGCACCTCAGGGCCACCGTACCTAGGGGTACATGAGCACTTTGCAGAGAGTACTTGGAATTATTTCATAATTTATTATTTATTATATACGATAAAAAACAGTTCGCAGTTTTTTCACATTAAACTATTTAAATGTATAACTGATGAAAAAGAGGTGAAACTGCAAAAATTACTTGAATAATGAATATTATATATACTTTATATATACTTTTAGGTTTAATACCTTGTTTTAAAGATTATTATTATTATTATTATTAGATTATTATTGTTTTTCCTTTTTAAAGCTTATTTTATACATAAAATATAGAGGAAATAATAAAAATCAAATATAGTTAAAAAAAACTTAATGTAACAGGAGTTTATATTGTTATTTTTAATTTTTTTTAAAGGCATCTGAGTTTTAAAAAAAAAATGCAGGAAAATTAGCATTAAAGTATATGCTTTTTTTCTGTTTTTGGTTATTGTCTTTTTGTGTCTGTGTTTTTTTGTAGTTGTACCTAACCTTCTGCACTCTGTATTTGGCAAAAGGCTTTATTGTTTACAGATATCTGCATTGTTATTACTGTTGTTCTTTTAGGGACAGGATACAGTCGACAGTAAAAAGAACCTTCTCATGAACATAACCTGAAAATACTGGCTTAATGGCAGGAGACAGAAAGTTGCTCATTGTAGAACTGAAATGAAAATAGCTTTGTGCAGATGAATAACCTACACAACCACAATCTTTTGTCTGATTGTACTGATAGAAGTCATACTCTTTGAACTGACAAACCTGAACAACAGAGACAAACGAACAGGAAACAGCGGTTTTGTATCTAAGCATTTTATATCAATCTTTGTTCAGTTTATTGCTACTTTTTCTTCGTTTACCTTTACTGGATAGACAGCTGTGAGTCAGGTAATCAAGAGGAGTGGTTAGGAATGACAGAGGCCTGGAGCTAATTTGCCAGCGCTGAGAAACGAACACGACCTGGGTCTGTCTGGTTTCTTTGGTACGCGCTCTGCCAGGTGACAACAGCAGTGGCAGTGGCAGAAGAGGCTGCACTGAGTCTGCACTGAGTCTGCACTGAGTCTGCACTGAGCCGCCCTTCCTGTGTCACTGTGGGTTCCCCCCTCGTCCTCCCACTGTGCAAGTGTTTGGTGAACTAGTGAATCTAAAAACTGCCCCTATTGAATGAATGTGAGAGTGGCAGTGAAAAAGAACAGAATCATTTATAGGGCAGTATACTGTACAGGGACCACACAAAAACATTCTTCTGTTTGTTGTTTGTTTAAAGATATGATTTTCCAAAGGTATAGAAATGGAGAAGGTTGGACTGTATGATTAATGTAATAATTGTAAAATGTAACTGAATGTCTTGTTTGTATAAAAATAAAGTTTCTTTACAAAAAGTCTATTGATTATGTTTATTAAATAAGACTGATTATGATTGAGTATAAAGTAAATAGGAAGTAGATAAATGTGCATTGGTTCATTGGGAGAAGGCGGGGGTTTAATAAGTTTGTACTTCTTCCCACTCCTTTTTGGGCGCACATGTGAAAAGGTTTTTTCCATTAGATAGCTTTGTTTGTTTCTTTCTTTTATACATGTGTACATTGCATAAGTGTACATATTATTTTATTTATTATATGCTCAAAATAAACTCTACTACAAAGTGAGAGTGAATGGTTGTCTGTCTGTGCATGTCTCTGCGTCAGCTCTACAACTGTAGTGACCTATTATAAAAAGTGAAATTGTGCCCGTTCTTACCTTGCTACACTGTCCCGTACGTGGATGGGGATGCTGCTGAGCTGGTGGTCTGGTTCTGTGAGTTTCTCCTCCAGGTTTCTCTCCACTAAGGGGCCGAGCCGCTGCCACACGTCCACCGTGGAGTAGGCTCGGGTGGGCCACGAGTGTAGGAGAGCCAGGACCACCACCACAGACACCAGGGCGGCCAGCAACAGGGTCTTCCTCAGAGAACGCATGCTTAAACCTGAAACACTGCGGCTACAGTCAGTACACACCCACTGGACACTTTATTAGGTTCCTGGCATGGATTCAACAACACAAAGAGTCAGTTTCAACACTGTTAGTGTGAACATATTTGCCAAACCCAGAAAGAGTAAAGTTTACTCTTATGAGTTACATTTGCAGAGTTAATCCAACAAGAGTTAGTGTATTACACTGTGTAACTGGAGTTTTAAACTTTGATATAACCAACTCTTTCAAGTGTCATTTAAAGAATACTCTTGGTTAAGTGTTATTCACAAATAACTGAATTTATTTTTTAGAATTCTCATAAATTACTTCCAAAAACACACATAAAACTATTACAGTGGATAAGACAATATATCCATGTTATCATACATCTTTATTTTAAATAAAACAATACATTTCAAATTCTTCAAGAGATAAATTCACCAGTGTTTTCTTCTCCGAGAAGACTCCATCACCTATAAAATAATCTGTCACAGCAGTCTCCCACAGGACAGGACAGGACAGTGGCAGTAAAACACATCTGGACACAAACGACAAGTTTTGTCTCCCCACCGCTGCAGGTCAGTCACAATGATAATAAAACTTACAAACATCAGATTTTATTGTAGTGTCCCTTCAGAAAACTGCAATAGTTCAGTAAAGATGATTTTCAACTGAAAAGCTAACGTTTACATTAGCTTACCTTATAATTAGTCACATCGAAGGAAAATAATCCACACATCTGCTGCGAAATCGTAAGGATCCGAGAATAAAGTCCTCACTTCATTTAACAGTTACTGCTCAACCCTGGCAGCGGTGATGTAAAGACTGACTGCGGTCAAACCAGCGGGGCTCGTTTTTCCCTCAAGTGAACCACTCCTATTTGAGTGCGCTGGTGTAGCATTCTTTACGGTAATGGTCGTGCCGCTGCGGGGAGTGACACACACAGATTACCCACAGCCAGAGAAACACATTTACACAACTTTTGGAATAATTTAACAAAATATGCATTTATTATGAAAGACAGACCACTGAGAGTATGAAGTACTTTTACTGTGTACTTTTTGTGTAATTGTACTTCAAAGTACCTAGAAATTCGTACAAATAGACTCAAAATGCTGATTTTGAAATTGAATAAAAAACTTGTTTAAAAAAAGTACACAATGAAACCTGCTTATACATATTAAGTACATCCAGTACTACTACCACTGAGAGTATGAAGTACTTTTACTGTGTACTTTTTGTGTAATTGTACTTCAAAGTATCTAGTAATGTGTACAAATAGACTCAATATGCAGAAGAATTTCTAGGTACTTTGATGTATGTACAATTACACAAAATGTACACAGTCAAAGTACTTCATGCTCTCAGTGGTAGTAGTACTAGATGTACTTAATATGTATAAGCAGGTTTCATTGTGTACTTTTTTGAAACAATTTTGTAATTGAATTTCAAAATCATTTTTTTGTTTATAATTTTACGTATTACTAGGTACTTTGAAGTACAATTACACAAAAAGTACACAGTAAAAGTACTTCATACTCTCAGTGGTCTGGCTTTCATAATAAATGCATATTTTTTATTTTGATGTAAAGTGCTTTGAGTCCCCATGAAAGTAGAAAAGCGCTATAGAAATGTGAGCATTTACAATTACCGTAAAGAATGCTACACCAGCGCACTCCAGGAGGAGCGGCTCACTTGACCAAGGAAAACGGCCGGATTGTTTGACCGCAGTAAAGAACTGCAGGCATGTTGTTTGTCCTGTGATGCTGAAGTTTTTAGTTTCACTTTCCCCTGCGCGCTTTGCCTTGGCAGTTATCCATCTGCGTACACTTTTGTCGACTCCAATGCTATGGAAGTATAATGTGCGCTAAATGTATTGAGCGCGCACAAACCCAGTTGAGAGCGAGAAAGAATTATTGCTCTCATTTGGTTGCACTTCTGCAAGTATCTAAAAAATGATGTGCAAATGTGAGCGCTGATGATACTTATGTCTAAAATGGTTTTTCAGCACATATTAATTACAACTGTGTTTGAAGTCTTGGTAAAAAAAGCAAAAATAACAAAACTTATGTTAGTGTCCCAATACTTATGTACGGAAGCGCATAGTAGTCACCAAAAAAAAAAAAAAAAAAAAAACTATCTCGTAATTACGAAAATAAGTCGTAATTACGAGATAGTTTTTCTCATAATTATGAGATAGTTTCTCGTAATTACGAGATAGTTTTTTATATTTTTATATAGAGATAGTTTTTTTTTTTTTTTGGGGTGACTACTATGCGCTTCTATAGTAAGCTAGCTGGTAGTTTCCCGCATGCTAAGTGGATAGTGGATGATAAGTGGATAGCCATTTAATGTTCAAGCTTCATTGTTATAAAGCCCAAATAAAAAAAATATCAAAATAATTGATTAATTGACAGGAATAATTACCTCAATTAGCCTACTGAGGCCCCTGGAGGTTCGGGAAAAACTCTCTGGCCACTTAAGCTGTGATGACATACTTACTTAGGTTACTTAGGTGCTTTCTGGTCGCATGCCCTGTGGCCTCTATGACCAGATCTTGAGCTGAACTTCATACTTCATAATGTTTGTGATTTGCGACATACTGGGTTCGGGGTAACTAAAGGAGTTATCTTCCCAGTTAAAGTAGCATGGGTGGTGTTTCCAGAGTTTATCAAGTCGTGATTTGAAGCTGTTCAGACTTAGAGCAGTTACAACAGAGGCTGGCAGGGCATTCCATGTATTTACATCCTATTGCTAAAAAACCTTTGTCTCATACTGGTTACTGTGACAGGCGCCATTCAATGTCCTAAAGGGTACGTTGATATTTATCTCGTAATTATGAGAAAACTATCTCGTAAATACGAGAAAAACTATCTCGTAATTACGACTTATTTTCTCGTAATTACGAGATAGTTTTTTTTTTTTTTTTTGGTGACTACTATGCGCTTCCGTACTTCCGTACTTATGGACCTACAGTATGCCTGGATGAATTACCCACGAGTTGGCCACGAGTTCCGTGATGTTTACCAATTTTTAGTAAAATTTGTTAATGTCATGGAGAAAGGCGTTAAGCATTGTGACACCATTTTGTTTTGTAAACCAGTTTGGTTTATTACAGTCACACATTTCAATACAGCCTTGAAGAGTAAGCTTAACTGAACATTACTGCCACCAAGTGGCATAACACAAGTACTACAAAATGGCTTACTAATTTAATCAATAGGTGGCTTTTCTTTTTATACGTGGCACAAAGCATAAACAGGAACACAGTAAGAAAAGCTTTATAAACCTTATTAGTATATTTAACTACAGCAGAGTCTCCTCTGTGCGCAGAGGTAACGCAGACAGCGAGTTTCACTGAGAACGTGATGAAACTGACAGAGCCATGCAAATTACAGTAATGTTCTGGCATTTCTCATGGATGTAAGTCCTTTAAGTTCTATAATACATTCATGGCATTTCACACTTAAAATAAACCTTCCCAGCAAATTCACAGTAATGTTACCAGGTCTTTACCTGGGAAATTGCCAGATCAAAAATGCTGGGCTCTGTTCACACATGACCCTGTTCTGGCAAAATGTAGGAAAATTGCTGAAAATATGATGAAAATGTGGTAAGCCCATTGTTTGCCAAGGTTAGTAAAATGTCCTTCTACAAGTGTTTAATCAGGCAGAAAATACAATAAATTTTTTTGAATGTAGACCTGTAGATTTTTCCTACAGAGCACTCTGTGGAACTGCAGTGGAAAAATCCCATGCAGTGCAGAAAGGATTTTCTCATATAGCGCAATGTAAAAAGAAACGCTTGGTGTTTGGTTGACAGGGCACCTGCAGCTGAGAAAATGGTTGGATTTAGTAGTGTTTATTATCTTTTTTTCACACCATGGATCTTTCCCTCTTTGAAATCTTTAATTTGGCTAAAAAATAACTTTTTATAGTTTGTGATATCTCTGCTCTAGCCCCCCATCGCGGCCATTGGTCAGAGCTGATCATGAGTACACAAAGCAATGCCCTAGGTCGTATTATATATTCATGACTGCATCGCACTAGTGAGACTCCTGCCGCTGAAGTAACTCTTACAGTGTACACTAGGGATGTAACGATTCTTCGTAAATCTGCTAAAAATCAATGCACAAAAGAGAAATTAATCGCGATGTCCCTTTAAAACAGCGTACAGGCCACCAAAGTATAATGGTGCGTAATCTGGCTCGCATATTTGGCGCTAGACATCATTACCTGACCATTTTACAGAAGAAAAACATGAATTTATATGGAGTTTTAGTTTACAGGACTCATAAAATAATTTGCACGACGTGCTGGAAACGTGAAAAAACTGTACAAGAGCTTCATTACTCAGAGCGGCTCAAGGAGCGCTCCCTCACCTCTCGCACAGACGGAGGAGCGTGCACACAGCGCCATCATTTACAAAGGAACAACACCAAGCCTAGGGAGAAAAGCAGGAGATACACATCTGAAGGTATTCTTTAGGCTGCACCTGTTTGCTCCGTTTAATGTTACCATCGTTCAGAAAGTAGCCTGTTGTTAGCAGCGAGCTAAAGGAAAGCTAAGTGGCTAACAATAGCTAAAGTTTATCTAAAGTTTCAGTGTTTCCATGGAGATCAGAGTCTTTACTGAGGATGTGTCTTTCCTCACTGATATTTTTATAAGACTTGACTTATATTAGGCCCATTATAAATTACTGAGGCATGGATTCATGATAAGCTGCTTCTCTATGCATTGCTTGCTACTGTAGTGTATCTGTTTTAGGAGGATAGTAGAAAGGTGTTAATAAAGGCAGCTAACAAATTATTTTTAATATATTTTTGTTATTTTTACATTGATTGTCATTGTTTTAATATGTACTTTTTTTATTCAATTTCTGTTAATAAGAAATGTACAACAATTTAAGTTCAATAAGAAGACACCTATAGGCTATGTAAAAAATATATTTTGGTTATAATTATACTGTATCTAAATCTGCAAATAAAAATAGTAAAAAAATCATAAATCGTGAACATAAAATCGTGAATCGAAACAAATCGTGACTTAAGTGCATTGTTACATCCCTAGTGACACCAACCTGTTTATTTACACAGCCAACCTTAACCAACACTGAGGGGAATTTTATTCTAATCTCAGCTTAGTAACATTTAGGCATTTCTTTATTGCATGGAGTCATTGCAACCAAAATGGATAAACCAATTCTCATGATATGGTAAATGGAGAAATACATGCTCTTTTTCTTTAACAAAATAAAGCTATTTTCATAATTGTTAGTAGTGCTCCCAGTGACAAAGCTAAAGCTGTGAGCATGAAGAATAAAGCTAATGTTGCTTCAGTTTTCTGTACACCACTGCACTGTTACAGCACATTACTGTAACCAAAGACTGCTGTCAAATATTGCACAGTAGCTACAATACAGAAATCAGCAAAATACACATTCTCTACGCACATAAATACATTGTTACTGTTTCAATATAAACTGTCAGGTTTTAGGGACTCCAAATAGGCTCTGTTCAAAGTCTCTGTTCAGTTGTGTGACGTACGTACCCTAAAGGCTCACTGCAGTTACTGAGAGCAGGACTCAGAGTTTTGCCCTGCAGTGTGAAATGAGTAAAATGTGCTTGTGAAGTCTCATGATTGGAGTTTGATCATTTTGATGCAAAAACTTGCTTTTGGGGGATATTTTGATTACTTGCAAAAAAAAAAAAAAAAAAGAGAAAAAGAAAGAAAAAAGCCCTATTGTTTACAAAAACGTAAATGGTCTATTGCTACAGAGCTTGGCTGGTGATCTGAAGTATGTTATCTAATTCATTCAGTATTTGTTTAGATACAGGCAAGGTCAGCACGATTTCCCTCCCTTTCACAGAAACAAAAGCAGATGTTTAGATTTGAGTCAAAAAGACATTTGTTCTCCAGATGGGACTTTTCTCCACACTGCTCCAGAGGTAGAAGAAATACTAACAAATATGTAGTAAAAGTACTGCTACTTCGACATATAATTACTCAACGTGAAGTGAAAGTACTCCATTAAAATATTACTGGAGTAAATGAGTGTGGGGACCATGCCGCCAGTTCACTTGGGGCCCCTCTTCCGAGTTAGTAAAGTTTTCCAAATATGAAAGCATTCACAAACATTGTGTTTGTGTTTAAAAGAAATGCAAAGGTTACTGTGTTAAATTTTACAAAAAGACTAAGAGGATTGGCCCCCAAACCGATCTTGCCAGGGCCCCCAAATGGGTTTGACCTAGTTTAGACTTGGTTTAGACCTAGTTTAGTTCTGGTTTAGACCTAGATTATTCCTGGTTTTGTTCTGGTTTTAGACTTGTTTTTTTCCAACTGAGTTCTGGTTTAGACCTTGTTTAGTCCTAGTTTGTTCCTCGTTTTGTCCTGGTTTATTTCTGGTGTAGCTCTGGTTTTAGACCTGGTTTATTCCTGGTTTTAGACCTGTTTTTACTGATTGAGTTCTGGTTTAGATCTAGTTTATTCCTGGTTTAGTTCTGGTTTTAGACCTTTGTTTTTCTTGGTTTTGTCCTGATTTAGTCCCTTTTTAGTCCTTCTTTATTGTCTCATCTCTCGCTATAGTCCTGCTCTAGTCCTGATTTAGGTTTATTTTAGTCTTTGAAAGCAAAATATATAAAGGTGCTATAAATGATCAAGTACCCCCTGCAATGTGCTTGTGTACCACTAGAGGTTCCTGTACTCCTGGTTGGGAAACACTGGTTTAGAGAATAAATAACTATTAAGTAAAAGTAGTAGTAGTAGTAATAAAAGTAGTAAAACATTTTGTCCTCCAAAACATTGTCCAAGTAAAGGCAAAAGTATGGCTTACTTTCCACTACTGCTCTGTTCATTTGTTTTCTCTTTTGTACAGTCAGCTTTCACTGCTCCGCCCATTCAGCTTTTTTTTTTTTTTTTTTTTTTTTTTTTTTTTACTGAAAACAGATGTTTCCAGGAAGTCATGATTGACAAAGTTTTTTTGGCCAACCATACTGCAAATGTCAGAAACACACTAAGTTCCTGTTTATGGGACTTAGACGATTGTGTGAGTCCTGTGGGTGGAGCTTCTGCCAAAATATGCTGGAAAATGATTCACCGAGCAAATTCCTAAACAGTCTATTTTAATCATTGTGGGGAGTGGGAAAATGTAGTTTAAAGCACTTTACTTATTGAGTTGCGAACCATCACAGACCTGACTCTGTTTAAGGCCAAACATAAAACCTATTTGTACAGGCTGGCCTTCAGTGTTGTGGCATTTTTCGTATTATGGTCTGTCTACATGTACTTGTGTATTTTAATGTACTTTTTATTTCTATGTACTTATGGATTCTTTTTATGGTTTTAAATAATGTAAAGCACTTTGGGCAACACTGGTTGTTGTAAAGCGCTATATAAATAAAGGTTGATTGATTGATTAAAGCTAATCAATCTCATATCAAAAACATGAGCATAAATTCAGAGGAACAGTAACAAAATTTATTTCATCTTCTGCTTTTCCTTCTGCCTCCAATAGAGTGCAGTGATTTTATATTAATTGGGCAATTACAGTTTTTGGTGAAAAACACCCACCTGGCTTGGTGTGGTCAATGAACGGGCGTCTTCTGTTGACTCCTGCATCTCCAGAAACCAGACAGGATCCACAGAGCAGCGAGCGCCTTCCCCATCTGACAGACAACAAGACAGGATCAAAGTGAACTCACAGCAAATACCACCTCAGAAAATATTTGTCTTTACAAGGATCTTCTTTAATGGACTAAACTAAGACTAGACTTGGATTAAAGCAGGTATAAACCAGTTCTAAACCTGGGTTAAACTAGGTCAAAACCAAGACAAAACCAGGACTAAACTAGGACTAAACCAAAAGCGGGACTACACCTGGATTAAAGCAGGTATAAACCAGTTCTAAACCTGGGTTAAACTAGGTCAAAACCAAGACTAAACCAGGTCAAAACCAGGACTAAACCAAAAGCGGGACTACACCTGGATTAAAGCAGGTATAAACCAGTTCTAAACCTGGGTTAAACTAGGTCAAAACCAAGACAAAACCAGGACTAAACTAGGACTAAACCAAAAGCGGGACTACACCTGGAATAAAGCAGGTATAAACCAGTTCTAAACCTGGGTTAAACTAGGTCAAAACCAAGACTAAACCAGGTCAAAACCAGGACTAAACCAAAAGCGGGACTACACCTGGATTAAAGCAGGAATAACCCAGTTATAAACCTGGGTTAAACGAGGTCAAATCCAAGACAAAACCAGGACTAAACTAGGACTAAACCTAAAGCAGAGCTAAACCAGGATTAAAGCAGGACTAAACCAGTTCTACACCAGGGCTTAACCAAGTTAAAACCAGGACTAAACCAGGTCAAAACTAGAGCTAAACAGGATCATAACCACACCTAATCCAGGTCAAAACCCAGACTGAATCAGGTCAAAACCAGGAATGAATCAGGTCAAAGCCAAGTCAAAACTAGGGCTAAACCAGGTCAAAACCAGGACTAAACCAGGACTAAACTAGAACTAAACCTAAACTAAACCGGGTCAAAACCAGAACTAAACTAAAAGCAGAGCTAAACCAGGATTAAAGCAGGACTAAACCAGTTCTAAACCAGGGCTTAACCAAGTTAAAACCAGGACTAAACCAGGTCAAAACTAGGGCTAAACGGGGTCATAACCACAACTAAACCAGGTCAAAACCCAGACTAAATCAGGTCAAAACCAGGTCAAAACCAGGTCAAAACCAGGACTAAACCAGGACTACACCGGGACTAAACCAGATCAAAATCAGGTCTAAATCAGGAAAAAACAAGTCCAAACCAAGACTTAAACAGGACTAAACCACATCCGAACCTGGGCGTTGACACGATGGGCCTGAGTATTTCTAAAATTCGGTGTCAGTGTGAGGAAGCAGGGAGAGAACCCTCAGTAATACAGAGAGGACTAACCACTCTGCCACCATAGCACCTCCTGGATTAACATTATAAACATTATTAAAAGATATATTGTCTATGTTTAAATCACAAACTAAGGCTTAACAATCCCCTGCTGTGGATGAACATATGGTGGTTCATTAGCTGATTTCACCCCCCACCCCTCACCCCACCCCCTAGGAAACCCCCTGGTCCCATGAGTGGCCATATTACGGTCATTTTGGTCATCTGAATAAATCAATAATCTACAGAGAGCGTCCAATCAGAGTGCGAGGCAGACACTTAAACATCTCTGTCAGCAGCTGCTTCCTCTAAGTGCTTTCTGTAATAGGGGCAATGCACAGGAAGCTACGTTGCTTTATATAATTCCTGAATTAAGAAAATATATCAATTAATCCTCAGCGTAAGCATATGAAGTGCACTGGAGTTAATTATCTCTGGGAATATTTTTATTTCTAGAATAACAGACCAGACACGCACAGGGTTTGTTCACATCTGGGCTTTCGTCTCTAGAGTAAGCCAATCAAGCCGTAATTAAAATCACTAAAAGGTGACATCACATAGCAGTAGTCCTAAAGCCTGTGGGCAAAAACACTGTATATTTAGAGGCTAAAAAGAGTGCTATTCCGAGTCTATTTTAGGTTAGCAAGGCTAGCAGCAGCTTCTGGCAGTAATTGGTTGCAGTCATTTTGGGACTATTAGATTATTGCAGGTTAGGCTAATTTTGGAATATCCTCCAACGTGACACTAAACATGGCTTTAGGTGCGTTTTCTGCCCATCTTTGGATCTGTCTCTGAGCCGGGCCTGCCCTAAGAGATATCTGGACACTGGTTTAAAACACGGAGACCGTCATGTAATATAAAGCCATGTTTATATTTGCAGATATTTAAGGGATGTAAATATTTAAGGAATCCCTTCACAACACATGAATAAACCTGTAATGCACGTATTGGTAAAATAAGACATAAACGTGCTGTGGAGAGCAGTGGAAATAGCTTTGAATTGCACCGGGTTTTCAGGCCCGTTATTACAGAGACACCAGCTCACCTCCGTGCAAATCCTCCTCCAAGATGTGCGTCTGGATTGAATCTTCTCCCGCGACTACAGCCTCTGAGCTGGGTCTAAAATAAACCCTTCCGGTCGGTTAAAAAGGCAATGAACAAAAAAGGGGAACTGCAGGCTTCGGACGCTCCTCCTGCAGAAAAGCGCACAGTCCGCACCTCAGCAGCAGCAGCAGCAGCGCGGAGCAGAGCACAACGCAGCCGCGGTCAATCACAGCGAGGGGAATAAGCTCTGGTCCTCCTCCACCCAGCACAAATGAAGGGACTGGACCAGATGAATAGTTTTTATTATTTATGAGGAATGAGTGGGTGTTTAGCCTACGGCACTCGCCCGAATACAATACACAATGAAACGCTTTTCACATAATCATTATATGCTGCCAATTTTTAACCTCGTTTTAAAATGCAGAGCCAACACCTTCATAAAAATACAGAACACTAAAACCATACAAACGTGGCCTTATATATTACATTATATTGCATTTGGGCATTTCATTTTTTTAAATCTAGTATCAGTATTAAAAAAAAATCTGAAAACTAGCGGTCATAAACCACGCCAGTTATTTTGTCAAATTAGCTCATAACACGCCTTTTTATCGAGCCCACATAAGGCCGGGTTTGCCCTAAATGTGTGCGTTTATTTATCATAAGGACAAACGTTGACAATTCAGGTTTGCGGTGTTCTCATAAAGACCACGTCGTTACAGTAACAACACCGCCCGCCTACAGTGCGCCTACTTTAGAAAACGAACACAACCTTTAACCGTAAAGCTTTTGATTGACGGGAGAATGAGCCAATCGCTGAACGGCGCAACTGAGCTCGACCAATCAGCAGTTCCCATGTCAGGCGTTCTGTGTGTTGTTGCTGTCCGCGTTATGAGGAGAGTGTCAATCATGGCTGCTGCCTTGGTACAGTGGTCCAGGGGGCTGTTGGGTTTTTTATTAATATGCCCGCTTTATGTCTCGGCTTTTTTGAATTTAGAAGAGCTTAACGAGATGAAGTATGGGATTCAAATTCTTCCCGATCCCGTCATCTTGGGACAGGTGCGTAAGGGCTAAAAGAGAAGCTAAAGATTAGCCTGTAGCTAATGATAACACTTACGTTATATCAGGTAAAACGTTATTTTGGACAGCTGTTTGCTTATACATAACCTCTTATTTATAGGTGACTATTTGATAAAGGTATAATTTATATAGCAAGATAATAAACCAAACTAACACTGCGTTTTATCATTATTTTATTGTGCAAATCACGGGAAGCAACACTGGACTTGCAGAAGCTGACTGCTGTCAAACACTTAAAGCTAGCACTTAACTTTACTGTTAATAAGAGGCATCTCCGAGGTCTTAAAAATATTAAAAATGTTCTATATGTGTTGGTGTCTCAAGGGAAATTACTTGGACACAGTAGCTCAGTTGCACATCAAAACATTCTTAAAACACTGATTAGAAGGGGGAAAATATATAGTATAGTTATAAGAAACAAAATATAATATAACACTATAACAGACTAACAGTATAACAGAATAGATAAAATATAAATAAGATTTGCAAATCTACAATAAATAGAAATAGCAGTATAATACATAAATATACACAATACAGTGTTATTTCTGAGAGAATGGTGAGTTGTTGTACAGCTGGATGAAGTATGGGATAAATGAAGATAGAAAAATGTGAAAAATATGTTTTGCAAATACAGTCATATGTGAAAGTTTGGGCACACCTCTGAGGTTCCATAATAATTTACTCTGTTTGACATCTGAGTTCTGGGGTGTTTTCCTAACAACAATTTTTATTGTAACAGTATTTAGGTGTATGAAATATGAAAATGTGAAAAAAATGTCTATGCAAATATGTGTATAAGTTTGCTGATTTGAATGCATGTACAGGGGAAAGAAAAAGGATTGGCACCCCTTGGACATACTTGGATTTTTGCATGATTTGGTCATAAAATGTGATCTGATCTTCATCTAAGTTACAACAATAGACAAACACAGTCTGCTTAAAATAATGCTGCAAAAAATGACATTTCTTAATGTTTTTATTGAGTATTTATGTAAACAATCACAGTACAGGGTGGAAAAAGTATTGGAACCCCTAGGCTAGTGACCTCTTCAAGAGCTAATTGGAGTTAGATGTCAGCCAACCTGGGGTCCAATCAGTGTGAGAAGATTGGGGGTGTGTGTTAAAGTGGCCCTGACCAATGAAAAAGCCCCCCAGTTTTGAGTTTGCCATTCTGAAGAAGCATTACTTGATGTGAACCATGCCTCGCACAAAAGAGCTCCCAGAAGACCTACGAGTAAGAATTGTTGACTTGCATAAAGCTGGAAAGGGTTACAAAAGTATCTCTAAAAGCCTTGATGTTCCAAAGTCCATGGTACGAGCGACTGTCTATAAATGGAGAAGGTTCAATAGTATGACCACACTGCCTAGGAGTGGCCGTTCTGTAAAGATGACTGCAAGAACACAGCGTAGAATGCTCAATGAGGTGAAGAAGAATCCTAGAGTGTCAGCTAAAGACTAACAGAAATCTCTGTCACAAGCTAACATCTTTGTTGACAAATTTACAATGGGTAAAACACTGAACAAGAATGGAGTTCATGGGAGGACACCACAGGAGGAAGCCACTTTTGTCCAAAAAAAATATTGCTGTACGTTTAAAGTTAGCAAAAGAGCACCTGGATGTTCCACAGCACTACTGGCAAAATATTCTGTGCACAGATGAAACCAAGTTGATTTATTTGGAAGGAACACACAATGCTATGTGTGGAGAAAAAAAGGCATAGCACACCAACATCAAAACCTCATCCCCACTGTGAAGTTTGGTGGAGGGGGCATCATGGTTTGGGGCTGCTTTACTGCCTCAGGGCCTGGACAACTTGCTATCATTGACAGTAAATTTATTCCCAAGTTTATCAAATGATTTTGCAGGAAAACCTAAGACCATCTGTCCGCCAACAGAAGCTCAACAGAGGATGGTGATGCAACAGGACAACGAGCCAAAGCATAGAAGCAAATTAACAACAGAATGGCTTCAACAGAAGAAAATACGCCTTCTGTAGTGACCCAGTGTGACTTAGATGAAGATCAGATCACATTTTATGTCCAAATCATGCAAAAATCCTAGTATTTCCAAGGGGTGCCAATACTTTTTCTTTCCACTGTAACTTCTCAAAATGGATTACTTCTGACACAAAACTTGTTAGATTAGTTAGTTAAGCCTTGAACATCATGGACAGGTGATTTCAATAATGAGAAAAGGTATTTAAGATGGTAATCAGGAAATGGAAGAACACAACTGTATGTGTGGGTGATGCCATGTCACGTGAGGTAGACAAAAGCTTATTTAGACAAGCCAGATTTATTTTGTAATAACATGGTGTGGACTGACAAACCTCAAACAACTATGTTTCTGGCATGGCATCTCCCTCCCATACAGCTGTCCTTTGTGCAAAGTGCTCTGAATTGTTGACCCATGTACAGAAACATCTGCAGCAGGATGATGTTGTAGGTGTTTGGAGGTGATTTGTGGGTTGTCTTTAACCATTCTCACCATTCCTCACCTATGTTGCTTTGGTATTTTTCTGAGCCTGCCACATCTTGCCTTACCATCAACTTTGCCTGTGTCCTTCCATTTCCTAATCACCACCTTAAATACCTTTTCTCATTATTGAATGCACTTGTCTATGAAGTTCAAGGCTTAACTAACTAATCTAACAAGTTTTGTGTTGCGAGTAATCCATTTTGAGAAGTTACATGCATTCAAATTAGCAAATTTATAAGAGTGCCCAAACTTTTGCACAGACATTTTTTTCATATTTCATTTAATTTCATACACCTAAATACTGCTACTCTAAAAATTATTGTTAGGAAAACACCCTAGAACTCAGATATCACTGAAAAATGAATGACATATCTCTGTGATCTTTTTTCGTGAAGACAGAGTAAATTATTATGCAACCGACAGTAAGATGCACTTCACCACTTTTTTTTTTTTTACTGCAGACAAAGGCTGAGGAGGTGATGATGGTGTCCAATAAGTACAAGCAGCTGTACGAGTGCCGCCTTCCCGCGCAGGCTGTCCGCTTCCACCAAGACCCTGCCTCTGAGCCGGAGACCCAGGGGTACACCGGACCCGACATCCCGGAGCTGCTCAGCCCCATGCAGGACGCCCCATGTCTGGTTAAGGTTAGCTCTCAGCTGCACTATCATTGGTTGTGTGTTTTTTAAGGCTGCACAATTATGCACATGTTAAATTGTACCCTAACATGTGTCTTGTAATTTTAAATGTTTACTCTGTAGAAAGTATTTGTAAATTGAAAAAATAAATGTCTGTCACATAGAAGGCCATAACATCTTTAAAGGACAATATAGCATTAATTGTAAATTTGTGGAGGCTTATTCCTTCAGCAAATACTGTACTGTTAACTTGACCCTTGGAACTCATCCGGATGTATAAATGTTGAAGTTTCGTGTTGATTTTGTGTGTGATAAGTGATATGACAGATTACTGATGGTGTAGGCAGCAAAAAAGCAATGGGTAAAATCTTCTAAGATTCTTTTCTTTTAAGAATAAGTAAGGGGGCAGAAAAAAATAAGAACTATATTCTTCCTACTGCTCCTTTCCAATCATGAAAATGTATGCCTAATGAAATTGTGTCAAATATACATTGTATTTTTGTGCATTTTCATGAAAGGAACAAATTAATGAATAAATGAATGAATGAATCAAAAATGCCCTAATACAGTGGTGTTTAACTGGTGTAAATGTAGCTTCAAGTTGATCTTTCAAAGTTTTTACTGTGGCACATTTTCTCCAGAACTAATTATTTATTTTTGTAAATTAATTGAATAGAACATTTTTAGTATAAACCAAATAGACATTAACTGAATGTGATCTCTCTCTCTCTGTCTCTGTAGACAAAGGACTGGTGGACATATGAGTTTTGTAATGGTAAACACATCAGACAGTACCACCTCGAAGGTAAGAGAGTAATGTTTTATTTATTTTTAGCCCTTCTTTTATTTAAGGCACACTTGTAGTAATGATAGTAATATTTGTTGTTCTTGTCCCACTAGACACAGAAATCAAAGGGGATGTACTTTTTCTGGGATATTATGAATCTGATTTTGACTGGAGCAACGAAACTGCAAAGGTAAAATTGTGTTGTACTTATAAATAGTATCTGCAGGAGCCACTTGCTTGTTATTATATACAGAAACAAAAAAGCTTATCAAAGATGTCATATATCCCATACTCCAACTCTTCCAATATTATTTTGGTACAGAGTACAGTACAGATTTAATTTGTGAGGGAAACCTTTTAATACCACTTTATTGCTGATTATATTTTTAACCTTTTATATTAGTAAGATTAGGTTGTTTTTATTTCTAATTTGCAAATATTAGGACATTTTAAGGCAATTGTAACACACTAGCTATTGGCCTTAACTTAAAAATTAATTCAAGTTAAGGCCACAACCTCAGAGCAGCGGCCGTTTGCCCACTGCGCATTGTCACCTGCACTTATACATAAAAGTGTAGGCATTCCCCCTTCCTGCCAATAAACTGTCCAAAGTTAGTGCTCCAAAACTTCTTTATTTGCTTCCAATAAGCGCAAATACCACAAAACACACACACAAGAACTCTTTGTTAAGTCAAGATTCTGTCTCTTCATTAAGCAGCACTTGCTGTTGTTTACCACGCCTTACATGGGGTGGTACAGGTCGAGCACAAATATATCAAATATCCCCATCTAGTGGCAGGAAGAACAAACAACAAATTGGCTCCTACACTCAACATTCACAAACACAGGTATTCTAATATATCTAGTATCCAAAAGTTATGGAGTTGGGTGCATCATTAAAAAAAAAAAAAAAAAAAAGAAGCTACTTGGAGATAGTTTACATTAAATTACTTAGGTTTAAGTTCAGTTTTAGATGATTGGGTGAAAAATAAGATTAGGGTGGTCCACCATGGTCATTTGACCAGTATACCAGTATACCCAAAAGAAGTAAACTTACAGGTGAAAATACTTCACACTAGAGGCAGAAAAATCAGCGTCAGTGCACTCGGATTGAAAGAAAAATATTTTGTTTGGTAGAGTGTCCAATTATGGGCGTAGCGATTGAAGCGTTACACCCTGATGAGACACATGAGACACAAAAATGTGAAATATCAAGAATGTCCCAGGCTCAACTCCCAGACTGTGTGGGACCTTTCTGTGTGGAGTTTGCTTGTTCTCCCTGTGTCTGGGTGGGTTTCCTCCAGGTGCTCCATTTTCCCCATCAACTCAAAACATGCACAGTAGGTTCCTGCTAAACACTCCTGACCAGGATCCTGGCTCAGACCTGGAGAGGGGTCTGAGTGGGCGCCCACTGCTCCTGACAGGTTGCCCCAGCAGCATTGAAGGATGGGTCAAATGCAGATTTCCCTATGGTGAAGATAAAGTACTGTATATAATAACTCTAAACTTAACCTTAGTTCCAACATACACAGAATAAACTGCCTTTGGACCAACACAGTTTAGAACAAATCCAGAAAGACAAATTATTGTATTAAACATGCATCATTTTAGATAAGTATATGTATATGTATATATGATATATATTGCAGACCACAATATTCATTGTTTTGTTTTTATAGGCCTCTAAGCAGCACAGACTGAAACGCTACCACAGTCAAACTTATGTGAATGGCTCCAAGTGTGATCTCAATGGAAGTCCCAGGGAAGCTGAAGTCCGAGTAAGATATTTTAATAGACTATTGTTTTCTCTTGTAGGTTTCACACACTAAAAACCAGCTATCTCTGCACACAGCTTTCAGTCAGTGCTAAAAGGGTGTATAAAAGTGCATAAAACTGCTATGCCGCATTTATTGCATTAAGAAATACAGAATTTTTAATTTTTGTTATGAAAAAAAGTCTGTAAGGAGCCAAGGACAAAAATATTAATTTTGTTGTGGCTCCAGAACACTGTTTAGATCTAGGAGTGTTTTAGGGGATTCTGAACCATTTTGAGATAGTGACTGAAGGCACTAACTTCACCTACTAAACAAACAAATGAATAGTTTTTGCTTGATTTTTTTTTTACCGTGGTGAGATATAAAGCTCAATGGAAAGAGCATTTACAGTCATGTGAAAAAGTTTGGGCACCCCTGATAATTGTCAAGATTATCCTTTATAAATCATTGGTTGTTCAGATCAGCAATTTCAGTTAAATATATCATATGGCAGACAAACACAGTGATATTTGAGAAGTGAAATGAAGTTTATAGGATTTACAGAAAGTGTGCAATTACTTAAACAAAAGTAGGCAGGTGCGTAAATTTAGGCACCCTTGTTGTTTTATTGATTTTAATACCTTTAGCACTAATTATTGGAACACAAAATTAGTTTGTTAAGCTCATTGACCCTTGACCTACACACACAGGTGAAGCCGATCATGAGAAAGGGTATTTAAGGTGGCCAGTTGCAAGTTGTTCTCCTCTTTGCATCTTCTCTGAAGAGTGGCAACATGGGAGCCTCAAAACAACTATCAGATGACCTGAAAACAAAGATTGTTCAACATCATGGTTTAGGGGAAGGATACAAAAAGCTAGCTCAGAAATTTCAGCTGCCAGTTTCCACTGTGAGGAACATAGTAAGGAAATGGAAGACCACAGGCACAGTTCTAGTTAAGGCCTGGAGGAGTTGCTTGAGGTATACTAAAGCACATTTGGACAAGCCAGCTTCATTTTGGAATAAGGTTCTGTGGACTGATGAAACTAAAATTGAGTTATTTGGACATAACAAGGGGCGGTATGCATGGCGGAAGAAGAGCACAGCATTCCAAGACAAACACTTGCTACCCACAGTAAAATTTGGTGGTGGTTCCATCATGCTGTGGCCAGGGCAGGGACTGGAAATCTTGTTAAAGTTGAAGGTCGCATGGATTCCAGTCAGTATCAGCAGATTCTTGCTAGCAATGTTCAAGAATCAGTGATAAAGTTGAAGTTGCGCTGGGGCTGGATACTTCAACAAGACAACGACCCTAAACACTGCTCAAATTCTACCAAGGCTTTCATGCAGAGGAACAAGTACAACGATCTGGAATGGCCATCTCAGTCCCCAGACCTGAATATTATTGAAAATCTGTGGTGCGATTTAAAGCGGGCTGTCCATGCTCGGGCACCATCAAACTTGACTGTACTGGAGATGTTTTGTAAAGAAGAATGGTCAATAATACCTTCAACCAGGATCAAGACCCTCATTGGAAGCTATAGGAAGTGTTTAGAGGCTGTTATTTCTGCAAAAGGAGGACCTACTAAATATTGATGGAATTTTTCTGTTGGGGAGCCCAAATTTATGCACCTGCCTACTTTTGTTTAAGTAATTATTGCACACTTTTTGTAAATCCTATAAACCTCATTTCACTTCTCAAATATCACTGTGTCCCTTTTCTTTGCTCCTCCTGTAAAATTATCAGAATGTCACTTAACGGCCTTTAGATGCTCAGCTCTGGTTATTTCTGTTTCCAGTTTATTTGTGAGGAGGGTTCGGGGGACTACATTGCCCGTGTGGATGAACCCCAGTCGTGTCGGTACGTCTTGACGGTCCACACCAGTCGGACCTGCCAGCACCCCTTCCTCAGACCCCCGTCCACAGCCAAACCCCAGGGCATCGTGTGTCAGCCTGCCCTTAGTGCACAGCAGTACATGGACTATGTCAAAGCTCAAGTCTGTGAGTCAACAGTAACATTTGCTGCTTTTATTTTGTGTATGTATGTAAAACTGGACCAAATACATTACACGGGGCTGACCTCAAACTTCTAGCTTTGAGTTCAGAGTTGCTGGTGCAATGACCCCCCATTAAATATCTTGTGAATACATTGCCAATCTATAGACCTCTAGAACAGCACTGCATGTTTTACAACCTTTAAAAACTTTATCTGACCAAAAGAAAACATTTTTAATAAGTGCTCTACTGGTGTCATAAAGAAACAGGTGAAGAGACCAGCAGAGGGCAGCAGAGGGCAGGGTGGTGCCTCTTTTGAACACAAAGGGAAAAAAAATCTTTTTGCGTCCTTAAACATTTTGTATGATGCCATTTTACTACAAAATAAAAAATAGCTGTGAGGAATAAATGGAAAAAACCTAGCTCATTGATGTTTGATGATATCTGTAATGCTGCTTCCTTTAAATCCCACCAAAGATTTTCAATGGGGCTTAAATCTGGAGATTGAGAAGGCCACACTAGGATGTCCCAGTACCCTTTTGGCTTCTTAAAAAAATTACTTTAATTGTTAAATCTTTGGGGAGTTTAATATTTCTGATTGCAGCTGTTTATATAGTAGGACATCCTGATGAGAACTGTGCAAATATAAAGGTTGAGAACTTACAGATTTGATGAGATGGCTGTCACGTTGTCGACTTACCATGTATTCTTATTTTTGTCTTTTTCTGTTCTTCCTTTGCACATGCCCATTGTCCCTGTTTGTCACCGGATCCCAGCGGACACAAAGCGCAAAGTGGAGCAGATCTCGGAGGAGCTGAAGAGTCTGGATGAGATTCTGGGCAGTGACGAAGGGACAGAGGGCGCAGTGGATGCAACACACGAGTCACCAGAGACCGAAGACTCACACACAAAACAAGGTATATTTTCAGGCCTCAGCCAATTAATGTGGTGAAGTGATTATTCATACATCTTTATTTACTCTGCAGGTTTTTTAGAAAGGCTATGAACTAACAAAGGCATATCAATGTACAAAAATATACAAAACTGCATAAAACAAAGAAGAAAAGTCAAAAGTACAAAGACTTTGAGAGCATAGACCTTTGCCAAGGCACTGGTCCTTTCTCACGATCGTAAAAATATAGTGCCCAGACCTGGATTCAGACTCAAAGATCTTCCAGTTCAGGGGTAAATGCTCTTTCCATCAAGCTTCAAACCCCTTATATCTCACAATGGCAAAGAATCAACTAGAACTAACCATTTGTTCTTTTAGTGAGTGAAGTTAGAGTCTTCAGTTCATATCTCAAAATGGTACAGAAGCCCTAAAACAGTGGCTCCCAAATTTTTAGTTTTGTGTACCCCAGGACCTGATTTAGTTCTGGTTTGGACCCGGCTTAGTCGTGATTTAGTCTTAGTTTAGCCTTGGTTTGACCTGGTTTAGACTTGGTTAAGAACTAGTTTAGTTCTGGTTTACTCCTGGTTTTGTCCTGGTTTTAGACCTGGTTTTGTCCTTCTTTAATGTCCCATCCCTCGCTAATAGTCCTGGGTTAGTCCTGAATTAGCCAAATTTATAAAGATACTTCAAATAACCATATAACTCCACGTACCCCCTGCAATGTGCTCACGTACCTCTAAGGGTCCCTGTACCCCTGGATGGGAAACACTGCCTTAAAACACTCCTGCATCTGAAACAGTGACCTGGATCCACACCAGAATTAATCATTTTGTCCTTGGCCCATTCCTGACATTTCCTAAATAAAATTCTGTGTTTATTAAAGTACTTTTAGTAAACAGCATTTTTCACATTTCACTAAAACCTTTGCACAGTACTGCACGTAATTATTTATTGTATTAACATTGTAATCACCATGTAGTGATATTGTTGTATTTTCAAACAGATATGACGGATACATCTGAAGAAGAGGAGGACTCAGATTTCTGGGATGGAGTTAAAAAGAAGAGAATGGCTCCCAAACCAGAGGTACAGGAAACTCTCACAGCAATGTGGTGGCAGTAACTCTGAGTATTAGTTACAGGCGTGGCAAGCGACAGGGAGGCTGTTGTCCCAGGCTTCAAAGTCGAGGGGGAGGAGCAAAATTAGACCCTCCTTTAGTTGAGTTGTGTATGGGAAGGTCTCTGCTTAGTAAGTTTTGTTCAGAGCCCCATCAAGTCTGTCATCAGGCCTGGTTAAGGGGTTCATACAGCTGTGCAAAATGTGTGAAAGGTGTGGAAATTGAAATGCCTTTTTCAGGTTTTTAAAATGTCGTATCTATAAATATTAGTACCAAAATATTACGAGTACTGTCAGCCCAGTGTCAGAGCAGATGTGTTTATAGTCAAACTTATACACAAGTGTACATTGCAGGTTGTTGTTGTAACCCGAACCATAATCTGTCATCTGGGTTTCTGACACCTAGCCCCAAAAATTATGGCTGTTCTTATGGGGATCTTCCTATAGCAATCCCACATCTAGATTATATACGAATTTTGCAGGTATACTGATGGGTCTGAGGCCCATAGAAGTGCCATAAAGGTCATAGTAAAATTAGTTGAAAAAAAAAAAAACAACTTAAAAATCAACACAGTGTGGCAGTATTGTGCACTGAATTCTGTCAATGAGTATACAAATTTTACACAAGAAGATTATGCGAGTTTAGAGATCCTGAAGTCGGTCAGCAGTCTCTAAAAAGATAAACGTTATGAGGTAATGTTATTTACAAATAGATGTGGACGTGTTATCAACAAGTTGCTTCTTATAATCTTGGATATTCTTGGTGCTGATATATTTGCTCTGGAGTGTTGGAATTAGTGACATGCACTGACAGACAACCATCCAGGCTCACACTCATTCACTAGGAGGCAGCTTAGATTTACCCTTTCACGGGTAACTTGTCTTTGGACAGTCGAAGGAAGAGGAGAGAACTGTTTGGTACGATGTGGAGCAACACTAGTGATTATTATACATGTGGGTAAAGTGATAAATGAATTTACACACAGTTGGAATATATTCACAAATATTTCAGTTCATTTGAAGTTGTAGAGAAGTCCAGGAAATGGGCATAGAAAAGTATTGGGGCAAAAAGTAAATGATACACACACACATTTGCTGTGAAAGCAGTGCAGCACTGTAGCTCCATTATTATACATGACATCACAAATTATCGATGTCGACATCGTGTCTTGGGTGTATTTGTGTAGACACTGTTCTGTTCCTCATTTAGTTGGAATACAATATTTTTAACTCCTCGTGAAATGCCAAGCTACTGTAAAGCATTAATTGGTTTCCCCTGGGTAACTGGGACTCAGTATGTAATCAGTGCGTCTGCTCAAACCTAATTACTGTTGTCCATAAAAAGGAATTAAAATCCATCTTTATGGGCAACACTGTTTAACCAAGATCTCTATTAGCAATAAATGTTTTAAAGCAGGACGTTAGAGGGTTACAAGGCATGTTCTATTAAAGAAAGCGGCTTTTGCTTATACTCTACGTTGGCTTTGATTTTGGAAGAAAAGTAAAAAATGTAGCTTTCTATTTTGGGAGCAGCTGTAGCTCAGTCGGTAGCTTCGATCCCTGCTACCAGCTTTGCATACTGTTGGTGATATTGATTTATCATTAACAGCATTTTGTCCCAGCCCTAATTAAAAGTGTGAGCATGAACCATATATAACAAATACAGCTAGTCTTTGACAACTAAATTAACAATTATTATTACTAACAGTTTGGTATTAATTGGAATTTCACATTTTTGTTTCACTAGGGAGCTGATGATAAACCAAATACAGACAATGAAGTCACAGAAGATGGTGAAGAAGGTATTGTGAGAGCCCTAATTTGAATTGCAAACTTTTATGTATATACAGTATTTATTAAAAGTACTATTCTTTTTTACTTTTTTAACATAGTTTAAGTAAATCCGAGCTGTGCATCCTCATCTGCAAGGTGCACCTTTTTAATCCATCATTTTAAAATAATCTCTTGCAGTTGAGCAGTTTAACTTTAAAATAATCACAGACCCTGCAGACCTGATGAAGTTTGTTCAGCACCTCAAAGAAAGTAACAGAAAGGTTTGTCGCCTTTATTTTAAACAGCTACCACCTGCACGCAGAAATCATTTAGTAACATCTGTTTTTAGAAAGCACAGAAACAACAAGAGAAACAGAGAAGTAACCCTGAGAAACCCAGAGAAGAGGAAGAAAAGGACGAAGACGAGCGTTTGCTGCAGGAGTTTGAGGAGGAGATGGCCGACCTCACAGTGCCCTCTGATAAAATAGAAGAAATAAAAGACGAAATGCAAAAAGAGTTTGACAACATTATAAACGAGGTATGTTGTTGGTACAAGTTCAGTACAAGTGTCTGTAGGAGACACAAATCATGTTTCAAGTGGGCTTTTGAAACGTTGGTGTGTTGCCAATAATTAATTTAAAGAAGAGGGGTAATCCTGGGAAATACTGGCCATGTAAGTGTGGCTGAGATTCATTTGTATTGGTTTTAAAAACAGAAGATCACACTAATCTAATGAAGGCTATAGTTGCTGAACAAATAAATACATGTAAACATTAGGTGCATTATAAAAAAAACATGAATGTAATAAGTAAGATGACATAGGTCATGTCTACATGTCAGACAAAAGGGCATTACTCAGTACAACAGCAGGAGTTAGATGAGGTAATGCTTTATCATGTATCGACTGTAAATGTGGCCTGAAGTGATGTATTCAACATAATCTCAGTCCTTGGTGTAGGGCTGTCGCGGTGAAGTTGGTTGGATATTGGACATTCAGCAGATATTCACTCCGGGAAAAACTGCGGCACTTGAGCCAAACGAGAAGCCTGTGAGGCGGATTGTGCAAGCAAGAAGTGCCGGCGAGTTTTCCGTTCATATTTAGGGACCGTCAACAAATTACTCTACAAAACGATGCCACAAAAAATAAAATATACATTATCCAAAAGCATTTTCTTATGGGATCATATTACAAAAGTGACAAATATAATATAATTATATAACCCCAGCTCAGCAGTTTAGATTGGGTTTGAATGCTTTTTATGATTTTTAATAATTTTTTGCAACAAAATTTTTTGTTTTTTTTCCATACCTTTTAAGTCATTTGACCCACTCACCCAAAATTACTCTGGAATATACTACTAATTAAGAACTATCAGGCTTAGCAATTTAAATTGGGTTTGAGTGCTTTTTATGATTTTTAATAATTTTTTACAGTAAAATTTCTCGTTTTTCTTCAATAGCTTTTAAGTCCTGTGACCCACTCACCCAAAATTACTCTGGAATATACTACTAATTAAAGACTATCAGGCTCAGCAGTTTAGATTGGGTTTGAATGCTTTTTATGATTTTTAATAATTTTTTACTGTAAAATTTCAGTTTTTTCTTCAATAGCTTTTAAGTCATGTGACCCACTCACTCAAAAATACACTAGAATATACTTCTAATGAAGGACTATCAGGCTCAGCAGTTTAGATTGGGTTTGAAAGCTTTTTGGGATTTTAAATTTTTTTTTTTTTACAGTAAAATTTCTCATTTTTCTTCAATAGCTTTTAAGTCATTTGACTCACTCACCCAAAATTACTCCTGAATATACTACTAATTAAGAACTATTGGGCTCAGCAGGTTAGATTGGGTTTGAATGCTTTTTATGATTTTTAATAATTTTTTTACAGTAAAATTTCTCATTTTTCTTCAATAGCTTTTAAGTCATTTCACCCACTCACCCAAAACTACTCTGGAATATACTACTAATTAAGGACTATCAGGCTCAGCAGTTTAGATTGGGTTTCAATGCTTTTTATATTTTTTTATAATTTAAACTATTTTAACTGTTTACTGCACTAAATCAGTGAGAGCTGCAGTTACTGACAGCAGGACTCAGAGTCTGACCTGCTGTGTAAAAAGACCTAATGTGTACATGAAGTCACCTGGGTTAGGGTTAGTCACCTGATCGCACTTTGAGCCCATACACAAACAGAATTGTCAGTTGCAAAACAGGTCACACAGAAAATCCAAACAGGTTCTCAGATTTCAGGTTCTCAAAACAAAAGCTTTTCTTTGCAAAATGTTGTTCTGTGATCAAAAATCTTAAATTATCTCCCAAAAGCAAGTTTTTTACAACAAAAGGATCAAAGTGCGATCAGGTGACTAACCCTAACCCAGGTGATTTCGTGTGCACATTAGGTCTTTTTACACAGCAGGTCAGACTCTGAGTCCTGCTGTCAGTAACTGCAGCTCTCACTGATTTAGTGCAGTAAACAGTTAAGTTCATACTTTACACAAATGAATGAACAGGAAACTTGACTACTAAATCCTCTTTAGTGATGGATCCAACCTCACTGTAAACAGGTGTCCTCAGTCCACATGATAACTTTTTCTAATAAGAAATAAAAAACAATACTGTAAATTGACTCATTCTGCTGGCTCTCTATCAAGACCCTTTTCCCTTTGATTCCTGTGTGAAAACACTGAAACAGAAGTCATTTTCTTGTAATCAGATGCTGAGTGCTCACAAAGATAGAGTTAGATTTTTTCAGCTACGTTGAAGTTTAAAGAAAGAATTTTTGACCAAAATTCATTTGCATGTGTAAACATGACTATTTGCAAACATTTAAGTTTCTATATTTAAAGAAACAGATTTTTTTGACCAAAATCCCTTCCATGTGTAAACAGAACTTAAGCATTGGTCAAACAAAGTGATTTTAGAGAAGCTGTGTGTCTTTGTGACATCTGTGTGAAAGAGTTTGCTAACAGTGTTAAGTGATTAGAAATGTTCTAAAAGATTTGCAAACCTATCCTGTTGAAATATACGTTTGAGGAAAAAGATCAACTTGAATCAGGTTTCAGTTAATGAGCAAAAGCAATTGAGAAAAAAATGTAAAAACTATTGAAGAAAAATGAGAATATATACTGTAAAAAAAAGTTATAAAAAAAGACTTAATTAAATCCAAATCAAATCCAAATCAAAAATCTTTACTAATCCCCAAAGGGAAATTCCAATCTTAGGTCCCTTCAAGTTATTCTTCAAATCTTCATCTGCCATAATCTGATTGTTCAGTCTGCAGTTGGGAAGAAGGAGTTTTTATGACGTTCTGTCCTGCAGCTCACTGACCTCAGACGTCCACTGTCTGCTCTCTGTAGTTCAAAAGCTGAATTCAGGGGATGGTCCATGTTGTTCAGTGTAGCATCCATCCTGTTGATGTCCATTGCTGCACTACTTCAACCAGACTCTAAACTACTGCCTATAGTTGAACCAGCCCTCTCTATTATTTTTTCAAGTTTCCTTTGATCTCTTTTTCTGAGACTGCCCCCCAACAGACTGCATCATATAAAACAGAATTGGCCATTACCACTTGATAAAACATCTGCAGCAGTTTAGTGTTTGCATTAAAAGAGCTTAGCTTTCTTATAAAGAAGAGCAGGCTTTGGCCTTTCCTAAAAAGTGTATTTGTATTTGTGGACCAGTTCAGCTGTAGTGCAGACGCACTCCCAGGAATCTAAACTGCTGAGCCTGATGGTCTTTAATTAGTAGTATATTCCAGAGGGATTTGGGATGAGTGGGTCAAATTACTTAAAAGCTATTGAAACTATTAAATCTCATGAGTAGGCATTATATTTTGTTCATCCAGGTATTAAATTTGTTTTGTTTTTTTATAATATAATTTCATAATTTATAATATAATTTAAGTACCTTCACCACAATACCAGTGCCTACAATATACTTTTTGAGAAATGTTCAAATTTATGATTCACTTAAATTTAATGATTTTTTTTCAATGCAGCACTAAAGTTTTTTCATTTATATTTTACTTTTAATTATTGTTTGGTTGTTGACAATGTTATTATATTAAATTTCATTCTACATGGCATTAAAAAATCTTAAAAAGTTCTTAAATTTCACTTGACAAAACCTGGACCTGCCCTATTTAAAAGAAGGGAAACATGTCTCTTCGGGCAATACACTTGGATTTATAGTTGAAACTATACATTTAGTTGTATAAACACTGTTCCTCATTTAGTTGTAATACAATATTTTTAACTCCTCAAATCCCAAACTATTGTAAAGCATCAGGGCTCAGTATGTAATCAATGCATCTGCTCAAAGGTCTTTATTGATGTGTATAAAAAAGAATAAAAAAACAAAAAAAGTCCATCTTTACAGGCAACAGTGAATAACCAAGATCTCTATTAACAACTAATGTTTTAAAGCAGGATGTTAGAGGTGTACGAGGCACAGTATATTTAAAAAGCGGCTTTTGCTAATACTGTCATTTGGCTTTGATTTTGGAAGAAAAGTACAAAATTTAGCACATTTAATCTGGAAATATGGCTGTATCTATTGTATTTTTTTTTTCTGTAGGCACAACAAGAACTAGAGACAGAGGGTCTTAAAGGGGAGTTTGATCGTTCTCAGGCCACGCAGGCTCTAGAAACTACACTGGACAAACTTCTGGATCATTTAGAAGATAAAGAGGGGCAGGACCCAGAGCAGCAGACGGCAGCAGGAGGGGTCCAGGGAGGCAGTGACCCCACACGAGGGAGCCCCAGTCTGGCACCAAAACATCCAGGTAAACAGGCTTTTAGTTTCCGCTGTCTGTGTCTCCATCGTCCCTCATCCTCCATCCACGCTTACAGATGTCTCCATTATATAGAGTACTTTGAGAACTATTGCCATTGATTTATAAAGTCCTGTGAAAAAGTAGTTGCCCCCTTTTGGATTCCTTTTACTTTTACTGATCAGTCACACTTAAATGTTTTGGATTATCAAACACTTTTTAGTATTAGACATTTAGTAAATACAAAGTGCTGTGTTTCAACGATGATTTCATAAGAGGCCAAACTATGTGGGTCTATGTTCAAAACTAAGTACGCTTTTCTTAAATCATGTGATTCTTAAATCAGTGATTAAATGGAGTTTTTGGAAAACCAAGTAAAAGAAAAAGGCTACAAAGCTTTGGGACTCTAGCAAACCCTGGTGAGAGCCATTATCCACAATGGAGAGGATATTTACAGGGTGTCCAAAGGCCTTCTATAGAATATTAATTAGTCTTAATCCCAATTTTATGAGGTATTAAATTTTGTTGGTATTAAAGTTCGATTGTAAACTACTACTGTTTAAGTTAAAGGTGTGATGCTGATTATAGCTTAAAATATTTTGAATTGAAAGGTCTTCAGAAAGTCCTAAAAAGGTATTGAAATTAACATCAGGATTCCAGCATGTATCCTGTTTTAAGTGTGATTAATTTGCAAAAAATATAAGAAATCCAGAAGGAGGCACAAATTTTTGAGCGTCACTGTATTTGCAGGCTACAGGGCTGCACAATATATTGCAAAATTATAGTTGTTACAGTATCAATCCAGCCACAGAGGGTCAAAAACCAGCGTACTCTTTGTGCCGGTCCCAAGCCTGGATAAATGTGTGTTGCGTCAGGAAGGGCATCTGACGTAAAACCTAGGCTAAATCAATTATACCTGTACAAATAATGTAAAGGTGTTACATAGGATACGCAAGACAATGGCCCAATCAGAGCATTATAAGCTACATAACATAAAAATCATATCAAAAATAGCTTTTCTCATAGTTTGGAGGTGACTTTTGCTGTTACTGTTGTTGTTTTTGTCTCGTCACCCCCAGAGCAAGCAGCAGAGGACCATGTTAAGATCAAAATAACTAAGTATAAGGCGGGCAGCACGCCTGATGATGGCGAGGTCAAAGTTCAGGAGATGGGCGAAGGAGACCCGCAGTGGCAGCACATAAAGGACGTGGTTAAAGAGGCAGCTAGAGAAGGCAGGACTCAAGGCCGAAGGTACACGGACGGCCGAACTCATTTTCCATTTTCTGATGTACTCATAAAGTTTTCTAGTTCTTCTTTCTCTTCTTTTTTCAAAAAACTTTACCTACCTTACGTACCTACACTGCTTGAAAATGTCCTTCTGCTTTTTGTTTTATTTAAAAAGTAAAACTGGAAATAAGGGCCACTGCAAAATACTAATATTACATTGAGCTAAAGTGAAGAGCTTAATTTACACTTGAAGTTTTAAGTTCAGTGCTAGACCAATGCAGTCCTGAAATGATTTGTCCCTTAAAAAATGCATTACCAATATTTATCCACAGTTCACTTTTGCTTCCCTTTATTTATGTTTTTCTTTTTGTGTCAGCAGATTTGGTCACTGCTAAAATATAGACACTTTAACTGTGTGTGATCAGCAGTCTTCATTCAGTGTTGACAAGCCCTGCAGCCCTGCTTATTTGTTCCTTTTTGTGTCCTTCTGTTTAGTTTAATTTAGTGTCAATCTTTACCAATTTGGTTTTAAACATTTAACTATTCAATAATTATGTACTTATTTTTAATTAACTTGTTAATTTATTAAAATCCTAATCTAATTTAGTTCTTACTGAAGATTCTGAGGAAGTACAAGATGCTTATGAACAGTTTGCCCGAATACAAGAAAAAAATAGTGCACTTTCCATAGGTATAACATTTATATACTCAGTGTTACCGCAGCCCACCACTGTCTGATTCTATTCCCCGTAGTCTAAAACTAAACTATACAACCTTTTTCCCCAAAAATACATATAACTGTATATTAATATAGATAAGTTATAAACATCTAAATTGTAGATGTTGAAAAATGTACATCATGTAGTGTTTACTAGAATTTTTTTCAACACCAAAATTATAATAAAACAATATTAATAAAGAATGTAAGATATGAATAAAAGCTTTAAATTGGCTAAATATTAATTAATTAAAAATAAAATAAAATCACAAAGACTTCCTGGATCTGAAATGGTATTAATAATTGATCCCAATAGACTGTAAATTGGTGGGAACCCCTGTATAGTGCAAAAAGAATAAAAACAGGGACAGTATACAGGCAGTAACTGGAAAGCTACATACATATAGTATAGGGAATAGGCGATTGTATTTAGATATAGAGATTTATATAGAGCTTGGTTCAGCATTAGTTTGTCTTCTCCATCCATCTTTCCTTTCCATCCACTGTCCTGTCTGTGTCATTCTTGCTGATTTTCTCCTTATAAGTTTGAGTTTAACAGGTTAACCTGCAGGCTTCTTTCTCTCTCTCCCTCTCACGTTGTTTCAGGTAAAATTGAGGTTAAAATCTTAACTCGAAAGAATGCAGATGAGGCAGGTGATCAGTGGCTGACAGAAGAAGATACAAAGTCGTTCAGGGAGCTGCTCATAAACCTGCTGGTAATGTGGTTTACAAGCTTCATGTGGCTGTCTTTGTGTGACTTTAGCTCCTATTTGTGTCTATACACCTTAAGATCTCAGAGCCAGCCATGGCCATACACACCAGAAGTCCGGACCTTGCTATTTTTCTAATACTTGACTAAACCAGAACTAAACCAGGAGAAAACCGGGTCTAAACCAGTACTAAGCCAGGTCTAAACCAGGACTAAGCCAGGTCTAAACCAAGACTAAACCGGATCTAAACCAGTACTAAGCCAGGTCTAAACCAAGACTAAACCAGGTCTAAACCAAGACTAAATCAGGTCTAAACCAGGACTTAACCAGGACTGAACAAGATCTAAACCAGGACTAAATTGCCTGTCAGCATGATGGACCTCTGCTTTTCCCTGGAGCCATCTTATGATTTTGTCACTTTGACGTTTACGTGCAAGTAGAGAAATTCACATTATTGCGTTGGTCCAATTATAACTGGAGATTTTAATGGCATAAAACATCTGTCGAGGGGTAAACTGACTCGAAGAACCACACATCTGGATAATGTGGTTCACTGTGGGACTACTGCTGCACTACTGCTTACGCAGACCATTGTCAGACAAAGTTCTGGCTAAACTTGTTTTGTTGCTTCTCTCTCACACAAAAAGACTAAAAAAGGAAAGGCTTGTCTCCTGTAGCTTGTGAGGTTAGCAGTGTGCTTTTTCAACATCGTTGTGTTCATGTTCCTTTCTTCTGTTAAAGTTGGACTGTTCACATCGATCTACAGAGTATTGTGGAAAAGCCAATGTCCTGTATTTCAGTAGTTCAATCAGTCAGTCACACAAGGAACATTTTACTTTTTATCATTCATTTTTCATTGGGATGATTATGGTTTAGTTAAAGGTCCCCAATTATGCTAAATCAACTTTAAAGCCTTGTTATAATGTTGTTTGCTCCTTAAAAACATACTGTACCTATTGTAGTATTTTGTTTCATTCACACATGTTTGAGTAATCCTGTTTGCTAGACTATCTGTTTTTTAAGACCTGAAAATGCACGGTCTCACAGCCAGGAAGTGCTCAAGCGCATTTCTAAAGCCTATACACCATCACCGGACTCGTTCTCGTTCAGTGCTTAAATTGCTGTCACTATGAAGCAGTCAGCTCATTTATCTATATTAGCTTCATGTTTATCTCATATTAGCTTCATGTTGCTTATAGCAGTGGTAAATAGCCATTTTATGCTCTGTTCATTCCCCACCGTTGCCAGCAGGGGGCGACTTGAAATTTTTCAAGCATTTCTTGTAGCCAGCTTCCTCAGCAATAACCTTTTGTAGTTTTGAGGCTAATGACTGTGTGGCCGACTGAACCTAAGAGACCATGACCAGACTACTGGCCGGGACACACCGGGGCGATCAGCGGCCGTTAGGCGCGGTCCGATAGTTTGACGCGGTCGGCGACGTGAGTCTGTTTGGTGTGTTCAGCACCATTGGACAAAGTGGGACAGAGTTGAATTGGCGTCAGACCGTTGTGCTCAGCGAGCTGTGATTGGCTGTGTCCCATTCACAATTTGTCAAACAGTTCACGTTTAACATTAAAATATAAGGAACTTTCTGTTCACCAACTCTTCATTATGTTTCCACATCTGTGATGCTAATGTGCTAATGTTGGCTCACCTTAGCTTGTAGCCTTGTGCAGATAAAAATATAATCCTCCTCTGAGGCAAACAGCTGCAATAATCCAGTCTGTTTTATTTATTACTGTAATCAGACGAGTTTAAATTAGCATCTATGATTATTATTCACTGATAAATACTTGAGTTAAACACGTCAATGTTGTGAAGTTTTGTTTACTAGAGTTTAAGTTACTGCAGAGTTTAGTGACTAGCGCCGCCTGCTGTTGTAAACAGTTTGTACGTCTTTCACATCCGCACTGCTCAGTTGTGGGTCTGAATCGCTCCGGTGTCTGCAACGACTTTAGTGGCAACAAGGGGAGCCGTGAGGAGACGAAGCAGTCGTCCCGCCTCTGCTGACAGTGGTTGGGTGCTGGGTTGGTGTGTCCCAGGCTTAAGAGACCATGACCAGGCTAAGAGCCCATGTAAAAGCTCAGGAAACCTTTGCAGATGTTTCCAGTTAAAAGCTCATTATAGTGAGAGACCATTAATTTACAATATAAAACTAATTTTATGAGAAACTTAATTTGGAGTTTTTATTACCTGTAAGCCATACACATTCATAGAAAAATTTTACTGATGCTCCTGTATTAGTAAAGACATACAGACAGAAGTACTGTTACACAACTTAAATAAACTATAAGCATAGTCTAACTGAGCTCCTAATGTAAACTTACTGCCTGAAAACCTGTTGTTTGATATACATTAGCTCTTTGGCATTTAAATTAAGGTGTGTTTCCTGATCCGTAGACTGGTGGCACAGAGGAGGTCTACAAGGAGCAGAAGAGGCAGCAGGAGCTAGAAGACAATTACAGGTTTGTTTGGGGAGAGTCCCAGGAGGAGTCCCAGTCGTCCAGCAGCTCGGACTCTGACGATATGGACATTTGAGCTCAATCCAGTCGGACTTAAGTCTGTAAACTCCTGTGGAGAAGAGAGCGAGACTGTGAAATGCTGCCTCAAATATTAGGAAGAGCCTACATTGTCTAATTGTTTCTATTAAAACTGGTAATTGGTAGCCTGGCCTGTCAGACCCTTTCACTTTCTAAGCAAAATAAAGCAGGTCTGGATCCTTTCCCATCCAGTACGTCTTAACCTGAGCTAGTTTCTACTGACCAATCATGGAAGTTTATATAAAATGGGGCGGGGGGTTTGCTGCGTTCACGTGGTCCTCAGATGCTTGTCTTTCCAAAATGAGAAGATATTTTTCCGACTTGGTTACGTTCATGTGCTTTCATCTCGGAAAGTCGGGATATTTACGTCATTACTTACAGTTATTTAGACTATCCCCAAGTCTTAAAAGCATTAAATAGGTGTTAAATTTGATCTTGTCATAATCAAGCCTTATAAGTATTAAATATTATGAGTAGGTATTAAATTTTGTTCATCTAGTTAATAGTTGTCAAAACATTATGTTAATATTACAAAAAAATTAGGGTCACCACAATAACAAAATATATTTGTTGAAGTTGTTATCATTCAAATGCATGATTTGTTTATTTCTGATTTATTTATTTTTTTTATGCTGCACTGGAGTTCTTTCATCTGTAATAGACTTTTAATATAAAACCCTTGATTTTCAGAGAGTAGTACAGATAATTCTTTAGTGTAAAATTCATACAGATTATTGTTCTGTTGTTGATGATGCTGGCATTAAATTTCACTCTAAGTGGCATTAAAAAGTCTTAAAAAGGTCTTTCACAAGACAAAACCTGGAGCTGGAGGGTTTAATGGAGGTTTTAACTGGAGCTATTAATTAGCATTTAACACAGCTAACTAGTCAGATTTAATGTTAGCCTTTTCACTACTGAAAAGCTGAACGTTTATACATTTACAAATACTGCTGTAGCTAAAGAACTGCAGGGAAAATGCTGTACTGTATTAAAGCTTATTATTGCCACTTTAATGACATGGTAATAATCCAAATTATAAACAACATGAAGTTGAAGAGTTGGGGTGTCATGTTGCAAAGTCAGGCAAGTTTTAAATCAAGTTTCTATGTGTTTTTTTTCTACTTGTGCAGGCGTTCATGAGCATTTTAAACTCGGAAAATGTTTTGCAGAGTTTCCGAGGACCACATGAACACAGCGTTTGTTTCTCTGATTCGTTGTACTCTCTGTTTTCATGTTCTAAAACTGTTCTAAAATTCTGTTTTCCGATTGGTTAAATGTCTAAATGCACTTATTTGTCCTGCCCAAATCTACAGGGACCATTTTTGTACAGAAAAGAAAGTAACTACAACGGCTGGCCAGGCTAGATAACTTGATAGGAGCTCATCTTTTTGCACATTCAAAAATCTTGTCTCTGTGTGTCGCAAATGCAATACAGTGTGTCTTTAATCAGGCACAATTTCTACGTTGCACGTTTAAAATCGCAACATGTTGGCTGTTTTTGTGCGTTAATGCATTTTCCTCCCTTTGGGAGTAGGTTTTGATAGAGCTTGAGTGGCTGAAGGATGTACGCTTTAGGAACCTTTTACACTGAGTTGAAGTGAAAGTGGTACTCCTTCTTTGTCTTTTTAATGTCTAATTTGACAGTGATAAAATGTGTTTTTCTATTAAGTAAGAAGAGTGTGCATGCCTCAGAGACTGGACCGGTTTGCACAGAACCTTTCATAGATTGTACAGTGAAAAAATGTGAAGTGAGACAAGTTACTTTCTGTTCCTCTTTTGTGATAAAAAGTCCAAACCTTAGTGTGTTTATTTCAAAAGTGTACACATGTGGTGGCACTTTGCAAGAACATTTTCTAAAAACATAAACCTTTTTGGTTTTTTGTTTAGTTTTTTTTTTTATACTCTCTGCTTGGATTTTCACTGCACATTTCCATGAAAAACAGACATGTTTTTTTTTTGTGACCTGTAATTGGTCTTGGCCAAACACTGTATTTAATTTATTAAAATAAGCACAGTTTTACAATCATTTCTGTTTGGTTTGTTTAATTCTAAAAGGGCAGAGGCCTTGTAAACAAACACAATATTGATTCTCTAAAACATCTTCATTTCTATCTTCAAAAAGTACTCACATAAAACATTTGTGTTTATTGTTACAAAGACAATTTATACTTTTTAACTTTTACTACAATGTTTTTGTAATTGGTAGGGTAACTCCCTTTTAAATAGTTTATCATGAAAAGATCACAAATATCTACATATTGTAATAAATAATATTATCTAGGAAATAAATCATGAAATAATTACAAGTATCCCATGCAAAGTGCACCCTGCTCTAAAATGCATATAAAATACACCCAGACAACACACACACATACCTTACCGATGCCGACAGTTAGGGCTTTTGTGTACTTAATCCCTTTAAGCTCCAACTAAATCCTGATTTTATAAACAACAAATCACCTATATTTACAAGTGTAGTTATTCAGAATATATAAAAATATATAAAATGTAAACACTTGTTAGCCCCAAATCCTCGCGAATGTCAAAAAGCTGCAAACATTTCAAAGAAAATTCAGTACATGAGGTAAAGTTTATTTTGAAACGCTGGACCGGAAGCGTCCATAAAACGGAAAGCGGCTGCGTGAAACAAGTTATACGTACTTTTTACTGCGCTGTTAATTTTAAATAGTATTTGTTTTACTCGTTATCATTTTTGCAAGACTATAGGGCAGGTTGAACCGTATGAGGAAGCGGTTTTTATAAGACGCGTATGATTTTTGTAGAAACGCGGAGAGGCTAAGTTTATGTTAGCAGCAGGACAGCCACATAACGGGGAAGCTAGTTAGCCTTTACCAGCTGTGCAAATACGATGTTAGGCCAAGAGCAGGGATAAACTCATTTTATTTTCATTACTTTTAACTGCATGAGGAACATATTAGCTGCTGACTCGGGGAATCATTCTGTTAATGTAATTTTACTAAGACAAACCCTTTATTTGCGGGCTCTGCTGTTCGCTAAGTATGAACCAACCACATCCGCTGCGTTTCTCTCGGTCTCCAAACGTGTTCAAGTGGTTTTTAGAAGGAGGAATGACCAGATGGGGCCCGCGATAAGGCTGGTGAGTAAACCACACCTTTTTAAGGGGAGGGACACTTTTTTTCAGGTGTCGTTTTATATGACATTTTGGCACAGTCATCAGCAGAGCAAGTGGAAGTAGAGGTGGGAATGCGAAGTTAGTAGTAGTTGTAGTAGCTGTATAGAGTGAGTGGGCCCGTTTTGGTTGCTCCCCCATGTTGTATTTTCTCTACCTTTCTTCTGTGTCCAGCACCTGTCAAGTTGAAGGACTGACAGCGGAACTGCCCGTCCAAGCAGGGGCAGGGCAGCATGAAGGCGCTGGGATCTAGGTTTTGCTTCTACGCGGGTTTCGTGGTGGGAACTTTCACTTTGTACATGTTCCTGCGGCAGCTGTGGTTTGAGAGGACTCTGTCGGTTCAGTCCAGCGCCTATGAGAAAATACACGACTACCAGCTGCACCTCGAGGAAGAGAGAAAAATATGGAAAAAGGAGAGATCCGCGCTTTTCAACCTCGCGCACCCGCACCGCAAAGGTATGTCAAAAGTGTTAAACAAACCCCAAGCCCGGTGGCTTATGTCTAAAGTCCACTGCTCTTTCTTTTTTTACAGTTAACAAATACTACTGGTTTGCTACATCTTGGCAACATTTCCTTAATATATTTTTTTTACAAGCTCTATACATGTTTGAATGAGACCATTTCAGTTCAGATTATGTTAATTGTTTTCAAATGTGTGTCCTTAATCTCTATAAGCTCCAATTAAATCTTGTTTATAAAGCCGATCACTTACTTTGAACCGCTATGAGTTTCGTTGCAATAATAGTAGCAGTAACAATTTTATGATGAAGAAAACATTATAGTTTTTACTTATACTCAAATAGCATTTTGTGAAGTGTCCTTACTGTATTTTGAAATAACACTACTTTCACTTGAGTAGATATTTTTAGTATGTCTTATATCTCTGGTGTAAAGTACTTATTATTTAGGAGCTTTCATTTTATGTCAGTCTGTGTTTCTTCCAAAATGTCACTTGTGCCTCTTTAGTTCACATCACTTGATATACAATCCCTTCTCCATTTGCTTATTTGTCAAATTTCTCAATTGCCTGCCATGTACAGTGTACTGCCCTTTTTGGTCTAACTAAAAGAAATCAAGTTAATGTTAAATGTTAGTTTACAGCAGTCAAGCAGTAGTTACAGCTGTTTCTAAACTACACATCTGACTTTCATTTATTTGTTTGCTGTTCAATGTAGCACTGTTGGCATTACATTACAAAGGGCATTGTACTTGAAATTCTGGAGTTTCTTCAGTACATCTCGTCTTACCACCTATACTATGCAATGTCTCACCTTCTGCTGTACTGTACTGTATTTTACTCATTGTTTTACCTTAAAATCTCATAGAACAAAATTCAAAATGCATTATATAGTTCTCCCCATGCTCTACTTGCAGAGCAAGTTTAAATGAAATTTAAGTTAAAGCTAAATAAAATACTTGTGAACAAGACCCCGAGATACTTAAACTCCTCCACTTGAGGCAGGAATTCTCCTCCAACCTGGAGAGGGCAAGCCACCCTTTTCCAGTCGAGAACCATGGCCTCGGACTTGGAGGTGCTGATTCTCATCCCAGCCGCTTCACACTCGGCTGCAAACCGCCCCAGTGCACACTGAAGGTCCTGGTTCAAGGAAGCCAACAGGACAACATCATCCGCAAAAAGCAGAGTTGAAATCCTGTCTCCAAACCGGACTCCCTCCGGCCCCTGGCTGCGCCTAGAAATAAAAATAACAAACAGAACCGGTGACAAAGGGCAGCCCTGCCAGAGTCCAACATGCACTGGGAACATGTCTGACTTAAAACTGGCAATGCGGACCAAACTCCTGCTCCAGTTGTACAGGGACTGGACAGCCCTTAGCAGAGGGCCCCGGACCGCATACTCCCAGAGCACCCCCCACAGGAGGCTGCGAGGGACACGGTCGAACGCCTTCTCCAGGTCCACAAAGCACATGTGGACAGGTTGGGCGAACTCCCATGAACCCTCAAGCACCCGATAGAGGGTATAGAGCTGGTCCACTGTTCCACGACCGGGAAGAAAACCACATTGTTCCCCCTGAATCCGAGGTTCGACCATCAGGCCGAATTCTCCTCTCCAGTACTCTGTAATAGACTTTCCCAAGGAAAGAGGGAAGGATGGAGCATGAGATTGACAGGCGGATCAGTGCAGCGTCTGCAGTAATGTTGTCGTTGTATTGGTCTGTTGTGGTGAAGAGGATTTACCGATCGATTTATGTTTTTACTCTCACCTATGGTCATGAGCTTTGGTTAATGACCGAAAGGACAAGATCCCGGATACAAGCGGCCGAAATGAGTTTCCTCCGCAGGTTGGCTGGGCGCACTCTTAGAGATAGGGTGAGGAGCTCTGTCACCCGGGAGGAGCTCGGAGTAGAACCGCTGCTCCTTCACATCAAGAGGAGCCAGCTGATGTAGCTCGGGCATCTGTTTCGGATTTCTCCCTGGGGAGGTGTTCTAGGCATGTCCCACCTGGAGGAGGCCCCGGGGAAGACCTAGGACACGCTGGAGGGACTGTGTCTCTTGGCCTGGGAATGCCCTGCTTAGACTGCTGCCCCCGCAACCTGGCCCCGGATAAGCAGAAGATGATGGATGGATGGGCTAAATAAAATAAATAAATATAAAACATAAAATACATAATAATACTCCCCACACCAATGTCTACTACAACCTACATAACAATCAGCATAAACAACAATAAGCAGCTTTCTACAACATTTTAAAAAGGTGTTTTGTCTAATAAAGTGGTCTGGGGTGTACGCGCCATATTCATGTAAACAAGAGTAGAAAGATTAGATTCCTAATGTGTAACTGTATCGGCCGATGTATCAGATATCAGTATTTTTTTGTTACCTAATATTGGTATCGGCATCAGCCTCATGTGAACTTAGCAATAAATTCGGGTGGTTAAAAAGTCTTAAAGTTACCACCTCAAATGTGCCTTTAGTTTGCAGCTTTTTGAAAGCTTTTGAAGCTGGTCTGTTATTCATATGACCTACTTAATGTTGCAAAAATTCATTATCACAATGCACTGATTATCCTTTACCGCTAACATGTATGATTCAGTTTTATTTTGTTAATGCAGCTCTGGAATTATGTCATCTGTATGAGGCTTTCAAGTAAAAACCCTGTAATTAGTTAAAATTCAAACTGATTATTGTTCCATTGCATTCTAAGTGGCATTAAAAAGTCTTCAAAAAACCAATCAGAAAACAGAAATGAGGAGCCAGTACCAGAATTTGCAGAAAACAGAGTGAGAAATATACAGCCATTTGATGAAATAATCCAGCCACAGGGGTCAGCAGCCAGTGTTCTCTTTGTTCTTTGAAGCAAAGTCCAACCCAGAAAAAAAGGTTATAATTGGTCGGTAATAAGGTAGAAAATGACTTGAATGGGAGAGGCTACAGACCCAGCTTACTTCACTAAGAATGGGTCTTTTTATTGCAATTGCCAGTCCAAGTTGCCCATCTAAGTCCTGACTCTGTTCTTCCAGGGGAGGACAGTCGAATGGCCGACGAGCTCTACAAAAAGGTACGTATCCTGTGTTGGGTCATGACCGGCCCCAGCAACCTGGAGAAGAAAGCCCGTCACGTCAAAGCCACCTGGAGCCGCCATTGTAACATAGTGGTTTTCATGAGCTCCGTGGACGACCCCGACTTCCCAACTGTGGGTCTGGGTACCAAAGAGGGACGCGACCAACTGTACTGGAAAACTATCCGGGCTTTTCATTACGCCTATGAACACCACGTTAACGAGGCGGACTGGTTTTTGAAGGCGGATGACGACACTTACGTGATTGTGGACAACCTCAGATGGGTCTTGGCCAATCACACTCCAGAGGAGCCGATTTATTTTGGTAGACGATTTAAACCCTACACTAAACAGGGATATATGAGCGGCGGTGCGGGGTATGTCCTGAGCAAAGAGGCGCTGAAGAGATTCGTGGAAGGATTTAAAAGCAAAACGTGCACGCACACTACCTCGGTGGAGGATCTGGCTATGGGACAGTGTATGGAGAAGGTTGGGGTGGTGGCGGGGGACTCCAGAGACACTGCGCTGAGAGAGACTTTTCACCCATTTATTCCCGAACAACATCTCACCGCCAAGTTCCCCAAGAGTTTCTGGTATTGGAGCTACTGCTATTACCCCATCTCAGAGGTAAGCTGTCTTAGCAATATTTATCTTTCAAGTCAGAAAACAATAGGCGAGAGATAGATTTTTTTACCCATACAATAACCTTGAGATTAAAGGTGAGTGTTTTTGGTTATTTTCCAACAGAATGACAGAACTAGGTCCAGACTATGTGCAGAGGGACCGGACTGCTCGATTTACAACAGATAGAAGTTTTCTCTTTACAGATCAGTGAGAGGAGATGACACGTGCTGTGGCTGTGAGCGATTCTGTCCCGTAGCTCACCCCTCCCACCGAAGTTTATCCTCTGTCCCACAGAGGAGAGGACTGCCTCATATTTACTGGAGAATTGGGAGGCTCCATGTGTGTTGAGGCGCGTTACAGAGCCCTTCAGTTTTAATGGGTGAAACATCTCCTGCGTTAAACTAGACATCGAATCTTCGCATGTGACACTATCAGCCAATCAAATCTGCGGATTTGGAAACACGGAGCAGTGCTGTGAGTGAGACAGACAGTGGAGAAATGAGAGAGACAGATGTAGAAAGGAACAGAGGTCAGCTCTAAACCCCTGTGTCTCCTGTGTTATGAGTCAGGGACCATTATTAACAGCATTTTTTTTATAACCGTATCTATTTATTTGATATAACAAAAAAATATGTATACCCTCTTATTTTATTATTTCATAACCCCAAGTTTGTTTAAAACTTGGGGTTAATATACAATTCTACTGTATTACATCTGTGTAATAGACACAGATGTCGATGTAACTGCAATGCTTTTTCAAGGCACAAAATAACATTTTGATGTTCCGGACCTTCACTTCACCTTCACTTGAGAAAATTTTCACAAATTGGACCTCTGTGAATTTTAGTTGATGACCCCTGCTGTAGTCAAATAACCAGCCCCTCTCGCCACCTCTCTTAACTGAGGTAAACTTAAGACACTCATTCTTAAACAGCGCGCATCGGCTCACTCTCCCGTGGCTGGGAAGACACGCTGTGTAAAAGAACACGTGGTCCGGTCAATGACTTAGAAGCCTAAGGACATGAGTGTCCTTTCAAAAACCACAACAATCCTTCAGTGAACATGTCCATACATACAAATGACAGACCTTGTGCTGCATTTTGGCAACTTTTCCTTTTATATGTTTGTTTTGGAAAGTCCTATAACATTATTGCTTCATGTCAGTTGAGATTGTAATTACAGTGGGGCAAAAAAGTATTTAGTCAGCCACCAATTGTGCAAGTTCTCCCACTTAAAAAGATGAGAGAGGCCTGTAATTTTCATCATAGGTATACCTCAACTAAGAGAGACAAAATGAGAAAAAAAAAATCTTGAAAATCACATGATTCTGATTCTGATTTTTAAAGAATTTATTTGCAAATGATGGTGGAAAACAAGTATTTGGTCATCTACAAACAGGCAAGATTTGTGGCTCTCACAGACCTGTAACTTCTTCTGTAAGAGGCTCCTCTGTCCTCCACTCGTTACCTGTATTAATGGCACCTGTGTGAACTATGTAAAAGACACCTGTCCACAACCTCAAACAGTCACACGCTTGTGTGTATTTCCCACTGCACCTCCTGTGTGCACGGCATGGGACATAACAGAGTCACACTGTTTGGGCAGGCCATGTACAAGCTCGAGATAACGCGCTAAATGGCCTTAAGGATAAGTTGCCTGGAAAATCCAGAATGATATGTCTCTGTATTATTATACAGAGAAATATCAGTCTGGTCACCACGCCGTCCGCCGTGGTTGGATTCAAATCCCAACCGTACCATGCATTTTGATTCATTTATTTAAGTAACGTGTTTTTCGCGAGCAGCGTCCTCAACAACAACAATCAAGATGGCGCACTGAGGAGCTGAGAGTTTGTTTCATTCAACTGTAAATTCCTTTTTAAATGACAAAAAACATAGTCATTAAAACCATAGTAGCTTACAGCACTAGAAGCCTTTATTTAAAAAAAATAATAACAATAATTTCACGTTGCTCACTTTCTTGTCGCTTTAACGTCACGTCCACCATTTTCTGATTGGCTTACTTCGCTGTCTGTTTACTCGGGTTTGCTCCACCCTAGAAATCGAATTGAATCAGTGGCGGCAATTCCCAGGCAAAAGGATCAAAACCAGGATACCAGGATGTTTCTTGTTAGGCGGAGAAAACTGCGTTTTGTGGCTTAAACTGCACCACATGGCTGCTAATGGAAAGATAAACTAAAAAGGCAGCTTTCTTCATTCAGACGTTGTTAAAACTGGCTGCAGGAGCTGTCTGCTCTTAAGTCCACTGTGTTTCAACCTGGGTTGGCTGCGCGTTACGCAGGATTGCACCCACGGACTCGCATTAAAGGCACCAATTAAAACAGCAGATTTTTACATCAGCGGACCTTTCAAACAAAGCCACAGACACTGGGCACACATTACAAGACCACTAATGCAACAAAACCTCAAAATAAGTAGAATTTTGTTGTACTTTTACATTTACAAACGCTACAGTATTTTTAATATATATATATATATATATATATTATATATATTGCAAATTTTTTAAAGCTGATCGGTGATGGGCTACTTCCTTAGTCCTGCTTCCTGTCATGTGTTCCTCCTGAAACAGATACAAAATTTGCTGGTGTCACAATCAGGGCCTTACAATTATTGCATTCTTTTGGCAGATGACCTAGGTCTTTTGTGCTGGGCATGACTTTGGTCAAAAACAGCTCTATACTTTTTAAGGCCTTATATGACATTCAGAAAAATATTTCATGCTAAATTCACTGTAATACATTTTTTATTGTTGGTTACTAAGTATTACGCAAATATGTATTTTTAGAGTACAAGTATAAGCTTCCTGTTGCAGCAGTACTTGGACCTTACACAGATACTGTATCTTCTGTAAAAGACGATGTGTAGCTGAAGTTTGCTGCGTGTATATTTTTACCTGAAAATCACTATTATCTTGAGGGGAAGGCAACCTTTTTCCCCATAAATACTTATAACTTAAATACTACTATAAACTTATGATCATTTATGTAGATACTAAAAAGTTTAATGTTTATGTAATTACTCGTATTGAAAATTAAAATAAAATAATAAAGAATGCAAAATATGGATAAATAAAAGTAATACAACAAAATAACAACAACAAAACAAAACAAGAAAAATAAAATCACAAAGACTTCTTGGATCTGAAATGGTCGTAGTAATTGACCCCCAACTACTACATGTCTTAAACCAGTTATTGTTCCATGTTTACTCTCAAATACTGGGTCAGGACACAGAAGTGGGTCACAGAGGGCTAAATTGTTAACAATTTAGTAAACTTGCAGAAAAAGTGTCAGAAAATGAAGAATATTGTATGTGGTGTACCTTGAAACCGCTTTGTCCCCGTAAACAAAGTCTGTTTTTTCCTCAGGGTCCAAACTGCTGCTCGGACATCTCTGTGTCCTTCCACTACGTCGACGCTCACCTTATGTACATCCTGGAGTACTACACCTACCACCTCCGTGCCTTCGGATACACGTACCGCTACCACCCGCCTGTCCCGTCGGGCTACAGGGCCGTCCTGGAGGCTGCTGACCCCGCTGCTCCTGCTGCTGCTGTGGACAGACAAGATGGGATGTCCCAGGACAAAGGAAAGATCCAGGAAGATAAAGTTTTAATCAAGGACCAACAAGCAGAAAAGTTGCACATTGAAGATCGGACAGACTGACTGAAGGATTTTTGTTTTAAGTACAAATCTTTTCAGTCTTCACTTGTATCACTTGGACATTGACTACAGATATATGACGTATATGAATAAGTACTGCAAGAGTGAAATGCGACCTAGTTTTTCAAGTTTGTTCATTTGCGATCCGTCTTTTAAGTTCATTAATCAGTAATTATAGATAGCTTTTAAACATATATATTTTATCATATCAACTACTTCTCTTACTTTACAGGACCAAACAAGTCAGGTTTTTCCCAGTCCTGTTTTGAAAAACCACAATGGGATGATGCCCAAACCTTCAGATTATGTATGTTGTGCCTTTGGGGCTGAAGCTCATTTAACATCTGTCGTGACAAAAACCCTGTTAAACTAAGGGTAGGTTTAAATGACAGTGCATCCTCATCTGTTGATTTAAATTACAGAAAATGCTGTTTCTCAAGTCCAGCAGCGTCTGTTTCCGATCAGTCTCTTCCTTGATCAAACAATGACAGTGGAATGTGCACAGAGCTCGTTTATCTCTGTCTTGATTTGACTCAATCTTTAGGTCAGACTCACAATTGGTCCATATAAAAAAGAAATAAGATAAAAACGAGGACGGCAAACAGACAATACAGAAAAGGTTGGGTTCTGCACGGCTGTCTTATCAAGTTTCTCAAAAAGACGACGTTGTCATAGGTCTGAAATTATTTGTTGCTGATTTATTGCACTACTACTCCAAGGGATTACAAGTTCCACCCTGGATCCAGATCCCCATTTGTGGTCTTTCCTGAATGAAAATCTGCCTGCAACATTTAGAGTTTAATTGTTAACATTTTGCAATCTTAAAGAATGCCATAAAACATCCAGATGGTGTTTTGGATCTATACCAAAATCTAATCACTTGTTTCTCAGCCCATCACTGACCTTTCCTTAAACAAATGAACCAGCTCCAGTCATACTCGTATTTTTGCAATTTTAAACCCAATGTTTTAAACCTGATTTTATTTTTTCTTTTAATTGTGCAGGAGTTTTAAAGGTCCCCTATTCTGCTAAATAAAGTTTTTTAAGCTTTTATCCCCATTATGTTGTTTCCATCTCAAAAACAGACCTGGAGTAGTATTTTATTTCATTCACACTTGTTCGAGAGATCATGTATGCTAAGGCGCTGCCTTTCTCAAGAGCTAGAAACGGTTGGTCTACGTAGATAAATGAAACCAGAAGTGCTCCTGCGCGTTTCTAAAGCCCATACACCGTCACCAGACTCACTCTGATAATTTCAGCGCTTAAATTGCTGTCGGTACGAAGCGGTCAGCTCATTTATCCATCGATTAGCAGCATGTTGCAAATAGCGGTGCTAAATAGCCATTTTATGCACCTAATCCAAGCGTACTCTGCAAAGTCAAATTTACAGCTCCCCAAAAGAATACGTTTCCCATACATACACATTATTTTTTATTATAAAACGTGAAAGACGAATGCACATGTGTCAAACTATTTTAAAAAGCCTGAAAAAGCATAATATGGGACCTTTTAATGGAGCTGTAGCAGTAAATCATAACCCCCTTTGCATTTTTTTAACATAGATTTGTGAATACTGTGAGTCAATCAGCCCACTAAAAACAAATTCTAGTTTTAGAGCAAGTCATCTAGACACAGTTTGAAACACTGCAGACCTGTTGCAGAACCTTTCCTTTATCTCAGTTTACAGAAGCCTAGTTACCATTGAACGCAGCATATTTTGAGTTGTTTGAACTGGACGCCGTTGTGGCAAAGGTTACGGCTGTACTTTCACCTCATATTTGCAGTTCTAAATGTATCTCGCCCATTGTCATGCCCTGTGGTTAACTCTAATCACCCATAATCCCCAGGACTTTTATGTGTTTACTGTGACTGCCCACACAGCTTAAAATTGTCATAAGAGAGATAGTGCAGCAGACGGTTAAGCAGAACACACACAAAAGTGAATACCACCATTCAGAAACATCCTACAGGGCCAGTGGTTCTCAAACATTGGGCAAAGGCCTTTAAGTGGGTCGGAAGGCTTTTTATTTAGGTCACCAACCAAAATGCAAAATAATAAACTTTACATTTCCGTCAAAAGAAAGCATTGAATTCACTGGATAGTAATGCTGTACACGCTTTTTCTTGTTTTCTATTGGCTTGAGACTTGAACATATGTTGTCCATATGCATTAAGTTGCTCTTCCCTTTCATCCCGTTGTGTTTTTTAAGACACACCTTCAACGTGTAAAGTCGACGTGTAAAGTTGAGTAATCCGTCATCTTACGGTTAGTGGAAAAATACAGTTTTCTACTTCCTGCTTCGTGTCACTTGACCTCGTTTGACTTATTTCTTGTTTGTTTTTTTTAGCTTGTGCCTTGAGTAATGGAGATTGTACGAGCTGCACATATGACTTTGCACTGTGACCTTATTGAAATGTTGGGAGATAAATCTTTAAGATTATTATTATTTTTTGGGGTTAATTGCCTTTGAGAAAATCAGTGGATGGCTTCTTCACAGAAATTTATTGGGATTGTTTGGATAATTTTAAAATCCTGGTTGGGCCATATGTTTTTGTCCGATTAATATTGTATGTTCAGTGTTCGTATCAGTTTGCCATGGAGTATTGTAAACCAAAATATAGGATTAAGTATACGCTCACTGGCCACTTTATTAGGTTACACCTGTTGTAATGTTTCTAAATATATCTAATCACCAAATCACATACCAGCCACTCAAGGAAATTAGAGATGAAAACAAACCTGATGAACTTGAAAGTGAGACTGTACAGTCATCTCTGGCTTTACCAAGGTGTTATCACAACAGATCTTTCGCTCACTGGGTGTTTTTTCTTTTTCGTTCCATTCTCTGTAAACCCCAGAGATGGTTGTGTGTGAAAATCCCAGTAGATCTGCAGTTTCTGAAAAACTCACCAGCTCAAGTAATTCCCCTCCTTCTTTATTCTCCATCCTGATGCTCAATTTGAACTTCAGCAGGTTTGTCTTCAACACGTCTCAGGACTAAAATGCATAGTCCCATGTCTTTTGTTTATAAGATATTTACATTTAGAACAAGTGTACCTAATAAAGTGGTCATTAAGTGTGTGTCAGTGTGGTAAAACTTTATTTTATACTACACTTAATACAGGGTATCTACAACAATGCTGGGTACTGATACCTTTGTGGTATTGAAACAAAAGTTACAATACTACTGGATATCAAAAAATAATTTATATGCAATACAAAGTTTCAGTACCTATTGGGACCTTTAATGTTCCTTTGCATGAATCAAATAACAGAATAAATCATACAAACTACTGGTTTTTACTTACAGCTAAGAATTTAGCATTTGTTTTTTTATTCAATGTTACTGTGTTTTATGATTGTAGAAGATGAATTAGCTCACCATAGGTATCAGAAAAAGTATCGCTCAGGTCCCGGTATCGAAAACCAGGTATCGTTTAAGTACTGGCATCGACAAAGTCTGAATGGTACCCAGCCTTAATCTACAATGTAACAAACTGTAATAACATGAAACTATGTTGTACTTACACAAGGATGTTTTGTGTTCTCCCAGTTTCAAGATACAAATGTAAAAAAAAAAACTTGTTACTTGTTAACAAAATGCTTTACTCGGGGGTAGAGTAGTGTAACAAGTATTTTTAATTAAATTTGTACCAAGAAATTTTACGTAAGCACAACATAGTTACAAGTTATAACAGTTTGTTACCGCATGTGTTACAGTAGTTACACTGTAGTTATAAGTGTAGTGTAAAATAAAGTGTTACTGTCTCTGCTTCTTTAACCAAACAAGGAACAAATTAAAAATTCAGTGCTGACTCCAATAATTGTTTTGTCAATTTTAAGTGTTGCTCCAATGCACTTTTGTGTGTTAGTTATTATTTTAACCACTTAACTTTTGTTGTCTTTAACACTAGAAAATGCCTTTGGATGTTTACGCTCATTTTGCTTAAGAACACATTCATTTTAGGCTTTTTTTAGGAACAAGAAACCAAATGGGCTTGTAGTACTAATGCACCGATCAGACGTTACGACCACTACAGATTAATTAATTAATACAGATTATCTCTTCATCGTGGCTCCTGTTCTTAGGCAGCAGGTGAACACTTTGTCCTCAAAGTTGTGTGGTCGCTCAAATTACTGGTTCTGATGGATGGGGCTGCGTATTCAGCCGGTGGTTCTACTGTTTTCAGTTTTAAAGGACTGGACTCGTATGTGAACGCTTTGGTGAGCGTGTGAAGTGTCCAGCCCCAGACAATCTTGAACATAACTCATAAGGGAAAATGTACAGTTGTCTATTTATGAGATTTGAATGTATTTATGTTGTTGGACTTTCTTTATGATTGTGTAAATAAGTTTGATGACGAGTGTGAGTCGGATCGCTATCAATAAATGCATATTTTATTGTACACTGTGGCGTTGCGAGTTCTTTACAAAGCATTACATAAGTACAGTGGCTCTCATCTGGTCTGACAGTGGGACCAAATTTGATTTTATTTTTCTCAGTTATTGTACTATGAGAGTTATGGTTCAGGTACAGGCGCACGTCATAACATTAGAGCATTATGGACAATTTTGTTTAATCAAAACGTGAGGCTCATATATACGCATGAATCTAAATAATACATGTATTTGCTTTACTGACATTAGTGGTGTTAGGCTGTTAAACAATTATTTGGCTTTAAGGGCGTACTTGTTTATATTTTTTATTACAGTGAATCAGTATGTACATACACTAGAGCACAGTTAATACCATCAGTGCTATGTCTGTGAAGATTCACTCACAGGGGAATTGCATCACAACAAAAGCTTCAAAGGCAGTCATCTGGTCTTGATTTTTAAAGTTGAAGACATTTCACCTCTTATCCTAGAGGCTTTCTCAATTCTGAAATTGAAATGTTAAGAGAGCTGGTTTATATTCTCCTGGAGGTTTATGACGTCGCTTTAACCCCATAGCACCCTCTGTTACAAATATGCAGCACATAAAAAAAAGTTTTTTTTTTAAATGTATTAACTAATTCATGAATGCTGCTTACCAAAAATATTGACAAATTTTTGTTCTTACCCATCCCCGTTGACTAAAATTTAGCACGGATGATTTTTTCCAACAAATATTTCTATGTCTGGGTTCTATGGGGTTAACTGCCTGTGTGCTGCTAGCGCGCTAATAATAATTATTATAATTTTATTTATAGAGCACTCAAAACAAAGTTACAAAGTGCTTTACCTATTTAAAAAAAAAAATCAATATATAACCGAACACAATAAAACTAACTAAAAAAAGAAGCTAATTTAAAAATGCAATTCTGTAAAAGTACATTTTCAATTTAGATACAGCAGACACTGAGTTGGCTGACATAAGTTCCTCAGTTTTGAGGCTCGATCTCCTCTGGACAGGAGTCTGGAGGGTCTGACCTGAGGAGCGCAGGCAGCGACCAGGAACACATGGGGAAAGTAAATCACAGATATAAGAGAGGGCAAGACCTTTCAGGACTTTAAAAACGATAAGTACAATTTTAAAATTAATTCTATAATGAACTGGTAACCAGTGAAAGGACACTAAAACAGGAGTTCTATGCTCTTGTTTCTTGGAGCCGGTTAAAAGCCTTGCAGCTGACTTCTGCACTAACCAGAGACAAAGTGCACTGCGGTAGTCGAGTCGGAAAGAAACAAGCATGAATGACTTTCTCTAGGTCAGCATAGGAGAGGAAATGTTTAATTTTAGAGAGGTTTCTAATATGCAGAAAACATGATTGCACAGCATTTATAAATGATAATGCTACCACAGGAGTTGTGGTACTACTTTAAGCAGCAGCAGACAAGAGAGCACTCTTTTTTCTTTTCTACCACTCTGAAATAAGTTAGAATTGTCTCTATAGCAGCAGAAGATGCATAAAAATGAGGTTGTGCCATCTGCTGAATATGGGCAACAGTTTCCTAAACTATGAAAGACCATAAATTGTTTAAAAAGCCACTTCTTTTATTCACAATTCATGATCGTCACCTAATAAACTGTTGCTGTACAAAAATACTTTATATAAACTATAGCTTCAGGTGACATCATACAGATTAGTGGTTAATCCATTATGGTTTATTAAGGCTCCCAGCAGTGAAAGAAAATGTACAGACTGTAGATCTCAAACAGACATAAGCAGACTTTTACACAAATTCAGATCTACTGATGTGTGTCTGTTTTATAAAATGTGTTTCACCATTTCATATTAATTAAAACAACAATTAGGCTTCCAATAAGCTCAACTTTAATATTTAATATTTTTGCTCTTGTTTTTAGGGAGACAGCTTTGCCATCTGTCCAGGGACAACAGAAGAAAAATAGCCTTTTGGCTAATTCTGGTGCATTTGCAGCAATGCTATTAATGTACACTGTCCCTGTCAAATAAACCAATAAATAAATAAATAAACTTTGAAACTATATTCACCTTTCCTCGTGGACCACTTCGGAGTCCCCACCCACCAGTTGAGAATCACTGCATTACCACAGTAGAAAATGCACAGAATTTCTTTATTAATTACATTTTTATACAGACATTAAAATTAGACAGCTTCTTCCAAAACAGGTTGCAGTTTTATCATCGGTAAAAATCTGAAACGTGTAACAAGAAGAATAACATTACTCTGGCTCACTGTGGGATTACCAGAAGTTATTTATGATTATAAAACAAAAAAGAAACTGTACCTCGGCTGCCCATGGGTCATGATGAGGCCTCTCTGGACTTTTCCTGCTGTTCAGACAAAGAGAACTCAGTTTACAGTTTACAGCGTCATTACTGCCTTTACTATAATTGTGCAATAACTGTAACTGGTTAAGCAGTGGGTCATGTTTGTCATGGCTGCAGTAGCAGAAGTACAAGTAGAAGTAATGATTATAGTAACAGCAGTGGCAGTAGTATTGCAACATTTTATTGACTTTCACCACTTTGACCTGTACTTGTTTAAATCAGAGGCAGCCATGAATTGTCCTCAAGTGAGAGTATTGTTATTTTAAAATATGATTACTCAAGTAAAAGTAAAAGTATTTGCCAAAAAAACTACTCAGGTAGCACAACGTTTGTTGCACTTGTGTGACGTCAGTGTTTACATGATAGACACTTGTCTCCTGGACCCAGAGGAATGGGAACATGAGTAGGTTTTGGGGATAGCCGTTCTAAGGCGTCCCGTGCTGTTCTGCCGAGTGGAAAAGAGAGACTGAGTTGGCCGGCCCGAGAATCAAAACCATGATCTCTTTGCTGGGAGGCGAGAGCACTAACCGTTCTGCCACCGTGTCCCTAATATGAAGAAACTGAAAAGATAATCAACAATCATGGTCGCAGCCCTAATTACTACCTACATTTGGATCTTTATCCATCCTGAATCTATTATTTTCTGTTCTTATTTTATTAAACTGAAAATGAGTGTGGTTCCTGACACTAAAGTTATATTTTTACATGACATAAAACACAGATTAAACTACCTCTGAATGCATGTGGATGGACATGCAGCCAAAACATGGAGTGGTGCCAGTGTATTAGGAATAAACTGCTACTGGACCAACACAATTTGAAAAACATACAACCAATCAGAGAAAAGCAGCATGAGGCCTGTCCCATTTTAGATAAACGTTTGTTAGGTTAGGATCGGGCTCCGGCAGCAGACCGCTTGAACAAGAGACGTTTTACACACACTTTGTAAAGAAAGTGAACAACTGGCCTGTTGTCAACAGGGCTGTTATTATTTTATTTTGTGGCACATTTTAGGCCATATTTCTGGTCATACAGTCATACATTTTTCACCATTATCAAAGTTAAAGTTGCATTTTTCTTTGTACAGTTTTAACTTTTTTGTTGCTTACCTATTTTCCTTTCTAAAAGACCAGCCAAGAGTCGGTCTATGATTCCTGTGTAAGAAAAAAACAACTTTTTATACTCCATTACTCTGTATATTTATGCACGTCTGAGGCTTGTAACCATAGAGACTGTATGACTGTACTTGTTGGTTTTGGGGCACTCCTCCGTCCCATCAAACTCACGAAACTGTCATGGTCGAGTTCATCAAATCTCTTCAGTGCGATGTCCTGGACCTCACAGCACCGCGACTCACTCTGGAGAAAAACACGTACAGCATAAAGTAAACTCACTCATAAGTAAAGCTTTGTGATTAAAAAGAAATCTATTACTTGTTTTCAAAAGATTACACATTGCATTACTTATTTAAAGGTCCCATATTATGCCTTTTTTAGTTTTTGTTTTGTTTTTTTATATATAATTTTGAACTTCTTCCCTATTAGTATTTAATGTTTTATAACTTAAAATAATGTATATGTATGGAAAACGTCTTCTTTTGGGGAGATGTAACTTTGAATTTCAGAGAACGCCTGGATTAGATGTCTGTCGCCCCCTGCTGGCAACAGTGAGGAATGGAGAAGCATAAAATGGCTATTTAGCACGGGTATTAGCAACATGATGCTAACAGATAGATAAATGAGCTGACATTTTTCATGATTTTGTAATGTAGCGCAGGAGTTCTTTCATCTGTATTAGACTTTTAAAATAAAACCCTTGCATTTTAATGGTTCCCAAGCTTTTTTCCTGGAAGCCGCCCCTGCCTGTGTCCAAGACAACCCCCCCAGCCCTAACCTGGCCCCCGGGGGAAGGGGGCCCAGGTTGGGAACCACTGTTTTAGACAGTAGCAGGGCTTAAAGTACTCCGGCACAGGGCTGGATTTCTGGCATGTGGTGTTTGGCTGCAAAAAAAACACCCCAAAAAACAAAAACAAAAAAACAACGTGTTGATAAATTATGTCTAAACTTAGGCGACTGCTAATGGTGAAGAGGAAAAATGAACACAGCTTTCATTCCCTAGAAAGTTATTAACCTGTGAGTGGTAGCCCAAGCAGTGGTTATGATCCAGCTGGAACTGAGTCATGAGCTTCTCACCTGTCTGTGCTCACCTGTCTGTTCTCACCTGTCTGTTCTCACCTGTCAGTGCTCACCTGTCAGTGCTCACCTGTCTGTGCTCACCTGTCTGTGCTCACCTGTCTGTTCTCACCTGTCTGTGCTCACCTGTCTGTGCTCACCTGTCAGTGCTCACCTGTCAGTGCTCACCTGTCTGTGCTCACCTGTCTGTTCTCACCTGTCAGTGCTCACCTGTCAGTGCTCACCTGTCTGTTCTCACCTGTCTGTGCTCACCTGTCAGTGCTCACCTGTCTGTTCTCACCTGTCTGTGCTCACCTGTCAGTGCTCACCTGTCTGTGCTCACCTGTCTGTTCTCACCTGTCAGTGCTCACCTGTCTGTTCTCACCTGTCTGTGCTCACATGTCAGTGCTCACCTGTCAGTGCTCACCTGTCTGTTCTCACCTGTCTGTGCTCACCTGTCAGTGCTCACCTGTCTGTTCTCACCTGTCTGTGCTCACCTGTCTGTGCTCACCTGTCAGTGCTCACATGTCAGTGCTCACCTGTCAGTGCTCACCTGTCTGTTCTCACCTGTCTGTTCTCACCTGTCAGTGCTCACCTGTCTGTTCTCACCTGTCTGTGCTCACCTGTCTGTGCTCACCTGTCAGTGCTCACCTGTCAGTGCTCACCTGTCTGTTCTCACCTGTCTGTGCTCACCTGTCTGTGCTCACCTGTCAGTGCTCACCTGTCTGTTCTCACCTGTCTGTTCTCACCTGTCTGTGCTCACCTGTCTGTGCTCACCTGTCAGTGCTCACCTGTCAGTTCTCACATGTCTGTGCTCACCTGTCTGTGCTCACCTGTCTGTTCTCACCTGTCTGTGCTCACCTGTCAGTGCTCACCTGTCAGTGCTCACCTGTCTGTTCTCACCTGTCTGTTCTCACATGTCTGTGCTCACCTGTCAGTGCTCACCTGTCAGTGCTCACCTGTCTGTTCTCACCTGTCTGTTCTCACCTGTCAGTGCTCACCTGTCTGTTCTCACCTGTCTGTGCTCACCTGTCAGTGCTCACCTGTCTGTGCTCACCTGTCAGTGCTCACCTGTCTGTTCTCACCTGTCTGTGCTCACCTGTCTGTGCTCACCTGTCAGTGCTCACCTGTCAGTGCTCACCTGTCTGTGCTCACCTGTCTGTTCTCACCTGTCAGTGCTCACCTGTCTGTTCTCACCTGTCTGTGCTCACCTGTCAGTGCTCACCTGTCAGTGCTCACCTGTCTGTTCTCACCTGTCTGTGCTCACCTGTCAGTGCTCACCTGTCTGTTCTCACCTGTCTGTGCTCACCTGTCTGTGCTCACCTGTCAGTGCTCACCTGTCTGTGCTCACCTGTCAGTGCTCACCTGTCTGTTCTCACCTGTCTGTTCTCACCTGTCTGTGCTCACCTGTCAGTGCTCACCTGTCTGTTCTCACCTGTCTGTTCTCACCTGTCAGTGCTCACCTGTCAGTGCTCACCTGTCTGTGCTCACCTGTCTGTGCTCACCTGTCAGTGCTCACCTGTCAGTGCTCACCTGTCTGTGCTCACATGTCTGTGCTCACCTGTCTGTGCTCACCTGTCAGTGCTCACCTGTCTGTTCTCACCTGTCTGTTCTCACCTGTCTGTGCTCACCTGTCTGTTCTCACCTGTCTGTGCTCACCTGTCAGTGCTCACCTGTCAGTGTTCACCTGTCTGTTCACACCTGTCTGTTCTCACCTGTCTGTGCTCACCTGTCTGTTCTCACCTGTCTGTGCTCACCTGTCAGTGCTCACCTGTCAGTGCTCACCTGTCTGTTCTCACCTGTCTGTTCTCACCTGTCTGTTCTCACCTGTCAGTGCTCACCTGTCTGTGCTCACATGTCTGTGCTCACCTGTCAGTGCTCACCTGTCTGTTCTCACCTGTCTGTTCTCACCTGTCAGTGCTCACCTGTCTGTTCTCACCTGTCTGTTCTCACCTGTCTGTGCTCACCTGTCAGTGCTCACCTGTCTGTGCTCACCTGTCTGTTCTCACCTGTCTGTGCTCACCTGTCTGTGCTCACCTGTCAGTGCTCACCTGTCAGTGCTCACCTGTCTGTTCTCACCTGTCTGTTCTCACCTGTCTGTGCTCACCTGTCTGTGCTCACCTGTCAGTGCTCACCTGTCTGTTCTCACCTGTCTGTTCTCACCTGTGTGTGCTCACCTGTCTGTTCTCACCTGTCTGTTCTCACCTGTCTGTTCTCACCTGTCTGTTCTCACCTGTCTGTGCTCACCTGTCAGTGCTCACCTGTCTGTTCTCACCTGTCTGTTCTCACCTGTCTGTTCTCACCTGTCAGTGCTCACCTGTCTGTGCTCACATGTCTGTGCTCACCTGTCGGTACTCACCTGTCTGTTCTCACCTGTCTGTGCTCACCTGTCAGTGCTCACCTGTCAGTGCTCACCTGTCTGTGCTCACATGTCTGTGCTCACCTGTCGGTACTCACCTGTCTGTTCTCACCTGTCTGTGCTCACCTGTCTGTACTCACCTGTCGGTACTCACCTGTCTGTACTCACCTGTCTGTGCTCACCTGTCTGTTCTCACCTGTCAGTGCTCACCTGTCTGTTCTCACCTGTCTGTGCTCACCTGTCAGTGCTCACCTGTCTGTTCTCACCTGTCAGTGCTCACCTGTCTGTTCTCACCTGTCTGTGCTCACCTGTCAGTGCTCACCTGTCTGTTCTCACCTGTCTGTGCTCACCTGTCTGTGCTCACCTGTCAGTGCTCACCTGTCTGTGCTCACCTGTCTGTGCTCACCTGTCAGTGCTCACCTGTCTGTTCTCACCTGTCTGTTCTCACCTGTCTGTGCTCACCTGTCAGTGCTCACCTGTCTGTTCTCACCTGTCTGTGCTCACCTGTCAGTGCTCACCTGTCTGTGCTCACCTGTCAGTGCTCACCTGTCTGTGCTCACCTGTCAGTGCTCACCTGTCAGTGCTCACCTGTCTGTGCTCACCTGTCTGTTCTCACCTGTCAGTGCTCACCTGTCTGTTCTCACCTGTCTGTGCTCACCTGTCAGTGCTCACCTGTCTGTTCTCACCTGTCAGTGCTCACCTGTCTGTTCTCACCTGTCTGTGCTCACCTGTCAGTGCTCACCTGTCTGTTCTCACCTGTCTGTGCTCACCTGTCTGTGCTCACCTGTCAGTGCTCACCTGTCTGTGCTCACCTGTCTGTGCTCACCTGTCAGTGCTCACCTGTCTGTTCTCACCTGTCTGTTCTCACCTGTCTGTGCTCACCTGTCAGTGCTCACCTGTCTGTTCTCACCTGTCAGTGCTCACCTGTCTGTGCTCACCTGTCTGTGCTCACCTGTCTGTGCTCACCTGTCAGTGCTCACCTGTCAGTGCTCACCTGTCTGTGCTCACATGTCTGTGCTCACCTGTCTGTGCTCACCTGTCTGTGCTCACCTGTCAGTGCTCACCTGTCTGTTCTCACCTGTCTGTTCTCACCTGTCTGTGCTCACCTGTCAGTGCTCACCTGTCTGTGCTCACCTGTCTGTGCTCACCTGTCAGTGCTCACCTGTCTGTTCTCACCTGTCTGTTCTCACCTGTCTGTGCTCACCTGTCAGTGCTCACCTGTCTGTTCTCACCTGTCTGTGCTCACCTGTCAGTGCTCACCTGTCTGTGCTCACCTGTCAGTGCTCACCTGTCTGTTCTCACCTGTCTGTGCTCACCTGTCTGTGCTCACCTGTCAGTGCTCACCTGTCAGTGCTCACCTGTCTGTGCTCACCTGTCTGTTCTCACCTGTCAGTGCTCACCTGTCTGTTCTCACCTGTCTGTGCTCACATGTCTGTACTCACCTGTCTGTACTCACCTGTCTGTACTCACCTGTCTGTGCTCACCTGTCTGTACTCACCTGTCTGTACTCACCTGTCGGTACTCACCTGTCTGTTCTCACCTGTCAGTGCTCACCTGTCTGTTCCCTGCCTGCTCTTCTGTCAGTGATAGCTCATGTTTGATTATAAAGCTTAAAATGACACTCGTGACCGTGTTAAATGAATAAACCGCCACCGCACTGCTGCGTTCATTCTGTTTGTCTCCATTTGTCTCCGACTTCACACAGTTCTCTGTTACATGAAGACATGCGTCATGATACATTGTCTATAAAGGCCTATGTTTGTGTATCATTTGGTGGGCCAGAAACAAAATCTTGTTTAGAGCCAGCAAAAGCCTAGAGCCCTGTATTTACCTGTGGTAATGTTTCCTCCTGAGCAGTGCTGATTGAGAAATGGACTAATTTAGTTTAGCTGTTTAGTGCAGTGACAATGATTTTGTGTCATCTGACACTTGATCCGTCGCTGAGCAATGATTGTAAATAGATGACAGAAATCTTTTAATGTCTGCAGTGAGATGTTACAGGTCTTTTATCAGTCAGTGGTGGCAGGTGCTCTTTTCTTCGGAGTTGTGTGTTGGGGCAGCAGTCTTGCTGTAAGAGACAGTAGCAGGCTTGACAAGCTGATCAGAAAATGTGTTTCTGTGATGGGGGTGAATGTGGACTCAGTGGGGGCCATTGTTGAGAGGAGGATGAGGAGCATGATCCAGTCCATCCTCAACAACAGCAGGCGTCCTCTTCACAGACTGTGGCTGCTCAGAGAAGAAGTGGCAGTGATGGGCTCCTCTCTCTCTGCGATGCAGGACCGAGAGGTTCAGGAGATCGTTTATTCCTGCTGCTGTCAGACTGTTTAACAGCTCTTGCTAATGGGACTTTATTACTATCGATAGTAACTTTTTAAATATTTATTCACTTATTTATTGTAAATGTATTTTTATGCTGGTTTTTGAATTATTCTTAGATTTGTGTTGTTTTTTTTTGTTTTTTTTTTTGTTGTTTTTTATGTGTGCTACCGGACAATGTGAATTTCTCCTTATGGGGATGAATAAAGTCAGTCTAAGTCTAAGTCTCTAACATGTGTTGACCCCTACCTATCTTACCAAAAAAAGTTCAGGCTCAGAGATTTTTTTGTTTTAACCCCCACAGTAGTACTGATAATTTCTTAGTGTAAAGTTCATACAGATTATTGATGATGCTAGCATTAAATTTCACTCTAAGTGTCATTAAAAAGTCTTCAAAAAGGGCTTACATTTCACAAGACAAAATCTGGACCTACCCAGTACCTACAGTATATATATTTTTCTTTCGCCTCTAATTTTTGACAGAGTTTACATATTGTCCTACCAGCAGACCACAATATTTACCTCCCCCTTTTTGAAATAGGACCACGTAGCTGGGCTCATTTGGGGTTTACTTCAGACTGCTTTTTACGGTGAATGTAGATCTAACGGTACTGACCCGGGCCATACAGTACACCGCTCCAGTGAAAATAAGGCCTCAGGTCATGATGAGCCATTCTCACCTCTGTGGGAGTCTCATAAACGTCCGGTTTGCCCCAGACCATCACAGGAAACAGAGTCAGCATCACCAGCACAGAGGCAGAGGCCAGAGTGCAGCAGTTTGTGATCCTCCCCATAACTCTGACTAAGACAAAACAAAAAGAAACTGGTTTAATTTGTTAATTTAAATTAATTTAAATCCCATAATTATTCATTTTCTGGTATTACAAAGCCTTGACTAATCTCACTGTAATTTGCAATAAACTCACACCTTCTTTGCTCTAAATGTCCTTTTATTCTTGTGCCTGGCTAATTATGAATAAATTAAGTACATTTCAGATAAATATAAAGGAGCAAAAATTTACTCAAGTAAAAGTAAGGCATGGCGGCACAATTATTAGCACCGCATCACCTCACTTACTTTTAAATGTACTTGTGAGTAAAAAAGTAAAAGTATTTCGGCACAATACTGACTTCTAATGAATCGGTTAAATGTGAGGTATTTTGCTGAAAAATTCTGTTGCTAACTAATGGTAAACAGAGCAGTAGAAGTCTTCTGTCTGTATTATTCTGATGTTTCTGAGGAGTACTTTACTGCATCTTTTATACTTAGGTACTGTGGGTCTACAGTGACGGCAAAAACGAATGATTTTATGCCTTACTCAAAATGCAAACAAATTAAAAAATGTAGTGGAGTAAAAACATTTCTGTATGTTTGACTACGCCTTTCTTTTTAACAGTAAATAAATGTTCCCCTAGGCATGACCTACAACAAAGCAGTAGTTACATTATAATAACGGTCTTTATAAAGCTACTGCAGCAAACTGATACGAGACACTGACCTTTCAATATATCTTTAATATATTTACATTTACTATTATAATTTAATTTATTTTATTTTGATATTTTAACTAATGAAGTGTTGGTTTTAGTATTTAGACCATTATCACTAACTAAGAAAAATACATTACTAAAAAATATCAGTACTGGACTATACCACTGCTAAGGCCAGAACTACAACTGGGTCTGAACCAGGACTGAACTGGGACTAAATTCAATACTATACCAGGAATAAACGTGGTCCATTTTGGTCGATTTCGTACGATTACTCATTGTACTGAGCATAACTTTGGTCGACTAACAATGTCTTTGATTCCTGAGTACCACCAGAAGAAGCTTGCATATCACCAGTGGGACCTGTACCACAGTTTGTTATTTTCTATAGTTTTCTCACAAAATTGCAACGTTTTTTTATTTGATTTAACCAGGAAAGTCCAGCTAAGATTAAGAATCCTGTCCTCTATTGGAAACCGGTGCACCCTGAGGAAACCTAGGCAGACTCGGGGTTTGGTGTCCACACACCTTTATGTTTTTGTATGACAGACGGGGTGGGATTCAATAAGTTTTACTTCTTCCCACTAATCTATAACATCATCAGCATTTTACCATCTCAAAAACAATGCCACAATCAAAGGTATACTGTCTAAACCAGGTTAGACTACTGTAACGGTCTGCTCACTGGACTCACTAAACCAGCTGTAAGACAGCTGCAGGACGTCCAGAACACTGCTGCTCGGGTCCTGACTAAAACCAGGAAGTACGACCATATTAGTCCTGTCCTCAGGTCTCTGTTTGTGTACAAGTCTGTCCATGGCTGAGCACCAAAGTACATCTCTGACCTGTTGGTCCTATATGAACCATCTCAGCAGGGCTTAATGTGTAAATAAAATGATGCTGGAACAAAAATTGCACTTTGACACTGGAGTCCAACACTGTTCCTGGAACGTACACACACCTCAATGCTTAGGTGCGCACACGCCAAAATACCAAGCAACTGCTCATTTATACTGAGTTTTAAATGATACTTTAACATATTTGTTAACATTATTATACATTATATCGTTTCACTTCAGTGTAATTTGTCAGTGTACATTTAATTACTCAGCTGATTGAGAAATCAGCTGCTACGCATAATTACTGCACTTTTGTAGACTCGCTCTGTCATAGACCTACTGTGTGGCCACCAGTCTGAAGCAAGAACACAGACTCATGCAGCTGTGATCTGTATAAACAAAGTCTAGACTAGGAAAGTGAGCACACGGCAGCAGTAAGCTTTCAGCCTAATCATGTCTCTCCTTTTGATTTCGCTTCTTTTTAGTGACTGCCGTGGAGCGCGTAGTCTTCTCTGTGTAATGGCGTTTCATGGCTCCAGGCTCTGTGAGCCTCAGCGCGTTAGCTCCAGCTTACAGATGCATTTGAACAAACAAATAAGAACAAACTGCTGTGGATCTATATCCGGTGTGCACAGGGGATATAATGGGGGAATAAAAAGAGGCACATCGAGGGTGCGTGGCGTAAGGTTTCCCTGCGTAGCTATGGCTATGTAACAGTGACCCTAGCGTTTAACTGGCCCCGGGTCTCATCCTGTGACCCACGATCAGCGTTAGCTCCAGCTTCCATATGCATTTGAGTAAAAGAACAAACTGACGTGGCACTGCCAGGTCCTATGCGCTCTCAGGCACAGTGGGGAAATAACGCGGCACATCCAAAGCGCATCACGTAGGTCCCCTCCGCGTAACCAAAGTCAGGACAAACCTCAACAGATTTTCTGTCTTCTTGCTGTAAGCAAACACATCACTTTTGACTTAAAGAGCAGCAGTCAGCTGTAGCTGCACTTGCGTTTGTAAAAACACAGCCTACTGTGGCTCTGTGCGCTCTGTGGATGCAGCGGGGATTGGGCGGGGTCGGGGGACATCTCAAGGTACTCACAGTGGTACTGCTGTACACCTGCAGGACACCACTGGTGTTAACAGCGGTGAATAGATGTTTCACTTTGACGTGAAAGTCTTTTCCACCGGATTCCCTGTACACTCTGTAGACACAAACAACAGTGCGGGGACAGTCTATGTTGAAGCTCACGCGGAAATGAAGCGTGGCTTTTATGTTTAAAACATTGCATTTCTGTGTAATTACACCTCCGACCTTCAACACAGGTTTAGGAGGTCAAAAGAGTCAAATATAGTCAACACTTTGTTCTGAGTTGTGTCTGAGTTACTGGATCCATGCAAACAGTTGCTGGATCTGACCGTCAAAATAAGGGAGTTTCCGGATCCTGTTTCGGCAAGATCCGGCTCAAATTAAGCCCTGCATCTCAGACTCTGAGAACCTCAGGAACAGGTCTCTGTTGGTCCCAGAGTCAGGACTAAACTCAGTGAAGCAGTGTTTCAGTTTTTTGCAGCAAAAATCTGGAACAGTCTTCCTGACGATGTTAGACAGGTCCTATACTCTGACAATGTTCAAGTCCAGACATTAAAACTGTTCTTTTTAGCTGTGAATATGACAAGTGAAAGTGTTTTATCTGCACTCTTCTGTTTTGATTTAATTTTAAATATATTCTTAATTATAATTTTTAAATTAGATTTTATTATTTTAATTGTAATTCTTGTCTTTGTACTTTTAAACTTGCCTTTTTTCTGTAAAGCACTCTGAATTACTCTGTGTATGAATTGTGCTATACAAATAAACTTGCCTTGCCTACTTTTTGAGCAGATTGTTTCTGTAGGGTTTGTTATGAAAGCTTATTTGTTTTGGTGAAATTAATGAAATGTTCTTTTATGAAAATGTAGAAATGATCTATAGGTTACTAATTTATAATTTTTATATGTATATGTATATATATTTTTTTCTGTCTTATATTCTGTTGTTAAATTGCACAACATGAACTATTCACATGAAATAAATGAAATAATACAAAATACAAATACAACATGGAAACTCCACACAGAAAAGCCCCCACGCAGACCGGGATTCAAACCCAGGATCTAGTTTCTGTGACTAAACAATGTAGCACCATGCCATCAGATTACGACAGCATACTCCTGTCACTCACTCGGTAGTATGATAGTTTGATTAAGCCCTCTAAATGGACTTCTGCTCAGAGTAATGCTGCATTCATGTGATATTTTAAAATGTTTTTGTCATCAGAGAGAGAGCAAAACTACCAACAAATGTGGCTCATTTGTTTACTGAGTAGAGAGTAAAACTGCAGAAAGAGCCCCACAATAATTAACATATTATTTAGGTCTGTTAATCTGATTAAGATAAACTATTGACCCCTATTCCTACATTTAAAACTACACTGACAATGGCAATCTTCTCTATGATTCTGTGCATTATGTTCTTTGTCTTATCCAAGCATCTGTGCACAGTTGGACCAGATTCACACCGCTCTTAGCCGTAGTTGTGTTGCTAAACTCCAGCCACACATTGCGCCAGTCCCAAGCCGGGTAAACGGAAAGAGTTAGGCTTTAGGGGGGGCTCATAAGACATAAAAACCTTGATGATGATAAATCTTGTCAATTCTGACTCACTACAGGTTTGTGTTCTCTGTAGCAGAAACACAATGGTGCTACAAGCTGCTATTTCCTCAACCAAACATCCCACATCTCAACAAAGTTTCTCAATAATGTGGCTCTGTGGCATTTTTGCAACATAGCTTTAGGCTTAGTACTGTCAATCGTAGTTTAATTATAAACAGATGCCCTGGATAAGACATTAGTAATGCATGAATTTGCAGTATAAGGCTGTGATTTTCAACTGGTGGGTCAGGATGAAAATGTGGAGCATTTGGAGGTTAAATGCACTATCTATGAGTCACAATAAAATGATAAAATCGAGTCCCACTATCAGTCCAATTCAGAACAATGGTATAAAATGTTACTAAAACACAGGAGAGGATATTAAAATAGTTACTGACCTGCTTGACCCAGATGTGGTACTAAACTTTTCTAGAAAATTGGAGAGGGCAGACTTGCAAAACTCTATCCATTATTATACTTGTTGGCCTCAGATATCGCCCAATCAGAGCTCCTCCCTCGTCACACGCCTATGTCACACTTCTTCACACAAATCAACACTTAGGACTTTAATGTTTTCATCTTTGAAAAGTTACCCCGTCACTTAATTAGTCCCAGAAGTCCTGGTGGGTCCCAGAAGAAGCTGTGTGCATCATCCGCCGAGAGTGACGCCAATAAGAAACTGCCATGAAGCAAAAATGTATGGTTTTCATTTGTGTCTGAGTATAAAGCCAACAACATGCTATACAGATTGTCTGAATTAAATTATTGTGTACCTCATCAAATCATGAGTGGAAATAGGCTTTTTCCTCTAACTGCTCTAAAGATGCTTTAACCTGCTCATCAAGCAACTTATTCACTTTATAAGCAAAATAACGTGGATGATTTTGAAGAGAAAAAAAACTGAACTAACTTGAAGAATTGTGTAACAACTGCCAAGGGGCAGAAATATTTAGCGAAACACAACAATTTTGTGTGAAACTTAAAAAACATGTTACAAAGTGGGGAAATTTAGTGCTTAAAGGTGATTTCACAAAAAAATAGAACCACTGTCTTCACTCAAAAATTTGATTTGGAACTGACCTATCACAGCTGTTTATCTGCAGTGCTGGCTACCGAGCTAATTTAATAACTTCTCTAACCTGATTAACAGTGTTTAGTGTTTTCCTTCGTCACCTGTTGATTCTACTGAAGTCCTTGTTGTTCAGACCTCTGTGGGTTTTTTCTTCATCTTGTTTCCATTTTAACAACAGTAAAGTCCTGTTGATGTGTGATGTAATGACCACATACAAACAAAATGACTTTCTCCACAGCTGGCTTCTGCTGCTGTCCGTGACGTATTCTGGTGTTTTATGGCAAAAACTGTCAAGAATCCACCATGTTTGTTTGGGTCACTGCTCATACCCGGCCCTTTGTTTCTCTGATTGTTTATTCCATCTGGGATTGTTCAGCTCATAGAAACACAATTTAAGTGAAGGGATACCAGACTAACGTCTTTGTATAAAATAGGAAAAGAGTTTGTCCGTCCGGCCAGGCTAGCTTAAAGTGGAACTCAGTTACTTTTCTCATTTCTTTGCTGTTTTGGGCTAATTTTTCTCTATACAGCTGCCCCTACATTTTGGAGTAAAGGACTATCGTAAATACAAGTTCTATCGACTCCTAGTATATGACCCCTTGCTCAGCTTTACTTTCATTTTCCCCTCAGTGTATCCGTGTAAGTTTTATCTGCCATTTGCTTGCTCTGCCATGACGAAAATCAAGAAATAAAGCCAATGCATGCATGTTGTTTGGCTCTAACCACAATGTTCCACTTTCTTTCATGACTTAAAAGCCACAGTCAGTGGTGTCGACTGTTGCAAATGTTTTTGGCTCAGAGACAGCAGTGGCGAGGCAGGGCACTTCATTCACACCAGAACAACTCATTTAACCATCACATGGATTCCAAAACAATTTACTTACGTTAAAAAAGTTACTGAGGAGAGGGGGGGGAGGATGCGTGCTGGAGGGTAGACGCGATTTCGCTGGTCTCCTCGCTGGATTTGTTTAAAACAATATTTTTCGACTTATGAGTTGCCAGAAATATACTTTCTATTGTCGCTAGAGCTATATCGACCCCCGAAATGTCCCTGGAAAACTTTTTTAACATGCCTAAGAAAAGAGAGCTTCGAAAGAAGAGCAACAAGATCGCTGCTAGCGCGGCGCTAGCTAACCAAGATGGCGAGGCCGAGGCAGAGCTAGCTAACGATGAAGAACAAGAGTCTTGCACCGAGCCAGAACAAGAGAACACCAGCCCCAGTCAAGACGACACAGTGGTTCAGCGAGTGACTTATAATATCGACAAGATGCTGGACGCTAAACTTGCCAATGTTTTGAAGCCAGTCACAGAGATGTCAGAAAAGTTCGACATGATTATGGAACGACTGGGGACTGTGGAACAACGAGTGTCCGACCTGGAGGACACCGCAGTGGCTGATGCGTCGCGGCTTGAATCGCTGGAGACCGCGCTAAAAAAAGCATTGGAAAGGCTGGAGAATTATGAAAACCAGAGTCGACGGCAAAACGTTAGAATAATTGGTCTGAAAGAAGGCACCGAAGGCAAGAACCCAATCGTTTTCTTTGAAAAATGGATTCCGAAAGTCCTGGACTTGCCGGGGGAGAGGCTGAAGATAGAGCGCGCTCATCGAACGGGACCGTCACTGAAACTCGGCGGTAAACAAAGCTCCCGAGCGGTCCTGGTGAGGCTCCACAATTATACGGATAGGCAGAGGATTCTACATGCAGCAAGAAACAAAGGCAGGTTGACGCTGGATGAACAAGAAGTGTCATTTTACCAAGATTTCTCAGCTGACGTTGTGAAACGGAGGCAGGAATCGGCAAACGCGCGCAGGCGACTGCGCGAAGCAGGTATTAAATATGCCTTTGTCTATCCAGCTGTGATTAAAATCTTCCCTCCAAATGGAAGGCCGATCTCTCTTTCGACAATGAAGGAAATTACCGACTACATTAAGGCACTGCCGGCTGTCTAGTGATTGGCTCATTTCACCTGTACTCAGGTGAATGACGTCCGCTGCCTCATTGACGCTGCATAAAACGTACAACGGAAAGGGACGCCCTAATAAACAATGCGCAAGGTAACAGACTTTTTCGTTCAAGTAAAAATAAGTGCTTATGGACACACGTCTGTATCCTGATTAACGTGACTGTTAATATTCTGGCAATGTGCAGATGACATTATCCAGATGGGGAGAAATGGCATACTTATACGTTTTCCTTTCCTCTCCCGGTCCCCTAAGCTAAGCTGTACTTGTATAGCTAGTGCATGTCAAGGTTTTTGTTTTTTGTTTTTACCCATTTAAGTTTAGGTTTGTTTGATAATCCAAGCTTTGCTTCGGTTAGTTTTTGCTTGGATTGTGTTTTGTTAAGGTTTACTGTCCAGGCAGGATTTCCTATGAAAAGCAGATTCAGACTAGTATATAAGATAACACTTAACATACAGCATATTATAACCTCTCACTGCTATGACTATTACGTTTTGTACATGGAACATTAAGGGCTCTAATAACGTTGTGAAAAGAAAAGCTGTCTTAAACTGTCTTAAAAAGGATCATGTTCAGATTGCATTCCTCCAAGAAACACATTTAAACGATGAAGAGCACAAAAAATACCTTAGGGAATGGGTTGGACAGGTCTACTTCTCATCTTATAGTACAAATAAAAGGGGGGTAATTATATTGGTACACAAAATGTTGCCATTTATAGCTAAAGACTGTTATAAGGACACAGATGGAAGGATTGTATTTGTAAAGGGTGAACTATATGGGGAGACTATTTTGTTAGGAAACATTTATGCCCCTAACATTTATGATGAAGAATTTTTTGCCTTCCTTCTTAGTAAAATTGCTGAAATGGACTGTCCAAGTATGATAATAGGAGGTGATTTTAATTGTAATTTATCCCCCACTTTAGACAGGAACCCTCCACACAATGCTCAGTCAAAAACAGCCAGGGCATTACAAAACATTATGGAGGTGTTTAATCTGACGGACAGCTGGAGATATATGAACCCTAATGCCAAAAGTTACACATTTTATTCTCCGCCTCACTTGTCATTGTCACGAATTGACTATATATTTATATCTGGAGATCTAGCTCATTTAGTAGAGAAGTCCGATATTGGATCTATCGCCCTCTCAGACCACGCTCCTGTTACTCTGATAATGCAACCTCTTAGGCCTGCGGAGTGGTCATTCTCCTGGAAGTTAAATGCATCCCTATTTTTTGATGATAATTTTATTAAATTCTTGGAAAATCAGACGGATTTATATTTAGAATTTAATGACAGCAGTGATGCTGATCCAAGATTAGTGTGGGAGGCTTATAAAGCCTATATGCGAGGCATGATTATTTCGTACTCGAGTAAGCGAAAGAAAGAACGCATACGAGAACAACTTGAAATTGAAAAGAAAATTAAAAAATTAGAAGATTCTCAGATGTCAGGATCAGATGATGTTTTGAAAGAGTTGAAGACAGCAAGATTAATGTTAACTAATTTATTAACAAAGAAAGCTGAATCTGACATTTTGTTTGCTAAACAAAAGTTGTTTGAATTTGGGAATAAGCCAAATCAGTTTTTGGCCCGTTTGGCTAGAAACTCCCCCGGAAAAGTCTTTATCTCGGCAATATGCGACGAGAACCATCTACGTCATACAAATAATATTAAGATAAATGATTGTTTTAAATTTTTTTATGAAAAGTTGTATAGCTCAGAAATTAACATCAATAAACTTTTAGGGGGTAATTTTTTAAATAGCCTGGAAATACCACAACTATCCGAGGAGCGGGCAAAACTACTAGAAGGGCCTATTACTTTAATAGAAATTGACAAAGCAATCTCTGCACTTCAATCAGGCAAAAGCCCAGGGGCTGATGGGTTCTGTGTCCAGTTTTATAAAACATTGAAAAACAAAATAAATAAATTGTTACTACGTGTGTTCAATAAGTCCTTTGAGGAGAATGAACTTCCAAAATCCATGTATGAGGCTCATATTACAGTTATTCCCAAAAAAGAGAAAGATCCAGAACAATGCTCTTCTTATCGTCCGATTAGTTTACTTGGAGTGGACACAAAAATACTTTCTAAAATTATAGCTAATCGGCTGGAGCAGGTAGTGACTGATATTGTTAATGCAGATCAGACAGGGTTTATAAAAGATCGCACTTCTTCAAATAACACCAGACGTTTAATTAATATAATTCATTATCTCAACTCTCATCAAATCCCAGGAGCAGTTGTGTCGATGGACGCAGAGAAGGCGTTTGACCGCATTGAGCGAAGGTATATGCTAGAAGTATTGTACAGGTTTGGCTTTCAGTCTGATTTTATTCGCTGGATAGAAATTTTATATAAAATGCCATATGCTTCGGTCTTAACAAACGGCCTTAGATCAACTCCTTTTAAACTGAATAGAGGCACGGCTCAAGGAAGCCCACTATCACCTTTACTGTTTTCTATAGCTATTGAGCCATTAGCAATAGCCATACGGCAAGCCTCATCGATCAAAGGAACCATGATAGGGACAACACAACATAAGATTCTACTATACGCGGATGACATCCTTCTGACTCTAACAGACCCATCAAAATCAATACCTGCGTTAATTGATTGTGTTAAACAATTTAGTCAAATTTCTGGATATAAAGTTAATTTTACCAAATCTGAAATTATGCCTTTAGCTATGCCAAATGAATGTGAGCCAGATTTTGTAAAACCCTTTCGCTGGGCTCCTGGTGGATTCACATACTTGGGGGTTAAGATAACGCCTAAGATTACCCAACTTTATGTTGAAAATATTAACCCCATCATTAAACATGTCAGAGATAAGTTGTTAAGCTGGAAGAAGCTTCCCATATCCTTTCTTGGTAGGATCAATCTCATTAAGATGACAATTCTTCCCAAAATTACATATCCTTTAACTATGCTTTTTATAATTTTGAAGAGGAACAATATTCGAGATATCAATAAAGCTCTCTCTGACTTTATCTGGGCAGGCAGGAAGCCCAAAATGAAGTTAGAAACCTTGCAACTCCCAAAAGAACAAGGAGGCTGGGGCCTCCCCAATATTGCAAATTATGTAATATCAATGCAAGCCAGGATTATCTCAGTATGGGCAGGTGAACAACTAAAACCACCATGGTATGAGATGGAAGTCACATTCTGTAAACCGTTTTCCCCTGTGAACATTTTGGAGAAACGCAGACAAGAATTACCAATTATGGCTAAGGACAATTTCCTAATTACCAATGCGATTAGAACCTGGAGTGGTTTAAAGAAGATTTTTAGGGCTAAGCATACATTGTGCTGCCTAACAACACTTGTTGATAACCCAGACTTGACTGATGAGGGCACCGGATCCAATTTTAAGAAGTGGCATGAGGCAGGAATTAAACATGTTTATGATCTTTGGGATAATGGTAAATTTAAAACATTTGAGTCTTTAAAAACTGAGTACGACTTATCAACAAGAGATTTTTACAAATATCTTCAGATCAGACATTATGTACACAAGAAAATGAACACTCTTAGTCTAGCAGAGGACTCTCATCTGCTAGAGAAGACTCTCTTAGATAGTCAGATACACAGTCACTTTGTTTCCAAATTTTACTCAAAGATACAGAATCTAAATACCGACAGGTTATCATTCCTAAGAACATCTTGGGCAAATCTATTGAAAAAAACAATAGATATTGAGTCATGGGATAAAATCTTACTTCTGCCTTCTAGGATATCAATATGTAATAGGTTCAGAGAGATGCAATATAATATCTTACATAACGTCTATATATCTCCATACATGTACAGTAAATATACAACGGGGGCCTCTCCAAACTGCTTAAAATGTAAAATAATTCTGGGAACTAGGCTTCATTGTCTCTGGGAATGTGGGAAGATTCAACAGTTTTGGCAGGCAGTATGTTCAGAAGTCAGTATGTTAATAGGACAACAACTGAAACCCTGTCCATTGTTATGTTTGTTGGGACTCGTACCTGCTTCAGTAACAGCTCATAAGGACATTGTACATTTTCTTCTCATGTTGGGCAGAAAGGCTATAATGACAAAATGGGTGGGAGACGAGCCGCCATCAATTCAGCTGTGGAAATCCTTAATATCAGACACTATCACATTGGAAAGGCTGAGGTTTTGTGTTAACGGTCAGTATCACCTCTTTAAAGCAAAATTTGGTAAAGTAATGGAACATCTTGGAATCCAATGTAAAGTGACCTGAAATAAGAAACTGAATGTGGACTTTTATGACTCAGGCTGTATGTTGTGATGGATCTGCGTTTTATACTATCTGTATTTGTATGACTTTTTTTTGCTGCACTGGACTGTTTTAAATTTTGAAAATGTTCAATAAAAAGAAAGTTTAAAAAAAAAAAAAAAAAAAAAAGTTACTGAGTTATGCTTCATGGCTCAATGACTTGACTTGGACTCGAAACATTATTTTGAGGTCTCAGATTTTTCTCTTCCCACAGACCAGGGCTTACGACTCGACTCAGACCTGTGGACTGATAAGTCGGACTTGGCGAGTCGCACATGTGTCTTTTATTTTCCTTTTAACACTGCAGCCCTGAGCTATAGTCTGAGCAAAAGGGAAAAAATATAATAATATTCTGTTATGAAAAAGATTTATCTGAAACTAAAATCCTCTCAACATGTCAGTGTGGCTCTCTCATAAGGATTATAGTTTTGGCGACTTGACAGACTAGAGCTCGTTAAGAAAGTGAGTCGGGTTGGCTGAGCAGGCTACAGACTTGGACTCACCTTAGGTTCATTTGGACTCAACATGAACCCGAAGGACTCATTTTTTGGTGACTAATGGCTCGACTCAGTCTCAATTCGAATCGGACCAGCCTTTAGTGACTTGGACTTAGACTCGGACCCAAACACTGAGGACTCACTACAACACTGACTGCTGTGAAGTAGGGAACTAAACAGCCGAGTGGGGCAGGCGTAGCAGCAGCTCTGTTTATATACAGGCCTTCTTTCAAGTAATCTACATTATGATAATGACAGCAAACCCTGCCTTCAAAGAAAACAATGCAACCAATATGATACCAAGCCACAATGTATATACAAGCCAGAGAGGATTAGTACCTACAAACATTCTGGATTTAGTAGGTACGCCCTGGCTGCCTCCTTCATCCACCCATATCTCCACAAACGAGCAAGTGGGCGCCCTAAAACTGCTTTAAAGCCTCAGCAAAGCCTTGCTCTTATCATGTTCATCTGTGCGGTGACATCCACCAATGTCCCGGCCCGATCAACAACAGCCCAATGAAGGAGAGACTCCATGATGTAAACACCACCAACATCAGAAGCACCACCAATAACTTACAGGTACTCTCAATAAATACACCTTGATGACAGAAGGCCCAGTGGCTCACCGCAGCAGTACCGTCAGCAGGTTTCAGCCGCTTTGATTGAACCCTCGGGAATTAATATTTTCACTTCTAATCAATTCCCTAAAGAAGTCACGGTATATTAATTCATTATTCTGCATCCATCCATTCTCTACGTCCATGCATATAGTACAAAATGCTGTTAATGCGTTTATAAAAAGTAACAGGCCAAGGACAAAATGATTAATTCTGGTGTGGATCCAGAAAACTGTTTAAGGAGTGTTTTAAGGGATTCTGAACCACCTCACCAACATAAAATAAAGCTGTGGTTTCCATCTGACAAAGATTTACGCTGTCAGAATCATTTTCCCACAAGAGCCTTAAATGAAAATGTGTTGAGACTAAATAAAAGTGTTTAAAATGTCAAATTTTAGTGATAATTTCCTTAATTTAGTCACAATTTAGCCTTGTTTTTTTTCCTGGTTTAGTCTGTTAAGTTTTGAGTTTGTCGCTGATTTAACTTGTGACTACAAGGACTTACATTTTTGTTTTTAGTGAATGTAACTTACTGTGTCAGAAAATCAGGCTCTATTTAAAAAAAATAATAAAACAATCACAAAAAGATCCTAGTTCCCAAGGCGTAGGCAATACTCTAAGGCCTCCGAGTGACGTAATGATGTAAAGTGCTGGCTTGATGATGTTTGAGGTAAAGTAGACTTTATTGTCCCTGTAGGGAAATTTGTCTTCTGCATTTGACCCATCCTTCTGTACCGCTGGGGCGACCTGTCAGGAGTAGTGGGCACTGGGGACCCTTCTCTAGATGTTGAGGCAGGATCCTTGTCAGGAGTTACCTATTGTGCATGTTTAAATTGATGGAAGATCACAGGAAACAGCGAGAAATCTTGGACGCTAGGGACATTTTCAGCCCATAAATGTGTGCTACTCTTCCTCGAGCTTTAAATAAATTTTTGATGACAATCCACCTTGCTAGGAATTTGCTTATGTCTCAGGCACTAGCATTAAACACATTTTCATCATTTGCCAAACCCATCCTTCTGCTAGAAGGAAACCGGATACACTGGTATTATTATTAACCTCAACTTTGCCTAGTGATTGTTCTATAAGATGTCTTATAGATAATCACAATGTAAATATTTGATTTGTTGACTGTGGGTGAGTCTGTCCGTGTCTGTTAGACAAACGTTTTGCCCTTGTGTCCACTCATATTGTATTTGAATAGTCACCAATGATATTGTGTGTATCAATTAATTTATCAGAATTACCTTCTTTTGGTTTAAAAAAACATTTCTGCAAAGGACTATTTTTAGTTTTCCAAGTATGATTTTTTGGTTGCTAATAATCAAGCCAATGAGAGCAGATCCCTACACTGTAGTTGTTTCTCAATGATGATGGTTAACAGTTGGTTTATTTACTTCATTTAAATAGAAAAAAAACATGAAGGTCCTCTATTCTGCAAAATTTTATTTTTTGAGCTTTTAACCATGTTATGACGTTGTTTGCACTTCAGAAACATACCTGAAGTAGTAGTTTATTTAAGGATGTACTCACGCTAGGCCAATGGAACCGTGCCCAATTCTGGAACTGTCCTAAAGCACGTCATGGTTGCCTCATGTAAGAGCTCTGAACCACACCCAGGAGTATGCGTCAGGAGTTTGGCACGGTTGGAGGAGGTAGACCGTGGCAAAGCGCGGTTGCTCATGCATGCACGACTGTAAGCCCTGTCATGTACGCAACTGTTCTTCTCTCAGTAAAAAGTGAATGAACTCCATAATCAGCACTTGTAGCAACACCACTGACTTGCGCTCACCTTTCTGAAGAAGAGATCAGACAGCAGCAGCAGCAGTTTTGAAGCCTCTCTCATCCATCTGCGGATGCCTTCTGTTGAATATCTCTGCATACAGCTATGTGCATTAACATTAAACTTTTGATGTACTATTGCTAAGGTTAATAACGGCTCAACATTAATAATAATCATAATACATTAGTCTTATGTGGTACTTTTCCACTGTAAGGTCAGCTTACAATTGGGTGCATTGTACGTTCATAAATTTACACACATAACAAATAGAGCTGTTAGACTCAAGGCCACAGGTGTGAATCCCCGTGGATTCCCCGCTGGTCTCACGTTCTACTACACTGGTTTTTTAAGTGTTAGTGGCTCTGCTCGACTTGTAAACAAACAGCGCACCACGATGACGTAGCAGCCTGTCATTCTCAGAACTGATGACATACGGATCAGGTGTGAGTGCGGGCCGGCAGGGGATTCAGACCTCTCCCCAATCGAGCCTGGAGACAGCACAGTTCGAATGGCCCTGGTACAAGTGAGCCCTGTCCTGCCCTGAGTGTTTGTTGAGCCGCTGTCCTTCTCTAGAGTTTAAAACTGTCTCACAGCTCTACGTAGACACACGAAACCAGGAAGTGCTCCTGCGAGTTTTAAAGCCCAGACACTGTAACCGGACTTGTTCTGATCATTTCAGCACTTAAATTGCTGTCATTCATCTGTTAGCATCATGTTGCTGATAGCCATACTAATTAGCCATTTTATGCCCTGTCCATTCTCCACTGTAGCCAGCAGGGGGCGACAGACACCTAATCTAAGTGGACTCTGCAAAGTCAAGGTAACAGCTAAGAGACGTTCCATACATATACATTATTTTTAGTTATAAAACGTGAAATACAAATTCAAATGTGTTTAAAACTATATCAAAAAGCCAGAAAAAGGGATAATATAGAACCTTTAAGTTATTCTTAGCTTGGGCCTGCTGGCTGTGGACAAGATGTTCTTAAAGAGCACTTTCTTTCAGGTTACAAGAAAGAGAAGAAAGGCCGTAGCGCTCTTACAATGCTGCCTTTTCAGAAAGTGAGCCAAGATATGGCTCAGATAAAGAGATATTAGTAAATTGAAGCAAGAGGAGGAGTTTTACAACCAAAGGGCTCTTTTGCAACTTTAAACTTCTTTTTTATTTCCTTGATATATACAGTATTTGTAATATAGTTTATATAAAACAAAAATATGGTTTAAAAGAAAGGGTGTTAATCATAACATATGAATAAGATGCCTTAAATTTCATTTAAAAAATGTTTTATGTGTATTGAAAGCCAATGGCAGATGGTAATAAATTTCTTTTTTTTTTTTACTTTAAAATCAGATTTACAACATACTCAATAGAATAGTATAAAATTGTTGTTTTATCATTTCATATGATGATGAACTATTGTCCCATTCATTTTGTTTATTTAAAGGGACTATATTATGCTAACAAATCTTGGTCACCTCTTGAACAACAGCATGTTATACAACCTTAAAAACATTATTTGACAAAAAGAAAACATTTCCAATAATTACTTTACTACTGTCATAAAGAAACAGGAGACGAGACCAGGCAGAGGGCAGCCCTGTTATGCTCTTTTGAACAGAAACGGAGAAAAAAAACTTTTTACTTCATTAAACTTTTTGTATGATGCCATTTTACTACAAAATGAAAAATAGCTGTGATTCCACACTGATGTTTGGATAAATGAATGAGAGCAGATTGGATGTAGAGGGTTTGTTGATTGGTCAGTGCTTCCTGGAGTCGGCGGCGGTTTGTGGAACCAAGTGTTTTAAGACCTCATAAACTCAGCGCCAGAGAATAGAGGATCACTTAAACATGCGTAAATGAAACAAAACACAACTCCAGATATGTTTTTGATGAGAGAACAACATTGTAACATTGCATATTTGAACATTATTTCCATGAGATCAGGACTTACACTGGTCTACAGCAAAATGCTTCCGGAACAAAAGTAGTGACATTTTTCTTGGAATAGGTCACTAATAAAGAAAAAGTAAGTGAGAAGTGCAGATTGGCTATAGTTTCCAAGAAAGAGTATTGAGTCAAAATAGGAAATTTATGCAAAATAAGGCAAAAACGGTAGTTTATCAGAAGGTACAGTGTCTACAAGCAACCATCTATCTGAAAGCTGCACATTCAATACATTCATTTTAATATGTCTAGAGTTTGGACATCAAATGTTTTGTTTTTATTTGAAGAAATCTCTCTCTTGGAAGTGGACAAAATGCATGCATGTAGAGAAATTAAATATTTTCAAAATATAAATATTATTTTTAAGCAAAAATGCCTAAATCTATTGTATAAACAGATGCGATTTTGATGTGAAACAATATCATTAAATATCTTGAATACATTAGCTAACCAGCACAGTTAGTTGATTTTCAGTTCATCTTATCAAAATAAATGAGATTTAGCCACTTTTATCTTGGAAACAGATCGAGTCCAAAAATTTGTAGACCAGTGTAATTTGTCCTATAAAAGAATACAAAGTTCTCTGTGAACAAATAACACGGTGCAAATTTCAAACCTTGCTCAAACCTGGGACTAATGCTTCAGTAAGGTCCGTGATTAAATATTTTGTTTTGATGGGGTGAGAGGTGGAGTTTTTCTATAACAAGGCTTGTAGGGTATTTACACATATCATCCACGTGCTGCTGAAGTTCACGTCTTTACCTGGATTCATCTTCCTCTGTTACAACATAGATCTACTCACTACATGAGGGCAGAGTATTTGAGGAAACCACAAAAACCTAAAAAATAAAAACGGTGCGGGGAAAGTGAGGAGACAGAATAACAGACAAACAAACCACTTCATACCCGATGGACTTTTGCCCACGTGAATCAATATTCAGGCCCCGAGCTCCCCGTCCCTGTACCATAATGAGGCCAACTCCAAAGAGGGACGTTCTCATTGGACCAAACACAAAGACGGGCACTCTGCATGTTTTAGGAGAAAGAAAGAAAGAAAGAAAGAAAGAAGGGGGGAAATAAATAGAGTCTGAGTCGCTGAGGACATCTTTCTCATGTCCTGAACCACCACTGAGAATCCACATCTCTTCAGTACTACGGTAAGGACAAATGCATTGGTTTAATTTGATGCAAAGAGGTGATAAATTATTAAGTTGCACGTGGAAGGAGATTTCTATTTTAGTTCTGGTGCATTAATGTTTCAAAGATAAGCCATGTTAGAAGATATTTTGTTGCATAGATGTAAAATCTTGTAAGTAAATCTTTGGTAGCATTCTTCAAGTCAGCTACAAGTCGTCAAGCTAAAAACATTGCACTTAATGCTATGTTTTTAAATAACAGTTTTTTGTAAAAATAGACATATAACATAATCAAAAAGAGACATAATCAAAGAATCTGTGTCTGCATTTTTATTGCAACATTAGTAGTATTGTTCTTAATCTTTAGCATTCTTTTTTACTGTTTTTAGACAAAAAAAAACAAAAAAAAAAAAACCCAAAACAACTCGTTTACTTGTTGCTATGATTAATTTAAGGCTTTTTGAAATAGTGTTGGACACCTTTGCATTAGCATTTCACGTTTTATAACTTAAAATAAAGTATATGTGGAAAACTTCTTTTGGGGAGCTGTTACTTGACTTTGCAGAGAACGCTTGGATTAGGTGTCCGTCGTCCCCTGCTGACGTTAGGAAATTGACAGCATAAAATGGCTATTTAGTGCAGCTGTTAGCAACATGATGCTAACAGATAGATAAATGAGCTGACTGCTTTGTAGTGCTGTAGTGACAGCAATTTAAGCACTGAAATTATCAGAGTGAGTCTGGTGATGGTGTATGGGTTTTAGAAACGCACAGGAGCACTTCCTGGTTTCATGAGTCTACGTAGAGCTGAGAGAGCGTTTTCAGCTCTGGAGAAGGGGAATGCCTCAGCATACAGGATTATTCAGACATGCGTGAATGAAACAAAATACTACTCGAGGTGTTTTTTGAGGAGGAAAGAACATAATAACATGGTTAAAAGCCCCAAAAAGTTGATTTAGTAGAATAGGGGACTTTTAAGTTGTTAAAATTCATGGATAAATCCTGAGAATGTATTGGCAAACTTTTGTGGTCTGCCATTGTCCTGTAACTACTTGTCCACCAAAACATATCAGTTCAGTTACTTTTAGTATCTACCAGATATATACTATAATAATGGAGTGCTAACTGCTCCTATAAAAAATGCAAAATATGTTTTCTACCCAGGCACTGACGTTGCACAAACATAGTCCAAGTGTTAATTTTTGATGAATGCAGGTTTTCCGCCAAAAAAAGAAAAGAAAAAAAAAGTCCATATTGGAGATGTTAATAAACATCCGCGGCGCGAAGCCCCCTCGGCATCACTGGGGTTATCCCCCTCTATGGATTTCCCTTCCTGAAAACAGCCTTTCTGAGCATGTCTGGGTGATATTTTGATGTATAAAACACCATGCTGTTGAGATACCTTAATCCGGTTATTCTCCGTAGTTTTTCATAATCGGAGGTCCCATGCATTTGTGACAAAATGATTTATTTACAACTCTCCAGCAAACACACGTAACAATCTGAATCACGACGGATGCCCAGCTGTTTTTACCATCGCCCAACATCGGAAGGCGAGGGCTTGTTGTGGGTGCCATTGTGATCACGTCACTGCGCAGGGAACTCCATCTAATATAGTGACCGAGTGCGCATAACGTCACGGAAGTTTACCTCTTGCGCAGGGTTGAAGTATATATTTCTGTGACCTTTGGGCTTCAACCATATTTAAATTGCCAAATAAGCTCTAAATGAACAAGAGATTGTGGTCAGAGCAAAACATGGCTTTTTACCATACTTTTTACCTGCAGTTCCCTGTATACATGGTTATTATTATCATAACTATATCATGGTTAAATATAGTTATTATTATCATAACTATATCATGGTTAAATATCATGGTTATTATTATCATAACTATATCATGGTTAAATATCATGGTTATTATTATCATAACTATATCATGGTTAAATATCATGGTTATTATTATCATAACTATATCATGGTTAAATATCATGGTTATTATTATCATAACTTCCAGCATAACCTCGCTCCTCTCCCGTGAACTCCTGGTCTCCCAAGCTGGCTCTGGTCGGAGATGTGCCGCACACGCAACGCACTCTGTTTGAATTGGGGTCCGTCAGAAAACTGCACCAGAGACGTACTGCACATGCAACGCATTCAGTGTGAATCTGGCTTAACAGTAAGCACATGCTGTGAACCAAGGCTTTGTAAAGCTGTATACGCAGGGATACACAGTCTTTGCAGGATAAGATTTTTTTTTTATTTTTTTTTTATTACAAGGACAGTGCATATTAACCAACAGTAGAACTGTAAAATATGCCAGAATTAGCCAAGAGGCTAGTTTTCATCTGTAGTCCTTGGCCAGATGTACAGCAGGCATCCTAGAAAACAATAAAACATTTAAACATATAACGGTAAAATTACAAACATCAAAGCTGGACTAAATAGCAGAATCAGAAATAAAATCAATTTAGTAAAAGTCATTACTTACAATTGAGAGAAAAAAAACTGTTAATACAAAAGCAGTAAAGTGGCACAGGTCTGCGGCAGCATTTAACAAAGAGAACATAAAAGCATAAAGCAGCAGCAATAACATGGTTAAAACATGCAGGCTGTTAGAAGCAGACGCCCTGTTAATATAATCAGAAAAGAAAAAAAACAACAACATGCATTAAATACAATATATTAATAGCTTAGTAAAACAGTGAAAAATCAGAAGCACATGTTGAAAGACAGCAGCAGACAGAGTAAGACACATGCAAAGCTCAACACAAGACAGCAGCAGCAGGGGATCAGTGCTGACAGGTCTGATTACTTAGGAGCCAGTTTTTTAAATGGAAGCAAAATAAATGATACGAACTGATTTCTCTAATTGTTGTTGGGATGTTGTTCCATTCCCTACAAGCCCTGACAGAGAAAGCTGACTGACTAAAAGCAGTTTTTCTAAAAGGAATGTTACAGCAACACAAAATATCACAACACACAGCGTGCGCTGCAGCAAAGCCAGGTGGCTTGAGTTACAAAAGGGGTAGGGCATGACCACACAAATGAAAGTAGATAAGATTTGTATCTAATGGCACTGCCTCATGTCAAACCTGACTGGCTGGTATCCTTACCAGTAACTGCACAGTATGAGGTACTAGCTGGGGTAAAATAACATTTGATTAGCTGGGGGAAAATGGCCGTTTACCAGTCGAAAAAAGTGGGTTGCGAGAACCCTGAATTAATCTGCATTTTGTTCCATGACGACCGTAGCGTAATTCTGGTTAACACTGTGGAGTTTTTAAAGCACAATTGTAAGTTATTTTGTTGTAGAAAAATCACTGATTGTGCCATGTTTTCTCTTTTTTTTATTATAATATTTGTCCAAATTGTGGTACCAATATATTCTGACTCTTGGATAACCTGTTAAGGTTAAGCCATTATAAGGAGGTATTTTAAAACTTTTGGAAATATACATCTAGACTATAATCAAACTAGAATTTAGGCATAGATTTGAAGATGTTTTGTCCACAATGCCAACTCAGTCAGCAACAATTCTTTGAATGAATCATGATAGTTACTATTGACATTGGACAAAAAGAAAAACAAACTCACCAAACACAGTCCCTACTTATCTCTCTCTCTGCATCCCAGTTTATTATTTTATTAAATCTCTAACACCACTGCAGGTCTGCTATGGATGAACTGGTCAATTTGCCCATAAGTAAAGGAGTGTGCCTTTAAACGTCTCCCTTGCAATGCTATAATGTTGTTTACACCTCAAAAACAGACCTGGAGTAGTATTTTTCTTTTATTTATGCATGTTTGAGTAATCCTGTATGCCAAGGCCATCCCCTTCTCAAGAGCTGAAAATGCTCAGTCTCACGGCTCTACATAGACACATGAAACCAGGAAGTGCTCCTGTGCGTTTCTGAAGCCCATACACTGTCACCAGACTCATTCTGATTATTTCAGCGCTTCACCCGCTGTCACTACGAAGTAGTCAGCTCATTTATCTGTCTGTTAGTGTCATATTGCTAATAGCCATTTAATGCTCTAATTGTCTATTTCCGACTGTTGCCAGCAGGGGGCGACAGACACCTGATCCAAGCGTTCTCTGCAAAGACAGCTCCCAAAAGATGTTTTCATACATATACATTATTTTACATTATAAAGCGTGACCTAATGGAAAGGTGTCCAAAAAGCCTAAAAAAAGCACAATATGGCCCCTTTAAGTATTTGCCCCGCCACAAACTGGCCCATTGACAAACTACTTCAGGCCTCAGTGTGTACCCCACCTCAGGCCCAGAGGAGCTGGGATAGACTCCAACCCCTCGAACTTTTTCTTAAAATATTACCCTTTATATCCACCGTGCACAGAATTAAAGCCATTGTAGGTAGTGAGCGGAAAACTGACTAGAGGGCGCTGTTTTGCGAGTGTAGCAGCCACCATTATATCCCAGCCCTGGCAGACACAGCACGGCTCGGCAGTGTGTTTTAGCATGGCCAGTCTGTGAGAAGGTGTGGATGTCACAACCTTCTCGTATTTCTCATAAATAGAACATAAAAGAAATGTATTGAAATATATATGATCGACACTCGCAGTAGTCCAACAGCAACAACACGGGCACCATACAATAGCAACAATGATTATAAGTAAGGGTGCTCCGATCAGGGTTTTTGAGGCCGATCACCGATCAGCCTCTGCTGTGATCGGGATACCGATCATGGCCGATACCGATCACGTGGTCTTCAATGTAGTAATGTATTGTATGCAGGCTATTATTAGTTCCATTTGAAAAATACTGTAGCCTTTGTAAATATAAAAGAACAACAAAATTCTACTTATTTTTGTTTTAGAAGAGGTTTTGTTGCATTATTGGTCTTTAATGTGTGCCCAGTGTCTGTGGCTTTGTTTGAATGCTCCGCTGATGTAAAAATCAGCTGTTCTTAATTGGTTCCTTTAATGCGAGTCCGCGGGTGCAGCGCCTGTGTCTGCGTAACGCGCAGCCAAACCAGGTTGAAACACAGTGGATTAAAGAGCAGACAGCTCCTGCTGCCAGTTTTGACAACGTCTGAATGAAGAAAACGTGCAAAGAGAGCAGAGAAGACAACGATGAAAGGTGCTCCTCTCAGACACACGGACACATGGGCTGCCTTTTTACTTTCTCTTTCCATTAGCAGCCATTTGGTGCAGTTTAAGCCACAAAACGCACAGTTTTCTCCGCGCAACAAGACACAGGCAGACTCTGAACTTTCTTAATCCTTTTAACGTAAATGTTTGCGGGTTAGCTGTAGCTCTATTTATGTTGGTGTTTGCAAATACACGCACTGCTGCGCCTCGGTTCTGTCCCGTGCGCTCCTAAAGCAGGCGGGGACACAGCGGGGACACAAAGCAGCGCCTCCAGGGCAGGTTTGTGTTAGTTATAACCAGGGCTTAACTTAAAAACACTGCTAAAATAACGCTACTGCTGTTTAATCAAACCGGAGTTGCAGGACAGTAAATGTGAGAGCCTCGCGTGTTTATTGTAATTTGATCGGCCCTTCTGATCGGCCCATTTTACCGATCACCGATCACTCTATTTTTAGCCATGATCGGCCGATCATGATCGGCGGCCGATCGATCGGAGCAACCTTAATTATAAGTATTGTAAGTAGAGTAAGATTGCCAGCTATTGTTAGCCGCTAAGCTAGCGCTAGCCGCTTAGCTAGCTGAGTGTTGCTTATACAAATGCAATAAACAACTGCAGGACTCTTTCCAGCCAAAAAATTGAGGTACTGCACATATGCACATGTTACCATTAGGTGGGCACTGTTTTACAAATATAAAGAAAAGAATCTCACCGGTTTAAAAGAAACATAGCGACCATAGCATCTGTTTTGAGCCCCTTTCGTTCCCGGAGGTCTCTCCACCGATCTATCCAATATTCACTCTAGTTCTAGCTTTTTCTCAGTCTAACCTCTTTTTGTTTTCTTCTTTCTCTAAAAGAGTTTTTGTTTTTCTAACGAAGGCAACAGTGGGTGCAGGAAGGATCGGCTGCAAGGTCTCTGCCATGATTGCGACTGCTTTCCATGGATGTATAATAAGACCTATAATACAATACAGTTCTATAATACATCCATGCTGCTTTCCCAGGGAGACGACTCCTTCTGTTCAGTCAGACTTTGAGTGGCAGCCACTCCCACCAATAATCATACAGAGCCGTTTCGGTCCGAATAAAATTTTATAAAAATGTAATTATTTTTAAAATAAAAAATACAGATAGTAGTTTAATTTGTTTTTATCTGAACCCACTCACTGTTCTGAGGGCTATTTATTGGTAAAAAAAGTTTTTAATTTTACGACAAAATATGTTTAAAAACCCTATTACCTACAATGGCTTTAAATGTGGCCCCAACGTTTTAGAAGTACACACAAAAAATGTAAATAATTTCAGGAATATCTCAAGACAATTTTATACAATAATTCCTATTGTTATATTTACTATCATGCTGCTCTGAGAGATAACTTCAAGGACAAAACATGTGACACATGCCCTAAATTGTGTGCAGACAACATTAATCCAGTCTCTTCTCTCTGTGGTTTCTGGCAGAGCAAAAGCTGTACCCTGGTGATGGTGGCCAAATATTTATTGAGCATGTTGCCAAACCCTTAATAACAAGAATAAATACTATGTTGCAGTAGCATGCGGTGACTTTTTAAAGCAAACAAGCAGACACCTTGACTTCATTAAGTTTTGTATGACAATATTTTGATTGAATTTAAATTGAATTAAAAATCACTTGGGTAACTGCTAATCACATCGTTATTTGTGTAGTAGGCTGTTTCAAATTATCGCACACTCTTCCTATATAATTACTATTAGTAACAGCTCTGTTTGTATACAAAACAATGTCATTACAACAATTTTTTTCCACAAAGCTGGCCTTCTCTGTCGTCTTATCAAAGAATGTACCCTCAGTTTTTGTTTTAACTTTAATTCATAAGCACTCAAACGAGAATGGATAGATGATGAGTGAGGTTACAGCCTTACAGATGAGGGAGGCCTGTTCATCAGGACTCACACTGAGATCGACACTAGACTAATGCACTGTTAATGCTGTTTCACCATAATAAAACCTCAAAAGAAGCCTTACACATCACAACACAAACCTCCATTTAAAAACATTGCCTCGCTGACACTCGCCTCTCTACTCAAGCTGCAAATCCAGTCCATGTTACTTTTTTGAAGAATCGTCCTGTATTTCCTACAGCTAAGTTTGTCCAGAATAACCAGTGCCCAGCTCAGTTCACAGTTCTGTAATATTCACCTTCACTGTCGCTGGCTCCTCTCTGCTTTGTTGTCTAACGCAGCGCATGCGCACTGTAATGTATGGGGCAGTAAGCTGCACAGAGCGCTGCTTATTGCCTGCTGCTATCAGCCAGAGATCTGTCACTGAGCGTGAGATTGACCACAGCACGCATGCGCGACTCTCCAAAACAAGCTGCTGGCTCTTTGCTTGACAAGCCCCAGGCAGAAACAGTGCACCATGACTCTGCCTGCACAGAGGTGAAAATGACAGAAATGACTGACAGAGAGGCAACCTAGCTTGCCTTGACAGTACCTGGAGTGGCCAGCAGGGCATACATATCGACTGGAAGCAGGTAACAGACTGATTCACTTCGGAAGTGAACAACAAAATGAAATGTTTGGAGAGATAGCGATTTAATTTTGTTATAGTTTAAATCCGTGTTTTTTTTAGATTTGATTGGTCAAGCACTGCTTGCCTTGCTTGCTCTCACAGTACGCCCATGTTATGTTGTTTTTTATTGCAGCTTTTGTGAACAGCAAAGATGATCTCCAAGCTCAGGTGGCTGATTGTGATCCAGCTTCTGTTGACCGACCAGGCCTTGAGTCGAGCCGCTCCTCCTCAGCAACAACTTCCACAAAACCACATCCAGGAAGAAGTCAGAAAGCAAAGCGAGCTAAATCATTTTGTTTTGGGACCACAACCACCTGTCCTATCTGCGGATAACACCGTATCAGTGGAAGAGGAAAGAGCCCAGTCTGCCACACGCCTGATAGCGCTCCTCAAGGTGAGACTCCAAGGACAAAATCAAGACTATCTAAACCTTCGAGGGAAAGTTAGCTGTGAGGAGCTAATGGCGGCTAGCACTGTGGACGATTCCCTGTTGTACGCTTTGCCCCAGGAACTCCTTGGCTTGAGTTTAGTCCCTGTACTCGTAGTGGCAGACTGTCCCAAAGAGGCGCAGATTTTGGTGGAGAAGCTGTACGACTTACTTGGGACATCCGACACGGATCAGCTTCTCATGGACCTCGAAAGCTTGATGGAAAGGAAGATGGCAAAGATGGTGGCGAAGAGAAACCAAGTTGAAGAAAATATAGAAGGGGTGATGTTTAATATTAAGCAGCTGGCGCAAGAAGAAGGTGATGGTGCAATGGGGCGAGGAGAGAGGTGTGAAGATTGGGCAAGAGTGAATAGCACAACGTTGGTAGGATCGACAGTGGAAGCCCCAAACGGTGGTCTAGAGGAAGCCGTGCAACAGTGCGAAGAAATGGGGGCGCTATGTGCGGGTGTGACCCACGGCAGCAAACCAGGGAGGTACCAAGCCGTGTTGAAGAAAGGTAGCCGAATTTTACCATCCAATTCTGAATCCTGGATACTCCAATGTAGGGATTTGGGAGGTAGCAGGGTCAGGAGAAGCCCTCGGAAGAACTGTGTGAATAGGAACGAGCAGCAAGTGCACCAGGTCATGGAGTGGATCCCGGCCGTGAGCACGCTGTATAATTTAGGCACGGCCGTGTATTACGCCTCGGTGAACTGTTCGGAGACGGCGAAAGAGAGAGCCATCCTGACCGCGGTGGACTTGGGCACGGATGCTCTGATGGTGGTGACGGGGGGCACAGCCGGGGTGGCGGGCTACGCTCTCGGGGCGGGGGTCAAAACTGGGGTCAAGGCCGGGGTCAGGTACATGATGAATAATATGAAGGAGGAAGATGACGTCCTGGTGAATCAGTTCAGATGGGAGGACGACTCGGTGATCTTTCAGTAGAGAAGGCGACTCTTCAGGGCATGAGTCATACTTGGCTATTAATCAACAAAATAATTAGAATGGATGCAGGTGTATTAGGGCCACAGTAAAAGAAAATATACGAGACCAGTGATTCTCAGACTTTTCCATCTTTATTGGAATAAAATGAGCCGAAATAAATAAGGACAAAATGGGGACGAAACCAGGACTTAATATGGGACGAAACCATGATCAAAACAAGACTACCCCAGGACTACAACAGGACTACACCTGTACTAAACTATGGACAAAACAGGACAATCCCAAGACTAAAACAAGACTAAACCAAGACTTAATAAGGGACATAACCATGATCAAAACAGGACTAAACCAAGATTAAACCAGGACTAAAACAGGAGTCAGGAGTAAACCAAGACCAAAGCAGGGTTAGGCTAGGATTAAAACTAAACCAGGTTGAAACTAGGTCTAAAACTGGACTACATCTGTACTAAACCCTGACCAAAACAAGACTATACCCCAGGACAAAAACAGGACTAAAGCAGGAGTCAGGACTAAACCAACACCAAAGCAGGGCTAAACTAGGACTAAACCAGGTCTAAAACTGGACTACAAACTGCACTAAACCAGGACTAAACAAGGTCTAAACCTAGGTCTAAAAACCAGGACCAAACTGTGCCTAAACCTCGTCTAAGCATTGGCCTACAACAAAAAATAATCCCCAACAAAACAGGAGTAAATCAGAAATAAAACTAAATTAAACTAAATCAGGACTTGAACTACAAGACTCCAGAGTACCACCAGAAGAAGCCTGTGTACCAGCTGTGGACCCCTACCGCAGTTTGAGAACCACTCATCTAGACATTAAGTGATATTATGAGAAAAAGGTCAAGCTGCCGACAATCTCTCTGAGTGGCGTCTGCGTGTCCTCGCTGTGTGACTGTGGGAGGAGAGAACCACACTGAGCAAACAAACTGCTGCTGTATTCACCACTGCTGGGAACTCGGACAACATGACTTTTTATCACAACTTTATTTTCTAAACTAAAAAAGTAGGATATGTGGTGTTTGGTGGATAAACCCTGAGTGCATATTAGCTATTGTGGTGTCTGTAACTGTCTTTAACAGCTTTTACTGCGGCCCTAATACGCCAGTGTAAAAAAACCAAACAGAAATTCATATTACGAAACAGCAAACCCAGGACTTCAAACATGTAGAAAACAACATAAAATCTCAGGAATATGTCATTGTGTCAGAACACCTCTTCCTTTTTGCTGATTGACCAGATAGGCTAGCCTATGTGTCGTACAGTAGAGTATGTACAGTCAAGGGCGTGGGACTGGGGGGGTAAAGGGTAACACAGCAGGAAGGGGCCCTCAAAAAGCCTGGAATATGCATGAGAGAGGCTGATCAAGTGAGCATGGGGGCCCACCAAGAGTCCAGAAGTTTGTGCTACGCTGCTGTGTACAGTGAAGTGTTCTGCAGATGATTCTCATTACATTTAATGGTTTTAAAATCACCCTGCAACATCTTGTCTTCTATTCCTGTTAAGCCATTAACTTGTACTGTCACTCTCCTGACTGTTAAACCACATAAATAAATATTTACACTAGCGACACTATCAGTAGTTTTAAATGTCTTTATGATGTTTGATTTTTTAAGTAAAATGTGTGATATTAAACTCATCAAACTTGTTTTGTTTATTCTCCTACAATTTTCCAGACACTACATGGAAAAAACTTAAGCACTGACGTGGTCAAAGGTCAGTGTGTCCGCTTGAGTCACATGTTTACTTGAGGCAAAGATCTGTAGACTTTACCCTTAGATTATTGCTGCGTATTACTCAATCTCAGGATCCCGGAGGCCTGTGTCGGTGTTGGCGCGGCATCTACTGGCTGAAGAGGAAACTACACATCATAAAAACAGTTCATGTTTCCAACGAGGGCGTTCATTTTATTCTTTTTGTGCAATGTCGATGTTAGTAGATGACTCATTCATTTCAGTGAATAGCTCTGCCATAACAACCTAATGGCATAGCAATATTTAACAATAATATTAAATTTTGTATTAAAACAAAGTGCCCGTAAGGCAAGGCAAGGCAAAGCAAGTTTATTTGTATAGCACAATTCATACACAGAGTAATTAGATAGATAAATAGATAGATGACAAGTTATAATACCAATAAATATGACAGTACTTCAAATACATAAATCCAAAGTGCTTTACATAAAAAAGGCAAGTTTAAAAGTACAAAGACAAGAAATACAATTAAAACAATAAAATAAAATTTAAGAATTATAATTAAGAATCAATTTAAAATTAAATCAAAAGAGAAGAATGCAGATAAAACACCTTCAGTTGACATATGCACAGCTAAAAAGAAAAGTTTTAAGTCTGGACTTTAACATTGTCAGAGTAGAATAAGTAAAACCGTAAGTGAAAATGAAAGAGAATGTGCTAAATACTTTTGGATTTGCGGTGTTGAAATACGAGAAGAAGGAAGAAGCCGCTAAGTGACCATCCAGTTTGTCCTGAGGTATCACCGGGATGGACTCTGGAGGCTAACCAAAAAAGTTCTGCAAAGAGGCTGGAAACCGCTTCAAACAGGACTTTAGCGGCAGCAGCAGCATGGCCAAAGATGGAGCAAGCTCAAGCGGCTGGGAAAAGCATCTACTTACTACAAGGGCCATGAGGGATATGAGGGAAGAACTCACTCTCAACTCTGGTATTTCAAATTTTAAACCTAACACGTGACTCTGGGTTATTCTCAGCATTATAATTACAAAAGAAGATGAATGAATGTTACAAATATGTGTTTAAGAGTTTAATCTTTTAAGGCCAGCAACTTTTCGACTTCCTGCCTCCTTTTATATGCAGCTGTGCAATTTACAGACAGCCATTTAAGAATGTTTACTTTCTATTTGCACTTTTATAAGTAGAGGAGTAATCTGAAGGCAGCCTGTTTTTTTTTTAATGTTTGCAGTATTCACATAGAGCAGCTAATAACTGTTCTCGAAGACATGTTACAATACTAAAAGAAATTTAGTGTCTGTGGTTGGTTAATATTTACCATTAAGTAAATTAGTCAAGGGCTTATCTTATCACAACCATAAAAAGAAAAGCAACCTTCTTGTTCTGGAAAAACAAAAAAACACAATGTTCACAATGAAAAGTATTGGTCAAACCAGTGGGGAGACAAAATATTTTTTAGTCATGGCTCTAATTGGTCAGCAGGGGTCGCCATACTTTTAAATAATTTTCCTGGGAAAGTAGTTGCCGCTAAGATGACCACTCTTAAAGTCATTAGATGTGTTTTAGAAAGAAATGACAGATTTTTGATCTTAGGGAATATACAGTGAAACCCGAAATTATTCATACCTCTGGCAAATTCTAACTTAAAGTTACTTTTATTAAGCCAAAATTTATTTGACTGGAAATGACACAGGCTTCTCCCAAACGATAATAAGATGATGTACAAGAACTATCATTGTGGAAAAAAATATATCTAAAAAAACAAAGAAAAAGAGAGAGAAAAAAAAAAAAAAAAAAAAACTTGCTGGCTGAATAAAAGTAACTTTCAGTCAGAATTTGCCAGTGGTATGAATAATTTCGGGCTTCACTGTATGGTTGGTTATAATAACCACAACCAGAACAAAATTTTAATTACTGAATTAACTAATATTGTAAAAGACTTATCTCAAAGATATTTAAACAATGATATTATTTTTGAAGGAGATTTTAATTTGGTAATAGATGAACGGCAAGGCACATGTCCTTCAAGGTTTCAAAATTATCACTACAATTCGGTTTTAATGGATTTATGTCATGCTTTCAAATTAACAGATATATGGCGTGCTCTAAACCCAGATGCATAAATTTTCACTTGGTTTAAGCCAGATGGAAGAATTAAACCTAGATTAGATTATTGGCTTGTATCAGAAATTAGACCTGGTTTAGAAACAAACACCACAATCTCTACTGCACCACTTACAGATCATTGTATTGTGAAACTCACTTTAACTCCCACAATCACACATCAAAGAAATAAAGGATTTTGGAAATTCAATTCAAACCTCCTTAAACATGATCCTTTCTGTCAGGAAATAACAATCAAAGACATAACTATAGACTCTGCAATACCTCCACCTGTCATTGAAATGATATTTAATTTGTATGAAAACTGTGTAAATCCCAAAAAAAGGATGCTGAATATTTAAGGTCAAATGTCTTCAAATTTCCCATTACACCTATTGAATATCTCTGCATATAGCTTTGCATATTACCATTAAACTTATATTTTGATGTACTACTGCTAAGGTTAATAACGGCTCAGCATTAGTAATAATAATACTTATTAGTAGTAATAATACTTGGGTCTTATGTGAGGTTTTTGTAAAGTCAGATTACAGTTGGGTGCATTGTTCATTCATAAAATTGCACACATTACAAATAGAGTTGCTACAAAGTTATGGCCCCATGGCCCCATGGCCCTGCCATGCACGAGAGTTACTCGAAGACAAGAAGATAACGTTATGCTGACATCGCCATACACAATATAAAAACTTAGGACACTCTTCTCTTGCAGCGCACTCTCACTCTCCATCCAGCATTTGATTGCACTTCTGAATCATCGTCCTCTTTGATGCTTACACCAGAAAATTAACAATTCTTACACACCAAGGTCCTCAATGGAATATACCCATCAGCTGATTTTCTATGTAAGCGTTTTGGATTTGAATGTAATAACTGCTCATTCTGTAACAAACATGTTGAAACTACAGATCACATATTTTATGAATATAATTTTTACTAATGCCTTCTGGGATGATTTACATCATTGGTTACCTAAATTTGTCCCAGTTCCTGAGTTAAAAAAAAAAGAAAATGTTAGGTACTATATCATAGTTAAAAATCCTTTGCATGATTTGACAATTTACTCCATAATAATCCTAGGGAAATTTTTGTATACATAAAAACAGATTTCTAAAATCCAAACCAAACTTTATTGTCTTCCATAAAGAACTGTGCTTTTTCTTTTCTTCACTGAAACACATGGAAAGAAAATGTGAAACTCTTCACGATGTAACCTTATGGAGAATCTCTAGAACCTCCACCTTTTTTTTTTTTTTTTTTTGGTATGGTTATTTTTTTTTATATTCTCTATCCCTGTCTGTTGCTCCTCTGCATGTTTTCAATGTGATTGTACCATGAATGTTATATATAAATAAAACTGAACTATTCAATAAAGCTGTTTATTTAAATACATTTTTTTGTAGATTATTCATGAGCAATATGTTAAAGTTGGGGTTTTATTTAGCCTGTTTGATTGTGTATGGTATTGGTTTTGATATAAACAAACTAACAAAAAAAACAAAACAAAAACCCATCACTTTGACTTGTGAACCTACCAGTAATTACTAAAGTGCGAACTCCTCCCTGGCACATTCTCTGTTACTCATGTGTTTGTATGTGGTCCGTACGTCACAGCTCATCCGCTGCTTTTTAACTTTCACAACGTCATTTCTTGGAAAGATTTGAGTCCTCGCAGCGCTGTAAGTTTCTATTCCGCCTAATCCCGCCTACCGCCCGAGAGTGACATGAGAACGAGCCAATAGCGTTAGAGCCACGGATCACGCTCCACCAATCACCGGCCTAGTTTGGCGTTACTAAGAAACTGTCTCCCCGGTGACGGACATTCTGGCTCACGTACTGCGGCCAAAGCGCCGTGTGTTAGAGCCAAAATGGCGCCTGGGGTTAGCGACTGTGTTTGTCGAGGAGTAGCCAATGAAATGGAAGTCGAGGTAAAAGGAAACAACAGTCCCACGCCAGCTGGGAGTAGTGGTTGTCGACATTTATCTGGAGCAGCAGTAACGTTACATTTTACTCTGTTTCACGGGAAACAAACGGCTCTAATGCTGTTTCATTGGACTGTTGCTAATTAGGAGGTAATAACGTTGGACCACTTACGTAACAAGGTAGGTTCTGTTAACTTGAATTATATTTTTGCAGACAAGTGGCCTTAACATTGCAGACATATTATAATATGTTTTAACATCTTAACTTTATAATACATCCTAATATTAGTTGATTTTTGCAGGTCTGTATACTGTAAGCTAAACGAGTTTGCACTTTGGTCCCTGTTATTACACAGCTATGGACGCAACTCTTTACTGATAATTTTGCATGTAAAGCTCTCTGTGCACACCCATTATTGTGTTTGCTGCTTGGCTTACATTTTTGTCTCTAATTGACTTAGCATGGCTCAATGGGAGAGACTTAGACAGCTGCCTCTCGTGTATACACAACAATTGCACGAGCTTTATGACAGAGATGATTTGCCTATGGACGTGCGGCACTACCTGTCAGTCTGGATAGAGAGGCAAGATTGGTAAGTCACCTGACTATTTTCCTGTTTTCTATATTTATATTTTGCAAAGAGTCAGTGTAGGAATGCTTTTGTACGGGTTGTTTTCTCTTTCTTAGGCAACGAGCAGCCCGAGATTACAGCTTGGCCATTCTGCTGTTTCAACAACTGCTGGAAAATTTGGATATCCAACATAGCCGGTTTATCCAAGAAGAGTCGTTTCTGATGCAGCACAACATAAGACGCTATAAGAACAACTTTCAGGTCAGTACGGGCTGGGTTTAGTCCTTCTAAATGCATCATTGAATAATATCTCATTTTAATGTACTTTCCTACAGAGGTATCAGGAAGAACCGTGTACCCTGGCCAGTAAGATCCTGTGGTTTCTTGCAAAAGAAAAGGAGATCTTGCATGATGCTGATTTGGCTGAGCAGGTTGGAGAAACATCTTAACAACTGTATAATAACTACCATTTACCGTTATCTTTTTTCAAATGCATACATTTTTCAATAAACACTTTTGCAGATATTTCTCTGAGTTACACTTTTTGTGACCCACACGGTTAAACCCAGTGGAGTTCTGAGCCAACATTTTGGAAGTACAGATCTGGACGTATCATTAAAAAGCCCATTTAAATGTAAATATTAATTTAATTTCAAATTATTTTAATAACAAGTGAATGGGTCACAAAATGTTTTTGTTTGCCTTCTCACACATTACAGACACAAACTCAGAACTTTACCAAGATCCTAAAAAGTCATCAACATTATTTCCTAATTATCTTAGTGTGTATCAATTTGAAGGTTAAAGAGCAACAATAATGTTAACAACATATAAGCAAAGTTTTTATTCATTGTGTGAGTGGGCAGGGGGTAGATTTTTGAATGGTTTTAGAGTAATGCTGGTTAATTGGCGGGACACAATTTGTTTAATATTTAGCCTATGTTTGTATTTGTATTATATACTGATTGGTCTACTTATCCACTTACAACAAAGTCTGTAACTTATTAATTTAATTAATTTAGGTGGAATATAGCCTTTTTTTTTAGCTATAACCTGTCACCATGCATCTTTCCTTAAGATTATTTTCAAGGTTAATGTAATGTTGTGCACTGTTCCTGTACAAATAAAACCATACCCTTCAGTGAATCACAAGTCTTCACATAGAAATATTAAAACACATGAATAGGCATGTACAGAGTCCAGCCACATAGAGTCACAAGCCAATGTACTCTTTGTGCCAGTCCCAAGCCTAAATAAATGGATGGGCGTTTTGTCAGAAAGGCAAAATGCCAAATTGATGCATATATTGCTGCGCACTGGGAAGCAGATGATTTGATGTAGGAAGGGAAAGAAAGGGAAAAGCCAAAATGAAATGTGCATTGGTACTGTAAATATAAAGATAGATAGTTTAATGATAAATATGTTTAGAGGTTTGACTATGTTTTGCTTCTGTGTCCTGATTACTTTAGTAACAATTTCACAGTGACCTTAATGCCCCCAGTAGTGCATACAGCCATTATCCCAGGCTGTTATAAGTCCTTCATTCTGTAAAACATAAATTGCTCAGTTTTCTCATGGTCTCAAGGACGCCAGCTCCACTCTCAATCATGTGTTTTCTTTGTACCAGGTCCAGCTGCTGCGTGTGGAGCAGGAAGCTATGGAGATGGACAGTCAGCAGGACCTTGAACGCAGGATGGCTGGGTTCAGGAATGAAGTGCAGGTGGAGATAGTTATTGTACACTGTGGCCTAGAGTTGGAATCATCTTGTTTTCAGACACATTCCTCTTTTTATTCCTGTTTATACACTAGTAATCACTTTTGACCTGGTTTAGTCATGAGATACTGAGTCACAGTTACCCAGGACAAACAAACTAATGCGTAACAATTGTTTGGCATTTCATAAGAAGAGGTTAAATGTATTTTATTCCAACTTTATGAGCGAAAGTGCATACTAGAGTAATTTATTAAAATACATTTTTTCAAGAATTCATTTTCTAAAATAAACTTTTACTGGGTTAGCAGCATCAGTAGTAATTGTAGAAGTTTTAGAAATAATTAGTAGGGATAGTAGTTGTAGGATGTTATACCTAAGTAATCTTTACATTCAATACTGTTCTCTATACTGTTCTCTGTACTCTAAAAGGGTAAAGTATTTTTGACCTAGCAGTAAGTATACTTAGTAAACTTTACATTCAATACTGTTTTACTCTAAATAAAGAATAGTAGTTGTGGTAGTATTAATAGCAGTTGTATCAGTAGTAGTTGTAGTGGTCTCAAAAGCAGCAAGAGTAGTATTAGCTGATCATATTTTAAATTTGTCAACTTTACATTCAGTATTTATTCAATACATTTTCGAAAGTATTTTTTACCTTGATGTGTGCAGACGCAGTAGTAGTTGTAATAGCAGTAAAAACTTTAAACTTATGTTAACTTTACATTCAAAATTATTTTACTTTTAGTAAAGTAACAGTTTTGTAGAGTACTTTTACCTTAACTGTTTCTCAAACTGTGGTGCAGCTACCACTGGTGGTACATAGTCTTCTGGTGGTTTTGCAGGATTGATTTAGTTTAATTTTGAGCCAGTTTTGTTCCTGTTTTAGTTCTGCTCTGGTTGGGGATTACATTTGAAGCTTAGACCACTGTTTAGGTTTAGTGCCAGATTAATCCTGGTTTAGTCCTGGCTATGTGCTGGTTTAGTTCCTATTTAGTGATGGTTTAAAGATTTTAGTTAAAGATTGTACTTTGAAAGCCATTTATTTTCTGAGGTGATATTTGTTAGAGAAACACTGCACTAGAATAATATTATTTACAATACTTTTACTTGAGCACTTCTTTCACCTCTGATTGTATATTAAGTTTTTAGCTCACTATTTTTTTTTTTTTTTTTAAGTGCATGGAGCATACTATTGTTTGTCTGGAGGAACAGCAAGATGAATTTGATTTTAAATTCCAGACTCACCAAATGGAAGGTAAGGCTGATGCATCACAGATTATCACACATTTTGGCCCTGATAAGCATGTTTCCTTGATGACTAATAATTTGAGTCACATGTTCTCTTTTTTATTGTTTTGCATGGAAACTTTGTTCCCTCTGTGGAAACTTGTGCAGCTGTGGCAGACGAAAATGCAAAAAAGGAACAGGTGAAAACTCTCCAGTCACTTGTCAACCAGTTAAACACTTGTAGAAAGGTAAGAATGGCACTAATTATTTTATACTATCTGGCAACTTCAGGGTTTCCCCAAAGATTTCACAAGTATTAAAGATGCATTAAATTTGTGTTAAAATCAAGGACCTAAAATTGCAAATGTATTTAATTTAATGTATTTTAAAACTTTGGCTCATGCAGGTGTTATATTTTCAAATTGCAACATAATCTTAGTCTAGTCTTTTCAAAGTTGCAGGTACGTGTGCTGTTCCTAATATTATGTTCAGACAAGTTTAATGGCGCTCAACAGTCCTCCTTTGGTGAAGTAAATTTCTCATTCATTTTTCCCATAAACTCTGTATAAGAATTTAAAAGCTCGACTGAAGTTAATCAAGCTACAGTATGTGGAAACTCATGACCATAACACAGTTAATTTAGATCCCGGGAATATCTACAGGATTACTTAAACATGCGTAAATGACTACTACTCCAGGTCTGTTTTTGAGGTGAAAACAACATTATAACATTTAGTTGATTTAGCAGAATATTGGCCTTTTAAAGTCTTAATATACAGTAACTATGGGAAAATGAATGGAAAATTTACTTCAGGCACCAGAGAGAGGCAGGCACTGTTGAGCTCCATAGAAGTTAAAAAAGCCGCAAGTTGTACCTCTCAAAAATATTGAAAAGAATAGTCTGGCTTTTTGCAAGAGTGAATTTGGTTTTAAAATCTTTTATGAGTTATTAATTGAAAAGTAAAACAATAAGTAATTCATTTAAATTTCTTTATTTCCCTCCAATCTGTGTAGAGGACATTGTCAGGGTTACATAAAATCCTGGACAAGGCTGAAGAGCTGAGCGAGACTCTGGTGAAGAAGGAGCTGGTGGAGTGGCAGAGGAGGCAGCAGAAATTCTGCATCGGTGCTCCTGATAATGTCTGTCTGGATCAGCTCGAGAAGTGGTAAATGCATTTTTCAGTTTTAAATATTTTACTACAGGCTAAAGGCAGTATGCAACCACCATGTTAAATTTAAATGCTAAATGCCAGAGAGTTAGTTGCAACTGTGAGGATAGCTTCCCAGTCCACCTTTAAGGGGAGACACTATAGGTAAAAGCCAATTTTGAGATGTGGCTTTCACACTGTTAATGTTAATTTCATTGCATTAGTCACTTGTGTCCATATATCTGTATGTGAAATATTATTTATTTATTATATTATTATTTATTTATAACTGATTTATTGTGCATTATACTCATAAAAACAGCTACGAGTGTTGTAGTCAAGACCATAGTAATTGAAACCAAGACCACTCTGAGTACAGAGTGAGCCGAGACCTGGACATGGTCAAGACTGTCAGGGTTCAAGACAACGAGTCGAGACTGAGACTTTTATAGACCGTGATCGAGTTGAGACTAAGGCAAACCGAGACCAGATCGAGACCAAATCCTGTAAACGATCACAAAAAAAAAAGTGGGAAAAAAAGTGGTTCAAATACATCGAAAATTATTTTAATGAAGTATTCAACAGACTCCACAAACAGAGAACAGAACATTTTCCTGGTTCTTCTGTACTTTTGAAGAGGCTGAAATGCGATGGAGTTAGCTCTCAGACCCTAATGGCTTTTATCAGTGTCTGGTGGGGAGTGTACTGTCCTCCTCCATCACTGTGTGTTGTGGGAACTGCTGCTGACACAGAAAGGTCAAATCTGCAGCCTCCCCTCCCTGGAGGAAGTTTTCATCAGCCAGTTTAGGAGCAGAGCAACCTCAAAGACAGAGCAACCTCAAAGAGAGAACAACAACACTAAAATGCAACTTCTTCCCACTAAACATTACTCTTATTATGAGTGTGAATTTTGAAACCATAGAAAACCCTACTAAGATATTATTAGCTCTCTGTGCTATGGATTCTACAATAATGCCTTGCTAAAATGACCATAAACTCCGTAATAGAGTAGCTTTATTGTCATTGTAAACACAGTAAATTCTGAAAAATCAATGCTTTGCTTGGCGCCTAATAGTTATATAAGTCATTCAAATCTGTAAAATGAATGTGACACAAGCAATGGGTTAGCACAGTCTAGGAGCACAGGAGTAACCATTTTTCAGCAGTAACAGCCTAGTATCTGTTCTCTTGTGGTTTAGGTTCACCTGTGTGGCTGGCTGTCTCTTCCAAGTGCGCGAGTTTCTTGGTAAACTGGAGGAGCTGGTGGGAAAGGTTTCTTATGAAAATGACCCAGTGAAGGTTCAGAAACCTGTGCTACAGGAGCGAGCGGAAACTCTCCTGAAAAATCTGCTCCAAAGGTTTGTTATAAAAACTATTGGCTTATGTATGTCTTAATTTTGTTCGATTAACTTTCTTTCTAATGCAGTTCCTTTGTGGTGGAGACTCAGCCGTCGATGCCTCAGGGAAAAGGTCCGCTCGTGCTTCGAACTAATGTCCAGTTTTCAGTTAAATCCAGGTGACTATATTTAGTAATAATTAACAAATAAATAATGTGTTGCGTGGGAAAATATTATTTGCTGAACTGAGCTGTGTTTTAGGCTCCTTGTAAAGTTTCCTGAGCTGAACCACTCCATGAAGGTGGACGTGTCTATGGACAGGTACTGTATGCCCTGTTTTGGATTTTACTGCTCATCAGCAATCATCAAAATCTGGCGCCATTCATTATTTATAGCAATCTCCCAAGCCCTAATCTACTTTCTAATCTAAGATATTGTTGTGTAGTTTCATGCATTTGCAAAACCACAGAAGTCTAAACAATGACGAAACAACTTATTATATATTGTTGGCTATGACAGAGTCAGCCACATACTTTTCAAACATGAATATAATTTGACTTTTGCAAATAAAAAGAAGAGTTTTGAATCCTCTAAAACTGTTGTGACAATTTCATTTAAACATGTATGATTGAAAATGTTGAAAATGATCCAAAGCCAAACTATTCACAGTAACAGACACAAATGTAAGACAGCACAGGTTTGCTGCCTCTTGTGGTTACCTTTCTGTTTTTCTTCCTCTTCTTTAGCGAGGCCCCGCATATCAAAGGGTGAGTGACTTCCTTTTTCACAGTGTGTGGTATTTCCAGTGAACGCCCTGCAATGTTTTTACTTTTTATGTGTTCTTTTATTGTTTGTAGATACCGACGTTTTAATGTCCTAGGCACCAAGAGTAAGGCCCTGAACATGACTGAGAGTCAGAGTGGAGGCATGGTGGCAGACTTCAGACATCTGGTAAATAGTATTGTCCAAAAAATGTACAGTAAGTATAATGTCTCCAAATAATGCAGTAACTAAATATGAAAGACTCACAAGTGAAGTGGTTTAAATTGTCTGTTGTTTTGTTTGTAGACTCTAAAGGAGCAGAAGTGTGGAGGTGGAAAAGGAGCCAGTGATGTGAGCGCAAGCATGTTCTTTATATTCTAAAGACCAATAAAAATACACTATTCATTTCTATCTGATATTATTATTTTTGCAGATCTCCCTGAGCGTCACCGAGGAGCTGCACATTATCAACTTTGACACTGTTTTTGATTTTAAAGGGATGTCACTAAAGCTGCAGGTGGAGTTTTCATGACTTACCAACATGTGTTTTCATGTGTGTTCACAAGAGTTTGAATATCTTGGGTTTTAAATATCCATGTTTTGCCTTTTGTGCTTTTGAACATCATGATTCTGTTACATCTAATCTAACAAATAACACAGCTAAATACGGAGGGTCTTGCTAATATTCTCTAACCAGGCACTGACTTCAGACACTTAGTACATTGTATTCTGTTCACAATTTATGATATTTGGTAGCCTACTGCTTATTAGTCAATTGAAAATCTATTGCAGCTTGTTTAACTTTTGGCACCAGAATGCACAGACAGTCGAGTTGTTTACACTGCAAGTTTCTATTTTTTCCAAACTTTTTTTTTTCATTCCACCTGCTGTTTCTCATCTTGCTCTGCTGCATTGACGCTTCACTCCAAAGTCATGGATGTGTTTATTTGGCTATATCTTATCCCTTAATGCAAATATGTGCAAATAAGCCTCGTCTGAGAACATTATTCCATTCAGCAGTACTAAGTTCAATGTGGCATGTGTCAGATAAATCCAAGATACTATCAATTGTCTCTTATTCAGGAATATGATATTTATAACCAGGTTTTCACTGAATTGATTCCCCCCATATTCTCAATCAGCAAGACACAATAAGCAAAGAGCCATACATAAAAGCAAGTTAAAAGTACACAAACAAGAACTACGTAGGTCAAAACCAGGATAGTCAAAATGATGTTCCTAAACGCGTATTTTCCATCTCAGTGTAAAAAATGGAAATGAAATCTTGATCTAAAATATTAAAACATGTTTATTTGATACTCCCCTTAGGCCTCCTCACTTCCTGTGGTGATCATCTCTAACTCGAGCCAACAGCAGAGCGCCTGGGCCTCTGTGCTCTGGTTCAACATGCTCAGCCACGACACCAGAGTGGGTCTTACCTCAAACAAACATTTTCAGTGAAGTATTTTTATGCATTTGACATAATTTCTATTAATTTATTCTTGCGCAGGACATCAGATTCTTTGCCACGTCACCCTCTGCCCCTTGGCCCCAGTTTGGAGAGATGTTGAGTTGGCAGTTTCTTTCTGCAACAAAACTTGGATTGAATGAAGCACAACTTGAAATGATTGCTTTTAGGCTTTTTGGTAAGTATTCTTTTGCTTTTTGTTGTATTTAAGGTACTGTGCAGAAGTTTTAGTGAGGGTTTTGTGGCTTACTGGAAAGAGCATTTACTCCTGAACTAGAAGATTCTCGAGTTTGATTCCAGGTCTGGACACTATATCTTTACCATTGTGAGATAGGACCAGTGCCTTGGCAGAGGTCTAGGGTCTCCAACTGCTTTTTTGCTGTGTGTTTTTTTGTACACTAATACATCTTCTTTTGTTGAAATTTTAAAAGAAAAATTCCCAAAGACATTTGCACAGCACTGTATTTTAAAAAATGGAAAATAGTCAGTGTATGTTTTTTTTAAAAAATTACGTCTGTCATTTATTTCTCCAGGAAAGCAGCAGAGCTATAACAACCTTAAAGTGTCTTGGTCCAAATTTAGCAAGGTAAATAGCATATGGTAAGCTGTATTGTAAGCTGTTGTCGTATTGTTTATATTTGTCGGTGAGTGACTTTTCCTTTCCGCTCCCAGGAATGTACTTCTTTCACATTCTGGTTGTGGTTTGATGGCATCTTGATGATGGTAAAACAATATCTGGCAGATCTGTGGAGAGATGGGTAAGAATCTAAACACATTTATAGTAAAGAGCTGTTTCTACTGGAGTGGTACAGTACAGGTTTGTTTCCACGACAACAAGAGTCCAATACATTACTACACAAAGACTACAGTACTAAAAAACTTTTTAAAAAGTGCAGCAACACACTGCAGTCTCTTGATTAGACAACAGATAACTCTTACTGAAGCAAAGGAAACACTTAAAACACTTCCAAACTGCCCCAACCTCACCATACTGCCTCTGTAGAAATGTGCCTATAGAAACATTTAGAAAGTGATCTAACCCGTACTGTACCACTCTGGGAAAATAAGGTTTTAACACGACTGAGTTTGGTACTTTTATAACTCATGACTGTTCCCCTATTTTCCAGTCTGATCATGGGTTTTGTGACCAAAGCTAAAGAGAAATCACTTCTGAAGAAAAAACAGAGAGGCACATTTTTGCTGCGTTTCAGTGAAAGTGTGATTGGAGGGATAACCTTCTCCTGGGTCGAAACCACTCTGAGCGGTAAGATGCTTTTAATTCAACTGTAATATCACAGGGTGTGTCATTATCACTCCTGGCTTACAGCAAGAAGGTTGTGGGTTTGACCCCTGGGCGGATACACTATCCCTATAAGTGTTACTGACTTTCATCCACCGTCCAAAGACGTGTGGGTTAGTTGGTGAATCTAAATTGCCCATAGTGAATGAATGTAAGATTGAATGGCCTTGCTGCAAGAGGCTCCAGTTGCCCTCCAGTCAAATAAGGTTTGAAAATGTATTATGGCATGTATCATGTTGTTTTTCTGCTTATCATTGTTTTTCTCTGTGTGCCATAGGTGAGCCTGACATCAGGACAGTCCGGCCTTTCACCAGAAATGACCTTGAACAGATTCCATTTCATGAAATCATAAGAAATTTCCAGATGTTAGAAGCTGACAACATCCCAGAAAACCCTCTTCTGTACTTGTATCCTAACATTCCCAAAGACGAAGCGTTTGGGAAATATTACTCAGACAAGAGTGGAGGTGAGCACAGACTTAATATATATACTTCAAAAAGTGCACTGTACGTACTAGACATTCTCAACTGTGAATTTTATCCCTCTTCAGTTTTTATTAACCACGTTTTACTGAACAAAAGTTAGTTTTCTATTTCATTTTTGTATTTCACATTTTCCTGTATTCAAACAATATTAAAGGCAAACTATGCAACTTTTAACACCTTCAGAGTCAGTGCGATGATTAAAGAAGTTGTCGCAGGGTTACTAAATCCCCCTGCACCTCCCTCTGCCGTATCTTGGAAGAATGGAATATTTCTCAGATGTTAGTCATGGCAGAGCGTCCAAAAGGCAGAGGAAACCTTTGTACAGATACGATGAGGGGATAACGAGCTCAACCTTACTTTAATGATAATGCTTTACTCCATTCAAAAATCTAGGGGAAGCTTGCACGGTGGCAGAGCGGTTAGCGTTCTCGCCTCCCAGCAAGGAGGTTGTGGGTTCGAGCCCCGGGCGGACCAACACACCATCACATGAACTCTCTGGGTGGAGTCTGCATGTCCTCCCCGTGTTACCGTGGGTTCTCTCCGGGTTCTCCGGCTTCCTCCCACCGTCCAAAGACATGCATGAGTTAGGTGAATTGGTGACTCTAAATTGACCCTAGTGAGAGGGGACTACGGATGGAAATTAGCTCTGAGCTATAATCCGGTGTATTTACGGCACTAGCTGCTGTTCATTAATATATATAAATAATAAATAAAAAATTAAAAAAAGCTCCATTGAGAAAAATGCGACTAAAACAGTGAAGAAACGAGCAAAGTTGTATAGTTTGCTTTAAGGGTTCAAATAAGCTTAACTTTAAAACTATATTCAACCTCCCAGCAACCCACTCTGAGTCCCAGACCACCAGTTGGGAATCACTCATTGTACTATTGAAGGCGCTATGAGCAGTATTTTAACAATTACCCACATGTCCCAGATATGATGTAAACATATTTAAATCAATGATAATTGGTACAGCCAATTTATTCACTATTAAAAATGTTTTCATAATGGCCAAGTTGTTTTATGTTTGCATTTTTGTTTTGCTTCTAAAACCCTTGCATCACTCCAATCAGAAAAGCGGAAAGAACTCACAGCTGAGCTACAAAACCAGAGCAAAAGAAATCACTGTGACTGACAACTCACAGACCACTGCTCTGATTTACACTGCAGTACTGTTTTTAAACCAGTACGAGCGCATGCTGCTTACAGTACCTTTAAATATACTAATGTTCCCAATGTTTATTCTGTTTCAGAAAAGAGCCCTTATTTCAAGTACATCAAAACCAAGCTCATGTTTGTCACTACAGAGTAAGTTATAATTTATTTTTTTAATTTTTTTATGGCTTTTAGGCAAAGTGATGTATCGTTCATATACAGTATATGTTTAGTCTGTACTTAAGACAACAACGTTCAAATAAAATTAGGAAGTGACTGATGTCGGACAGAGTTGTAACGCTGTCTGTCATGTAGGAACACAGTGGAGGCTCAGTCACCCCTGCCCTCTGAGGTGGCACAGGGTGAAGAGCTGGAGCCAGTCAATGGCCTGTGTGGAGAGGCAGCCGGTGAGTTATAGCTCCCCCTGCTGTCCAAGTACAGTTTTCAATCTGGTCAAACAAATCTCTCTTGCTCCTGTCAAATCGTTCTGTTATGGCCTGTTCAGTATTCTTGTTTGATTATTTCTGGAGTAAATATGTAGCTAATAAATGTAATCTGTGGTGACAGCTGGTGGTAATATTTGGCAGTGGACTAACATAAATGTGGATAGAGCAAAAATTCACTTTACATTAACATCAGAGGCACATGTTACTTTATAAAACACAGTACCATAATATAACATTCTAAAGAATAAGAAATTGACAGATTATCTGTTATGGCTTATTGCAAGCCCCTTAATGAAGTTGTTAGCTCTCCCACCTGTGGTGGAGATTTTTTTTATTTATACACAGAGAGTATTTGTCGGTCCCAAGCTGGGCAAATCTTCTCAATAGACCTCAGCAGTGACTGGCCAAGCCCGGTTCCGGAAGCAAAATTCCCATGTGGTAACTCATGACCATAAAACGATTAATTTAGCTATAAACAAATATCTGAAACTTGTCAAAAGGCAAAGTTACTGAATTTTAAAGTTTTTGTTAATCTTTCTGATATAAATTAATCGTGTTATCATCATGAGTTAGCACACAGCTGATTAGCCTCCACCGAGCTTTTAAACTCTTAACATATGTATTTTTCGAAAAGTCTATGGGAAAAATGAATGGGAAATTTACTTCTGGCACCAGAGGGAGGTGGGCCCTGTTACGATTATAATTTTTATAATGATTATTAAAAATGGAGAGGGTTGCATCAAGAAGCATTGAGCGTAAAAAACAAAGCCTAAGTATCCATGTGAATGATTCACTGTGGCAACCCCTGAAGGAAAGACAGCAGCCAAAAAGTGCTTATACCCTAAACGACTTGCAGGGGTGAACCCAGCTCGCCCATTACACCAGCACTCCCTGATTGCCTGTAATACAAATGCTTTCAGATATTTGACTCTTGATATTTGGTTTGCAGCTGATGTACCAGATAAATGAGTAATTAACTGTGGTACAGCTGATCAATTTGATGATAAACATAATCTGTAAAGGTTTGCGGGGGAAAACCAATGCTAAAATTCTTCTGTACTAACACTTCAACTTTTATATTTCTTCACTTTTTAAAGGCTCATAACATCTTACATTACTCATATTTTATTCTTTTCACTGCAGAACAAGGCGCCGTTGATCCAGGGGAGCTCACTCTGGAACAGTACTTGGCTGACCCCATGTTGTCTGTTAATGGTTCAGTCTCGGCAGAAGACTTACTGGCCCCTCTCTGTGGCTCCAGCCTCTTTAACAGTGATCTAATCTCATCTGAACCAGATTTCACTTTGCAGGACCTCCCGTGTCTGTCCACACAATTCTGCGGTGTCTTTCAATAAGACTATGTTTTCCAGTGTTATTAACATGACCAAGTTTAGCTCAGCCCAGACTCTTGTTTGATGGGAACTTTCCACCTTCTTCTTCTTGTTCTTCTTATTCTTCTTCTTGTTCTTCTTCTTCTTTTTTTTCTTTTTTTTTTCTTCTTCTACTTCTTCTTTTTCTTCTTTTTCTTTTTCTTTTTCTTCTTCTTCTTCTTCTTCTTCTTCTTCTTCTTCTTCCATATACCCAACACAAATCTATAAAAACTTGACTACATCCCATACATCAAACAGTCACTGGCCCAAGTATACACACTGTAACACATTTTAAAAATGCTGCAAAACATTTAGCCATAGAGATAAATCTATAACAAACAAGTGCAGCTTAAAAAAATTTAATAGTGTGGAAAAACAAGTGTATTCCAGTACTTCTACACACATGCATTTTTTTTTAGATAAAGTGAAATACTTCAAGCATTTATTTATTTTTATTCTGATGATTATGGTTTAGCTAGATGCATTTCTCGATTTTGTTCCCCTCATACTTTAGAAAAACAAATTATTCAGTCAGTAGCAGCGTAACAGAAGTCATCTTTTTGACAGAGGGTGAACCAGAGCAGGGACTGAATTTTTTGACCAATCACACTCAGAACAGAGCGGGAAGGTCGCATTCAGATCAGGGTCACTTTCATTGGCTGAGTCCAAGCTCATGCACGCCTTTATGCACTGGATTAACGGCTGCTGGCTCCAACTGCTCATAATCACAAAACAGCAGAAAAAAAGAATACCAGAGACAGAAAAAAGAGAAGCAAAGCACAAATCTGGCATTAAACTAAATAAAACACTAATACATAAGAGGGAGGAGGAAAGATTTAAACTTTTTTCCCCTCACATTCTCAAAAACTCAGGTAGTGCTGGGCCTTTAATGAAAACACCAAATTCAGGGTCTCATAGAATTTGAATATTGCATACTAAATATTCATACTAATCTTCACAATAAAATAACTTAAGTGCTTGAATTATTTCAGTCATACTCTGTATACAGTAATATGTGTTTGACTTTTAAAATTGAACTAATAAATATTTTTTGCACCTGAACACATTTGGTGCTACTTACTTTATGCACCAAGGACGGCAATTCTACTTATTCTCATGTATTTTGGAGATATCTGTCGAAAGGATGTAGTTTAAGTTTACTTTAAGTATGTTCCTGGTTAAATTTAGTAAATATGGTCACCGTAGCTGCAGTTTGTTTGTGAAGAATAATGCTTGCTGACTCTTTTTAAATAATACTTCATCTTGATTATTTTAGTATTTTGATTAAGATTGCTGTTTTCAGTTGTTTTATGTACTCTACTTTGTGGTAGAAATAATTGCCTTTGGAAATAGTAATGGAGCTGGACTCATGATTATGTTAAATAACAAGCATTTATGGCACTGATGGCACTGAGTGAATGAGGGGAGTAAACTGCACTTAATTTATATTCCTTGCTTTATTGGTTGTAATATTTTTGTGTTTTTGTTGTAATAAACTGTCAGCTTGATTTTTTTGTGTACTGTATTTTTTTTATTTTTAAGTTTTTTTTCCATGTTTAAATAGAATGACCAGGGCGTCCCTATTTAACTGGGACAGTCCTAGTTTTAGGCTCCTTGTCCCCTGTCCCAACATATCTGTAAAATCACTCATATGTCCCAGGTTTTTTCAACAAACCATGCCTCATTTGTCTTCATTTTAACCCATAGAAAATCATAGGAAGCTTAAAATGATTTATCTAAAGATTTTTGGCACTAAATGTATTTACCATTTCATTATTTTCATCTGTAAATTGCCATCATATTCAAAACTTAAGCCCTAGCGTCATGTGCTGAATTACATGACAGAAACTTGTATGGATTTGTAAGGATTTCAGAAGCTTTTTCACTTCATTAAGTTCATCATGATTAGTAAAAAAAAAAAAAAAAAGTGTCGCAGTTTTTGGGACTAAAGTAATCTGGTGGTCACCCTGTTTTTAAAAGGACCCAGAGAATTGTAACTCCGCTTTTTAAGGGTAATGTCTGCTTCATTAAAAAAAAAAAAAAAAGTAAAATTAAATCTATGATGACCATTTGTTGAACCCGACCCGGGGCTTGGGAACCACTGCTAGCTTGAGGCTTGACTAAAGTAAAGACTCAAAGTAACGCAGTTGTGCGGTTTTGAGTAAAAAAGCAATAATTTTTTTAATCGATCGATATGAATGCTAACGTGAACCTATTTGTTACCAAAAGTCGGGCATTGGAAATGACAGACCAACTTCACGTTAATGTTTATCAAGAGTTTTAAGTTAAAAAAGAAACGTGAGATGAGTGTTTTTTAACCTTTCTGTTAGTTTTTTCCTGTAGTTTGACTCAGATGCTGCAGGGCTGACTTTAATCCTGTATTGTCCTGAAGATGGCGACAGAAGTTTGGAGCTCAGAGGTCTGCGGATGTTCCTCTGTGGTTGGAAGAAGAAGCGTTGTGTTGTACCTATTTTTTAGCAACAACACACCAAACACTAGCTGTATTTTTACAAGGACTACTACTATTACAACTCCTGCCACCATTAATGCTACTGCAAACACAGCAACCACTACTGCTGCTTCTACTACTCAGGTGACAAAATATCTTTGTCGACTATTTAGGTGTGGTCTTGGTCGATTAGTTTCATCCACTCTTTGCATCAACTACTCTAATTTATACTTGATAACTTTTTTTTCATTTCATAGATAATGACTGATTTTTTGAAAAACCAAAACAAAAAACTGACCGCTAATTTTTCCTAATAGCTAATGTTTTATTACCAAATGAATGAGTCACTTGTTTGTGTTACCCCCTTCCCCCCACGCTCTTAGTTGATTAATCGCTATAAATCGACTTTGGTCAACTAACCTTTTCTTTGGTTGACAACAGCCCTAAAAATATGTTTACTGTTGCTAATAAGTAAGTTAAAGTATATATGTATTAGAAAATGTTCATATTTCTACTTTACTTGCATTGTGTTCTCTGATAATTAGGTTTGTTGGTGCAGCCTGTGGTAGGCTGAGCTGTGAATGATACACTTTTTTTTACATGGTGGATATTGCACAATGATCCTGTTTGGACATGTCTTCACAAGTGAGTTCAGAGTCACAACTTCCTGAAGTACTGACCTGAAGGTGTGTTGTGTCAAACAGGAAAACCAAGAGATGGTTTAGTCACACTGGTGCTATTAGTGACAGAACATATCCCTAAAACTAAAAGTAGCCCTTTAGGTCTTGAGTTTCAGTAGTAAACACATGTGAGGACAAAAGATTAGAAAATATATACTTTATTATATACAAAACACATTTTATAATATACAAAACACATTTTATTACATACAAAACACATGTACACTTAAACACAGGCGAAGTAATTGTGTTGTGTTTTTCAAGTGGTGGAGGTTGCATCTATTTTCAATGTTCTCATTTGAAGCCTAAATGTTGTTTGAATTACACCAAATAGGGAATCAGATGTGCCACAAAGGTTGTAGTATAATAAAAAAAATAAAATAAATAACTTTAGTTCTGTAAAAAGAAAAAAAAAAAGGGTCACAAAATATGTAGAGATAAATTTGCCTCCCAGAATCAGACCATCTGGGAAGCACTGAAATAACACAATGTTCAAAACAAGAAGTCTATTGCACTAATAAGTAAATGAGTCTAAATATTTCACACATGTTCAAACTTGTCTTAATTGCTCTGTTCTCCTCTTTACAGCCAGATGATTTATAAACCTCAGATTGTGTCATCAGTAAGAAATCCAACAGAAGCTGACTGCAGAATACAGATTGGTTGACGTTAGATTGTATTGGCCGGAGGTACAGTCTGCTTTGATTGGCCGTCACTGACCAATGACGTTTCAATTGCCTGCGCTGTAGTTAAAGGTTTTGCAAAACAATGAACAATTAAGGGTTGGATAGCTTCTGTAATTCTAGCTCTTTGCAGTATTTCTTGAGTTTTTTTATTTTTTACCTCATACCAGCATTAACTTTTGTTGTCACCTCCTGATATTAAACTTTGGATAATATACTAATCGTAGTTTAGAAGAAAATAAAGCTAGAGGAAACGTTTTTAATCCATTTGTCTAAATTTTATGTATGTCAGTTTTCTTAATGTCTTAAAATCTAGCTTTGGTTTAGCTGTTGAGGTATTGCTTTACTACCTTTACTTGTTCTAAACTGCGACTGGCACGTTAGCTAAAATGACATTTAATGGGTAACACATGTATCAGCAAATGTCGTTGCTACAAGGTACGACAAACTCTAGAAATACTGCATGTAGCTACAAGTATAACCAAGCTTTGCAACCTCAAGTTTAACTTTCAGTACTTGACAAAGCTTTCCAAGAATAACCCCAGGCAGCGTCCTAAAGATTAAAACCAACAAGCATCAACAACAGAAATTAGTTGAAATTTAATGCTGGTTTTAAGTTAAATAAACGCTGAAATGGTACTTTTAGCTTAGTTAGCAGCACGTGGTAAGCCTGTCGAAACTGCCTGTTCATTATGGCGTACAGGAGCGGGTTGATGCAGCTGTTGAGCCAGGTCAGATTTGCGCACAGCATGTGTAGCACTCGTGGAGCGCGGTTATTTTTGTCGGCGATGTTCAGCAACATGAAAGGCACAAAACAGAAGACAAAACAGAGAAAAACGGTGAAGCACATCCGAGTTACTCTCTTAAATTCTCCGCCGTCGTCTGCTGCAGCGGCTGAAGAAGTCGGTGCTGGTTTGGGTGCAGGTTGTAGCGGGACGTCTTGGAAAGGCTTGCTGCTGGCTTGGTGTGATACTACTGTTGATGTGGTTGAGGGTTCAGAGGAGATTGCGCCTTTGGATTGAGGATTATCATCATGGCTGCTCACTTCACAGCTGCCTGTATTGGCCAGCCCACTCTCCACCCCACTGTCTGTCCCGGTTGCAGAGGAAACCGGCTTCTTCTTGGACGAGCGCCGACTTATCCTGTACTTGAGAAACGCTTTTGACGCGATCCTCACACGTTTGTAGATCAGGAGGTAAAAGACGCCGACACAGCCCAAACCAATGAAAAAGTAGAAAAATAGTAAGATGGTGGTGTAGGGTCTGCCTTTGGTCCTGTGGAAGCTGCAGGTGCACACATTTGGGACAAAGTCGTAGACTGGCCATAGAGGGGCGAAACTAGCCGAACCTAATGCCCAAGCAGCGATTAGGAGTAATACAATCCCATGTTTGGAAAAGACTTTGTCAAAAAGTTGTCTTCTTGCCACCAGGAGGTAACGTCCGGCTGCGAGGAGGCATAGAGTTATGATGGACACAGAGTTGGAGAGGAAGAGGAGAAAGCCAAAAATCCTGCACCAGAGCTCCCCGGTGCGCCAGTGGAGGTGCAGGTAAGAGTCCACCGAAATGGGTTGCAGTATGGTGCAGTAGAGGAGGTCCGCGACAGCCAGGTTGACTATGAGGACGTTGAAGCGTGTCCGGAGTCGTGGATCGAAGGAGAAGGCTAGGACGGTCATGAAGTTCCCCACTGTCCCGGTGATGGTCACAGCGCAGCCCCACACGACGGCGAAGTACCGGTATCCCACCACCGACGGGATGTAGCAGGAGAAGGGGTCAGTCTCATTTGTGTGGTTCATCGTGTCAGCTGGAACAAGAGAAGGAATATGGTTTTACTGATAAAGCTGTGGCAGATCAGAATCACAGATAAAAGTAGAAGTCTTGACTTTAAAGATAAGGAAATAACAATAATAATAATAACAACGAATATAACTAAGCTAATTATGCACAATATCTAACAAAGCTGTGTAAAAGTGAATGTATAGTATAGTCAGAAGAAGTACTCAGTGTTTCCCCTGGGTTTACAGGTTTGGGGAAGGAGGGCAGGTGTTTATTTTATGGCCTGTGTGCGAGCGGATCAGGAGAGGGCAGAGAGGATAATTGTTCATTCCTTTGAAAGACAGCTATAAAATTTGTTAAGGGCTGTTGAGCATCTTATGAAAATGTTCTTTAGTAGTGGGACATTATTTCTTGGGGTCTTGGTGTTCTCCCCCAGAAAAAAAAATATTATGACAGAGGTAATTTATTTTTTGACACTAGGTGGCTAGTGTCAAATATTCTTATTATAATAAGACATAAAACTAAGCCTTATGTTTCTCTCTGAGCTAAACTGACACAGAACTTCATTATGTCCCAGTGTGTGGTCCCTCAGAATGAAAACAGGACTCATAGGGCAGCCAAAAAAAAAAAAACTGCTCTTCCAGCACAAGAATGGACAGTACATTGTGGAGCAAATGCCTCTTTTAATTTCTGGGGCTAAATCTCCACACTGGGCTTTACAAAACACAAACAGGAGACAGGAGCCTAACCTTTCTCTCCCTCTAATAATTAAAAGTGTTCTTAATGTTTACAGATAAACAAAACCTTTTATTGACCAGCTCTGGGGCTGACAGCAGAGTTAGACCTGATGATTTCTGACTTTCACAGCTTGAGCCTTGAGCTGACAGAAACCATGCTAACAGCTTTAACTGAGTTTGGCCTGGATTTAGTCTCAGTACAAAGTGTTAGGAAAAGTTAATATTCAGTTTCTTCTCTTAGTGCTTCTTTTCTGACTTACTCTTCGTTGATTCTGTTCCTGTTTCTTCCTCAGTGTTTATCTCCTGGATGTGTTTGTTGGTTTGCTCTTGTTGCCCTGCAGTAAAGGAGGCAGACTGGCGCAAAATACGGACTGGATTACAATAAACCTGGCTGTGTGTAAACGCAGGGTACAGGTGAAAACGTGGACTGCATTTATGTGAATATAGGAGTTTCTCACTGTTTTTTTTTTTTTTTTTTTACCAGAGTCAATGTACAAACAATAAAATCATTTCAAAGTTCTGTGCTGAGTAGGACAGCTGACAATAAACAGTATCAGTAACAAGGGAATAAAAAATAAAATAAAATATAAATAAATACATAAACAATTATGGAAAAATAAATATAACAAAATAAATAAAATAAAGTATATATTTAATTACTTAAGGGTTAGGGTCAATTATATTTTAAAGATTTACAATATAATTTAAATTAATTATAAAAACCTTTAGAGATGACTTTAGAAATTTAGATTTAGGTTTATAATGTTTCGCCATTATGAAAACTGCAACATAAAAAAATACTTTTACTCATTTATGGATTTAAATTATATTAAAGTAGAGGTTCTTCTTATCTGGTCTGATTGTTGAATCCAGTTTTATCCCTGATCATTTTATTGTGATCCACCTTTTACAGAAAGTTATTTTTCAACCTTTATGGTACGTACAGTATATTTTAAAATCTGTTTTCGCCGTTGCTTGTAATATGTTATTAGATGTTGTTGTGTGATGTTTAAAGTAATTGGAGCTGTATTTAAACTCCCTGTCTCCCACTTTAGTGCCGCGACCCACCACTTGACACCCTTTATGTTACAATAATGCTTTGTTAACAGGTTTCTTTAAAGTTACTTCTAACAAATCTCTTAACTGTAATGTAGTACTGCATCACAGTGGATAAGACAGGCACTCCCTTTATGTGTAATCTGTATAAATAAACAGGTAAGAGGTATGAGCAGTTTTATCTCACCTGAAGAATGCAGTGCCTCTCTTTGTGTGGCTCTCTCTGCCGTGGTCTGGGCTCGTCTGAATCTCTTCCTGACAATATCTCGTTTTATGGGCTGTACATTGCTTAACACCTCTCTGCCTAGTCATGGTAACTGTGTTGTGTGTTGTGGGGTTTTCCATAAAGAAAAGAGAGAAGTTATAATTTTCCAAACAAAAAAATGTCTAAATACTTATCATTGCCAATGGTGTTGATTATATAATTATTGACAAACTGGTAATGTTTTTACAAAGTAACTTTTTAGAAGCTTGACACAAATGTGGTACTTAAACTGATTTGTCAAAGTTAACTTATTAAAATAGGATTTGTGGTCTGCGATGAATAATATTGTGGTCGGCCATGGGTGTGTAACACTGCCTGTAATGGTAACTGATGTAGTAGTAGTAGTAGTAGTAGTAGTAGTAGTAGTTATAGCAATGTATCCCGCAGAAAATGTATCCCTTCAGGTGGTAGCCTCCAAATTGTGAACCTACAAATTAATGTCATGTATCCACCCCACTTACAGCTCCTAAATGCCATGGAAAGATAAACACTGCATCCGTGTCAGTATTATTAGCCAAAGTAAACACTGACTATTCATGGTAATTGTGTGATGAAGTAGTAGCAGTTGTTCTTGCTTTTTTCCCCAAACAAAGCTTTTTAACTTAACAGCTTTTTACAGACATTTTACTAAACATTACTTTGTCTGACACTGCCATATTTGTCTGATGTAACAAGGTTAAAAAATGCTTTAATTTGCACATTTTAACAAGCTGAGTATGTCTGTTCTGTAATATTGATCTTGCTAAATTATGATTTACCTAAGTCTTGTCTTGTTTATTTTACCCGTGACTCATTTGTCAAAAGGAAGGAAGTTGCATTTGTGGCTGGGTCAACTTCATGTTTACTGTTCTCGTTGCAGTTCACTCACAGAAGTAATACAGCAGTAATAGCATCATAGTTTGTGGTTTTTCATAAATTTTGCTGATGCAAGCAATATTTGTGTATAAGTAAATAACTATATGTTCATTGCAAATGTTGTTTCTTTGCAGCAGAAGCTGAAATTCTCCTCTATAAGGAGGTAGTTTGTTACTGGAAGTTGTGACCGAAACCCTCTGTGTGTAACCAGAAGTAAACCATTAAAAGGGCAGTGGGACATGAAAAGAATGCTGAGGTGGAAAGAAACTTTTACTCAAACAGTTCACTTTACTTTCTGACGTAAGTACATTTCCCAAAACATAATTTTCTTTTTGCTTAAGTAAATGTTTGAAGAAAATAGTAGAATAACATTTTCTCCAAATGAATATTTTTTGATCCTCACCTCATTACCAGAAGATTGATGAATTAATATTAGTTTCCTTTTTATTACATATATTGGATTTGTTGAGTGTTTATGTTTCTGTGGGAGTACTTTTCAACCTTTGACAGAAGAGGATAGAACAGTGAGAAAAACATCTGGAACTCTATAGACGAAAGTTGAAAAAATGTAATTAAAAAAACACCTTTATACATTGGACATTTTCTTTTTTTTTATTCAGTGTGAATGTCTACATAAATAAGCAAACTAGCTCAAAATTGATAAACAAAAGTCTTGCTTTTAGACCCTGCCAGTAGTGACTTATTCAGATAAGATGGCACACAGCTGGGTACTTAAAGCTGCACTACCTGATTTCTTTTTTTTTTTTTTTTCATTTTGGTAAAGCTAATTATTTAGTTATTAGTGCAGCACAACAGAAGTCATCTGAGAAAAAATGAGACTTTGAGGTCACCTGTGGGCTGTATTATAAGGGTTTTTGTTTTAGAGCGAGGGAAGGAACAGTTTAACCAATCACACGCTTTCATAGGACAGGAGCACTCTGATTGGTCAATACATCCTTTATCTATCCAGAACTAGAATCTATCAGGAATAATGTGAAGGAGATATTGTTTTAGTTCAAAATTCATAGCTTATTCACAGTATTTTTATTTTTTATTTTAAAGAATTTTAAAAAAGGAAGTGCTCCGCACATCTTTTAGTGAAGACAGGTGCGTAGGAGAGGGCATGCGTTGGCTCGCCAAACCTGGTAAAACAAGAAAAACTCCTGCACACTGTCTCACTTGCACAACAGTGATGATTTATTTAAATATATAACACAGCAGCGTTTCGGCACTGGGCCTTCATCAGGCAAAGGGATGTGCAGTGGAAAGAAGCCGTCTTAAACAGGCAGTGGCCAGGTCATGCTACAGGATGCAATACAGTGCACACCAATATAACACACCAAAGAAACATAATAATAAACATGACTAAAAGTATATATATTAATCACTGAACATCCCTTTGCCTGATGAAGGCCCGGTGCCGAAACGCTGCTGTGTTATATATTTAAAAAAATCATCACTGCAAGTGAGACAGTGTGCAGGAGTTTTTCTTGTTTTATTTTAAAGAATTAAAAGCAAACTCCAGATCTGTGCTGTGTTATTGTGATAGCTCCTGGCTTGTACAGACTTTCAGGTTTGTGTGAGACTGTGACAGAGCAAGGAGAGGAATTAGGAAAGGGGAGTGTATTATTCATACTCAACATTTTTTCAGACACATCACTTTTACACTCACAAAATCAGGTAGTGCAGCTTTAAATTAGCATTATTTAACAAGCAAAATAAAAACTGAAACTCCCTGAGGTTTCTCTTTTTTCCATAGCTATATTTTTGTTTGCTGCCTACATCTGTAAAGCCAGTAAAAAAGTTCAGTTTGGTATCTTTTAGGTTACAGTTAGAAAATACCCACATTACAGTTGTTTGATATTGTTTTATCAACAACTGTAATATCAATAACATGTTGTAATGAAACTGCTTCTCTCTTGCGATAATGTTATGCTCTTCAGCGTGACAGACTGTGATTAACTGCTTATAGTCCTGCATGTACCCCTTCAAAGGCCTGACTCCTAATCGGTAAAAGCAGAAGTGGATAAATATATGGTATGGTATGGTTTAAGCCTGTTCGCTAAATGTCACAGTACTGCAATACAACCAAATGCATTTGTGGTTTATTGTTATATATCATTACATTTGAAAAAGAAAAATGAAAAAATGACAAAAAATCAGCAAACATGGCTTACAACCAGAGACGTATATAGATTTGTTATAATTTAACAATAAGGAAGCTCCAACATTTAACCATTTCTCAAATAATCTACATTTACAATAAGTACTATGACAATGACTACAGTTTATTTATTGCAGTTAAACGTTCACAGGAGTGCTCAGAGTATTGCTTCAAAGTCCTAAATCTTTCTTGTCATTTTCAGGAGCCACTGCACAGTCTTATCCAGGGTCACAGAAGAAGAAGAAGAAGAAAGGTATGTCCTGCTACAGTGATGTTTTTTTCATGTTGCATACGAGTAAGTGGTCCTTTCTCTTCCGTCCTCTAAAATGCTGGTGTCCACTGTCCTGACACTCTGCTGTGACTCTGTGGTGAGGGGAGCTTTTAACGTGCACTTAACTCAAATACCTGCTAGTTAAATTAAAATGATCCTGTCAGGGCTGCACAATATATTGCAAAGTTATCATTATTGTAACTTTAAAGACATTATAAGTTTAACGTTTAACCATAAATCACGTCCATGTCTCTAAACCAGAAAAACCTGCCCTGGAGCCTGACGTGTAAACAAAATTATTCCTATGAACTAGCTTTTGTGAGACAGAACTCTGCATACATTTAATTTTTGTTTAGCCCTGATTCTGTCTTTACTACTGATTTCACTATTTTAAGTTTGTCTGTATGTTTTCTTTCTAAACTCAACTTTTAACTTTAAAGTACTGCTACTGTGCAAAGGTTTTAGGCAGATATGAAACCGCTGAGTGCTTAAATTAATTACAGAATTTTATGTTCAATTGTTTTTGTTATAAATCCAGCTCACCGTTTAGATCCAGGAGTGTTTTAGGGGATTCTGTAGCATTTTGAGATACAGACCGAAGTGAAGATACTGACTTATGTTAGAGTTTGTGGCTGAATGGAAAAAGCATTGACCCCTGAACTTTAAGATCTTCGAGTTTGAATCCAGGTCTGGGCACTGTATCTTTACTATTGCGAGATAGGACCAGTGTTTTGGCAAAGATCTACACTCTCCAAGTCCTTCTAGTTTTCCTTTTTCCTCAGTGACAGCTTTATTCTGTTCTTATTTTACATTTTTTTCTTTAGACTTTTGCTCAGTGCTTCGTTACATTCACTTGAGTAAATTTTAGGGTACTTTTACTTTTACTTCCCTACATTTTAGAACAAGTATCTGTACTTTTTAATCCACTACATTTTTAAATTGGTTTGAAGTAAAAGGTATTTTAAGTTTGGTTTAAAATTGTTAGTTTTTGCCATGTTGTCATTGTAGACACAGTACAAGAGTATAAAAGATGCAATAAATGGTACTCTTCAGAAAAACCTCACCTACAGATTCAGTTTCTTCTGTTGCACAGTTTACCCTCAGTTTTCAGCACAGTTTTACACATTTAACAGAATCTTTAGTTCTTTATTCTGGGCAAAATACTTTTACTTTACTCATGAGTACATTTGAAAGTAAGTACTTTTCTACTTTTACTTAAGTAGTAATTTTTTGCTTCTTTTTACTTAAGTAAAAAAAAATGGAGTACTTCTTTCACCACTGTTCACCAGAAACATTGCAGTATAATTGTGCAGCCCTAACTCACAGTGATAAAAGTTGTATTTTCAACTTAGGAGAACAAATCAGTCTTTGCGTAGTAAAGTGCAGATGATACAGAAATAAATAAATCTTTGAATACCTTTAGGGTCATTAACACATCAACATCTTTTTTATCAACTTTTAACTGTGCTTTATCAGACTCACATGCTACACACAGAATCGGGCCAAACCTCAAAAAAAAAAAAAAAGATGAATTACATTATGACTTTTACTATCATTGCTACTGTCTGCCGTCCTCCTGTATTTGACACAGAAGTTAGTCATGAATGGCTCCAAATGTGGTTATTTCTAAAACATCCACTTTTGCCTAAGTTTTAAGACGTAATTTTTGCCGCTTTTCTGTTCCTTTTTTTACTTCCCATTTCAGTGCCACAGAGGTAAATATAGTCCACATTTTCCAGTCTAACTCTAAACATACAGTACATAGGAACAGTTGCCAGTAATGTTTTCAGTAATGTTTTCCTCCCCATACAAGCTAAACAGTGGTATAGTTCATTATAATGTTACAGCTACTATTTTAATACCCGCAACTACTTAGGGTAATCCAGCAGGCGTGTTTTTTTAATAATATTGTTGCTTTTTATACGCACTAAATCCTCGCAGATGAAAAACATGTAAGGAGAGGTAGGGTTTCAAGTCCAATACAATGGATTTTGTGAAGATATTAAGTCATTTGAAGATGCTGATAGACGTCTGTGGAGTCTTCACATCTGTCCGTCGATAATGAAGGGAAACCATGGAGATGTGTGGAGTGTTTATTATTTTCATGTCCTCCTTCATCTCAGCTTTTCCCTGTTAGCAGCAGCACTCCACAGTACGCACCACAGAGATCCATAGCTTTTACTGCGGGGCTAGTGTTCGAATCCACTCCCCAGTCACTACACAGTGCCTGATACTGTCTATTAACTATTAACTACTGTGCTGAATTCCTAGTAGGGTCAAATTGCCCAGAATGCATCATGAATAAAAGTCAGCAGATTCTATACAGAAGTTGAACCAATGGCCAGATGAAAGTTAACACGAGATCCTTCGATGAGTCATGCCTTCAAATAAACCGGTCTTAAACTGAAACAGGTCTTAAATATGTTGCGTGCATTCAGCATAGCTACCTGCGTTCACAGTTTACTCTAAAATACCTCCTTAACTTCTCAAAGGCTTATTACCGTCACTGATACGAGAACTCAGATTTTTTTTTTACCAAGGACAAAAGGCTTTGCGACACTCACTGTTGTCAATAGTCACAATTAAACAACACAGCCATGTTTATGACTTGGCTTTTTGTGCACTGCAGGCTTAAGAAATAGGTCTTAATTTTCTTCTTTTTTTCTTAAATAGGTCTAAATAAGTCTTAAATTCAACTTATTGAGCCATGCAGAAACCCTGATTCATCATATTTTCATATTACACTACTGAAACTTATGAAAGCGTTTTTAGAGATTTTTAAGTTTAATTTGTGTCAGGGGAGTTATTAAAATAATTTTAAAGGTAAATGTAACATGGGGTTTATATTGGTAGATTTTTATTTTAAAGGCAGGCCATTTTTTTTTTTTTTATCTTGGGTTTAAGTTTAAAAAAAGCTGAGGAATTTGCATTTTCAAAAAAGGAAGCACAAAATGTCTTTGTACTAATCACAGAGGTTTTAAATGACCACTTTTTGAAGCATTATACACAACATGTATGAGTGAGAGGGGTACTTATGGTAAGATAAAAAGTCCAGGGGGTATGCAAGACCAAAAAGTTTGGGAATCACTGAAATAAACTACTTTTCAATGACAAAAAATTGCAGTCCTCAGCATTGATTTTGACAAGGACGCAAGCTAAAAGCAGTCAATACGATGTTTTTAGACAACATGCAGGTGGAAATGATCAGCTCTGCTAAAACCTGGCACAAAACATATTTCCTTTTTGAGGACAAAGTATTGTTGTGCATGACCCTGTCAAATAAATAAATTCAAACAAAATGGCTAGTTATACTGGAAAGCGCTGAAGAAATGTGGTCTTCCATGGTTCTGTAACTTCTTGTCCAGCAGAACATAAGAATTCATCAACTTTTAGCATGTAGCTTTTTGCATATGTAGCACCAATTGGTCCTAAAAATAAAAAACATCTAAATATCGAGCCACTTGCTAAAGTTCTCAGACACTGACATTACACACATGCAGTTGATAGGCTGACATTTGTTGTCTTGCTTGTGCGCAATTTGTTGGTGTTTTTTTTTTGCAGCTAAAGCTTTCTCCTCTAGTCATAACATACAGCACCTAAATGTTTACTGTGCTAGCTGTGTTGTTTACAAACACTAAAAGGGCCTGTAGTCCACTTTAGTGCAGCCCTCTGTAGTGACTTTATGGGAGTGGTTTAGGACACAGCCTCATGAAAGTCTCAGGTTTATTGGCTCTTCATATCCACCTTCACAGTGTGCTTCGTCCCGCTTCACCCTCGTCCGCCCTTGTCCAGTCACTGTCAGTACGGAGTGAAGAGGATGGGCCCGTGTGTGGTGCGGATGGGCCCCGGGGCCGGCCTCAGCAGGCTCAGTGTCGCCCCCTGCAGGAGGTGGTGGTGTGCGGTGGGACACGGAGGACGTAGCGCCAACTGATTTGAAGACGCCGCCGCTGCCATCGCTGCTGCAACCGCAAGAGGGTTCGGCAAAAGTCCGGCTCCGAGATTTTTTGGAAGTTCCTTTTATGGAAACAGGAAGGGAAGTTAATACAAAGATGATGAAAGGATGAGATGAGAACATACATAAGCAGAATAACTGGTCTATATACCATAAAGTCTGTGCGTTTCTTGTGTCGGCTCAGAAGAGGGTTGGGTTTTCCTGCAACTCCATCCCGATGTCGCCGACTGGATATATGCTGAAGAGTAAAACACAGGTCAAAACTAGGGTTATAGTAAGGACCACAGTAAAATAAACAAAGTCGACCATGGAAGAGAGACAAGACACAAAAATGGAGTCAAGTTTTACAGATCATTTAACTTCAGGTTGCCCAGTCAGCTAATTGGTCAATGAGATCAAAGTTGGCTAAAATGTTATTGGTAAAACAGTTGGACACATTACTTCTATCAAACATTGCAGCATATATTGTTAAAATTCAACTTTATTTTCGTGACATGCAGTAGTTCTGCTTGTCCCGGTGCCTCCTGACCTGTTTAAGCTGCAGCTCTGAATTCACCCTGACGTTGCAGATCTCACAGTGGAAGGTGCGTTCCTGAGTGTTGGGGTCAGTGCTCAGATCCTGCTCCAGACCCGTCCTGGGACCCAGCCGGGGGTACGCTTTGATGGGCCCCAACCCGCTACGAGCTTCAAGGATGGTTTTGTGTTTGGTACCTGGGAACAAGATTGGTATCCAAGTTAAGTTCATATGATGGACTTTTGGCTCTTGTTTCTCTTCATATTTTTCTCCAGGGGCACACAGAAACATATACAGCTGACAAACTATGAATTATTTTTATTTACATTTACTTAGATGCAAGAAGAAGTGCCGTCTTTTATCTGCAACTTTCCTATGTTGCAGGAAGAATGTGTTTTTTAGAGGCTGTAGTTTACTGTACTTTCTTAAAATGAACCTGACAAACCAAAATGGTAATGTCAGTTCTTCATATTTATAAAACAATTGGATTAATTTGATGCGCCTTATGTAATATGTGTGATATTGTGTTTAGCTCGACAAAGACTTGTAGTGGTCTGTTGATAGTAGATGCAATAATCTCCCCTCCTGACCACCGGGGGGCAGTATTGCGCTTGTGATCAGAGAAATAGACCCAAGCATATAGACAAGATTTCTGCATATGTTTTTCAGTGTGAATGGATTATGGTTGATGTGGTTTGATATACTTGTTTGTAACTTAGTTTGTACTCAAAATGCTGACATAATTTTACAGGTTATCAGATAATCACATTTGTATTTGTATATTGACCATGACAAGCAATTAGTTCTTATTTTGTTGACTGTAGCAGCAAAGGCTAAGTAATGAGGACCTGAAACTTCTCCCATTCAACTTGTCTTTCTCTAAAACCTGACCTATTGGTTGTATATTTTTTAATTGCTATGTTGGTTTATTCTGTTTAGTTTGTACTGCCCCTTTTCTTCTGATTGGTTGAAGGTCTATCCACTTTAATTCAGAAATATTTGTGCCCATAATTTCTTGTTTCTGTACATTGCTGCAAAATGGTTTTGTGTATAGGATTTGATGTAGTTACCTTTGTTGTGTGCCTCCAGTTGTGAGAGTGAGTTCACAGCCACTTTGCACAGAGAACAGTAGAGGAGTTTCTTGGCTTTTTCCTCCTCGGACTCTGCAGAAGAGGGACTGGGGGCTGGGGAGGGGGTGTCCGGGAGGCCCGCTGCTGGGGGGTCCACTGGGGGGTCCACAGCGGGGTTAGCGAGGGCCGGGGAGGGCGAGGCGGGTAAGGGGCACTCCGGATCTGTCAGACTGAGCGTGGGTGTAGGAAGACGGCTGGGGGTGGAGGGGGACTCTGAGCTGGGAGATGATTGGGCGTCATCTGAGAACAGAGCAAAGAGTTTTGGATTAGAAAATGATCTGTGGTCACATGGACCTACTGGGGTGAATGTGTTTTAATAAGAAATGATGCTGTCCTTCCAGATCAGTGTTTGATTGAACACACAGCTGTGAGCTGAAGAGCCCCTCAGACTGGCCATGAAGTTCAGCAGGTCACCAAAGAGCTGTCTTCTCTACAGTAAAGGTCAGGTCAGCACATCCCCAAAAAGCATACCACACCATACTATTTTGAGTTTCCACCAACTTAGCATAAAAATATGGGAACTGTACAGAACACAGCAACCGTACATTTGATTTGATGTAAAATGTTTGGCTCAATAGTTAAACAAACAAAAAAACACCAAATTATTCTCATTGCTGTACATGTTTTGCTAACCCTTTTTAAAACTATATTAAAATGTAAATTTACCAGTGGTATATAATATTATGGTAATTTTTTGTTTCTATTTATTTAAATTCACACATTCCCGTACGTATCACATGTACAACCTTCAGTGAGGCAATTAAGGTAAAGCCCAGTGCCAGATTCTTTTGCCTTTTCAGCTTTTTACTGTTGTCATATGGCGCCATTTCAGCATAAAAACTGACTTTTATATCAGTGTATCTGTCTCCAAGTAAGTACAGACCTTTACATACCTGTATATGTTATAAAGTCAAGACATTTTGACAGCTCTACATGGCTGTTCCTGTCCTGTCACATCACAAATATCTGCATCCATGATGTGTATTGTGTGTCCCAGGTAGTACTCACCTTGTTTACTGGGCTCGGGGCTCGGGCAGGGGCAGCCGTCTGGGGGCTGCTGTCGGTCGCCATCTTGGACTCGTCCGGTCTTGGTCGTCTCGATACCCTTCACTCTGCGAGCATGGCGGTTCCCCTTGTAGTGAGCTTCTGCCTGGCTCTAGAAGAATACAAGGCATAAAAGAAAGCTTTAGCTGCATATTCCAGTCTAATATTGACATTTTGATTTTGGTTAATTAGCTGCATTTTTTCTAAGCAGACCACAGATTTTCAATGGATAAGTATTAGCTTTAAAATATTGCAAAGTGTGCATAGACAAAATGGATTTGTCAAATGGCAGCCTGTATTCAATGTCAGTGCCTAGGTAGAGAGCATTAGCAACTAGCTTGAAATTTAGCGGGTTTATTTATAGAAACAGTTGGTGCTACATAAGCCCAAGGCTACAAGCTTAAAGTTGTAACTTAGATTACATTGAACAAGTTGTTACAGAACCATTCCTGACATAGTTTGGCAATGTTTATCCATCATAGACCACGCATTCTACTTTGATAATTTTGGCTAATTGAGCTGACTGCCACTCCCTCTGTGGTTATTTAAAAGCCGCTTCGTACATCTAATCAAATTTATAACAACCAGTCTTTTTTGTTAAATAAAATGATCTTATTCACTGATTTTAGTGTGCTCCCTCATCAAAGTGAATGGGAAAGACCACTACTCCTGTAATCAAACTGCAGTTCCTTTGATTACATCACTTGTGGAAGGGGCTATAATTAGCTGAGATCTTTTCCCCCTGTGCTAAGTGCGTCTTGGTGCAGTATGTTGGAGAGGCTTGAAGGGTCTGCTCTGCTGATGAGGCTGTCAGTGAAGATTAGCCTCCCGAATATTTAGCCCTTGTCTTCCTTCAGTTTCTCTGTAATCACTGCTCTGGCCTGCTGGGCTCATGATGGTAAAGAGAGGAGGGGATTATCCAAAATGTGGTCTTTGGCGACAAGTGACAGTTGATGCTCAGCAAGAAACACAGAAGCGGAGAAAATCAAAGAGAGATTGTTCACAAGTGTTTGCCTCTTTTACATAATGCAGGATGATCGGACATAAATCAGTGGCATTCAAACAGACACAGAGACATTTGTTACACTAGATATTCAAAAACTGGGCTAATTCAAAGCTAAATTAAAACAGCAATTAGTGATAACAGATCCTCAGACACCTTGCATAATGACTTCCTTTGCATAATATTTGCATTTCGAGCTTTTGGATTGTAACCAGGTTGTAAGTAGAGCTTCAAAATGCAAAGAGAATAAACAGGAGCAAGAGACAGAACATAGAGAGTAGGCTTTTGTACAACTTGATCAGAGGCTCATGTGTACCAGGTTTTACCATGGGAATTTGAACATTTCTAGAGGGCATCACTGACACCAGAGAAATGTTTGCTCATGAATGTCATGATACCTTTGAAATTTTTATGGAGCTCAGGAACAAAAAAATATAATAAAATACACGTGTCTAAATGCTACACACTAGTTTTTGTGTTGATAAAATTAAATATGTTGCAAAAGCAGTGTCAGATAGCATTAAATACCTTAAAAATCTTAATTTAGTCACCAGGAGCTGCCTCTATTCGGAAGATTAATGTTGTTGTGTTTCCGCAGGCTTCAATAAGTTTAATTTAAGACTTTTTTAGCCCTTTTTAGCACCGTTGTTCAAGAAAATTAAGACCTATTTTGTAAGCATGCAGCGTACAAAAAGCTGAACAAAGAGCCTTTGTGACAGTGAGTTTCACAAAGCATATTTTTGGTCTTGATCTTGGTAAGAAAAGGTCTAAACTCTTGTATTGACGCCGGTTACATGCCTTTGAGCATTTAAGTGGACATTTTAGGGTGTTGCGTCAAATGTACACAATGACCTGTTTAAATGTGTTTAGGACCTAATAGTCTGCATCTTGGCAAATTTAAGACACCGCAGAAACCTGTGTGTAATATTTTTCAGTTTCCAAATCTCATTAAAGTGACTTCAGTGAAAATAAGTTTGAATAGGAGATTTTTTCCCAAGCTACCATACTTCCCAAAGAAAGTGCATGGATCTGACAGGACAGGGTAATAACATAAAATTCCCAAGCTCCTCTGCATATGACTCTTTGCGTACATATAGCAAGCTTATTGCTAAACCACAAATACATTAAAGCAGCTGCACAGCGCTAGAAGACAGTATCTAAAGTGAGTGCTCTGTCGCATTGAGTTGCATGGATTAGCTGCTGTTCAGTTTGTCAATAAGAGGCTGTGAGAGCTGTATATGTCAGGTGAATGTTGGGGGCTCGGCAGGGCGCGATCCTTCACTGCAGCACACAGCCCACCGGGACATGCCTGAGTAATCCATGGGAATTAGCCGCATATGAAAGGGACCCATATAGCCCTGGTCTTTATTGGTGATGACAGCGAGGCAGATATAGCGGTGCCACTGTAACACAACTCCTCCTCCACTGCCGCTGCTTCCCACAGTCCTGGAGTTAGACAAGAGATGGTCCTGACAACTGTCCAACAACATCACTACAGAGAAAAACTTAAGCCTCTTCTGTCTGTCCACATTTTGGGGTAATTTCACTTCTTTTAAACTGCATTACCTAATAAACAAAAAAAAAAATCTTCCCCTATCCTGCAACAATGACATGACTGCATTTAGCTAGACCCATTCACTTTCTTAGCAAAAAGTAGGTCTCTATCCAACAAAATCAATCATACTGAACCCATTATGAATAAAAATAAATAAAATTAGGCAGGCTTTATGCTGTGCTTTTTATGATTATATGTTTTTGCATCAGTCCAGTTGCAGTTTATTCCGTGTATATTGGTGCCCCCTGTTTTCTGATTGGTTGTACGTCTATCACGTTGCATTTAGAGGTAGTTTAAAGTAGTTTAAAAATAGTTCTTAAATCTTAATCTTGTTCTGACCCTATAACTTAAACCACCAGACTAATTCTTTGTCTAAAATAGAAAATTAATTTTTGGTCGCCACTGATTCAATGACAAAGATCACATATTATGACTTTTTTTAGTTCTTAACTGTGTTATAATGTTGTTTCCACCTCAAAAACATACCTGGAGTAGTATTTTGTCTCATTCACACATGTTTGAGTAATCCTGTTTGCTGAGGCCGTTCCTTTTTCTAGAGCTGGAAACGCTCAGTCCCACAGCTCTACTTAGACACATGAAACCAGGAAGTGCTCCTGCACGTTTCTAAAACCCAGACACAGTCACTGGACTCGTTCTGATCATTTCAGCCTTAAACCAGCATCACTACGAAGCTGTCAGCTCATCTATTTATCTGTTAGCATCATGTTGCTAATAGCCATGCTAATTATGTTCTGTCTATTTCCCACTGTTGCGATTTCAATATATGATTCAATATAAATTCACATATACATTATTTTTAAATTATAAAACATGAAATACTAATGCAGAGGTGTACAAAATTATTTCAAAAAGCCTGAAAAAAGCATAATATGGCCCCTTTAATGAATGTTTACTGGTATTATGAGATCCACTTCTGTCGATTAAGATGAACAATTCACTCAACAATGCATCTATTAAAATCTTTAACGATCAAATCTGGATGACAAATGAAAGGTCTGCTTTTTCCACTATTACAATATGCTTTTAAATACAACAAAATATACTTAACTCTCTACTTAATCTCAATTGTGCTTTGATACTTGCACTGTCTGAGCGACCTTCAATGTGAGGCCCCAGAAAATCAATGCGTCAGTCCAATGGAAACAGCTTGACATCCTCGAAAGCAGGGTGAAAAAAGTCAAAATAATAAAACCATATACTCTGTTTGTAATGTATGCATGTACATAAGGATGGAAATGCCAGGATTAAGATGAACAAGCACTGGTGGGACAGAGAGAGACAGAGGCAGAGAGAGAGAGAAAGAGCATGCATACGAGAGCAAGTAAATGTCCCTGAAATCCTTTCCCCTCTCTGAGCAGGATGCTCTTTGATGTTTTATCTATAAAGCGACAAAGGCACAGAAAGCAGAGAGTGCCAAATCTGGTGTGGAGAGCCCAGGCAGCGGCGACAGGAAACGGGGGAGGAGAGGAAGCAGATGATACAGTATCCCTCCATAAATATATATATATATACACAGACATACAGAAGACAGAGACAGATGCAGTGGGTGAGAAGTGAGCAAACTGAGGTGACAGGCTTGGACAGTGGCAGTAAATGTGGCGTGGTGTGGAGTCTCAGGAGACAAGAAGAGAGGTGTCCACAGAGCTACTGCAGTGTATGACGTCAGGGTTGCAGCAGCAGCAGCAGCAGCAGCAGCAGTGGCTAATCTGTCCTCTCTTTGTAATGAATTGCATCGTTACAATTACGACATGAGGGGGTGCACTGAGAGCAGCTACTTTAGAATCAGTGCCATCAGATGTGCTTTTAAAGGGACACTGCCTGGACATTTGTTTAACCACCGAATAGTATAGTGTAATAGGATGTCACCTAGGCTTTATTATTAAGGATTGGCGAGTCACAAGTTTGAATACAGGCAGGTCTACTTCACTCTTGGTAAGTAAACCTTTGACTTCTGAATGCCGCTGTAGCCAGGTACAAAATCTACTTGAGCTGCAATATCGGCTTGGGTTTTTTTCTATTAAAAGTATGTTTATAAGTGGTTTATTCTTTTCTTTTTATTCCGTAATGCCTTTTGAAAACTAAAAGAAATGAAATAAATATGAGACACTGCTAATGATGGCCTCTAAAGATCATACTTACTGATTATACTAATTTGATAAGAAAACACAATAAGTTTCTATAATTAATACAAAGGTTACATGGACATTTTATGTGTTTTGGCTCACTGTTTATTATTAAATATGCAAATGTGTACAGCAGTTTTATTTTAATATTCACCTCAAACAGAGAGCAAGATACGAAATCATCAATAAATTATGGGGAAGCACATGAGAAGCAGATGGCAGAGTGGTTAGTGTTCAAGGAGATTGTGGGTTCGATCCTTAGGCCGGCCAACACACTGACTCTCACACACTGAGTCTGCATGTTCTCTCTGGCTTCCGTCCAAAGTCATGCATGTGATAGGTGAATTGGTGACTCTAAATTGCAGTGAATGAATGAATGTGAGAGTGTATGTCTCTGTACCCCACCTAAGACCCAAAGTTACTGGGATAGGCTCCAGTACCTGTGACCCCTAATGGGAACAAGTGAAGATGAATGAAAGATAATCTTTCGCTCCAACAGCAGCTAAAAAAATCAATCAATCTGTGAAGTTGTCATAATGTGCTACTTCTGATCAAATCTGCTCAGTTTTTAGGTTGACATTTCCCTGAACAATCACACTGTTCACTTTTCTTCTTTATTCTCTATTAACATTTTTCTTTTTTAAGCTGTTTCTCTGCACTGAGCAGACATAGCTAGTGCTGGAACAGACACTTTTCCAGAAGGATTTTTTTGATACAGTGGAGACAAAGCCAAGGAGCCCAACAACCAATGAGAGCAGTCCTTATGTGGAAGTCATGTGACTGTCCAGAGCTTGCATGTACAGGCTGAACATGCTTATGTTTTAAAATCCTTCACAACACTGTATGCAGTCAGGATCACCTTCACTGTTACACTATCACAATATGCTTCCAAGTGATAAAATACAAAAAATTCTGTCCCTTTAATTCTTGTTGGCCCGTGACCACTTTATTTCTTGCTCTGATCTTAAACCTGCTGTGCTTAAGCTAAGTGCCGCAGTGGAAGCAGAAGAAGAGAGTTCCTTCATTATTAAAGAATGTCCACCATCTCTCAGGTTACTCAGCGGAGATGCACAGCTCTACCACAGCGCACAGGGGCCCGCTGCTCACCGTAAACCACCCCCAACACACACACACACACACTGTATACAGGGGATAGTCCTGTTTCAGACCAAGTACCACCTCAGAAAATATTGGGCTTTCTAAGTACTGTCTTTATTGAACTGAAATAAGCCTTAGTTCTGATTAACCTAGTCTAAAACAAGGGATATAGTAAGGATTAAGATAAGGACTCAACCACGTCTAAACCAGGTCTAAACAAGGACTAAACCAGGGCTAAACCAGGTCTCAACCAGGTCTAAACTAAGGCTAAACCAGGGCTAAACCAGGACTAAACCAAGGCTAAACCAGGACTCAACCAAATCTAAACCAGGTCTAAACAAGGACTAAACCGGGTCAAAACCAGGTCTCAACCAGGGCTAAACCAGGGCTCAACCAGGACTAAACCAGGGCTAAACCAGGGCTAAACCAGATCTCAACCAGGACTAAACCAGGTCTCAACCAGGTCTAAACTAAGGCTAAACCAGGGCTAAACCAGGACTAAACCAGGACTAAAGCAGGAGTTATTAAAATTAAATTAAAGCCCGAACCAGAGCAGGACTAAAACTGGCTCTAAATTAAACCAAATCGGATTTGAACTGCGAAAGACTCTTGAGTACCACCTGAAGAAGCCCACGTACCACCAGTTGTACCCGTACCATAGTTTGAGAAGCCCTGTAATAGTCAATGAGCAAACACATGTACAGGATGTAAATACGACTATAGTAAATACACAGGTTAGTGCTGTGTGGAGTACAGTCAGGGGAGATGGATATAATTAAGTGGCCCCTCGGTGAGAGTTTCACATGACTCCAGTCTCTGTCCTTCACACTCTGCTGCTTTTAGAGGCCGAACATTTCTCTGGTATGTGGCCTTTATTTTTAGACAGCCCTGTAGATTAAGCAGTTTGTCTGATTTCTACATGCCTTTGGGTTTATGTTGAAGAAAACTAATTGTAGTTTTGCACATTAAGCCCAGGCTTTCACTGTTTCTGTTTTTGTTGATGAAATGCTCTGCAGCACTGAGGAATTTAAATTGTTTTAGACTGCGACTTTTCCCCCTTTAAACCTCCTACAGTACTAAAATAGACATATGCTGCTGCAAACCTGTAAACCCTTTTTATTTCATATCTTATAGCTTTATTAAAGCACAGTCAAAAAGCCATCACAATAAAATTAATCAAGCTAAGAGCTCTTATTTCAATGTTACCTGGCACAATAAGCTAGAGATTGGCAAAACCACACTGTTTGATTTAAGCATCCAATTCTGCTTTCTTCTGGATTACTGAACTACCGATCTTACTACTGCCACAAAATTTGTTACCTATAGTGTCAACAAATGTAAATCTGGACCAATTTGCCACCTCAAAAAGCAAGTTTATGGAATTTGGAGCTTTACATTCATTAAACGTCTAGCACTGGGTTTAGCGTTAGCAATTTACAATATGCCTTTTTTTCCGGTGTATATTTTTTCTTTTTAGCACTGTTCCTTTTTGCAACAAGACGTATGTATTGCAAAAAATTTCTGTAACTTCCTACATGACGTCTTTTCTTTCTTTTATTTATAGAAAATTGTCAGGAATCATCTGAGGAAAAAACAAGACATTATTTTAATTCCTATTTTAACAAACAGACCTGATATTTAATGGCAAAAAGTGTTCTATGTAGTGTTTTATTAACTGCAATGTAAAAAATCTAATTGTCTGATCTCTGACCCTGCCATTTTTAGAGTAATATGTGTTAAGTCATCTCTAAATATCAGTTCATTTCACACTCAAACTGTCCCGTGTCAGTCAGTGTAACCCAGTAGCCGGTCTTAAGTGTCCGCATCATGAGTTACGAGTTATTTGTTTTTCCTCTTCACTTTACACAAGCGTTGCTTTAATGAGGCCACTCGAATCCCCGCTCTGGCGTTTCATCACTTCTGTCCACTTTTGCCCCTCTCCCTCTGCTTCACTCCGCTGCGTGTTTGAGAAGCGCTGGCTGTCAAGAGCAAATACCTCAAATGTACCGTGTCAGTATCGAGGGGCGTTAAGGACAAGATCGAGTTTAAACTGTTTATCCTCACAGTTCACATGCCTCCTTTCAACAAACACAACCTCCTATCACCCTAATGTGTTTTATAAAGGGCATGTGTCAGCCATGTCAGTTTTTCCTTACTTAGGGGTATCTTGGCTTTAGGAGTTCACATAATGAGGAAAACGTGATATGTGACTGACTAGAAAAATTTAATCCATGGTATGCTCTACACCTGCTTCCATGGTCATTGATCAGTTTTTATGCATAACCTGTTACTAATTTACTCCAACCACAATGTGTTTTAAAGCGCTAATTGGTCAGTTCAGTTATTTTTATGTCTGTCATAAGAAATGCCAATGCAGCGTTACTGTGATGCCAACAGTACTGTGCAATAGGGATATTGTAGTTGTTATTATGATACATGCAGACAATACATTTGCTACACGGTGTCATGGTATCTTTAGCAATAAACCATGATAATCAAAAACAAAATCCTGCTGGGAAAAAAGTTTACTACTGAGCTGGTAATTTGCTTTTAAGAATATTATAATTGCTTAAACTGTACAAGAGTTTGGGGCTAAGATCATCAATTGAGATCAGATTCGTGACAGAATGAGCATTGTCTGTTCTTCTGCAGTCACCTTTTCTGCTCTAAACAGCACTGGAGCTCTTTAATAAATGCAGAAAACACCTTTTTAAATAAAAATGGCTTTTCCAGTGGCTTTTGCTTTAATGGACTTGACTCTAAATGTTTAGTCTTGTGAAGCTAGATCTGAGATCCAGAGATCAGAGATTTGAAATGGTTTTGATCTTCACTTGTTTTCTCTTTCAGAGTCACCTGAACTTCGCTGGATGAGTCATGTTTGTTGTTGTACCTCAGAGTTGAAGCGGATTTGGCAGACGTTGCAGGAGATGATTGGTCGTTTGGTTTTGACCAGAGGCGGACCGAACGTGTGCGTCATCACTGCCTTTTGGACTGGGTCCATCTGAGGAGAGACAGATTAGAGGACGCATGAAAAATTCAGCAACAAGAGATGAACCTGGACTATGTTTCTGTAAGTGCAGTGCATTTATAGTTGTTCTCGAACAGGAGAAAAACATTTCAGATCATTTAGTAAGAATCACTGAAGAGTTTGTGTGACATTTACTCTCATTGTTTTGTGAAGGCACATTTATGAAGGACATAAGCTTCACAAATATGTGTAAACAAATCACTGATAACACTATAAAGAGCACAGACCTCCACCAAGGCAGTGTCCATATCTCACAACAGTAAAAAATATAGTGCGCAGAACCTGGACCCAAGCCATAGATCTTCTAGTTCAGGAGTAAATGCTCTTATATCCAGTGTTGTGCAAGTTCACACTTTTCATGAACTAGTTCAAAGTTCAGTTCACACATGTTCAGAGTGAACTGTTCACATTCATAGTTCACAATTTTAATTTTGAACTAGTTCAAAGTTCAGTTCGTGTTATTTTTAGGTGAGATATGTAAATGAAAGGCTGAACTTGTTTTTCAAACTATGACTTCTATCACTGTACATCTACCTTCTAGCCTCACTGTAGATCTTAAGGTGTACTCACACCAGGCCAATCGAACCGTGCCTAAGTCCGGAACGCCCCTAAAGCACGGCACGGTTGCCTAATGTGAGTGCTCCGAACCGCGCCCAGGCGCGGTACGCTTCAGGACTTTGGCAAGGTTGGAGGAGGTGGGCCAGGGCACGCAATACTATGAGGCGTGTCATCTATGCAACTGTTCTTCTCTCGGTAAAAAGTGAATAAACTCCATTATCAACACTCGTACCAATGCCAGCGACTTGCGCTCACCTTTCTGAAGAAGAGAACAGACAACAGCAGTAGTTTTGAAGTCTCTCTCATCGTCTGCGGTGCCTTCGCTGCTCCTCGTATGTGGTTTATTCCAAACGTGTGACAGAAGACCGCGTCTCACGAACAAGACTCAAAGCAGAATCACAACAGCACATGATACTTCATGCCGCTGGTCTCACGTTTTCCACTACGCCGGTTTTAAAAGTGTTAGCGGCTCGCTCAGCTTGTAAACAAACTGCGCATCACGATGACGTAGCAGCCTGTCGCTCTCAGAGGTGATGACGTAACCGGGCCACGGCACAGATCGTTTGTGCAGGTGGGAGTGCGGGCTGGCGGGGGACTCAGACCCCTCCCCAATCTTACCTGGGCACAGCACGGTTTGAATGGCCCTAGTGTGAGTGCGCCCTTAAATTCTATCACACAAAATGGACGTTTTTGCATACATAAGCTTGCACAGAAAGGTTTTTTTTTTCCGTCAGAGTCTTTGCGTGACAATGTGTAAAATGTCTGTAAATGATCAGAGTTAGAGGCAGCATCGTCTGTGTTCTCTGTGCCTTCACTTGCACTGCCAAAGATATTAGATTCGACTATCTTTGGCTTCACACTACGTTACCCAAGATGCATTGCGCACACAAGCGCTCTCTGGTGAAACGGTGCAGTTTTGGAGTGGAGCCCGTGGGCAGTGAGTGACAGCGCTGTTTAAAAAGTGCGATCAGACCTCGTCACTCGACTCAGGTGAAAACAAATTCCGACGTTTAATTGATGTGACGTACGTCGTTCATCTCACATAATCTGAACAAATTCACGTTCAAGTTCTTGATTTACAAATGTGTTGCGTTCAGTTCAAAGTTCACATAAAAATGAACGTGTTCAATGAACGCGTTCATTTGAACTCGTTCATGCACAACACTGCTTATATCTCACAGTAGTTAAGAAACCATTAAACATTTTTTTCCTTCACAGACCCCTTCTTGTTTGAGTTAGGCCCTATTTCACAATAATATAAATTACTTAGATCGCTGAATCCAGGCCATATTCCAGATCCAAATCAAAAACTAATAATTTTGTCCCATTTCTGACCTTTCCTGAAAATGTTATCCAAATCTGTCCATTAGTTTCTAAGTTATCTTTCTTTTACAAACCAACTAATGCCAAAAATAACTTCTTCAGTCGTGTTAATTATACTTTTTACTGAGAAAAATCTAAGGTCTCCAACAAAAGAGAAAAAAGCCAGTATAAGAAAGTCTGTGTGACTGACGGGCTGCGTGGCTGGAGTGGAGAAAGCCGTGTATAAAGCAGATTGAGGAGCGTGAGGTGATGGATGTGGACAGGAGCAGCAGCTGGTGCCTCTGTCTGTGCTGCGGTTCTTGGGCCCTGTTCAAGTGCTTTAATTCACGCTGGGCTCAGAGATGACTAATTAAAGGCTCCATAGATCCACAAACGTGTTCTGGTTCGAGGGTTACAGAGGCTTTTCACATAACATCACGCTCCATTACAGGAAACAAAAGGTCATTTTTGTAATAATGACCAAAGGTTACTGCCTTATTCAGTGTGATTACATGCAAGTTAAGAAATGTGAATTATTGCCTCAGTACAATTATTATTTACTTAAAACTCTCACTTGTTGCTGCCTTAACTTGTTTATCAGTTGTTTGCTTGTCTCAGATTAAAATGTTTAAATACCATAGCCTTGATGCATTTACAGTATTTACATTTATGTGCTTATGCAAAGGTCCAGTCGACAATTTGCATAAATGTGCTTCCATTTTCTAAAGTTTTACCAATTCAATTTTGCATAAAAGGAAAATAATAATTAGCAGTGTTTCTTAGCATACGAAGCTACAAACATGTCAGATTTAACAAAAGCTTTTTACATATACAGCGAAGCTCGAAATTATTCATACCCCTGGCAAATTCTGATTTAAAGTTACTTCATTCAACCAACATGCCACTTTTTGATCAAATGTAAAAAAAAGCTGAGAAATATTTTTTCCACCATGATACTTCTTATCTTTTGGGAGAAGCCTGTGTCATTTCCGGTCAAAAAAACTTGCTGGTTGAATAAAAGTAACTTTAAGTCAGAATTTGCCATGGGTATGAATAATTTCGGGCTTCGCTGTATATATAATTTTTTTATTATTTATAACCAAATATAGCCTAAACAACAACAAACCAAAGGATCAAAAACACAGCAGCTCTGCCAGGTCACCAGCTTCTCTTTCTTTAACATAGACTGAATGCTGTTAAATCCTAGACGACATGAATGCAGCATTAATCATTTTACACACAACAGTTTAATTTGAAAGCCTAAAGTCCAGTTAGATGTCTCACTTAAGCCTTGAGCATAGGAGTGATATACAACACACAAACAACCATAGACACACAACAGCTGTACTTATTTTTATTTTTGTACATGACCCATGGCACGTATCACTCGCCACATTTCTGGGTGTTGTCCTCATCAAGAGCCACAAGTTTACTGTGGTTTTTACTCAGCCTTTAATTCATTACATGGACCCTGAACACAACACACGCTGCCAAATGAGAGACTCTTTTACTTCACACAGCTCTATCAACGTTTCAGCTTTCATTCGGCTCGCTTGTTTATAATTGTCGCTACTGTTCAGTTTGGTTTCTCTTTGGTTATAAACGAACAGCTTCAATGATAGGTGCTGTTGTTTACAGGGCAGACAGGAAAGCAAGGAGAGAAGACACAAAGCACGATTCACTTTTTCAGTAATGTGACGTGAGTCTGAACACCTCACACTAGTTTTGAAGACAATCTGCAAAGCTCAGGTAATGGATTTTATTACATTGACAGTATCATGCCTGTCTTACCTGGAGTCACTAAAACTGTTGAGAGAAGAGAGTGAACAGAGATGCATTATGGGCCGCTCTTGATTTGTGTCCCACCAGAGGAAGATTATTTCTCTGCACAGCTCAGGTTTATTACTGTGTGTGTCAGTTACTCTTTGCAGCAGGAAAGACATCCTTTAGACATTTCATTTCAAGTTGAGAATAACGTCTTTTCACAACTAAAGAGGATTCATAGCAGTTTTCAATAGGCCGTTGCTCAAAACACATCGTAACTTGTATATCTTAACTTTTTAAAGTATTCCATGAAGAGCCTGAATGGGACTTATTTTTGTTCAGAGTTTTTTATGACAGAACAAACTCAGTCAACCTTTTACCATTTTATTCGTGCTCAATAACTGGGATATATGTCTTAGGCTGGCTGATGGTAGCCCAGGAGCCTCAGGGAAGCCTAGCAAAGTTTATTTTTGACCTGCAAAGTATGAATGTTTGGCAAATCAAACAGTGTTTTGTAATGTATAAATTGGGCATGTAAGCAAGGAAACTGTGGGTCTGAGCCCTGAGCTGACACAATGTCCCAAGACATGCAAGTGCATCTAATTAAAGGTCCCCAACTATGCTAAATCAACTTTTTTTTTTAGCTTTTATCTATGCCATAATGTTTTTTGCCTCTCAAAAACATATCTTGAATAGCATTTTGTGTAATTCATGCATGTTTGAGTAATCCTGTATTCTGTGCCTGAGCTGAAAATGCTTATGTTTATGCTTTTAGTCATCTTTTTAAACCAATCTTGGTCACCTCTATAACAGCATTGCATGTTTTACAAACTTAAAAAAAAATATCAGATTAAAATAAAGCAAATCCATTAATTACTTTACTGCTGCCATAAAGAAACATGTGAAGGAACCAGCAGATGGCAGCTGAGTGCATAGCTGTTAAGGTATTTTAAACATAATAAACATAGAAAAAGAGCTTTTTATTTCCTTAAACATTTTGTATGATGCCATTTTACTGCAAAGCGCTGTACATAATATAGCTCCTGTATAGCTTTTCCATACGGCCTCACAGCATTAACGATGGTAAAGATGTTGATTTTAGATCTCAAAATGATGAGATTTGAAGTCAAGGTCTTTGACGAAGCGCGAGGACCCATAGTCGAGTGGTGAAAGGTGATTTGACTGAAGCTAATGCAGATGAACTGTGTCTTTGTCTACAGTGTGTGGCTTGTGTCCTGAAGCGTGTTTGTCGCCGCTCTGACCTTCACATGAAACCCAATCTGGAAATGAGAAGAGCAGCGAAAGTGCTGACGGTGGAGGACGCAGCGTGGGCCTCCTATACCATTGATTAGCTGTAAGTAATTTTATTGCAGTAAAACACTTCGCCTGGGCATTTTTTCAATTATACTGAAACTCACCGCGATGACTACAGAGTCAACAGCTGTCCGCTTATTATTTTAGATTGCACACACTATAAACACTCAATACTTTATTGTGGTCTGTGCCTCTAAACCTCTAAGACTGGACTGGATGATTCCAGCAGTTTGTGTGTAATTGTGCTGGTGCAGCCACAGACACTCACTGTGTTAAAGTTGTGGAAGAGGCCGATGGTGGCCGGATGTGGAGACTCCAGAGGGAACTGCAGGAAAGGTTTCATATCCATAGGTTGGGTCAGGACGGCTGGGCTCCTGAGGAAGGCAGGGACCGGCCCGGGACGGTTTACACTTCCTGGAATAAACATGCAAAAAGAACAAGTTAGAAGTTAGAAGTTAGAAAAGACTTTTCAAAAGCCTAAATCTGTCAAAATGTCAGCGCTATTTATTTAAACAAGACACTTTTTGTTAAAATAATCTTGAGAATTGCGCTGCTGCCGCAAACATCCATACAGCAAGAGGTGATAAAAAACCTGCTTGACAGCAAAAAAGGTTTACTCAGATAAATGGCTGCCTCTTCAGTGTATTACTTTCTACCAACACCAGACCTCAAAGCATTAACAATAAACTTCTTTTGGACTGTTGACAGTAGCTATGTTGCTGCATCTGCTCAACCAGCCATTTTATTATATTATTTTAATACTATCATGGATGTCTCTTGTAGTACAAAGTGTTATCCTTGTTACCTTTGGGTTATGTTTTTGCTGGTGTTGCTCTGTCTGCAAGATAACAGAAAAAGCAATGGGTAGATTTTGATCAGATCTTCAGTAAAGGTCAGTAATAGGCCATACGAGCAATATTTTTTGGTGCAGACTTAGAAAACCATCTTAACATTGACCAGGTTAAACGGCCAAAAATGAGCTGCCTTACTGGACGACACCCATTACCTTCTTCCAATTAGCAAAATCTTTAATCCTTGATACACCTTTACCCACTACTTTATATTTTCCAGAGTCTATCTTTGCTTGTTTCCTAAGTCTCACTCCTCATCTTGTGCATCCTTTGCCTGTGTCCATCTCTCCTCTTCTCTCTCTCCTCCCTATCCTTTCGCTGCTGCTGCTGCTGCTGCCGTGTGATGGGCAGAAGACTAAGCTGCTTAAGCCTCACAGCTGGGAGCCGCAGATACCAGCTCTCAGTTTGTCTCTCACCGAGCACCGTTTTCTGTCACTATTTCAGGCTTTTCTTACTCTGCCTGCCTCCGTCTGCCTGTACTTCTCACTCCAGCAACACTTCAACTATAGTCCAGTCCACACACTCCCATTTTCTATAACATACTGTACAAATCTGAGAAAAAAGAGACCACTGCAGTTTATTCTTCTCTTAGCCTCTCTCTGAATCTGAGGTCAGTGTCATGTTAAATTTCTTTGCACACATCAATCTGCTTCATGAGCTCACAAACCGTTAAGCAAAGCTGAGTGAGTGACATAAAGTTACCCAACAGCAGGTCACAAAAATAAGGCAAAGTGTTCACTTCACCATATTGCACCAATAAAAGATAAAACTCGAAAAACTGATCATTTTGCAGTGGTCTCTTATTTTTTTTCATCCCTGAGAGCTGTAAAACCAGCAGGACGCTTCAGGGACCAAATCTGGCTCGTCACAGTAAATTTGAATAATCCCCCCTCCAGATTATATGTAATTGTCATCCTTTATTACCGCCCCGCTCATGTGATGACTGGTTAATTTCTGTCTCATCTCCAAAGAAAAGCTGGTCACTTGTCAAAAGGAAATGGGGAAGAATAAGCTATTTCAGTAAAGCGCAGAGGAGGCCCGGAGACATAACGGATGTGCTGTCAGGATGGAAATAGATGGAGGGGAAAGCACTGTCGGAGTCCCAGGCTATTGTCATTGGAGTGTGGCTGCCTTAACAAGTGCAGCGAAAAGGATGGAGCACTGAAGGAGGGACTCAAAGATGGTGGAAATGTCCTTGGGGTTTGCCATGAAGTTCACAGATTCACTGACTCGTAATCACTGCCATAAAGCAACCATAAAACTGCATCAGTGTATGTCAACAGTCTCAGATTCACTGCCAAAAAACACAAATACAATTTATTTCTTCCTTGTTAAACATTTCACGTCACTTTTTCTCTCTTTTTTTTTCTTTCTGTTTTTTCTCTGTTGCTATGTGCCAGTGCTGGAATAAATACTTTTCCAGTAAAATCTCATGGAGCCATTGAGTCGATGTTAACAAGCTGTGTAACGGGATACCGATTTATACAAGCATGTGATTGGCTAAAGCGTGACAATCCTCACTGACCCTTAACTCTAAAAATTTGTGATGATAAAGCCTAGATGTCTTACAATCATGTTTACAGATCCACTATATTACAATATGCTGTTAATGCTAATGAAATAAGTAGAGTTGCAAAAAGGGTGCAATATTTCCGGTACATTTCTGGAAACTTTCCATGGAAGTGTGCTGGGAACTTTTGGAAATCTTCAAAATTGGAAATTGTCTATTGGAAAAGCTTTGCCCTGATGGCCGCCAGTTTTCCCACTCTTGCATTTGTGAGCCTGTTGCGAACTTTTGTGTATGTGTTTCTAAAAAGTGAGCGGTTGTACTCAGATGCAGCTGATGTTGGTGGATTTGGAGGATGGGGCGACAGGGGGTGACAGGGGCCTCACATCTGTCCACATCTGCATCCACCTGGTGGCAGGGACTATGTGGACTATGATCCTGTCCCCTTTCTCAGCCCTGCTTGGTTCAGGACTTTGCCAAACTGCCTAGCCCCAGGTGTTCAGACACGGCTGTGACGACTGCATAGTTAATGTATCACATGTGATTAAGGAATAGTATAGATATTAAATAAGTGTGTATGGATTGAATATGGTTGTTAGCCCCTGTCCTTAAATTGTGTAAATTTCCAGTTTATTACCATAAATTCCCATATATTCCCATTAATTCATGTGGAAAATTTTCAACTGTGAAAATTCCCAACCCAAAAAATGATCCTGTTCCATTTACAATACAATTAAATTAAAATAAAATGAACACAGCCTTTGTTGCTATCACACTCAAAGTACACAAAAGTAAAGTACAAAAACAATTGCATCAGAAAAAGCTTATTTAGCCAGAAAGCTACTTTTTAAAGTAAGTTAGGTCGAAGCCTATCTGGCACTGCACAATTTTATCTTCACTGAACTGAAACAATTTTGGCTGCGAGTTTGCTCCTTCCAGCCATTTTTGTACTCTTCTATTCATTTATTCATTCATCTTCTTCCTCCGCGTGTCCCTGTTAGGTGTCGCGGGTACTGGAGCCTGTCCCAGTAACTTTGGACCTTAGGGTGGGGTACACCCTGGACAGCAGGCCCAAGGATTCAACCCACAATTTCAGTCACAGTTTATTATTTATTAGTCTGGACCCTGCAATTTGATAGTAATGATTGGCAGAGTAGGACTAATTTGAATGGGAATAGGTGCTAGAGTCACTTCAATTCTCAAAGAAAATGAATGGGTTCAAGTAAATACACATTGGCCTGTGTAATGAACAACACTTAAATAACCCAAACATATATAGATTAATTCTCCGAAGGTAACATACAGCAGTCTTAGCTGTGTAGACAATAAAAGCTGTATCAATATCCTTTTTCCTGGAGACAATTTGAGACACTGTTCTGGTAAATCTGCAGCTCATTTTACGCCACATTACGTGTTAAAGGTCAAACCAATGCATTCATCTTTTTACTTGCATTTCGACCACACACAATCACAGTGGACTGACACGTACCAAGTTTGCACTGCCATTTCTTATTTTTTTGCAGCACTGAAATTGCGTTCTTTCTTTGACCTGCCCTGGTTCGAAAAGAGATTTACAATGACATCAGATAAGTGAAAGGCAGAGTCCTGAGCGGCGGCCATGCTTGACGGGGAGCATTGATTGGACACATTGAGAGGAGTGTTAAAGTGTTGAAGTGCTGCCAAACTCTATAAATCCAAGGGACTCTGTGGCTATTGGAGCTTCTCTGTACGGCAAAAAAACATGAACGTGTCTCACCCAACCCCCTCCGTGTATATTTCTTTTTCCAAATGCAAATGTTTGGTTGAAGAAAAGATCAATGTCTATGTAATGGCCTTATGGATTTTTTGTATAGATTGTGAAAGAGAGGTAGAAATGAAGAGAGGCAGAAAGAGAGGAAAAACAAAAAGGTAGTGCTGCAGCCTGCGTAATATTAGAATAACATCCAACTAGAAGCATTTGCAGAGTGCAGACTTCCGCAAAGGCACTGGCCCTATCTCGCAATGGTAACGATATAGTGCCCAGACCAAGACTTAAGCCCTTGTATAAAAATTTGCTCATGGACTCCTCTTGTGGTTGGAGTTAGTGTCTCTGGTCCTGTAATGAAATGGCACAGACTCTGAATCCTGCTGTGGTCAGGACTGACTTCAAAAACTAAACAGACCTGGACTTGAACAGGAGATCTTCTAATTCAGGGGTAAATGCTGTATTCGTTGAGCCACAAAGCCCTTATGTCTCACAATGGTTAAGATTAGGGCTGCACTATATATATCTCGAAATTATTGTTATCGCAGTATCAGCAAATGCAATATGCATATTGCAAGAATCTAAATATATCACAATAACGCTGTGGCTTTCCATCTGACAGAGATTTACACTGAAGAATCATTTTTCTAACAGAGCTAATGAAAATGTGTTGTGACTAAATAAAAATGTTTAAAAGTCCAGTTTTAGTGGTCATTTCCTTAATTAAGTCACAGTTTAGCCTTGTTTTATTCCTGGTTAAGTTTGTGTTAAGTTTTAATTCTGTTCGCAGTTTTGACTTAAATAAATAAATACGATAAATAAATAAATAAATAATAATAATAATAAACCAAATAAATAAATACGTAAATACAGGGACTCACATTTTTGTTTTAAGCGATTTACTTTCTATGTCAGAAAAGTAAGCCCGAGTTTAAAATATCTCATATCGTGCAGCCCTAGTAAAGATGGTTTTGGTCTTCTCCTGACCCGTTAGCTGGAGTTTGTTGCTCTGGTCCTATTTCACAATGGAGCACAACATTATTTAAGAAATTCAAGATCCCGACAATGAATACGTCCTTGGCCCATTACTGACGTTTCCTGAACATTTAATTGAAATCTGACCATTACTTTTTGAGTTATTTTGCTAACAGGCTCACCAACAAACCAACACAGGTGAAAACAACCTTCTTTGCAGAGATAACAGGACTAAAACGGTGCAAAAACTGGACTAAATTTAGGTCTAAACCAGGATTTTTTTTGCACATTAATTTTGACAAAGAGTGTATGCCCTTCACACGAGAGACCATAACGTGATTGCAATACATGCCATTCTTTTGCATACTAATGTTGCGATTGCTGATATAATTTTTTCCATATATTGTGCAGCCCTCCCTATGCCAGAAACACAATCCTATCCATCACAGCAGATTTGACAAAGCCTCAGTGCACGCGTCGACATGCACGCGCCAATATGCTGTGACTAAGGCCTCCCAAATTGGCAATTCATTAAGCCAATTTATACTTAATGATCACAGAGGTAAAGTCAATGTCAGGAGCCTCTCAGTATTCTCCACCTCTGCCTCTGCCACAATATACAACCAGGACAACAATAGTCTGGGGGGAGTTTGGGAGGGGGGCTGTCTGTGTGAATGAAAGCTGATTAGAGGAGCAAGCACAAAACAGAGAAACTGAGCCACTTTTGGTTTGCGCTCAGAGAAGAGGCTCGGTGCTTGATGCCAGCTGTCTCACTTCTGCCTGTGAGCAGAGCTGGTAGTGGATTAACCAGTGCTGCAAAGATAAACGCTCAAATGTATGGAAAGAAAGTGGAAGCTTTGGTTGTTTGGTTGTTTTTTTGCTATAAAAATATGGAGATGTTATAACAGACATTACGGTGTATATATAGGGTCATTCATAATCATAATTATTTAGGTCATGATTATTTTAATCTTTCATGTGCTGCCAAAACAATAACCTGTAGAGGAAAAGTAATTTTATCATTTATTAGTGTTCATTGATTCATAGAGCCATGTACAAGAGTCCATCTAGCTTTGACAGCTCTGTAAAGTCCCTACACATGGACATAAAGAGCAATCAAAGTCATTCTGAGCCCAATTTAATTAATAATTTTTTCTGGATTATACAGATTTGTAATCACAAAAATTGTAATCACAATTAAAATTTGATTTATTGCACAAGCTCTAATATACAGTACACACTTTGCAGTAAATTGCTTGTTATTTTCGGCTCAATATTAATATTATTTCAAGTATTAAAGAGGTAGTAAAATGTATGTTCTCAAAATCAAGGCTTTAAAATATTAAATGTTATGGGTAGGTATTAAATTTTGTTGATCTAGATTTTAAATTGTTAAATATTTATGTTAATATTAAGAAAAAGTACTGTCATCACAATACCAGTGTACAACATACTTATTAAGGACCTTTAAAATTGAAATTTAAGGTGCAGTTTTATTTTTTTATATTTAGTGCAGCTTTAGAGTTATTTTATTTGTATTGAACTTTTAAAATAAAATCCTTTGATTTCAGAGAGTGATACAGATAAATCCTTCATACAAATGATTGTTCTGTCGTTGGTGATTCTGGCGTTTTATTGGCATTAAAAAGACCTCAAAAGATCCTAAATCTCCTTTGACACAACCTGGAGCTACCCTGTATTTTGTTCACAAATGTTTTTATTTACTCATTCATTCATTCAGTCAAACATTTTTTCCCAGGGATCACTGGGGGCTGGAGACCATAGCTACTCTGGGGTACAGTTGGGGTAATGACCAGCCTTAGAGTTATTTTTACTGTAAATTTAAATTCAAATAAAAAAATTGCAATATTTATAAAGCAATTTCTATGTGATAACATGGTATTTTTTTAACCCTTTTATTGTGACCCACATTTTACACAACCAAATATATTTTTCTAAATTATTTTACTACAGCCTGCTCATCATTTTATATAATTAAAACAATATTTAGGCTTCAGAAGAGCTGATCTATTAAACCATCTTTAGTGTAACCATCTTTTCACCATAAACATTTGTAACAGGAACCTTTCCCAGTACAAAACCCTCCTCTAGTTCGCTGCCAGAACTTTGTGTCTGAAGAAAATCTGTCAGTCAATTAGAAAATGCTAATTTATAGCGCTCCCTTTGTCCTTCACGCAGGTGTGGGAACATTTGGTGGCCATTATTATCTGGTAAACAAAAAGCATGCTGGGAAAATTGGTTAATCAGCTAATGGCATATTGTTATCTGAATCCTCTGGAAATAACAAGACCTTTGGATGTATCAGCTGTTTTTTTTGTTTTTGTTTTGTTTTTTTACGATTCTAACAGATGAGATTGTTCATTGAGAAGTTTGACCAATCACTGGTTTGGTTTCTGTCGGGTCTCAGGTTCGGGACGCTTGGCTGTCGGTCTGCACCAGGGGGTCCCAACTTTTTTTTGTCTCGTGTAACCCCTGAGCCATTAGTCAGACCATGAGATCCTCCTCACTCATACGCACAGATGTTTCTTGGTGGTCATATAAAAACTTCTGTCTTTATCAGGGCAAGGACATTGTATACTTACTTTATTGTAAATACAAATTCTCATACATTTCTGAAAACTCAAATTCAAGATGAAAAAACTAAATAAATAATAATCTGTTGTCTTTTAAAATAAAAATATAAAATCAAAATATTACAATAGGCATACTTACTTTTTTATTTTACTTAATTCTTACTTAATTTTCTTATTTTACTCTATATTTTCTTTAAACAATTTTTTTTAAATTGTGAATGAATAAAAATCTTAAACTCATAATAAATTTACCTTTAAAAAAAAAGAAAGAAAAAAGCCCTTAAACTAAACAAAATCAGTTATTCAATAATATTCTATGTTGATTTGGACCAAAGTTGAGCATTATTCAGTGGGACCTAGCCTGGTTTTCATAAGATCGCAAATATTTTCTCTTGACCTTTTACATAAATGATCAAATATTTCCAAATACCCCCTGCAAAGTGCACACGTACCCCTAGGGGCCCCTGTACCCCTGGTTGGGAAACACTGGTCTACACTGCTAGTCAACACTAAATCAATGACTGCTAAAAGAATTCCAACACTGGTCTGCGCACAAAGAGGAACAGGCCAAAAAAGAAAAACTTAAAAAGACAAAAGTTTAGCTAAGTACATTTAAAAACTTGATATCATGTAATGAGGCTGACTCAACGTAGAGACACTCCCATTGGCTGTTGGTCTACACTATTTGTCAACACAAAACCAATAGTGATAATACAGAGAGAAAAAACAGCACCAAAAAGAAAATAGGTCGAGTTTTAGTAAAATGTAATCAAAAGGTGGCCGTGCTGTTGTTGGGTGTTAGGAACAGGACAGAATACATTTTTAGATCGCGTATGCTTGGCCTTGACATTTCTGTAAATATCCGGTACATGAGTCCGTTCCCCTGAGGCCAGTGTGATGTTTGTGTGGCTCTAACCTTTAAAGTAACACCGTTTAAAGTTTGTTGTGATCGCGGAGGGGGACGAGGGCTGCAGCGTGAAGGACTGCGTGTGGAATCCAATTTACCGCAGCTCGCCTTATACCCTAAAGTCAGAGGCAGCCATTTCAACCTCAGCCCAGGGAACAATACTCTCACGCTCACAGCACGACAACCCTGGTCTGAGACACGGACGCGGTGTTGTGACGAGCGGCTGCTGAAGTTGAATTTGAGTCTGTTTTAATGATAGATGCTCTGAGCTCCAGTGGCTTAAATGTCGCCTCCTGGAGAAGTCTCAGAAGTCCTCTTTAAGTCCAAATCTGTGTGTGACAGTTAATGCTCTTGAGACCAGCCAGTCCCTCTGCAGCTCCTCTGATTTAATGCAGTATTTGCATTTAAAGCAACACGACCCAAAATGCTGTCACGATTCTTCTCAAAAGAGCTATGTGCTGCTTTTTTTTATTATTATTTTTTACAAAAGTTAAACTCAACTCGATTAATACATTACATCAAACTGAAGTTTAGAACTGAATTAAAACGACTGGCTTTGAGTTCAGTGTTAGACCTATGTGCAGTTATCCTCACCTCGTTTAACAGCTTGTGAATGCATTTTCAATATTTATTCATGTTTAACCTTGCTTTCCCGCTCTCAGTTTTTGTTTCTCTGTGTAAGAAGAGACAACCAGTGCTGGAATATACATTTTCTCTGTTTTGTTAGTTTGCAGTGATTCAATGTTAACAAGCCGTGTAGACCAACAAACTCGATGAAGATAATGAAATCTTGAGGTCTTCTCTTTTTTGGAATGATTCCTATTCCAATATGGAGCAACAGCAGTGCAGTGGGTTAAATGTTCGCCCACCAAAATGAGAGCTGGCGTTTTGAATCTTTCTTGAGTGCATGCTGTCGTTGTGTCCCAGGGCAAGACCCACATTGCCACATACTGTGACATGAAGGGCATCTGGCATGAAAAACTGCCAAATCACTGTGCAACTGGTTCGCTGTTGCAACCCCAAGTAAATAAAGGGAGCAGTCAAAAAATAATGAAAGAATTCCCAGTGGCGCAGTTAGAGGGGGAAAGGTTAGGACAGGGGTATGAAACCTTTGGGATCCAAAGAGCCAATTGTATATACAAAATTTGAATTTGTAAAGCGCCGTCTTAATGCACATGAGTGGCTTAGCCTAAACTGAAATGGGCGGTTTTTAATATTTAAAAACTAACAAAGAACTGTGTTAAATACTGCACTATCTCACTCAGAGAACTAGAGCTACATCATGTAACTATTCTTGCTGCTTGTGTGTGGAACTTCTAATCAGTCGTCTACTTATTCCTTGATTGCATAACCAGATGTCAGATGCCCAGGGAGGCACAAGAGCAGGGCTAAAGAGCTGCATGTGGCTCTAAAACCATAGGCTGCAGACCCATGTGTTAGGATGATTCCAAGGGCCCATGACTCACAGGGGCCCAGGAAAATCTTACAATAATAATATATGGTTAGCTTAGTTTGTGATGATAGGGCCCAATGTTATATGTTTTCAGGGGCCCCAGAAAACCTGGCAGCGCCCCTGTGAATTCCTTTGACAATATGCTTTGAGGTCATTAAACATGTTTTCTCAAAAAATGCGCACCTTCGGGAAACACATTATCTTTTTTCATCCATAAATCTCCTCTGTCATTTTCCTCTTGGCCTCTATGACCTCTATCCCCTCTCTGTGTCTAAACCTCCAAAACAAGTGTTATACCAAAAAATTAAAGCAGCCATCATAACAAATGTATATTTTGTAGTGTCTGATAATGGGTTATGATAATAAAGAATTGTGCCTGTGAGTGGAGCGGGGCGAGTAAAATGGTCTGAATTAGGAGGAGATGGGGTAGAAAGCTTTGTTCGTCGGGAAGGGAGGGAAAAAAGGGGGAAGGGGAGAGAGAGGAGGGTGTTTGGAGGTGAGTCCAAGGTGACCACTACCGGAGCTAAAGAGCTGGGTTAACACACAGGTTAATGTCCTGGAGAAACCCATCTGCGAACCAAAACGGCAGCCATTTTACCACATACAGCCAAGAAAAACCTCTCTGTGCTTCAGCCCCTCTGCTGTATCTGCTGCATAGGCACTGAAACAATATATCACATAGAACTACCTGTATTTTAATAACGTTATGGTCGTTTTCTTCTTTGTCTGTTAAAATAATCTGTCTAATCTGTCTAAAGGACTCCTGAAGCTGAGATGACTTGTATCTCATGCTATGGCTACTTTCCTACTTCTTATGGTTCCTACTTCTAATATTTTTTAACCGCGTCCACAAATAATAATAACAATATTTACATAGCACACAGATAATATAAGCTATAAAAATACTGGACTAAAGCTCTTAGTGCTAATTCATTCTGTGTTTTGATTAGCATTTATTTGTTCTTATTTTAGGTACTCTGCAACCAAGATCTAGGTCAAATCTATGGTCAGACAGGCATTTAGATATTTCAGATCATATCATAATATTATCTCAATATTCAGCACACTTATTGCATATTGTGTGTTTTTTCTATATGGTGCGCCCCTAGTATCTGTTCTACTGCTGTAGGAGTCAACATTAGGCTGTCACATGCAAAATGTCATAAGTGAATGTGAACTGTTTTAGGCTATTTTTGCTGCTCTGCCCACAAACTGTCTTCCTGTTATGTTGTGTTTGCAGGCAGCCCTTTGTGACAGTAGAGAGAAGTATGTTCAGATTTAGGAGCGCTGCACCTTGGCTGTATGCCTCATGAGTTAAAAGATTTTTGAAAAGATTGGTGTATGGATTAACCATTTACTCATCTTCTTTCACTTATTTGCATTAGGAGTCGCAGTTGTTGACAGCAACTGTGGGCCATCGGCAGGATACAACCTGGACAATGGCCAGCTCCTGACAGGGCTGACACAGAGACCTGTCTTGCCTATGGCTTGATTTTTTTGATACCAGTATTTAAACGATATTTGATTTTCGATACCAGTACTTGAGAGATACTTTTTCTGATGCCTTTGGTGAGCTAATTCATCTTCTACAATCATAAAACTAACTATAAAATTAAATAAAATACCAGTTTTTTAAGTTAAACCCAATATTTTGCATGATATATTCTGTGTTATTTATTTGAGTCATACATGCAAAGGAACATTAAAGGTCCCACTAGGTTTTCAAACTTGGTATTTAATAAAAATGATTTTTTTTTTTATACCAGTAGTATTGTCTTTTCTTTGTGATACCACAAAAGTTTAGTTGTTTAACGTTACCCAGCCCTAATCTTGACAGGCAACTATTCACTCTCACTAATTCACCTTACACTTAACTTCAGGCGTGGGGATGAAGAAGAGAGAGCCTCCAGTAGCATAGAGGACATACTGTAATCTTTATTTAGGTAAAATGTAGTCGACTTGCCTGGGGATCGCACCCACAACCTTTTTGTTGAGTGGCAAGAGCACTAACCACTCTGCCGATGTGCATTCCATCACATCATCTATGCTTTATTAATAAGATGACCTTGTTTAGCAAAGCAGAGAAGGATGCTAGTAGTTCAGATTAAGACTCTGCAACTTGAAAAGTACTCACTGTCTGCAAGCAAAGCACTTTCTGATGGCAGCTAAAAGTTTATGAGGTTCAACAATCATTTTCCATCTGTGCTTCTGATTTATGTGCAGTTGTGTGTTTATTTAAAGTCTCCAAAAATGTTTTACCTCTCCTCTTTATCTCTAAGAGGAGCCCAAGGAACATCTTATACCTATTACCAGCTCCACCTTCCCACTTGACGAAGTGAAGTGAAGGTCAAAATAGAAGTGTGCTGCAAAACTAAAGTACAAAATTATTAGCCACTCGAATTCACTGTGCACCGTGTGTCAACGTGATCTGCTATTATTCTGTTTGTCGGACCATTTGCACACCTGCAGGATACAGAAACCTGAGCTTACAGAGTACACAAGCAAGCCACCCACAATTACACAAAGAGTTCATGCAGACTGAGTCAATAACGGCACCAACCAGCTGCGTCTTATAATCGATTCAACAATACACCCAAAGACAATACAATAGGCCGATATGTGTAGAGTATATGCAGGAATAGTCAGAGCTTCCTTTCATATTTTCTCGGGGTGGTGTGCAGTGGTTTGCATATTGACTGGGAATAGGTTTTACGTTGGATGCCCTTCCTGATACAACCCCTCTCCATGGAAATTAGTTAAATGCTAGAATCTTTGTTCTTTTGAGCTCAATGTCTCTTTCGTTTTTGTTGTCCTAATAAATAGAATGAAAATTTATCCAGGCTTGGAACTGGCCCAAAGAGTACACTAGCTTTGAGAACCCATGTAGCAATATTGCTTGCTCTATTATTGTTTAATGGATTTGGCAAATTTTGACCATAATATGAGTCTCAGTGGTAAAACTCCATCCGTAAATGATGACAGTATGTGAAGCCCTAAAAAAGACTGTCCTAACTAAACTATATCTTCCAAATGATAGGCTATGGAAGAGCTACCCTGAGCCATTTCTAATATCTATAGGGGCCCTAGGCAAGATGGACAACTGAAGTCCCATATAAGCTCCAATTTTTTTGTACATCCCACTTCAAACCAAAAACATGGCAACAAGGATCATTTGATACAATATATTTAAACATTATTATAAGATCTGTTTTTGCCCCATTGTGCTAGCATTGTGGTCATGTAACAGATAAATGAATGTGGGGCAAAATAAGGCAGGGGGGTCTGGCCAAATTTGAATGAAACATCTGTGATTTCCTGTAATCTGTTGTAATTTAGATGATTAATCTGGCTACAAATTATGGTTTAACTTCCCTGCAGATAGGGCCCTTTTAGGAGAAACGAGTTGCAGTCTCACTAAATGTCTGTCCTTGGGGCCCCCCTTCAGCTCTGGGCCCTAGGCATTTGCCTACCTTACGTACTCTGTGACAGCTCTGGAGCTACCAAAAGCTACATTTTTCTTTTTAAACTTTATGACATGAGAGACCTAAAACAACCAATAAACAAGTTTAAGCAGTGGCAGAGTGACCCAAATATACAGTATGTCTAAAAATTAGTAGTCTTCATATTTTCTTTATTTGTTTACATGTGTTACTCACTTTACATGCACGCACTCTAGTTATAATCAAAGCAATAATTTTTATTTTTATTTTTTTTCTGCAGAAACTAATTACTGGTTGTATTTTTGGACCAGCGTGAACTCCTAACCCAAAGCCAGTGTGGTTTCTTGCTATAGCTAAGGTTAGTCAGGGTAAAGGCGAAGGGTGGTGGCTGCACTGTGGTCCGCATAACTTCACGACAATAAACAACATAAGCCTAAACAACAAAGGCATTATATACTTAGCGTCTGCCCTTTGGCCTCCTCTGGCATCTGTAAAACCACTAAATGACAGATATAATAGTTCAGGCCTTCTAATTTTGTCTATAGGCCAGAGCACAGCAGTCTATAGTCACCTAAGACAGAAGTAAGTATATGAATGAGTGGCTTTGGCAAAGGCAACACTGTACTTAAACTTATAATTAAATATTACTCATGAATTGTCTGGCTACACCTTAAATTACAAGTTATTTCATGAAAAAATTGTTTAATCTTGGTGGTAAAGGGGATAGTACACTTGCCCTGCCAGCTGAAGGTCATGGGTATTAGGCAAGTTTAGGGGTAGTAGTACTTTTATTTTGACTCCTATGCTGAATTCTTATGTTATGCGAATCATGGCAGACAATAGTTTATTAATCACAGACCTCAAACCCCACTTTAATACGTTAACTATCTGGCCAATGAACAAAACATCAGCTCTGTTTGCTATTATTTAAAAGTCAATTTGTACAACAGACAGTTTATCATCTAAAAATACCTTTTAGTTTTTACTTATAGTTTGCTTTGATATTTGCTTTTCAAAATCTACAGGGCTTGTGCATAAGTTCAGTGAGAGGAACTCAACATACTTTTATTTCACCTGTTATTGTTGTAGCCTACAGTGATAGTATCTAAGGTAGAAGTTCTTATTTCCTTGATACTGCAGCTAACTTTATGTAGAATACAAATTGTGTAGTTATGGGTTTTCCAATAGTTCTATTTTTTTGCAATAAGAATAACCAATGTGACCATGGGTTTATCTCCTTTTGAATACATAACTACTTGATTGTAAAAATGTAGGGCAGCATTTGTTAGAGCACATTTCCAACAGATTTTGTTGCCAAAGAAACAACATCTCACTCATGACAGCAGCACCTTTGTCCGACATAACCTACATTCTGGTGGAGGGTCTTGTAATAAAAATATTCAGTGCAAACGCTCCCGTGAGGACACTCTGAGTGTTTGTTTATTGGGCTCCATAGATTTTTCCTGCTTCACCGACAACAGAAATGTGGGTCATTTTGTCAAACGCAGACAGATTCCTTCATTCCAAATGTCAATACTCTTCACCCTTCACTGCATCGCTGTCATTAAAAGGTCATGTTGTGGATCTGCGAAAACATCCGACTGCTTTTCTTTTAGAAGACAGCAAAACAAGAGATTCATTGTTTCTCTCTCACACACAAGCATGCTTACAATGATGCATTACTTCAAACAGCAGACTGAACACAGTGTAGTCAGACTTTGCATATAGCTCATTTAAATGATCTAACTGGACTTCTGCCTTTGTCTGAGGCGCCATTTAGATGAGCAACAGCTGTGCCACTTTCCATTCACATTCACAAGGAAATGCTTGTTGTGTGAAGAAAACTGTAGTTATAGCACTGTTAGGCCAGCAAGGGGCACTGTGCACCTTACTGACAAAGTAATTACACACCAGAGGAAGTCATAGCTCAAGTCTGCAACATTTTAATCCTAATTTTCCTGCGGCAGTAATAATAAACTCTAAGTGTTTATACATAAGAGTATAAACCCTTTTAGTGTTTGTAAACAGGAAATGACAAAAACAATAATACATTTTTAGTGATGGAATTAGCGTTAGCCACCAAACATCGTAAATTATGAATAATCAAGACCTCATGTGAGTAATATCAGAGACTGGTTTGATAACATTAGCGAGAGTGTGGATGTTTAGCCATTTGATTGAACTTAGAAATTAGCGTCTATAATTAGCATATAAGCTAAAGGTAATTTACATTTTTTTATTTTAATGTTAAGCAGGACAAGTTACTTTAATAAGTTACCGTATTTTCTGCACTATAAGGCACACCTAAAAGCCTTTAATTTTCTCAAAAACCGACAGTGCGCCTTATAATCCGATGCACCTTATGTATGGATCAGTGTTGGTTAATTATGGCTACCGTATTCAGGGGGCGTCGCCGAAGTGACAGCGGTAAAAACGGTAAAGGGGAATTCCAGTCCCAGCTGTTCATGTGTGCCATAGGCGTGTTTATGGATCCTGCCGCAAAAGAACAAGGAGGCGCGGCCTTTGCTCCATCTCAGTAGAAGAGTTGCGACATTGAGGGGACAGAAAACTGAGCGCTCGAACGCTGTTCATGTAGCTTTGAACTGTGACAAATGGAGTTGGAAATACATTGTTTTCAACGAGGGCCGCACAAATAAGAGCTACCGGTACGTACGTTACCGTATTGTGAATGCACTAACTTGTTTTGGGAGTGAACAGAGTTGTAAGAACGCTGGTTTGTATTCTATTAATAAAGCTTGACTGACTGACTTATCTGACTGTTTTATTGACATTCCCTTTAGCGCAGCTCCATCTAGTGGATGCGCCTTATAATGCGGTGCGCCCTATATATGAAAACAGTTTTAAAATAGGCCATTAATTGAAGGTGCGCCTTATAATCCGATGCGCCTTATAGTGCGGAAAATACGGTAAATTTAGCACAATCAGATCTCACTCATATCAATTCAGAGTCATTTTTAATAAATATATAAACAACAACCATTAGTTTCTGCTGTCCAAAAATATCTAAAGTAACATTTTTATTTTGCTCCTTCATAAAAATTAATGGAAATCTCTAATTAAATTTTCTAATTATGTCACTCCTGGAAGGATCTATATAACAGTAAATAAATCAAAGTATGATTTAAGCACAATATCACACTATTTTCCGTTCGTCAGGTGGCCAGTAGCTGATAAGGACGGGGCTGTTACATCAGAGTTTTCACTGGGCGTTTTGTGAGGCGAGAACACTTCAATCAGAATCATTGTTTTTGACAAAATGCGCAGTCATGTAAACGGACCATGAAGTATTAAGTCCACAGTGCTAATGCTGCTTTCATGTGGTTTTCGTAATCACCATATAGCCTTTCTAAATAAAAGGAAACAAGATACATGAATCACAGTCACATTACCTGGGTGTGTTACTCCAATTAATATAAACTCCTGCTCCCCACATTCAAACTGTGTCATTTTAAAACTCCATTTATAATCAGTCCAAGGCAGTCCTCCCTGTTCTTGCGTCTGCTGCGTGTGATGCAAGACACTTTCATACTGCTGACTGTGGTCTTTGCATCAGATTAGAAGCAGTAGAAGAAGAAGAAGAAGAAGAAGAAGAAGAGGCCTTGGTCTGTTTTTAAATAAATAACGACCACAAACCTCTAGATCTAAAATATTTATCATAAAAATCACATAAGTTGCTGTGTCCCCCGCTGCTCTGAGACAGCTTATCTTTCTTTCATATACTCTGCTGCTAATTTGTCCCGCAAGCTCGGATTTCTTCATCGTTATAAGAAATAAAAACGCTGCACGGCTTTGAATGGCTTGTCAACGCCGCACTATTTTGGTGGAGTGGAGCGTATTGAAACTAATAGGGTCGTGATCATGTAACATTGCGTTTAGTGTCCGCAGGGGTGGATTAGCGAGAGATCGAGCTAACCACCACATCACACGGAGAAGCAGAGCGCAGCTGAGGGCGGACAAACAGAAAATGAAGTGGACAAATATTTATTCAGCGTGCAAGGTCAACTGCAGTTAATCAAATTAATCAGGAGCTCACAAAGGGATCAGTAAATAGAGCAGGGACAATAATAGACCTCAGACATAGAGAGATGTGTGTTTAATAAGTGTGTCCAATACAGTGGCCACTTTATTAGGTACACCTGTTCTTTTTTTTCCTTTTGCTTTTCTCTTCTGGGGTTGCCACAGCTAATCTTCTGCCTCCTAGTGTGCAGTGAGTTGCATATTAAATTGGTAGGTTGTTACGCCACATGCCCTTCCTAATGCAGCCCTTTTTTAAATTTATCCAGGCTTGGGACTAGCACAAAGAGTACACTAGTAGCTTTCATGTAGCTGGATTATGAGGATTGCTTCTCAATCCAAATATCTAACAAATCACAAGGCAGCAACTTAATGCATCAAGGCCAGAGACATGTTTAAGACAAATGTTGACAATAAAACCGAGCATCAGGAGAATTATGTGACTTTTAACATGGTAATAACAATAATAATATATAATAATGCATTAGTCTTTGACAGCGCTTTTCTAAACACTTAAAGTTTACGATTAGGTGCATTGGGGCAAACTGCTGGAGATGTGGCTGCCATTCTGTGTTTACAGCCGGTCTGACTACCACCAAATATACCACAATAATCACAATAACACATTCATATATCAGGCAAGGTGGGCTAAGGACAAAATGGTACGCCAGGCTGGCAGTGGGGCTCGATCCGCCGACAAACAGCTATTTCTGAAACTGCTGAGCTACTGGGATTTTCACTCACAACCATCTCTAGGGTTTACAGAGAATGGCCCAAAAAAGAGAAAATAAATATCCGGTGAGCGACAGTTCTGTGGCGAAAATGCCTTGTTGATGCCAGAGGTCAGAGGTGAATGGTCTGACTGGTTGGAGATAATAAAAAGCCAACAGTAACTACTTTATTAGGTGCTAATAAAGTGTCCAGTGAGTGTATATCGATATAGTTCTTAATTCACTAAGCATTACTCTTACATTTACAACCACCATTAAGTTTTAAAGCTACTTATTAATGTTTTAGTCTTGAATGACAAGCACCTGTCAAAGCATATGTATTAATTATGTTTTGTGTTTTTGGCAGGCAGTGAGGGATTGGTTATATTAAATAGATGTAGCAGAATCAGCCACAGGGAGTCACAAGCCGGAGTATCCTTTGTGCTGGTCCCAAGCCTGAAAAAATATGTCAAATCAATATGTGAATCACTGCAGGCTAGGTTGCAATAATGTGCTGTTGTGACACCAAAAGGGAAAAGCCAAAAAGAAAAGAAAGAAGCAAAATAGGCGGTTGCACTATGACATTTTGACGACACAATCAGTACACAATCAGTTGTCTTAATACTTTATTTTGATTAAGTTTCTTTTTGTGTCTGGTCTGCTAAAAGGAAACTTAACTCCCCTATTATGCTAATTCTACTTTTTTGAGATTTAAACAGTGTCATAATTCTGTTTCCACCTCAAAAAAACAACCTGGAGTTATATTTTGTTTCATTCGTGCATGTTTGAGTAATCCTGTACGCTGAGGCCATCTCTTTTGAAAATGCAGTCAGCTCATTTATCTATCTCTTGCTTACAGCTGTGCTAAATTGCCATTTTATGCTCTGTACAGTCCCTATTGTTACCAGCAGGGGGCATCAGACACCTAATCCAAGCGTTCTCTGCAAAGTTACAGCTTTATATTTTCCATACGCATCATTTTAAGTTATAAAATACTGATGCAAATGTGTCAAAATTATTTCAAAAAGGATTAAAAAAACATAACATGTCTGCTTTAATCAAATAAACCTTTGCAAAAGATCAAATAACCTTTTTGGATTAAGATTAGCCATAAGATTTTGATGTGTACAGTTTTAAGATTTTTCACAACACTTTGTAATAACTCTTAATATTACAGGACTAGATTGTGGACCTCTGTGATTCATAATTTACCAAGACATTACTCCTACATTTATAATAGCCATTCACTTTTAAACATTGTTACTCATTTCTTATTCTAGTAGCTCATGTCACATCATATTTTGCATACACTATCGATTTTAGTTATAGAGTGCACACTATTTTGCTAATTTATCTCATATTCAACACCTGCAAAATCCAAATGACAAAAAACTGCTCTCATCACAATGACATTATGGCTTCTAAAATTAATGGCACTTCTTAAGTCAAAACAATCAGCCAGTCAGAGCTTTAAATTAAATTGTGATCTGACCCAACGGGTAAAAAAAAAAAAAACAGTGAAAGCTGTTTGATGAGTGCAAAAGGAAGTGCGCAGCCTTGAATTTCTTTATAAAAATCTATTCAACTTTTGCTACGACCAGTTTGATTCAAATATCTTTTCATGATACAATAATATCTTACACTATTTTGCAGCATACTACGTCATTATGTCAATTTAGGCAAAAGACTTTATTTAAAAAATCCCCAAAACTGAATGATATCTCGAGGTCATTTTATAAGACAGTAACTCTAACTGAACAGGTAGACAGGTGGACGAGTGCCTGTCTGGAGGAATTAGTTGTAAAATGCCAGAGGAACAGACAAAAAGATGAAGTTCAAGATAAGGTCTTACCCAGGATCATGCTGAATTTGTCAAACTTCCCACGCTACCGTCTTCTCTTCCTCTAGTCCTCCTCCTTCTTCTTTTTTCAAGCTACTGAGGTTCGTTAAAGCTTAACCTCAATGTCTTTCACAGAACTGTCAAGATCCAAAATTCACAATTCATGTCGTCTTCTGCATCTACAATTCCTTTGGTCCACGTCTTCTTCTTCAAAACCCTGTACAGTAGTTGCAGCGCGTTCACTGTACGCACTCTCAATCTGCTGCAAGGCTAATTTATTCCCAGCTATTTTCACTCGAGGAAGCACCGGAGACTAGAGCTAGGAGACCTCTTCACCACCACAGCACACCCCCTTCTCTCTCCTGCCTCTCCTCCTCTTTTCTCTCTCTCTCTCTCACTCATGTATTTTGGGGTTGGGTATAACCTAAAGGCACCTTGCATTCCTGCCCTCTGATTGGTCAGAGGTCTGGCCAATCAGAGGGAGCCCCCAGTGTCGAGCGTTTTTCTTGGGATTCAGAAGGCAGAGTGATAATAATGCTCCTGTCAATGCAGCTCTAGCTTTCTTTCCTTCACCGTTTTCTCAGCTGTGGTGTTGACTCAGGTCCTATTGTGCCGGTTTCTAACAATAACCTCGCAGGTTCTATAGAGCTTTTTAGTGTTTGTGAATAACATACGCTGCATGAATATATTTGCATGTGGGAAATGAAGCTGACTGCAGTACATTTTTAATTGATGAATTACAATTGCGTTTTTGTGTGTGTGTTTTTTTTTTTTTTTTCAAATGGCAATCAACTACAGTGGAAAAAATACAAACACATGTAAATACATGAACGTGCATGGAAAACATTTTCCTTAATTTATGTGCATATATCAATCAAATGACATGGAGAGTAAAGGCCTTATATTATGCCTTTGCAGGCTTTTTGAAATTGTGTTGGACACCTTTGCATTAGTATTTCATGTTTTATAACTTAAAATAATGTATGCGTATGGAAAACTCTGTTGGGGAGATGTTACTTTGACTTTGCAGGGAATGCTTGGATTAGGTGTCTGTTGCCCCCTGGTGGCAACAGTGGGGAATAGAGAGAGCATAGATGGGCTATTTAGTATGGCTATTAGCAACATGGCGCTAACAAATAGATCAGTGGTTCCCAAAGTGGGAAGAGGTTGTCAATATTAAGTACAGAAAAATAAATGGAATTTGAAATGAATTACAGTTTAAAAATATCATTTAAAAACTATTTTTAGCCACCAGTCAGCGCTTTTTTAATGTTTTTAAAGAAATCTGTGGCAAAAAACTGGCATAGTCTTTTGAATAGTGTAAAGTTTTTTATGTTGGAGGTCCTCGTAGGATTTTCAGAAATTTAAAGGGGGCTGTGACACTCTTGATTTTGGGAATGGTTGAAATAGATAAATGAACTCAATGTTTTGTAGTGTCGCTATTTTCAGCGCTGAAATGATCAGAATGAGTCTGGAGACGGTGTATGGGCTTTAGAAAAGCACAGGAGCACTTCCTGGTTTCATGTTTCTATGTAGAGCCATGAGACCGAGCGTTTCCAGCTCGTTAGATGAGGACTGGCTCAGCAAACAGGATTACTTTAACATGCATGAATGAAACAAACTACTACTCCAGGTCTGTTATTGAGGAAACATTATAACAAGATTAAAAACTTGGAAAGGCTGATTAGGCAGAATATGGGAGCTTTAATCATTAAAATGTCTTGTTTTACACACTCATATGAGTTTGTTGTGAAACTACAGTAACACAGGGGACTTCTAAAATTGGTGGAGCTAATTTTTTAGCTGCAGTGCAGTGAGCTTCCTTGGCCACAGTAATGAACAAACTACATTTAATATTAGTGCAACAGTGTTTGATAATGAACACATTTATTTTAAAGGAGTAGTTAGCGCTATACGAGTTAAATCCTACTAATGACAACGTTATCTGTAGATTAAACAAAACATCACAACCTGGACTCAAACTGGAGTCACAGACAGAGACACAACCGCTCTGTTCAAAGCCTGGTTATTGTCAACAAACCTGAAAGCTAGTCTTGTTCACTAATTGTACCTGAATTTTTGGTTTAAGTACTATGGTTAGCAAAATCTTACATTAACATACTAATGTGACTGTTGCATCTAACTTATTTCTCATCAGCCACATCCACTACAACCGGTTATTTTTGCCATCTAAAAACATTCTGATTTTAGTTTGCTTCATCATCAAAATGAATGGGAAAGACCTGTATAACTCTACAGACAAAATCCAAAAATAGACAAAGATGAACTGACAACCGGAGAAATTGTTGAAGGCAGAGAGGGCAGTGGAGAGTGAGGCTAATGCAGACTGACTGAGGATAAAAGTAAAGTGAGGAAATGTGAAAGACGGTGAGACACTGCCCGAGACTTTAACCATGAACTTAAACAGTTACTCACTTGAAAGCAAACTGATATAACAATTATGTGTGAGCAAAAAAAGTGTTGTAATCTCGGGGAAATGCTATGCTTTTTCTAGCTTTTTTAAACAATTTTGAACACCTTTGCATTAGTATAGTATGTTTTGTAAGTTAAAATAATGTATATGTATGGAAAGCATCTTCTTTTGGGGAGCTGAGACTTTGCAGAATATATTGCACATGCCATCATATATTTAAGATTTTTGCAGTTTTTATTATTTATTATTAATTTTGGCTAGAATATAAAAATACTGCAGTATCCTGAATAATGCAAAAATTTAGTGTCGATCTCTGAATTCATATTAAATCATATCTGAAATGCCCAAATATGAGAGACACCAGAAACTTGCCATGGACAGTGGTTCTAGAAAGTTATCAAAAGTTATTAAAAAATCATCAGAGAAACAAACTCGAATCTGGTTCCCACGAGCTGATGTCAGATGTTTAAATGACCAAAAAATCTCACAACCAAAGTCATATTCACCGTGTCAACCCTTGTCTGTGTATTTTCCCAAGCACTCTCAGGCCCGGGACGTTTACGTGAAGGTGGGATAGAGTTTCCTCATTAGTAGATCTTGTTTGAATAATGCATTTGGGCGTATTGTTGAGAGCAATGGGCCAGGTGCTAATGTGTCTGTCTAAGGTTAGGACGAGCATGACTTTAATAGATGTCGCTCTGGGAAACTGAAACGGGACCAGGGGAGGTCAGGTGACACCCATCCCACATATGTGCTGCTGCTGCCGGGAGGAGGATTGTCCCGGGACAGGTAATCGTAAGACTTGAGTTTGTTATGCACTTGACTGGTTCTCAGACAAAAACAGCTGTGTTAGGATTAAAGTAGAAAGAATAATGACATAAATCCACAACACTTTGAACCCACTATGGATAAAATAAAAGCCCTTGAAAGGAAAAAAATACCTAAAAAAGACCACAATCCTCATTACATGTTTCTTAATGTTGATAAATTTACTGTATCAATACAAATATTTTTTTTTCTTTACAATTCATTGCACTTCTGCATAAATCTCTAATCCTAACACAGAAAACCTATAACTTTGTTGGAATCAATGTTACATAATCTTTATAGATGTACAGTACATCCTGAGGCCTACCAGTGCTGAAAGGCCCCCTATTCTGCTAAATCAACTTATTTGAGCTTTTAACAAAGCTATAATGTTGTTTCCACCTTAAAAACAGACCTGGAGTAGTATTTAGTTTTATTCACACTTGAGTAATCCTGTTTGCTAAGGCAGTTCCTTCTGAAGATCCAGAAATGCTTGGTCCCACGGCTCTACATAGACTCGTGAAACCAGGAAATGCTCCTGTGTGTTTCTAAAGCCCACACACTGTCACCTGACTCAATCTGATCATTACGGCATTTACAGTCATATGTAAAAGTTTGGACACCCATCTGAGGTTGTATAATAATTGACTTTAAAGATTACAGAGATATGTCATTCATTTTCTAGTGATATCTGAGTTCCAGGGTGTTTTTCTCACAACATTTTTTAGTGTAGCAGTATTTAGGTGTATGAAATTAAATGACATATGAAAAAATGTCTGTGCAAAAGTTTGGGCACTCTTATAAATTTGCTAATTTGAATGCATGTAACTTCTCAAAATGGATTACTTGCAACACAAAACTTGTTAGATTAGTTAGTTAAGGCTTATACATGTATACATGTATGTATACATTCAACTTATAATGGTGCCCAAATATATATTTTTTTCATATTTGATTTAATTTCTAACACCTAAATACTGCTACACTAAAAACTGTTGCTAGGAAAACACCAAGACAGAGTAAATTATTATGCAACCTCAGAGGGGTGCCCAAACTTTCCAGTCACTACGAAGCAGTTAATGTCATGTTGCTAACTGCCGAGATGAATAGCCATTTTGGGCCCTGTCCATTCCCCACCGTTGCCAGCAGGGGGCATCAGACATCTATTTCAAGTGTTCTCTGCTTCACAAATGCAAATAAAACAACACCAAGATGTCATCTACTGAGATCAATCTTATTAGATGTGAAGGCTCAGCCTGTACCAGAAAACTGTGGCCAATGAAATGTGAACATAGAAGGTTTTTGACTTTTGGTCCAACACTGAATCAGTGGGTGATGATATTATGAGTCTATCTATTCCAGATGCAAAGTGAAACACTGATGAATGTTGACATGGTTAAGAAAGATGTGTTGCATTCTCACATGGGTGTGTTTATGAATTTAGAGCTAGACGTTTAAGGTAAGGTCTAAACTTTGATGTAATGTGTTTGTATTTTGCAGTTTCACTTTTTACTTCAAAATAAAAGTTGTAATGGTGATGAAAAGAGGAGCATGTAGAGACTTTTATGGGTGTTTTAAACTTCAATTTCTGTTCTATAAATTCAGATTTACCCAATAATATCATTTAATACATGCAGAAGTTAATTTACAAGTACTTTTCCTCACATTGTACACATGGAGCTAATTGCAGTTGAACCTACTGTAGTACTTCCACATTTTGTATCTCTGAAGTCTGCTTTTACTGCTGGTCCTGTACAGATCAGAGAGCACTTGTGTCCCACCCGTGCTGCGTGCTGTAGGGTGTAAATCTCCCCCGACATGAAGCAGCTGTAACCATGTAACTCTGAGGTTAAAATAAGTTCCTTGGACACGGATCTTTGACCCGCTCTCACCGTCCCTCAGTAAACACTCCCAGTCTAAATATACACACCTGAGTACCTCTAGAAACACTCATAAATACTTGATGTAATGTGGCTGCATATTGGGTTAGAAAAACACTGTAAACTTTTATGGACAAAGTTGGTATTTGTGTGTAAAACTAGACGCTCGCTAAAAAGTATGGTGTGTGGTTGTGAAAGGGAACTTGGTCTGCAATTTGTGAAAGATTTTAGACGCATTAAAAGAATTTGAAAGAAATATCATATAAAAAAACACACACACATAGTATTTAAAGTTTCCAGGGCTTGACTTTAACACTAGCCAACAGCCAAATGCGGGTAGATTTTCTCATTTTGGCTAATAACACAAATACACCCACTAACCACTTTGGCTGGTTTAATTTAATGCGTGTCTATATCCTAATGTTTTGAGGTTGGGCCTGAAGTTATGTTGCTTTGAGTACATGACATTTAGTAGTTCATTATGATTAAAGAAAGAAAAAAATTTACTGAAACCAAACATGTTTTAAAGGACATGACCTCACATGCACCGAGATACTTTTTTTTTTGCCAAGGTAAACCTGTTTTTTAATATTTGATTATCCATGTCCATACATAAAACCAAATGTAACATTACTTCACGTTTATTGTATACTATATTATATACATTTTACAAATTAAATTATGGCTCGTAAAAACACTAATTGGCTTGCAAATTTTGACAAATGTCAAGCCCTGAAAGTTACACTACCCAAAATCTGATTTTATCCTCATCTCAACCCCTAACAGGTACCTTTCCAGCCTTTATTGGCAATTTTGATTAACTTTTTAGAAAATAAAAGCTTCTGTACCATTGCAAGATAGGGCCAAAGATACTAAATCCAGCCACAAGGCCAGTGAAAGTATAAATGGTTATTGTTAGTGGATAAATGGGCTTTCTGGCTCAATGAATAGAGCATTAACCCTTGAACTAAAATGGATTGGTTTGAGTCCTTATCAGTTGTGATTTAGGGACATGTGCCTTGGTGGAAGTCTGCACTTTTAGTTACAAGTTAAACTGGAAAATTTGGAAGACATAAGACATAGCTTAAAACTTTACACTTTACTTCTAGCTCTGAAGTAAGCCATAGATCCGTGTGATCCTGCTGTGTCTTTGTAAGAAAACATAGCCAGTGCTGGAATAGACACTTTCTCTGTATTATCAGCAGACGTTGCTTCAGTCGTGTAGACCAAAAGCCAATGGGAGCATCTATTCTCTAAACACTGTCATTTAATAAAATCCTTAATATTAAAGCCTATATAATTTCTTAATTTTTTCACTGATCATTCCTACTGCAATATGCTTTTAGTTTAGAAACAGTTCTTCTCTAAAATGCACTCTCATTTTTGTGTAGACAGCTCCTTCAGTACAAAGATCCTCTGTTGTCTCTCTTTCATCTCCATCTTGTTACTTCTGCTCACTATGACAAATGTATATGAAAGGTCAAGGGTCAGAGCAGGTCGAAGTGCTAAGGCCTGTCCTGCTATAGCGAGCGCTGACGTCAGCCCGAGACTTCTCTATAAGATTCATCAAAGACGAAGTACTTCAAAGCTACTTGCTACTGTCACACTCTCTTTACTCCTCTGCACAATATCGCAGTAATGAGGGGGTCCTGGCTATGACTTATATCCGCTTCAATTGGCCTTGATCAAAGGAGGAAGGAGGATTGAAATCTACAGTAGGCCCCTGTGCAAAAGTTTTAGTGAGGTGTAAAAAAAAAAAGAATCCGGTAACTAAGAGCGCTAAATACAGGATTTTATTTTTGTTTTGCAACTTCCAGGGAAGCTCAGTAATGGACCATGGACATAAAGAATAATTCTGGTGCGGATCCAGATCAGTGTTTAGATCCAGACCGAAGATACTGACTTCACTCACTAATGATTAGCTTTAAAAGATTCTTTACCATTGTGATTTATAGACTTAAGTGTTTTTGGGCTCAGTGGAAAGAGCATTTATCCCTGAACTAGAAGATCTTCATGTTTGAGTCCAGGTCTGGGCACTATATCTTTACCATTGCGAGACAGGGCTAGTACCTTGGCAGAGGTCCATGCTCTCCATGTACTTGGGGTGTTTGTGGTTAATCGATTAATCTGTGTTATGGCCGTGATCGACTGAAGAAATACTAACAATTAATGGTTATGCAGTGCAGTAGAGTGAAGGTACAGAGAGAGTTTGGGCAAAGTAAACATAAAATTAGGCAAATGTTTCCTAAAATATACAAGCCTTTAACTTGGCTTTATTTTTAAAAAGCCACTTTTTTATTATGGTATGTATGTAGGTTCATGGTTACACATCCAGGTTGACAAATACACACACACACACACACACACACACACACAAACAAACAAATTCTCTAAATCTACTGGACATCAAGTTTGAGTTTTTTTCAAAGATGTTTCAGTGTTCATCCAAACACCTTCATCAGTTTGAATTTACAGGAAACAGGAAGTCCCTGGCATTAAATACACAGCTGAAGGTCACATGATCAAGCAGTGTGTGACAGTTTAAGAGAAAACTTAAATATTCACTGCTGAGCTAATACAAAGAATCAGATGCCTTCACATCAGCTCTGTAGAGGTCTAAACTACAGCTGTAGCATGAGTTATACAGATAAAAATCCTGTGGAGACGTGATATTTTGTTCTTTTGATAATTATTTTTTTAGAATACCAACCTGCATCTTTTTGATACACCTTACTTTGTTCATAGTCTTTCTTAAAAACCTGTGTAAGACTTTTGCACTGTACTGGATTACGTTCCTGTTGGACTCACCTGAGCTCCACATTGGTCGTTGCTTTCCTTCAAGTCTTGTCCAAAAGTTGATGTGAAAGGCAGCATAAAGAAAGTCACCAGAGCAGTTCCTTTGTATAGAGATTGTATAAAAGTATTGTCATGTCATTTGGTAAATTTAAATAAAGGTAAAGTCCACATTTTGAGAAACTGCTCGCCTTGCAGAGGTGGAAGATAAACTCAATGTAAAAATACTGTTACTTCAAAAATAATATTGTCACAAAAAATGTTCTCAAAGTACAAATAACCTGCACAGAAAACTACTACTAACTAAATGTAATACTACAAATGCTTCTACCAGTACTATTACAGCTACTCAAGTGGAAGTAAAAGTTGTCAACAAAATTATTATTTGAATGAAAATAAGAAAAACATTGAATATAAATTCAAATTAATATATTACACTGAAAAATGTAGCCTACCACTACTGCCACTACAACAACTAATACAACTACTGCTGATACTACAACTACTAATACAACTACTACTGCTACTACAACTATTAATACAACTACTGCTGATACTACAACTACTAATACAACTACTGCTGATACTACAACTACTAATACAACTACTACTGCTACTACAACTATTAATACAACTACTGCTGATACTACAACTACTAATACAACTACTGCTGATACTACAACTACTAATACAACTACTGCTGATACTACAACCACTACTACACTACTACTACAGATACTACTACTACTCCTGCTACTACAACCACTACTTTTACTACAGACACTACTACTGCTACTACTACTTTTAAGAATATAACTATTTATCCTATTACTCAGGTAAAAGTAAAAAAAACACATGCAAACTTTTCTTGTTTTAAAGTACAAATTATTTGCACACACAAAAAAGCGCTACTAGTAATACTACAACTGCAACTACTACTGCTACAGCTGCTACTAGCACTATTACTACTACTGCTATCTGCCAAACCTGGACTCCAGCCTGAGCTCTTGTGTGCCACCCACCTCGCCAAGGTCAAAAATACTTTCACTTAAATAAAAGAAACATTAAAGAAGCACGTTACAGAAAATATTCTTAAAAGGTCCCAGTTCTTCCAAAAATATACTTGAATAAAAGTCATATATTATCAATACTTTCCTCCTCTGTCAGCCTTAAAGTAAAAATGTGATTATCCAATCTTCATGATGAAAAAACTCAATGTCCTTCATCTTCCATTCAGTTTATAAACCAAATTTGTATATTGTATCTCCTCCACGCTTTATTTTTTTTCCCGGTAATGTCTTCATCATGTTCCTGGGAGTAATGGGAAACAAGTGCACAAGATTTGTCCTGCTAATTCTGCCGCTCGAGTCTGGGGGGCAACTTAATATGTGACAACTGTGGCAGCAAGCCTCAGACATGCAAGAGCTGGGTACAAGAAGAAGAAGAAGCCAGGACGGGTGGAGGGAAGGAGGGAGGGGCGGAGATTAGAGAGAGCCAGAAGTGGAGCATGTGGTTCCAGGAGGAGAAGCGTGGCAAGTTGTTGAAACGGGATCCAGATCAGAGGCGAAGTGAAAAATGTTGACGTGCAGAAGCGGAGGGAAATCTGAGGAGACGATCCAGCAGATGTGTTGCAGTTATGTATGTGCGTTTATTTTTGTTTGATTAGCAAATGGATGACGAGTCTCCCCCCTCTCATCTCTCTCCCTCTCTCTCTCTCTCTCTGATATGTAAAATAATCACTAATAAATTATAGACTAAGTACGTCTCGTTCACACAGACATCGCAGCAGTGTCGTCGCCTGCTGCTGCAGACGCTGAAGGAAATATATTAGAAAATGTTTGATGGTAGAGATGGACTGAAATTGGAGTTTTGTAACATGTAATATGAAATTGGGACAAGACTGGATTGGTTGTCAGTATTTCTACTGGGATAACTGTGTCACATTAGCGAAACATGCAGAGCTGTGTTGGCAGTGGTTATGTAATGTGTTTCTAAAGAAGTGCTATTGATTACTGTAGTGTTGGTTGGTTGTATGACAGTTGAGGTTGTTACAATGTGAAACCTAAAAAGCTAATAATAATTTGTTGACATTAGCCACATAACATACAGAATTTTCATTCATTCATCCATCTTCTGCTTATTCCTGTCAGGGGTCGCAGGTACTGCAGCCCAGGAACTTTGGGCCTTAGGCAAGGCACGCCCTGGACAGGGGCCAGTGAATGGCAGGGCTGACACAGAGACACACAACCTTTCACTCTCACATTCATTCACTAGGGGCAGTTTAGAGTCACCAATTTGCCAACACATGCATGTCTTTGACCAGTGGGAGGAAGCCGGGGAGAACCCACAGGGGAGGACATGCAGACTCCAGCCAGAGAGTCAGTGTGTTTGTGAGAGCACTAAGCGCTCTGCCACCGTGCCACATACACCATATTATTCTTTAATAATATTTAGCATTCAGTCAACACCAGCTGTCCAAAGATTATGTCGTCAAAACAATCTGCCTGATCCAAATGCATTGGCTCCTTCAGCTTGTGCCTTCAACTGAACCATAGTGGCACCAATCCCAGCGTTGTGGACCTTGTTCATGACCAAAAGGCCAGGATCTGTGCTACAAATGGCCGAAATGAGTTTTCTTCTTCAGGTGGCTGTAGCCTGGCCGGTCAGACAAACTCTTTACCTGTTCTATACAAAGAAGTTAGTCTGGTATCCTTTTGCATAGGTTTTGTTTCTATGAGAGGAACAATCACAGGCGGAGTAACCAATCAGAGAAACTAAAGCACTGACCTGTAACCACAACAAACATGGCAGATTCTTGCTGGTTTTGCTATAAAACACCAGAATATGCCATATTAAGAGCAGCTCTTCTTATTTCTGAACTGGGACAGCAGCAGAAGCCAGTTGTACAAAGCCTTGTGGAAAAAGTGGGTTTGCTTGAATGTGATCATTATGTCAGACGTCAAAAGGACTTTACTGTTGTTAAAATGGTAACAAGACGAAGAAAAAAATCCCACAGAGGACTGAACAACAAGGAGGACTTCAGGAGAACCAACAGGTGACGAAGGAAAAACACTAAACGCTATTAACCGGATGAGAGAAGTTACTAAATTAACTCTGCTTCCATATTCTTAAGACCACAAATCACCACAGCCATTGTCAATGAATGCAGGACAGAGACCCAGTTTGTGGGACATCTGGTCTCCCTGGGTGGCTGGGTGCTCCCTTAGAGATTGGATGAGGAGCTCAGAGTAGTGCCGCTGTTCCCCTACGTAAAGAGGAGCAGCTGAGCATCAAAGTCTCCCTGGACATCCAATTACAACACGCTTTTCCTCAAATCAAGAAAAGAAAAAAAAATAGCATACTGTACTTTCAATACTGAACTAGGCTTGGATACCGCAACAAAAATTAGAACCTCTTTCATACAGGACTTTATTCCATTGGTCATTTTTCAACCGTCTTTACCTCCTGCCGTCTACAGCCCACATTAAACAGTTTCAAACATCAGGAGGGAACTGTACTGTCCTTGTGTAAAATGCTGATGTCACCAAAAGCCTGCCACTGTTTCAGCCTCATTATGCAGCTGAATCTGTCAGACTCTCAGAGGGAAGTGATGGAGATGATGAAATCAGATGTCATGTGAGCGGTCCCTCTGCCTCTTAAAGGGAAAGGATGTCATTGTTTCTCATAAAGGGGCTGCTTTATTATGCTTTTATTTATATTTTTAAACCAATCTTGGTCGCCTCTAGAACAGCACTCCATGTTTTACAACCTTTAAAAACATTATGTGACTAAAGGAAAGCAAATCCATTAATTACTTTACTACTGGCATAAAGAAGAAGGTGAAGAGGGTTAGGGTGCTGCTCTGTTACGCTCCTTTGTATGATGCCATTGCCAAAATGAAATATAGCTGTGAGGAATAAAGTGAAAGGAGACACACACTGTTTTTTGGATAAATGAATAAGAGCGGCCAAAAACTCCAGCCAAACTCTGTGCCAGTCCCAAGCGCAGGTAAATCGAGAGGGTTGCACCAAGAAGGACACTGTTGTATGTTGTATTAGTATTCCCCTAAATTTATGCAAAATCAATTTTTTTTTAGCTTCCTGCCATGTTATAATGTTGTTCCCTCAGTAAAAACAAACCTGTAGTTGTTTTGTTTCATTCAGACCTGTTTGAGTAATCCTGTATTCTCTGGCGCCGAGTTTCTGAGGTCCCACAAACCCCCTGCCCACTCCCAGAAACACTGACCAATCAACAACAAGCCCTCTACATCCAGTCTGCTCTCATTCATTTATCCAAAAAATAGTGTACAGCTTTTTTGCACTGATTCCTCACAGCTGTTTTTCATTTTGTTTTAAAATGACATCATACAAAATGTTTAAGGAAGGGAACAGCTCTTTTTCTATGGTTCTGTTAAAAAAAAAAGCATAACAACTTTGCACTCTGCTGCCCTCTGCTGGTCTCTTCACCTGTTTCTTCATGGCAGTAGTAAAGTAATTATTGAAAAAGCTTTCTTTTAGTCAGTTGTTTTTAAAGGTTGTAAAATGTGAAATGCTGTTCTAGAAGTGATTGAGAATGTTTTAAAAATGTAGAAAAAAGCATAATATAGCCCCTTTCATAGCAAAAGCAGAAAAGAAGCGAAAAAAAGACATTTGCTGTTGTAGGTTGTATGAAAATTGACAAAGCCATATCCTCTGTTCTTTCCTGGCTGTACAAATCACAGCTGATTCCAAGTGCAGCATGTTGTGGTTAGTCTCCAGGAAATAAACCCTGGCTAATTCATCAGCCTGCTCTCCTGATCTGTGTGTAACTGTACTCTGCTGTAAATCTGCTTACAGCTCTGGTTTTGTGTCCTTCTGAGAGTCCCCGAACCTGACCCCCAGCCCAGACCGCTGCCAGACTCTGTTACTGTGCAAATATGTGTGCCCCAATTATGCAAATGAAATGAAAGACTCTTGCCTCCAGTTAGGTTTACACAGATCCACAGATTTGGTGCCAGAGCTGTTTGGACTTTCCCAGCGAGCACTAAACACATCTCATTTACACTCGCACTGCTCTCGTCTGTACTAGCTTCATTTAATCCAGTGTTTTCTTCATGCGTCCTGCTCCTCTCTGGACCGGCAGCATAGCATCAGAATTAGACTGACATTTACTGGAAATTGCGTTATGCATCAATCTCACCTCACCCTACACCTCCAACACCGTCCCACCGAAGGACGTCTGCAAGCTCTATGAAATCTGATCTGGAGCGACACCTTAAAGATACACGAGCCGAGAGTTTCCTCTTTCCTGGTGCCAAACCCAACAGCACAACATGGTGATTTTTCTGGCTTTTATTTAAAGAGCAACTCTAGCCTGGTTCAGGCTTTTCCTCCACACACAAAAAGAAAGGAAAAGTGGGCAGGGACCACTCACAGACAGAGGACAGAGGGGCCTGGTCCTGTGATTGACAGCTGTCAGAGCCCTGTAATGGATGTCCTCAGCTGGGCTGCAAAACCACAAATCCAGTCCCAATTACACATTTCTTTGTGATTTCCAGTTTTCCATAGTCTTGGGTCAGACTTGACACTTTTATTTTGGAGGCGATTGGAATGTGTGTAATTTTTCCCCCTCAGAGGCTAACAAGTGAGACAGAAATTTGAGAGTCTGCAGCCGATAGCACAGGTGTGGTAACAAGGTAAAATACTGTCACACTTGTCTGAAACTATTGAGCAGAAGTGAACACCGTTTGATCTCAGAAGGGCAGCACTCTCATGGTTTTCCTTTGTTTTCAACACACAAAATGTGGATTAAACATTTTTTTTACTAAACAGTCAAAGATAAGTCTATAACCAGTGAGAGGTACCACTAAAGCCCCACAGCTTGTCAGTTAAAAAACGTGGGTTGAGTTGCTCATTAAATGGGCTTTATTCTTGTTTCTAAACAAATCTCAGTCACCTCTAGAGCAACATTGCATATTTTACCTTTAAAAACATTATGTGACAGAATGCGTCTCCTGGAGTGGACTGAGGTTTGTGGGACCTAGCGTTTTGAGACCTCAGACACTCAGCGTCAGAGAATACAAGATTACTCAAACATCCATGAATAAAAGAAGACACAACTCCAGGTATGTTTTTGATGAGAGAACATTATAACATGGTGGACAGCAAAAAAAAAAGTTTATTTTGCATGATATAGCCCCTTTCAAAATGTAAAAAAAAAAATTATCAATTAAGTAAAATATTTGCTTTAAAAACCTGATAACTTTGTCCTGCACAATTAGAGTGAATCTTGATCACTTTGAAGGTAGTCCTCCAGAGCACTGACCATTAATGGGACGTGCTTCTTGGAGATATTTATTAAGTGCTACATCAATCTATCTATTTATTCATTCATACCCACAGACATTCATACATTCATACATTCATACATACTCTTACTGGCCACTTTATCAGGACACCCAGTGTTTAATTTGTAAAGCTGGAGATCAGGAAATACATTTCCAGGGGTGTGTTCTAGCATAACTGAGCAGGACGAAGGAGTGAATGTACACTGCAATGAGCGTTACAAAATGTTATTAAGTTATCAGTTTTTTTGGTGATTCATTTATACATAGTTAAACATATTTTAGTAAAAAAGAAATGGCCACAGGAGATGGGGAATTCTGTCCAATTGACCCTGGTCCCAGTTAGGAATGTGGGGAACATATTCTGCACTGGGCACACCTGTTCAGCTGCTCAGTGACTGACTGCAAATAGCTGATCAGCCAACAATACAGAACATACAAACACCGTAGATGCATGCATTCATTCACGTGGGCCTTTTTTTAACATAGAACTATAAGCATCTCCTAGAAAAGCTCTATATTTTCCAGTTCAATGATGAAAGCCCCTCACACATTCCTTTATTGGCTCCAGTCCTCTCCAGCGCCTCCTTTGAACATGCAGCAGACAGTCTCCTGATTAATCCCTGTTTTGACTCCTTTTCATGGTAAATACTGGCGTTTGTTACGACTGGACGGAGAAGACAGAGAGAAGATTCCTGATCAAACCCCTCTCCTGTCGTCCTGCATTAGCCTGTTTACTGATCCAACACTGCATCCACCAGCTTTACATGGAAATAGGTTACGTCTATTCCCACTCCTCTCTCCTCTCTGGTCCAGTCAGTCTCTCATCAAATGGTCTGTAGACAAAGGCCCATTTAAAATCAAACATGTAGTTACTCAGCCAGAAAATGCAATTAAAATACAGTACATGTACATACAGCAATCAGGCATAACATGAAGTTTGTAACACAGATTATCTCTACATTGTGCCAACTGTTAGTGATTTATTATGCAGCAAGTGAGCATTTTGTTCCTCAGAGGTGATGTGTTAGATCCAGAAAAAAATGGCAAACTGTAAGCATTTGAGGGAGTTTAACCAAACTGTGACGGTTATAGACGACGGGGCCATAGCGTCTTCAAAACTGCAGCTCTTGTGGGGTGTTCCTGGTCTGCAGTGGTCGGGATCTGTCTAAAGTGGTGCAAGGAAGGAACAGTGGTGAAATGGAGACAGGTGATGCATGTGGGGTCCAATCCAACAGATGAGCTACTGAAGCTCAAACTGCTGAAGAAGTTAACACTGGTTCTGACAGAAAGTTATCTGTTGTGTATGGGTCTGCATATTCGGCAGGTGGTCATAATGTTATGCCTGATCATTGTACATACATTCTCTCACTCAGTCACTCAGAGCTGAGGAAAGCCACCCAGATCACTCAGGACCCCTCCCACCCACTGCACAACTCCCTCAGACTGTTACTATCTGGTAGGTGCTACAAGGTCCCATTGGCCCAGAAAAATATTTACAAAAAGTCATTCATCCCCACTGCAATAATCACCCTGAACAGCCACAAATAAGCCTTTTCAGCAGTTCTTATGCATTATGTTTGTTTTGAACATCTTTTATGAATGTATTGTGTCTTAACTGTACAGAGCCTTATCAAAAATAAAGTCTTTCTATTCTATTCTATTCTATTCTATTCTATTCTTATGCAGTTACCTTTCATATTACTTGATTTTGTTCATTATGAAGGAAATATTAGCTAACCACAAAGGAAAGTAACTGGATATTTTTACTCAAGTGATTTACTTAAAGGTACTGCAGCATGCGCTTGTACTGGTTTAAAAACACTACTGCAGTCTAAATCTAAACAGAGGTCTGTGGTTGTCAGTCACAGTGAGCTCTTTTACCAACTGTAGCTCTGCTGTGAGCTGTGTCCACAGCTGCTGCTGTACAGATGTGGCCTCAGTGGCAACCTGGGCATGGAGCTCTTTCTGTTTTTCTGACTGGACGATCAGCGATACAAGGGATTTAGAACCAAAACAAAAATAGTCAACATAAGCATCTTGGCCATTATGTAAAATATGTTTTTATTGTGAATAAATCAGCTGTACCATTATCAGTAAAACTAATATTTGATGTTTACCTCATATCTGGGGACACACGTGGGTAATTTTTATGAAGTATTAAAAAAATACTGCTCATAGCACCTATATAAGTACATAATGAGTAAGTGTTTTAAGTATTAGTAAGTAAGTATATTAAGCATTTTCTGACGTTAGGTGTAAAGTGGGTGGCAACATTTGTTATTGTAGTGTGATTGCAGAAAATAGTAATGTTTCAAAATAATTTGTAAGCAACTGATGTTTACATTTAATGCTATTTTTCTTTTACTCCGGTGATATTATATTGACTTCTTTTTATTTCTGCTTGAGTAATATTATCAAAGTAACAGTGCTTCAAAAACACATTTTTAGTACTTCTTCCGCCTCTGTCTAAAAAGCTAAAAAGATGCACAGTTCATGGTCTGCCTTTAAGGTTTGATCCAATGATCCGATGCTGACCCCTTGTGGCCAGTGCAGCACTAGTTGTGACTTCTCTCTCCACGTGGGGGCAGCAAAGTCTCTTTTTCTAGTCAATGTGAACCTTTGCATTTTTTTTCAACCTTCTATCACGTTTCTCTTGCAAACAGTAACAAAAATAATAATTGTTGTCATTTTGGGTCTGTCTGAACACACTTATTTTGACTGGTGGCTGCCATTTTGACTCATGATTGAAATTCGTTATTAGTTTCTCTTTGGCTGAACACAAATTAGATCCTGCCCTGTATGGGACCTGTGTGATGTGTTATGGGAAAGACTCTGCAGACTGTGTGAATGTCAAATGTGTCAAACGACTGGCTCCTGTGACGGCTGACATTAGCGGCTCACCTCTGGGGTCAGGAGCTCTTGTATCAAACCCTTCCCCACTGCTGGGATTAGTGTTAATGCCTCCACTCGGACACTGATCTGCTGCTTAATACTCTTTTATCCTCAATAACTCAGAGGTACTTGCATAACCTGTGTGAAATTAAATATATAATCGACTAACTTGTTCAACAATTTGATGAATTTTATGAAAAATACCTCTTAAAAATGCAAAACGTGTTTTGTGAGCTTGTTTAAAGGGTCTATATTATGCAAAATTGACTTTTTAGAGCTTTCTACCATGTTATAACGGTGTTCCCTTATCAAAAACCTATCTGGAGTTGTTTTGTTTCCTGTATTTTCTGGCACTGCCTTTCAGTGAGCTCCAAGTGGCTCGTTCCTCATTACCTCCGCCCCCCTCCTTAGCCCCACCCACTCCAGGAAGCACTAAACAATCAACAAGCCCTCTACATCCAGTCTGCTCTCATTCTTTTATCCAAAAAACATACAGCTCTGATTCCTCAAAGATCATTTTTATTTTGTAGTAAAATGGCATCATACAAAAGACTGAAGGAAGTAAACAGCTTTTGTTCTCTGTTTCTATTCAAAGAAGCCCAACAGAGCTGCTCTCTGCTGCTCTCTTCACCTGTTTTTTATGGCAGTAGTAAGGTATTTATTGAAAACATTTTCTTTTAATCATATGTTTTAAAGTTTGTAAAATGTGAAATGCTGTTCTAGAAGTGACCAAGATTGATTTAAAAACATACAAAAAGCGTGATATATCCACTTTATATACATTTAAGGAACATTTTTTAGTCGCAATGCATTATTTTAGCATTTTAAAAAAAGACTAACTTAATTAAACTTTGACTATGAAGGTCCCGTGGCTGAAAAAGCAGAGTTTGGACGGCGCCACACTTGTCCTAATCTGTGTCCCAGAGGTCAGAGGTCAAAACGGTTCAGTGCAGCCTTAGCCTTTTGTTTGTCTATGGTCCTGAAGCGCCCCTTTTTTGTATTGTAAATCTCTTTTTCTCCTTAAATGTGACTTTGTTGTCGGCTGACCGTTTATCTTGCAAAGAAAGAAACGTGTCTGTATATTTCAGGCCAAATGTCCCACCAATGTTTACTTTTGTTATTAAGTTTGGGGATGAAAGTTTGGCGTTTTTGTTGGACACAGAGGCTTACACTAATCCCCATGAAAACAAAGTGATATGTTTCTTTCCAGTTCAGCTCATGTGTGGAGGCGAGTTCATCAGGATTAAGAGCATTTTATCCATGTTATAATAGCAGAATTAACTAAGTCCTATGAGAAAAATACTGCATTGAAATGCATAGAAAGCCAAACCTGCAGCAGAGGTTGTTTTGGACGATTCCCTCCAAAAATGTCCAACTTCCTTTGACCTCTTGACCCCTGACCCTGACCTCACAGTGGGTGGCCCGGCACTGACCACTACACACAATGCCCTTCGTCTATGAGCAATAAAACTCAAATGAACTGCTTTTGTAGGCTGAAGGATTGCGGTGTTTCTGAGTCAGCGGTGCCAGGACATAAAGATGACGTTTGTGAGAAAAGTTAAAGTCCAATGTAAATAAAACTAAGCTGCAGTTTTGGGCTTAGGAGGCTGACAAAGAACTCAGAGCAGTTTAAGGTAAGCTCTAAGGCAGTGGTTCTCAAACTGAGGTAGGCGTACCACTGGTGGAGAGACTAGAAAAAATATTGAATGTTGAACTTTCTATGCATCCGGTGATTTTTGTTTTAGGAACGCCTCCTGAAAATGTATTTGATAAAGATCAGACATACATACTTCCTATTCCTTTGCAGATTGCAAGGAAAATTATAAATTATTAGAAAACAAGGCTGAAACAAGGCTACATGATGGAACAGTTCACAGCCAAACTTCAAATGAAAATGGACTTGTTTTTACAAAGATGGACTTCAGTGACTGTGTATCTAAATGTTTGACCACTAAGAAAACCCACTGTCAAGGATTTTCCTTGATGCTTGATGTTCAGTGTTGCTTATGATTAACTTTGAATAAAGTTTAAAGTAAAAAAAAAAAAAAAGTGGCTTCTTAGTCTTAGTTTAGATGTGGTTTAGTCCTTGTTTAGTCTTGGTTTATATATGGTTTAGTCCTTGTTTAGATGTGGTTTAGTCCTAGTTTAGATGTTGTTTATTCCTAGTTTAGTCTTAGTTTAGATGTGGTTTAGTCCTTGTTTAGTCCTAGTTTAGATGTGGTTTAGTCTTAGTTTAGACGTGGTTTAGTCCTTGTTTAGTCCTAGCTTAGATGTGGTTTAGTCTTTTTTTAGTTCTAGTTTAGATGTGGTTTAGTCCTAGTTTAGATATGGTTTAGTCCTTGTTTAGATGTGGTTTAGTCCTTGTTTAGTCTTGGTTTACATATGGTTTAGTCCTTGTTTAGTCTTAGTTTAGATGTGGTTTAGTCCTTGTTTAGTCCTAGTTTAGATGTGGTTTAGTCTTAGTTTAGATGTGGTTTAGTCCTTGTTTAGTCTTAGTTTAGATGTGGTTTAGTCCTTGTTTATTCCCAGTTTAGATGTGGTTTAGTCCTAGTTTAGATGTGGTTTAGTCCTTGTTTAGTCTTAGTTTAGATGTGGTTTAGTTCTTTTTTTGTTCTAGTTTAGATGTGGTTTAGTCCTTGTTTAGATGTGGTTTAGTCCTTTTTTAGTTCTAGTTTAGATGTGGTTTAGTCCTTGTTTAGATGTGGTTTAGTCCTTGTTTAGTCCTAGTTTAGATGTGGTTTAGTCTTAGTTTAGATGTGGTTTAGTCCTTGTTTAGTTCTAGTTTAGATGTGGTTTAGTCCTTTTTTAGTTCTAGTTTAGATGTGGTTTAGTCCTAGTTTAGATGTGGTTTAGTCCTTGTTTAGTCTTAGTTTAGATGTGGTTTAGTCCTTGTTTATTCCCAGTTTAGATGTGGTTTAGTCCTAGTTTAGATGTGGTTTAGTCCTTGTTTAGTCTTAGTTTAGATGTGGTTTAGTCCTTTTTTTGTTCTAGTTTAGATGTGGTTTAGTCCTTGTTTAGATGTGGTTTAGTCCTAGTTTAGATGTGGTTTAGTCCTTGTTTAGTCTTAGTTTAGATGTGGTTTAGTCCTTTTTTTGTTCTAGTTTAGATGTGGTTTAGTCCTTGTTTAGATGTGGTTTAGTCCTTGTTTAGATGTGGTTTCGTCCTTGTTTAGTCTTAGTTTAGATGTGGTTTAGTCCTTGTTTAGTTTTAGTTTAGATGTGGTTTAGTCCTTGTTTAGTCCTAGTTTAGATGTGGTTTAGTCCTTTTTTAGTTCTAGTTTAGATGTGGTTTAGTCCTTGTTTAGTCTTAGTTTAGATGTGGTTTAGTTCTTGTTTATTCCCAGTTTAGATGTGGTTTAGTCCTAGTTTAGATATGGTTTAGTCCTTGTTTAGATGTGGTTTAGTCCTTGTTTAGTCTTGGTTTACATATGGTTTAGTCCTTGTTTAGTCTTAGTTTAGATGTGGTTTAGTCCTTGTTTAGTCCTAGTTTAGATGTGGTTTAGTCTTAGTTTAGATGTGGTTTAGTCCTTGTTTAGTCTTAGTTTAGATGTGGTTTAGTCCTTGTTTAGTCCTAGTTTAGATGTGGTTTAGTCTTAGTTTAGATGTGGTTTAGTCCTTGTTTATTCCCAGTTTAGATGTGGTTTAGTCCTAGTTTAGATGTGGTTTAGTCCTTGTTTAGTCTTAGTTTAGATGTGGTTTAGTTCTTTTTTTGTTCTAGTTTAGATGTGGTTTAGTCCTTGTTTAGATGTGGTTTAGTCCTTTTTTAGTTCTAGTTTAGATGTGGTTTAGTCCTTGTTTAGATGTGGTTTAGTCCTTGTTTAGTCCTAGTTTAGATGTGGTTTAGTCTTAGTTTAGATGTGGTTTAGTCCTTGTTTAGTTCTAGTTTAGATGTGGTTTAGTCCTTTTTTAGTTCTAGTTTAGATGTGGTTTAGTCCTAGTTTAGATGTGGTTTAGTCCTTGTTTAGTCTTAGTTTAGATGTGGTTTAGTCCTTGTTTATTCCCAGTTTAGATGTGGTTTAGTCCTAGTTTAGATGTGGTTTAGTCCTTGTTTAGTCTTAGTTTAGATGTGGTTTAGTCCTTTTTTTGTTCTAGTTTAGATGTGGTTTAGTCCTTGTTTAGATGTGGTTTAGTCCTAGTTTAGATGTGGTTTAGTCCTTGTTTAGTCTTAGTTTAGATGTGGTTTAGTCCTTTTTTTGTTCTAGTTTAGATGTGGTTTAGTCCTTGTTTAGATGTGGTTTAGTCCTTGTTTAGATGTGGTTTCGTCCTTGTTTAGTCTTAGTTTAGATGTGGTTTAGTCCTTGTTTAGTTTTAGTTTAGATGTGGTTTAGTCCTTGTTTAGTCCTAGTTTAGATGTGGTTTAGTCCTTTTTTAGTTCTAGTTTAGATGTGGTTTAGTCCTTGTTTAGTCTTAGTTTAGATGTGGTTTAGTTCTTGTTTATTCCCAGTTTAGATGTGGTTTAGTCCTAGTTTAGATGTGGTTTAGTCCTTGTTTAGTCTTAGTTTAGATGTGGTTTAGTCCTTTTTTTGTTCTAGTTTAGATGTGGTTTAGTCCTTGTTTAGATGTGGTTTAGTCCTTGTTTAGATGTGGTTTCGTCCTTGTTTAGTCTTAGTTTAGATGTGGTTTAGTCCTTGTTTAGTTTTAGTTTAGATGTGGTTTAGTCCTTGTTTAGTCCTAGTTTAGATGTGGTTTAGTCCTTTTTTAGTTCTAGTTTAGATGTGGTTTAGTCTTTGTTTAGTCTTAGTTTAGATGTGGTTTAGTCCTTTTTTTGTTCTAGTTTAGATGTGGTTTAGTCCTTGTTTAGATGTGGTTTAGTCCTTGTTTAGATGTGGTTTCGTCCTTGTTTAGTCTTAGTTTAGATGTGGTTTAGTCCTTGTTTAGTTTTAGTTTAGATGTGGTTTAGTCCTTGTTTAGTCCTAGTTTAGATGTGGTTTAGTCCTTGTTTAGTCCTAGTTTAGATGTGGTTTAGTCCTTGTTTAGATGTGGTTTAGTCCTTGTTTATTCCCAGTTTAGATGTGGTTTAGTCCTAGTTTAGATGTGGTTTAGTCCTTGTTTAGTCCTAGTTTAGATGTGGTTTAGTCCTTGTTTAGTCCTAGTTTAGATGTGGTTTAGTCCTTGTTTATTCCCAGTTTAGATGTGGTTTAGTCCTAGTTTAGATGTGGTTTAGTCCTTGTTTAGTCCTAGTTTAGATGTGGTTTAGTCCTTGTTTAGATGTGGTTTAGTCCTTGTTTATTCCCACTTTAGATGTGGTTTAGTCCTAGTTTAGATGTGGTTTAGTCCTTGTTTAGTCCTAGTTTAGATGTGGTTTAGTCCTTGTTTAGTCTTAGTTTAGATGTGGTTTAGTCCTTGTTTATTCCCAGTTTAGATGTGGTTTAGTCCTAGTTTAGATGTGGTTTAGTCCTTGTTTAGTCTTAGTTTAGATGTGGTTTAGTCCTTTTTTTGTTCTAGTTTAGATGTGGTTTAGTCCTTGTTTAGATGTGGTTTAGTCCTAGTTTAGATGTGGTTTAGTCCTTGTTTAGTCTTAGTTTAGATGTGGTTTAGTCCTTTTTTTGTTCTAGTTTAGATGTGGTTTAGTCCTTGTTTAGATGTGGTTTAGTCCTTGTTTAGATGTGGTTTCGTCCTTGTTTAGTCTTAGTTTAGATGTGGTTTAGTCCTTGTTTAGTTTTAGTTTAGATGTGGTTTAGTCCTTGTTTAGTCCTAGTTTAGATGTGGTTTAGTCCTTTTTTAGTTCTAGTTTAGATGTGGTTTAGTCCTTGTTTAGTCTTAGTTTAGATGTGGTTTAGTTCTTGTTTATTCCCAGTTTAGATGTGGTTTAGTCCTAGTTTAGATGTGGTTTAGTCCTTGTTTAGTCTTAGTTTAGATGTGGTTTAGTCCTTTTTTTGTTCTAGTTTAGATGTGGTTTAGTCCTTGTTTAGATGTGGTTTAGTCCTTGTTTAGATGTGGTTTCGTCCTTGTTTAGTCTTAGTTTAGATGTGGTTTAGTCCTTGTTTAGTTTTAGTTTAGATGTGGTTTAGTCCTTGTTTAGTCCTAGTTTAGATGTGGTTTAGTCCTTTTTTAGTTCTAGTTTAGATGTGGTTTAGTCTTTGTTTAGTCTTAGTTTAGATGTGGTTTAGTCCTTTTTTTGTTCTAGTTTAGATGTGGTTTAGTCCTTGTTTAGATGTGGTTTAGTCCTTGTTTAGATGTGGTTTCGTCCTTGTTTAGTCTTAGTTTAGATGTGGTTTAGTCCTTGTTTAGTTTTAGTTTAGATGTGGTTTAGTCCTTGTTTAGTCCTAGTTTAGATGTGGTTTAGTCCTTGTTTAGTCCTAGTTTAGATGTGGTTTAGTCCTTGTTTAGATGTGGTTTAGTCCTTGTTTATTCCCAGTTTAGATGTGGTTTAGTCCTAGTTTAGATGTGGTTTAGTCCTTGTTTAGTCCTAGTTTAGATGTGGTTTAGTCCTTGTTTAGTCCTAGTTTAGATGTGGTTTAGTCCTTGTTTATTCCCAGTTTAGATGTGGTTTAGTCCTAGTTTAGATGTGGTTTAGTCCTTGTTTAGTCCTAGTTTAGATGTGGTTTAGTCCTTGTTTAGATGTGGTTTAGTCCTTGTTTATTCCCACTTTAGATGTGGTTTAGTCCTAGTTTAGATGTGGTTTAGTCCTTGTTTAGTCCTAGTTTAGATGTGGTTTAGTCCTTGTTTAGTCCTAGTTTAGATGTGGTTTAGTCCTTGTTTAGATGTGGTTTAGTCCTTGTTTATTCCCAGTTTAGATGTGGTTTAGTCCTAGTTTAGATGTGGTTTAGTCCTTGTTTAGTCCTAGTTTAGATGTGGTTTAGTCCTTGTTTATTCCCAGTTTAGATGTGGTTTAGTTCTAGTTTAGATGTGGTTTAGTCCTTGTTTAGTCCTAGTTTAGATGTGGTTTAGTCCTTGTTTAGTCCTAGTTTAGATGTGGTTTAGTCCTTGTTTAGTCCTAGTTTAGATGTGGTTTAGTCCTATATTGGTTATGGTTAAATTCTGGTTTTGTCCTCAGTTTAGCCTTGGTTTAGTCATAGATTAATCTTAGTTTAGTCATGGTTAACTCCTTGTTCATACCTTGGTTTAGTCCTGGTTTAGACATTTGTTTAGTCTTGGTTTAGACCTGTTTTAGACCTGGCTTAGTCTCTGATTTGCCCTTATTTAGTAAAGCATTTTTTTCTCTGTTAATCCATATTCTATCTCTCAGTTTAGACCTGGGTTAGTCCTGATTTAGGCTCATTTTAGTCCATTAAATATGAAACTTAGTACAAATACTTTTGGGGTGGCACCCTCCCCCATTTCAACCTATACCAAGATTATCCTGACCAATCAGAACTGTTTATTCAAAAGGGGGCGCCCTCTGTTTTCTGATTAGTTGTATGTTTATCCAATTGCATTCAGAGGTAGTTTAATCTGTTGTTCTGCCCCCTGGAAATCCAACTCAAACTAACAGGCACCAGACTAATTCTTTGTATAGAAGAGAAAGAGAATTAGGATGACAGGACGGGCTAAGATATTGGTATGTTTATGAGCGTTAATCTTTGGTCAGAGTGCGTTTAAGGACAGGATTATGGGACATCCCAAAGTAAAAAACTCTTGTTAATCATAAGTCTTTATCTGACAATCCTTCTTTGCACACTGGCTGTTTCATTAAATGTTCTGGAGGATTAGCGCAGACAAACTAAAGGGGAAAAATGAGACACAAGTCATGACCAGTGTCAAAGTGAGGCCATGGGTCACATTTTATCGGTTTACAAACAAAAAAAATATGTTTAATTAAATAGTATAGATTTTTTTTTAAACAAAATTCAAAATCTAGAACCTGAGAATTACATTTTCCAGCTACATTTTGCTACAAAGTCTATCTCTGAATGTGTTTTAAGTGCAAAACATGAATAAAAATAGAGGAGAAAGACAAAAAACATAATTAAACAATAGCAAACAAAACAAAGACTAAACCACAAAGAGAAACCAGAAACATAGCTGCCCATATGAAGAAAAAAAACATAAATTCTGTTTTAAATAAGAGAATAAGTTAAATACAAACATGTAAGATATCTGACGCTACAGAAGTGCTTATGACAAGTGGTACTCAGAGTGGTTACAGTTTCTCTCAATGGCTTTGGCTCAAATTTTAAAACACACTGAAAACAATATCCAACAAAATTCTTCAAAAAAATGTCCTTCCTCTTTTGTTCAAATGCCACACCACACACAAATTTGACTAAAACAAAAAGTTGCTCACATGTTTAGGGGCCACATTATGCACATGTTTATGTAGAGCCGTGAGACCGAGCGTTTTCAGCTCTTGACAAGGAGATGGCCTCAACATACAGGATTACTCAAACCGGCGAATGAAACAAAATACTACTCCAGGTATGGTTTTGAGGTAGAGACAACATTATAACATGGTTAAAAGAGTTGATTTAGCAGAATAGGGAACCTTTAAATACACATAGTGACTACTTCAGCACATTTATCAGTCTCTGTGAAAGACCGTCCACCAGCTTTGTGTTGCAAGCCCTGTCCTCTCCTTTGCCGCTCAAAACTACTGAACTATTTGGTGAAACATGTGGCCTCAAATCTTTCTGCAACCTCCCAACTTTATTCACATGAAGTCACGGGTCAGTAGAAAGTCTGGACACGCTCCTGCAGACAGTGTGTGAAGGAAATGTGTGTATTTGGAGATAAGCATTAAATTTTGACTGAGCCAAAGCGAATGAGTAAAACCTGTAAAACCCACATATTCAGTCAGGACTGCTGAGGCCCCTCTTTAAGTATTTGGTTGTTACTTTTATTGAATGTTCGGTGCTAATCTACAGCACACGTTTGGTCATTTACAGCAGTTCTTGTTGCCAACTGGAGTTGATCGATCCTCCTCTCAGTCCAAGACATTAGCGTCAGTCTGTGTTAATGAGGGATCAATGGAGAAACAGCACTCCGTCTGTACTCAGCCCTCTCTCTGTCAGTCCCTGTAGATGGCGCTCATGTGTCGGGGGGCCACGTGGGAACCCGGGTGATACGACTCATACTGCCCTTCCAGATGCCCTTCCAGATGCCCGTCGTACGCCGTCTGGTACAGGCCCTGGCTCTGCTCCGACGGCGAATAGTGCTGCGGGTGTAAATATGTGGGCGAGGGCTCCGGTTTGGGCATCATGTTGCTGCTGATGCTCAGAGGAGGCGTGGGCGGGCCGTCGTAAGGGGGCGTGCCCACACCCGTCGAGTGGCTGTCATAGAGGTTCGCCTTCATGGATCTCAGGTGGAGCAGGTGGGCGGAGTCAAAAGTCCCATAGGGAGGACTGGGGAGACCCGGAGAGGAGTATCCCACGCCGGCTATCTGTCTTTCCTCTGGTTTTGGACCAAGTTGGAGGCACCCGGACACCAGGTTGGTCGTCGGCTGGGACAGACCTTTACACAGCGTCTCCATGAAGGCTCTGCTCTGCGTGGATACTCCTCCTTCCAGCGCCTCCGACAGAGCACAGATGTAATTGCGCGCCAACCGTAGCGTCTCGATCTTGGAGAGCTTTTGCGTTTTGGAGTGACAGGGCATGATGCTGCGCAGATTCTCCAGCGCGTCGTTCAGGCCATGCATCCGGGACCTCTCCCTGGCATTGGCCTTTACTCTTCGGGCTCGGAAACGCTCCTGTCGGGCCTTAGTCATGCGTTTCTTCTTGGGACCGCGGCGCTTGGATCCGTCCTCGTGTCCATCGTCTTCTTCGTCTACCTCGTCCTCCTCGCTGCACCCCTCGTGTGTTTGTTGGGACAGTGTAGGTCTGTAGTCGTGCGAAGAAGCCGCTGGATCTCCGTCTGGGGAGCTCATGTCTTGGTCCATCCACTGTCCCGGGCTGGTGGCCTCCTCCTCCTCTGGGCCTTGTCTGATGTATGGCTTAATCATCATGGTCTACAAAGAAAACATAGGAGCAAATTAAAATTTCATTCATTCATCTTCTTCCACCACTTATTTCCATTATGGGTCGTGGGATATTGGATCTTATCCCAGGCACTATTGGCCTTAGACGGGGAACACTAGTGTAGTTTGTCGTAGGGCTTAAATTAATTTTTCTGTGAAACAAGTTATTGTGCCAAATAATCAAGCTTATGCATACAGACACATGTAGGCTAAGTTTTCCGTTCTTTGTCTTTCTCTATGACTTTTTACCAAGCGCTTACACATCCCGCCTCTACCTTAGCTCCTGTTTTTAATCTTAACAAAATTTTAAAGAGTTATTTTCTCTCTCTCTTCTGTTTTGACATTGATGTCTAATGGTTACTTCTGCTCAAAATAGTAGGTCCATACAAATTATAATCTAAAGTTTCTAAACTAGCCATGCCTGAACAATACTGAACTAAATACAGTGCATAAATACAATGCATGAGCTTATCAACCATTGGACGTGACCGGGACATCCATCTACTTTTTTGGAAATGTATCTAAAAATATGAACAAAAGAGTGTTTGAACTGTGTGAGAACTTTATAATACCAGAACAACCTGCATGTTTACAATCACCAGAAAAATGACTATAGGCTATAGGCTACTTTTTTTATTTAGGAAGTGTTAATGAATGTCTAAATTAATAACAATAGAATGCCAAATCCCATAACATCATCCCATACTGTTTTTTTTTAAGTTAAAAGATCTCTCATTGACAATTGCGAGACTTGCTACAGCTTAAATGGAAAAAAAAATCAAGTGCGTAAAAGTTCTGTATTGGCCCATATCCCTCATTCAGCACCGGACAGTTCTGCAGGTGCTGAAACCCAAACTAAACTGAAATATCTCCTAAAGTCACCATAATTTGTGGTTGTTTTATGTCTCCCTGTGTTCCCTGTATGCGCTTTATAATCCCGGTCAGCTCCTGCGTGAACTGGTAATGCCCCTGTGAGATAAAGCCGCTGGGCGCCTCTCAATCTGGGCCACAACGGGATTTGTGCATCTGTGGATGAAGCGCCGGCTCCGGGATTAGGACCAAAGATCACCTACCCCAGATCAGCGCGCAGCGGCGGCGGTGAACTACTTGGATTAAATTGCCAGAGAGGGGGAAAAGAAAATATTTCAATTGAGACTAAAGTGACGAAGCATTACGCGCGAAAAAGTGTTTTGCTAAAAGCTGGGCTGACGCACGCACGGTTTTATGTTTTAGGACAACAGCTAAATCAAGACATTCACAAAACTTTAATGGGTAAATGCCGAGAGGGGGACGGGCTTCACATTTTGGGGTGAAACTGTGATCTATCTAATTAAAACACAACTAGAAATAAAGCATTTTATTGCTAGTCAGGTCAGAGGTTTCGATCAAAATCCAAAAAAGTGCGTAGCCCTGAATGGCCTACATTTCCTATAGCCTACTTTTTACCAGAAAAGGCAAAAACCCCATGAAAGTAGGTAGGCCTTTGAAAAATGTTCTTGACCTACTTTAATTCTTACAAAAAGTCACATCAAAACGTCTGATAATGTAAGAGAAACATTACTAGCATCCTTTGGTTCTGACCCCTCAATATCACCCAATACGGGAAGAAATAGCGCAGCGAAATTATCCGAACTTAGGCTGAAGATAAAGACGTTTAGCTCAAACTTAATGACGCATACCTTGGTCGATGCGTTGTTTTCGTTGAGGTCTCTAAAGTTGTTCTTGATGTTCTTCTTGTCCGAGCTTCACTTTACGGCCATGAACAGCGCGGCGCGTCAGGAAATGTCCCACTCAGAGATGATGCGTCAGTACGTGTGCCTCTGCGGGTGCTCATAGAGCTTTTAACCCCCTGCGCCAAGCTCCTCCTCTTTCCCCCACAGCGGTCACACAGCGCCCGCCTGGGCCGGGACAGTGGGGCTCGCGCGTGGCCGGCCCGTGGCTCGAGCGGTGCGTGTGTGTGTGGGGTGGGTGGGTAGAGTTGTAGGGTGGAGGGGTGTCACGGGGGTCTTTGTTGCGCGCGGGCGACTCAGCGGAGACGCGCTCTGAGCCTAACCGAATGTGACAGGCTGGAGCTGGGCACGAGCAGGTGTTCGCGCCCTGCCCCTCCGCAGACACCCGTCCAGCGCGCAGAGATGAGTTCATTTAGATTTTGGTGAGGCCTGGACTTTCTTATCTTCTTAAACAATCACTGTAGATATCACCGTCATCTGTTTGTTTGGCTCTGACTTGACAGATAAAGAAATGACCAATTAAAAAGACTTCAACTAATGCCAAATAGTTTGTACTCAGGGCTTGATATTAAAACTAACCAAGAGGCCAAAAGTGGATAGATTTTCATTATATCTAACATATAGTCCCTCTGCCACTTTGGCCAGTTTAATTTTATGCACTTATATCCTAACTTTAGAGGTTAGGCCTAAATTTATGTTGCTCTACCTGACTGTACACAATTTAGTGCAGTATATGTGATTAAAGAAAGAAAAATTTAAAAGTTTTAAAAAGACGTGACACCACATACACAGAGGTATACTTTCTGACGTTTGATGCTATTGTGCAGCCATTAAGGTGTCTCTCAGATCTCTTCATTGGTCACTGGATCAAAGCAAGCATGTTTTAATATTCATGAAAATCCATATCGAACAGATCCTGCTATGGAAGAAAACACTTTCCTACTTAACCACTATGAGATAGAAAATATCTAAGTATTGAAAAGATAGCCACTGTGCTGCGGTGTAGCTCAGTTGGTGGAGCATCGGTACATATACAGGGTAACTACAGCCTGCCTCGGTGTCATGGGTTCGAGTCTGGACTCCAACACTTTGCCGAATGTCTCTCCCTCATGATTTCCTGTCACTATTTGACTGCACCATCCAATAAACCTGAAAAAGACCTAAAAATATCTAAAAAGAAAACAAATGTTACTCACTGACCTAATATAATATAACCTAAAATACAATCCTCCAGTCTGTAATGACAAAGACACAGGACTAATCTCTGGACATCGTCTAGTCTAGTGTCCGCTCACTGCTCCTCACTGGTCTCCCCAAACATTAAAGAAGGACTCTATATTTGACAAATTGTTTTAATTTGACTCAATGTCTTTGTCTGAGTGAAGACACACAGCTTCTCCTCTCACCTATAATCATCGTACGAACATTATTCTCTGTCAGTGTCCTGAGGTGAAGCTAGCCCTGCTCCCTGCCTCTGCTCCTCCCTGTGGGTCTGTCCTGTCTTTCCCACACCTGCATCCTGGAGTGGGAATAACAGAGCGCCCTCCTGCCTCCCCTGAGCACAACTGACTGGGGAATATGTGGATTTGTTTCTTGTTTATCTGTAATAAATATATAAATATGTAAGGTTATGTCTTTCTTATTTCTCTTTCCTGGTTTGACCCTCTGTATTGTCTTGTCATTATGATAAGTGTCCACTGAAATGTCTCGCTCTGTGTGGTGTAATATCCCAGGACTCTGAGCTGACCGTGTCCTACAGATGGTCTTCACTACACCAGAGTCCATGGCTCAGATGCTCTTGTATTCAGTGTATTCTCCCCTGAATCTCCTGCCTCATCATGTCCACGGCGCTCAGAGACAGTATATGGATGTTACATATAAGTTAGACAGACCTGGGTGAATTCCCACTGCTCCTGTTCGACTGAGGGGAAGGTTGTCCATCTGTTATAGTCCTGTCCTCAGAGAGAAGCCTACAGCCGAGGGTGATGAGTGTAACTGTGTCAACAAAGTGCATGGACGCACGGGTGATGGTAAAAACATTTACAATGGGCCAGAGTCATCAAGTTTAAAGTTTTGCATCATGTAGTGTTTTTTCTGCCTCTAAACATTGTTAGTGGTCATTTCTGATCTAAAGATGCCACACAGGTTAAATGAACACATGGATATAAAAGGTCTGGCCTAACTAGATCATGTGTATTCATGTCTTCAGTAAGTTGCAGGGTTGCCTCGTGTTATAGAATAACAGACAGGCCATTTCATTTCAGCCTTCACATCTGGTCACTCTGATTAGATTTGAGTGAAAACGGTGCGTCTTGTTTGGAAAGTATTGAACGCTGAGGAGAATGATTGTTGTCCTGTGTTTCATGGTCACACATCAACTTAAGCAGAGTCTGACACTTAAGCCACACTTGAACCTCCCTGATCCAGGCCGGGGCCTCAGGAGACCGGGCTGATGCTGACCATGTGTCCCCCCTCTGAACCTCTGCTCTGGGCCTAAACCTCGAACACCCCTAACCCTCACAAACCCGCGGCACCCCCCGGTGAGCGCACTGACCGCCTTCAGGCGTCCTCTTTATGGGCCCATTGTCTGGTCCATAAGCAGCTTTGTTTCTGCATGTGCAGCTGGGCTAGCGCGCCGCCATTAGCCACCACACGCTAAAGGGAGAGGGGTAATATAATTACAAAACAAAAGTCAGGTGGCCCGGGAAAGGCCCGTGTGTGTGGGGGGAGCAGGACACGCTGGCGGGTGGCCAGCTATAATTTGATTATGAAGTTGTGTGAGCGACAAAAGACACAATTGAATCTTTTTTCTTTTATTTGGCCCAGTGTGGTTTAATCTGATTCAGTTTGGGCTTTAAAAAGACCAGAGTAAAAGAAGATTTACTTTTCTCATTTCCACTGCAAGGTGCAAAAATACCATATATTTTTACTACTACTTCTTTACTTCTATTACTACATTACCACAGTTATGTAGTACATATTTGTTCTTTCTGAGTTAGTTTTGTAAAACACATTTGAGTAATCTTTGGAAGAAAAAATGTTACTTTTCTCAAGTGAGCATTAAAATGTCTAAAGTATTTTTGACCTTGCTGGGTTTGAAGCAGCAGCTCCACACTTTACACCGATACATTTTACTTTTACTGCAGACGGATTTGTTGATTACTTTTGCTTCTACTTCAGTAATATTATATTAACACTTTTACCTCAGTACAGTTCTTGAGTACTCCTGTTCTAATGTCAGAAATGTTTTATTATTAGGTGTCCCATGAGTGTCCCCTGGTCAGCTGACGGCCCCTGTCCTCTCTCGTGCTCCTGAGGCTGAATGCTCACATCACACAATGGGATCAGTGGCAGATCCATCTCTGTAACACTTTTTTTTAACCAGCCTGACTGTGTCCCTGTTCAGTCGGCAGACCAGGGTTTATCCTGTTAGTCACGATAGATGAGTGAAAGACCCCCCTCTGCCCCCCTCCTCTGCCCCCCTCCCAGCTGCCCCGGCCCGAACGCGCAGCTACACACGATAAAACCAGATTTAGCTGGTGGCTACTGTTCAGAGCAGGTCAAGCAGAAGGAGATGTGTTTATGTCTTTTTGTTTCATCGTTTATCCCAAAAAAAAAACTCACTTTGTTTTTGTTTTTGGGGGTAGTTTTATGAAACAATAGCCACTTGTTTTAATCCAATGCTGCTCGCTCTGAGCCTGGTGTCAGTATTGAGCCGCTCAAGACCAGTAAACGTGGATTTTGCTGGTCCATTAGCCATTAGAGTTTGATCAGATCCCAGGAGACAGAGCACATTACTCAGTACTTCTTTAGTGTGGTAATCTAGTGAAGAGTTTACTCCCATCCTTAAGGGCAGTCTACACCAGTATTTCCCACTCGGTCTGACTGTGGAACCCAATTTTATCCCTGATCATTTCATTGTGACCCATGTAAAGAGCATTAGGTTTGTCAAAGGGCCACTCATTTTTCCACTCTTGCAGTTGTGAGCCTGTTGTGAACTTGAGGAATAGCTCAGATATGAAGTCTGGTTATTATGCTACAGTATCTAGTCTATGTTAAGGGAGTTCCAGTTTGTTCCCACTATGAAGACTATGGAGTGAATGAAATACTTCCCTTCTGTGTAAAGTGCTTTTGGTGACTTGTGTCATAGGTAAAGCGCTATATAAATACCATTCCCTTCCCTTTCCCTCCCACTAGTTCCCATTTATTCTTATTAATTCCACTGGAAAATTTCTTTGAAAACTTTGAAACTTCCCAGAAATTTGCAACCCTCCCCAAATATAAAGTAACAACCAAAGTTATTTTGCTAAATAATTGTACAAAAAAGTTTATGGCATGTGCTTTTTAAAATCTTTTACACCATTTCATATCATTAAAACATCTAATCTTCCCATGACACAAATTTGTGGTCCTGACCCACCATTTGGGATCAGTGTTCTCACCCTGCAGCAGCAAAACTCTATCAGCTCTATCAAAAAGAAACATTTTAGGTCTAATCCTGAATTTGGAGAGAAACTTGATGAACTAAAAACTCTAGGAATCGCACGTGACCCTCCAGTGTTTGTAAAATTATATACAGTATTGTCAATTTATCACCTCTACAGGCCTCATTCATGAAGCTTTCTTACTCAAAGACTTGTACTTAACCACACTTAAGGAGGATTTTCACCAAATTGTTCTCCTGGAAGAACAAATCCCAAGAGCAGGTCTGAGAATAACGCAGTTTTAAAATATAATCTGACTAATCTGACATGAATGAGGCCAACACACATGGCTTTATCAACACCAACACCTGTGCTTTCTGAGGAGTTTTCAGTCTAGTCTTATACAAATAAAAGGAATTGAGCTAAACGTCTCTACATTTTATTCATTTTGCAGTCATATAATGTAGTTTTCTAATTCCTTGTCTGTTTAATTTTTGGGCGTTGCAGGGAAAGCAGAGCCGATGTATTTCTTCCCGTCTCCGTACGTGGTCTTGTCCCAGGTGTAGGTCTGGATCATCAGCTCCTTCCCCCCGAGACTCAGACGACACCTGGAGACGGCACAACATACAATATGCAGAACAACACAGACAGTGGTTTTCAAGCTGTGGTACGGGTACGGCTGGTGGTACGTAGACTTCTTCTGTTGTCTTGCATGGTTGAAGTATAGACCACATTTTAGCCTTGGTTTAGTCTAGATTTAGTCCAGTTGTAATCCTATATTAGTCCTGGTTTAGACCTGGTTTAGTCCTGGTTTAGACCTGGTTTAGTCCTGGTTTAGTCTAGATTTAGTCCAGTTGTAATCCTATATTAGTCCTGGTTTAGACCTGGTTTAGTCCTGGTTTAGTCTAGGTTTAGTCCAGTTGTAATCCTATACTAGTTGCGGTTTAGACCTGGTTTAGTCCTGGTTTAGACCTGGTTTAGTTCTGGTTTAGACCTGGTTTAGACCTGGTTTAGCCCTGGTTTAGACCTGGTTTAGTCCAGTTGTAATCCTATATTAGTTCTGGTTGGTTTAGTCCTGGTTTAGACCTGGTTTAGTCCTGGTTCAAACCTTGTATAAAGTCATAGTTTAGTCTTGGTTTAGTCAAGCATTTGTCTGAGATTAATCCTGGTTTAGATTGGTTTAGCCCTGGTTTGTCGTTGTATAGCCATTGTTTGGTCTTGGTTTAGTCATGGATTAGTCCTTGTTTAGACCAGTTTGGCCCTGGTTTGTCCTAGTCACTGGTTACTCCTGGCTTAGTCCTGAGATTAGTTCCACTTTAGTCTTTAGTGGTATTCTTTCTGGCTTAGTACTGGTTTAGTCCTAGTTTAGACCTTGTATAGTCATTCTTTAGTCCTGGTTTAGCTCTAGATTAGTCCTGGTTTAGACCTGGTTTAGATTAGGTTTAGTCCAGTTTTTAAGTCCTGGTTTAGTCCTGGTTTAGACCTGGTTAGACCTAAACAGTTATAGTTGGTTCACTCACTGTTTTCCGGGACGGGTGATGTAGCAGAGACTGTAGAGGGCGAAGTCGAACTCAGGGCTGCAGCCGATCACAGCAGAGCCCACCTGTTTGAAGTAACCGTCCCATTTGAACTGCATCCCCAACACGTCAGGATAGGACGTCCACTGAGGGCATTTATAAAGTAAAGTTATAGGTAATATTGGGTAAAATTAGGAAATGAAAAAAAAAAAAAAACTTGGCTGGCAGGTAGCTAGGAAGGGAACTAAAAATGAGTAGAAACCATAAGGTAAAGAGGTAAAGTGGTGTAGTGTAAGAAAGGAACGAGGTTTTTATCGGTGTGGTATTGAAAGTCTTCTTACCAGCTCTGTTACTGTGTGGTTTGAATCTCACTGTGAAAGAAAAGAAAACTTTAAACAGAGTGGTTCGCTCTGATCACAGGACAACCGGCTGTGACCTCCCAGTCCTGGAGACTATTTACAAATCTAGACTTTTAGCAAGAGCTTTCCACATCATCAACGATGCCTCTGGCCACACTGATACTGAGATGTTTGACTTCCTTCCCTCAAGAAAACATCATTGTTCTATTAAATGCACTACATCTCATCATGCTAAAGTTTTTTTCCCACAAGCTGTGATGACTTTGAACAATGAACTTGAAATACATCAGACATGCACCATATTGTTTTAGTTACCTCTTTTTATTGCTATTTATTTATACACAGTTTTTATTTAAGTATTTATGTGTTTTTAGGATCTGTCCATGTGTCGTTTTTTAGGTTTGTGTGTTTATGTTTTGTCTGTTTAAATGTTAACAGTGCACTTTGAGCTCCTTGCAACTGCAGTGTGTTTTTTTTATACTGCAAATGACAAATAAACTGAACTGAGGAGGTAAGACTGAATGTAGGACGAAAGAAAGGGAGAATGGTACAAAGCAAGAGCTGTGGGTAAGAATGAAGAAAGAAGAAGAAGAAGAATGAAGTCATGAAGGTAGTGAGCAAAATGGAAGGAAGAAAGATTAATATAGGAAGTAAAAAAAGGAGAGGGATAGGTGGCAAGGTAAGAACTGCAGGAAGGAAGAGTGGAAAAGAAGGAAGAAAGAAACCTGGGTACAGTAGGAAAGAGGAGAGAGAGGAAGGAAGGAGACACGTACAGGCCCGTTGAAGCTGTGGCTGTAGTAGTTGAGCTCTCCTCTTTTCTCCAGAAGATAAAACTGGATCCAGTTGTGGAAACCGGACACTTTTCCTCCTTTAACTTCACCTGTAGTAGAAAGTGTTCATTAAAGTCATGAGTAAACACTTTCATATAGATGTGTTTTTGAGACATTGGCTCTGTTCCGAACCCGCAAAGATGTGTTCAAATCCACTGGAGTCCATTTGGTTGTTGCTGCGAGAGTAAAGACCGAACCACATCATCTTCAGGTCCTGGAGAAACTCTTCCTCTGAGGAGTACACACCTGAGACACAGAGAGAAAGGGATTAGAACAGAAATATTAAAGGTACAAAAAACTCCCTACAACATTCACATAGTGTAGCAAGCTTTTCTTCTGCTATTGAAAAAGTTAAAGTGAATTCAGCTCTGAAACTTCCAGCTCTGAGGTGAGTTAGTTATTTCCATCCATGTTCCTCTTGCATCCTCCTTCTCTATTAATCTAGTTTCCCTGTTTGTGTAAGAAGACACTTCCAAATAGGATTTTTTGGCCTCCACTGGTTTCATGTTTACAAACCATGTAGACCTACAGCCAATGGGAGCTGACCTGAATACATGCTCACATTTAATTGGCCAAAGCTTTTAGGATGGACTGAACTTCTCTCATCTGAGAGAAAGAGGTAATTGTTTTTTCATAGATCTTTCTTATTACCAGATTAGATGTTGATTATTTCTTAAACGCAGTGGTGGACAAAGTACTCAACTTCATTACTACAGTAAAAGTATAGCTCATACTAATAATGTTCAAAGCAAAAGCTAAATCATTTCCAGATTGTGTTCAGAGGTTTTTTAGTTCCTGAGAGCAAATAAGAGTTATAGAGAGATATGTGTAAATTTACTTTACAAAAAGTTTTAAAGTATAAATTACAATTAGTAAATGATTATCTTTAGGGAGTAAATCAGTTGTCTTTTGGTTTTGAGACAATTTCTCAGCAGAAGTTACTTTTGCTTTTTTAGAAATATAGTGGAGTAAAAAGTATTTAGATGTAGTGGAGTAAAAGAAGTAAGTTTCCCCTAAAAATACTACACAAGTGAAGTACAGATTCTCAAAAAACTACTTAAGTACAGTAGTCAAGTAAATTTACTTTGCTACTGTCCACCTCTGCTTAAATGTGATAACAAAGAGAGACAGTCCCTCTCTTCCTACCTTTAGTGTAGAGAAAAGCAAACAGTTCTCGTCCCAGTTCAGTGTTGGACATGGTCTCCCTCACGAAGGCGTCCTGTTCCTTCAGCTGCTGCTCACTGAAGTCCTCGGCCTGTCCCGTCAGCCTCTGGTAGTTGTCCAGCACGGCCAGCAGGGCGGCGTAGGTGGGTCTGGAGAAGAGGGTGGACTCATCCAGGTAACGGAACAGGCTGAAGGTACGACACAGAGGAGTTTCACTGACCGCACACTTTATTAGGTTCACCTGTTTCTAAATACAAACATTAGTTTTGAGACACAGCAGAGCAGAGAAGAGGATTTAAGATTGAATTATTTGACCTCAGGGTTACTTTTACAGTACATGTATACAGTGGTGGAAAGTAATGAAACAAAAGTACCTAGTTACTTTACTTAAGTACAATTTTCATGTATCTGTACTTTACTTGAGTACATTTTACTAGGGGTACTTTTACTTCACTACATTACAAGTATCTGTACTTTTTACTCCACTGCATTTATGAGTTGGTTTGAAGAACAAAGTATTTTGAGTTTTGGTTTAAAATCATGTGTTTTTGTCATGGCCTCACAGTAGACACACATTACTTAAATATAAAAGATGCAGTAAAGTAGTACTCCTAAGAAATATCAAAATAATAAATAAAAGACAGAAGACTTCAGCGACAGTTTCTTCTGGTTTTTTTTAGATGTTTTTTTTTTTTTTTTTTTAGCAAAATACCTCACATTAACACATGAATAAGTTGTTGAGTCTGTGTGACATACTTTTACTTTTTTACTCACAAGTACATTTGAAAGTTAGTACTTTTATACTTTTACTTAAGTAGAAATTTTAAGGTGATACTTTTACTTGGGTATATTTCTGCTCCTTTATCTGTACTTTTACTTAAGTACAGAAAGTACTTAATCTACTGAATGTATGCACACAAAAATTTCACAATTTAAGTACATGAAGCAATATTTAGGCTTCAGATAAACTAAACATTAAAACTATATATTTAACCTTGTCGCGATTCACCTTTAGGTCCTGAGACATCAGTTGGAAGCCATTTTAATGTAGCAAAGTTGTTAGTCTGAGTATTTGAGAAACTAACATTTATAATGCATTAGTTTACATAGAGCTTTTCTACACACTCAGTCGCTTTACAATTTGACAGAAGCATGGCTGCCATTTTGCCACCACCAAACACAGTCACACTGACGCAGTCATACAGGCAAGGTGGGTGGCGTGTCTTGCCCAAGGACACAATGGCAGTATGCATTGCCACTTGCTTGAACCACCAACCTTCAGGTTGATGGGCAAGTGTCTCTACCAACTGAGCTACTGTCGCCCCAACTGATGATCTGCTGGGATTTTCATTCACAGCCATCCCTAAAGTTGTCAGAGAATGGTCTGAAAAAGAGAAAATATCCAGTGAGCAGCAGCTCTGCAGTGAAAATGCCTCGTTGAGGAGAATGGCCAGACTGGGTTGAGATGATAGAAAGGCAACAGTAACTGGAAAATGACTAGATATTTAATTTCTGTACACAGAAAAGTGTAAATTTTTACATTAACTGTATTAAATTTGACCATTATAGTAGTAGCAATAGTAGTGATGATAGTTGTAGTTGTAGTATTTGTAATTTTAGACTTAATAGGTGCAGCAGTAGCAGTAGTAGTATTAGCATTAATAGTAGTAGTAGTGAAAAGAACTGTAGCACTGTGTACAGATTTGGATAAAGGCAAACATCTTTTTCAGCAGTTTCTGGTTGTAACTTGTGCTTATTTGAGTTTCTGTTGTCTTGCTATCATCTCAAACCAGACTCCTTGGACATCAACAAGGCATTTTCACCACAGAACTGCCACTCACTGGATATTTTCTCTTTTTTGGACCAAATCTCTGGAAACCCTAGTGAGCATTTTCTGAAATACTTAGACCAAAAACCATGCCACGTTCTTCTCCATCCTGATGCTCGGTTTGAACTTCAGCAGGTCTCAGGTCTCTCGTGTGATTAGACATTTGTATTTAGAACAATTAGAACAGTGACATTAGGTTACATTGTGTGTGTTTTCTCACGGTTTGCTGGCCAGGTCGGTCTGGGAGCTGGTCTGTGAGTCGGGGACCAAAGCCTGAGGGTCTATGATCAGCTGTGAGCCCGAGGCCTTGTTCGAGTCCAGAGCAAACAGAGCTTCAGAGATGGACTTGATCTCAGCGTCTGTGATCCCACCACTGCCACCTCCACCGCCTGCAGCACAACAACAACCCAACTTCTAAACCTCTTAAACACAGCCGAGTCTTGTTACTGCAAAATATTACTCAATAAGTAAAAAGTATGTCTCTTAGAAGTACAATTTATTTAAAAAGTTACTTATGTGAACAGAATAAATGCAGTGTTTCCCAATTATTCTGAGGACTATGGTGGCCCACAATAATCAAAATTTTATCCTCATAGTCTAATCCTTAAACACAGCATCACTTTTTTCAGGAATACAAAAATATGTGAAAGTAACCATAATAATAATCATAGTTATACTATTATATTATGGCTCCCATTTAGTAACAGGAAGAATATCTTTTAGTTCAATATTACAGTGCACCCAAAAGTAAAACATTTTAAAAGAAAAAACTAAATATGAATAAAATACAAAAAGGCCAAACTTTTGCTAATTTAATCTAAACTGGTATTTCTACTTCTAGACTCGACTAAATATGTGGGAAACAGTAAACTGTAACTCAGTACTCACCTGGGCTTTTAACTGTTTATCTTTTTTAAAATTTTTATTTTACCTTTATTTTACCAGGAAGTCCTCTGAGATAAAATCTCTTTTTCGAGGGAGACCTGGCCAAGAGGCTCACCAGTAACAATTACAAAAAGATAAACAAAATACATTTAAACTAACAGTCAACCTTATAAAATCTATCTCATTTATTATTTACTTATTAAGCTGCAGCAAATGTTCAAATATAAATACTAAATAGTGTTTTTATGGTGATGTTAGTTAAGAGTTTTTCTGTAACATGCATCAAGCAACTTTCACTCAACTTTGGCTTTTTCTGATTTAGTTTCCTTGGTTAAAGTTATAATTATTGCTGTACAACGACACCTAGTGGCCGTATGTTATAACTGTGAAACTGTGTGTTATGTATGTAACTGGAAGAAAGAATTGAAGTAAAGTAGTAATGTTAGTGGGTAGAGTTGTTTCTTTTTTACATCATGTCCAGTACAGTGAGTAAGAGGAGAATGTAATGAGAAGAAGAAATAATCAGTTTTTATTTTAAGACACGCTTGTTTTTTGGACAATGGCGTGTTCATATAATGAGGAACAAATTAACCAAGAAGAATGCATCACTAAATAAAAACTAAACAAGGGCAGAACCCAAACCAAACCAGGACTAAACATGGACTGAATTAACCCAGGACTAAAACAGGTCTAAACAAGGAATAAACCAAGTCTAAAACAGGACTAAACAAGATAAAAACCCGGACTTAACCAGGTCTAAATCAGCGCTAAACCAAAACTAAACACACTCTAAATTAAACTGAATCAGGCTTGAATTGCTAAAGACTCCTGAGTACCACCAGCAGAACCTGTAGCCACACAATTTTCTGTTCTCTTTTTTTAGAGTTTTTGTTCCTTTTTCTGAGAATATCCAGGTGTTAAAAGCTCAGTGGCCGTTCCTGAGAAACCCAGCAGGTGCAGTGGGCCACGCGTTTGAGGCACGTGTCTGAAGTTTGTGTGTGTGTGTTTGTGTAGTGTTTGTTTTTCCTCACAGACGTTTGTGTAGTCGCTGCAGCAGTTGTTGTACTGGCTGCACTTGGAGTTACAGTGGCACTCGTTCTGAGAGTTGTAGCTTTCGTCACATCTGCCCTTACAGGAGGTGGACGCTGTGACAAAGACACAAACACGTCTAAGTTTAGGTTCAGGGTGTTTTTTTTGACTTGTGAAAGACACTAAACTGGTATTTCCTTCCTTACTCTTGCAGGCTTGAGCGTAGTCCCAGCAGCAGTCCCCGTATCGCTCACAGGACGGGTTACACTGACAGGTGAAGTCACTGTCTGTGCCGAAACCACAGCGGCCCTCACACGCGTCCAGGGAGTCTGCAGCACACAGGACACAATGATAATACATGGAACAGTATACTGCAATATTATACGGCAATGAATTTTCTGAGGTGTGAAAAGTTTGAAAACCATTTAAGATAAATTTAAGATCACATGGTTTCCCAATGCCACACATCTCCATCACTCACTAACCACTGTGCCTCAGTGTTCTGAAAGCTACCTGCCATTTTCAGCATTTCTTTTTTATTTTTGAAGAATTTATTTAGACTTGTACTAAAAGTGAAGCGACAGAAGCTGAAAATACCCACGCATTTTACAAGTTTGTTCATGTTGATGTCCTGCCCTGGTTACAGTAATAATTACGATACATAAGGAGTGTCTAACAGCAGTTTAACGGACAGGACAACCTAACTCTTGCTGTAGTTTGTATAATCAAGTGAGAGAGAGGTGCAGTCCCACTCTAGTGTTTTATTCACAGACAGTATCCATTGAACTAGACAAGGAGAAACCTTGCAAATTACTTTTTTAAAATGTTTGTGTTATAATTGACTATTGCAACGACCGATGCTAGGGTAATGCATTAGTAAAAGTGCAGAAGAAGTAAGTTTTAATCTAAGACAGTGGTTCTCAAACTGTGGTACGCAGGAGTCTTTTGCAGTTCAAGTCCTGATGTAAAGCTATTATATTCCTGGTTTAGTCCTGAATTACCCTGGTTTAGACCTGGTTTAACCTGTTTTAGTCCTGTTTAGACTTTGTTTGTCCTGTAGTATTGCATTGTTCTGTCCAACCCTATTTTATCCCTTGGTTTAGATTTGAGTTGGTAAAAATTTAAGCTTATTTTAAAGATGGTATTTGGAAAGCCACATATTTTCTGAGATGATGTGAAAAGACTTGGTGTGAAAAGTTTGAGAACCACTGGTCCAAGACAAAGATTAAAAATACATAAAACACACTCAAGAGAGATAAAATGTATCTTACTGGCGTTCCCCCGACAGGACAGAGCGGCCCACAGAACCAGGACAGCGATGACCTTCATCTCACCTCAGTGTCTTTGAGTAAACTGAGAACAGTGTTTTTTTTTCAGCTCTGTCTTTTATAGCAGCTCTGGGTGGACCCGGGTTTGGCAGGTCTTCCACTGGGCATGCTCACAACTCACACTACTATCAACAGATTTTCCACTTTCATGTAAATTAAGGACAATTTTACTTTCAAAACTCTGTGATTGTGACATTTTGTACATCCCGTGTTCATTACAGTAGTTGTTCAAGCGTTGCTCTTATGAAACAAAAGGATAACAGTAAGTTCTCAGTTTAATCTCTGGGAAAGTGGACACCTGTGACCTGCTCGGACAGACTTCAAAGTGTCAGAATAAAACCGTATCAAGTCCAGGATGCTGATAATAGTCACATTAATTTGGCTTTTCAACATGTGGAAAACTTTTGGAAGTCTCAAAGTGAGTAGAAAATGTGTTTAACTGAGTTGTTACAAAGTAGAAATGCAGTAATGCTGGAAAAACTGTAATGGCTTCCTCTGATGGTAACTCAGGAGGTTTCTGCAGTTCAAGTCCTTGTTTAGACCTGTTTAGTCCTGGTTTAAACCTGGTTAAGACCTTGTTTAGTCCTGGTTTAAACCTGGTTAAGTCTTGGTTTAGCCCTGGTTAAGTCCTGGTTCAGTTTTAGTTAAGACCTGGTTTAGATACTGTTAAGACCTGATTTAGTCCTGGTTCAGACCTTTAGACCTGGTTTAGACCTGGGTAAGTCCAGATTTAATCCAGTGATGATGGTAACTGCTTTAAGGTGGTTCTTGTTGCTACAGAAAATAGGAAATAGGAAGGATGTGTGGAAATATTACACCGCCCTGCATCAGATTTGCTGAATAGGATCTGATAGTTGTTTCTTACTCGTTTTTAGATGCTGAGTCCAGATCTGCTGTTCCTGCTCTAGAACATCACAACTTTTCACAAAATCTAATGTCCAGTGTAGAGCTTTTTGCCTAAGATGGACCATAAACATTAGAGCCATTGCCAGATTTACTACCACCAACACAGGAATCAGGTATCTTTATGTACAATAGGTGGGCAATATTTATCACTTTTCCTCTGATTAGCCTTTATATGAATGCTCGGCACACAAAACTCTTGATTTCAGGGATTTATAATGACCAGTGAAAGACGGAAATGCTACATCTGTGACAACAACATCCAAACAACGGCAGAAAATTAGGCAAGGCAAGTTTATTTGTAAAGCACAATTCATACACAGAGCAATTCAAAGTGCTTTACAGAAAAAAAGGCAAATTTAAAAGTACAAAACACAATTAAAACAATAAAATTAAATTTAAAGAGTATAATTAAGAATCAATTTAAAATTAAATTAAAAGAGAAGAGAGAGTTAACCTGTTTACTGTTGCAAACTGGACACGTGAGTTGTTACTGCAGTTTGTAATAATTTCAGAAAAATACCTTTCCCTTGTTCTACGCAGAATTTGATTGAAAACATTTAACATTTTTCTGTATATGTCATAATGAACCTGGAGCTTTGACTTGCGCCATTTTCGTTCGGCCCTCCGGCACTCCCTTTACTGTGCCCTGACCAAGTCTGCATTTCTCCATGGCGCCTTCTGCCTTTTTCTAACCATTTTAACCTTAATAGGTGCAATGGTGTCCAGAACATTTACAACACTAGAAGTATAGGACAACATTAGAACATGAGGTATTTTCAAACCTAATCATCTCTATAAACAGAGTCCCCGTGCTATCATTTATGTGTCTCCTCTGGACAACTGCAGGACCAGCAGCTGGTTTGGGAATAACAGACAGGTCAAAGAAGACACAAAAATGATCAGACAAAGCAACGTCAGCCACAGTAACATTTGAAATATGAACACCTTTAGTAATAAGCAGGTCCAGAGTGTGGCCTCTGGTGTGGGTGGGCTCACTCTGCTGAGTAAGGCCAAAGGTTTCAAGGACAGCACAAAGTTCTTTAGCATTTCTGTCACAGACGTTATCCACATGTACATTAAAATCACCTGTAATGACTATACAGTCAAAGTCTGTGCAGACAACTGAAAGCATCTGAGTAAAATCATCAGTAAAACTCTGACAGTGTTGGGGTGGCTTGTATATGATTATAAAGATTATGGATGGAGATACTTTTAGCTCCATTTTGAAAGATACATACTCAAATGATGGAAACACTCCAAATGACAGCCTGTGGGTAACTATATCATCCTTAAGTAAGGCACACACACCACCTCCCTTTTTGTTTTCCCATGTTTCTGATATAAAAGTGAAGTTAGGTGGAGTGGATTCAATAAGAACTGCTTTACCTGTCTTGCTGTCTAACCATGTCTCTGTTAAAAACATAAAATCCAGGTTATAAAAGGAGATAAAATTACTGATTAAAAATTATTTGTTGCATAAAGATCTGACATTGAGCACTGCAAGTTTCAGATCTGTCTGAGTAGAACCTGACATTATCTGCTTACAAGGAACTTGAATTAGATTTCCCTGATTGGACAGTCTAACTGTTCCTCTCTTATCTAATCGACGACATTTGACAGTAGCTATAGCACTGAGGGACAAAGCTCTCTCCCAGGGCCTCAGGTTGATAAGTTCTTTATCATGACTAAAAGTCCTGGAACAGCAGAGGCCCTGGGTGTCCTAGTCGCTGATAGTGTTGATCTTAGTCTGGATCTTTGGTCTGGGAGCAGGTCGAAGGGGGGGGGGGGGGGGGGGGGGGTAGAATTCAGCACTGTTGATGATTGTACACGTGATCTTGCCAGGTTTGGAGTAAGGGGTACCATTTTAATTCCTGATTTCACCAGGCTTTCAAGGTGGTTAGGAAAACCCATTGGTGACGCTGGTGAAAGGATGGAAAGTGAAGAGTCTGCAGAGGGTGTGGATGTAGCAGGTTTTTTACAGACTTGTAAAAAATACAAGCATATTTTGGACTGAAGCTTGGTGACCAGGACAAACCATGGGCTTCTCATACAGTGTCCCGGGCTTGTGTTGAGAACCTTAGACAGTGGACCAAAGGAAATAGAAAAAGCTTAACTTTTGGGTTTCCAATGGCATGGAGGGAGCCAAGAAATCATAATGATGACTGCTATTACTGTATGTACAACTCTGTAATTTACCACAATTATTAAACACATTCTTATTTTGTGGGAAAACAGTACATGATGGGGATTTTTCAGTGGCATATTTAAACTCAGCATGACCAAAATAGGTTAAAAAAAGAAAAGTGTGACTTGCATAACAGCATAAACTTTTTTTCTAGATGTAGGGCTGTGTTATTGCTGTAATGGATAAAACTACATTTTTTTTATTTTTTTTCAATTTTGCAACTTAACAGAGGCACTCTAGGTAATCAGCCAAAAGACTAGACTGGTATTCAAACATTATCAACCTTATAAATGATGATATATAGTTTTTAGGTTATACTGTTTTACTTTTTATAGCTATTCAAATACTTCTAGTTTTATGGCACCATACTTTTTACTTCTACTTGAGTAATTTTATTTAAAGTAGCCTAACAGTACTCGAGTAAAACCTTTGACTGCTCACCTCTTATTGTGAATATATAATTTTTTATCAGAATAGAAATAGATTTTATACAGACCTGTAAGATACTAAATTATTTATGTACTGTGAATCTACAAAATACTGTAAAATATTTATTGTTTGCAGTGCTGGTCCTATGTATTTGGGGGCTTTAAGCAAGATAGGTTTGGGGGCCCAAGGCTCTCAATCATTTTGCAGATTGAGTAAAGATTAAGACAGTATACCTTTAATTTTATTTTTGAATGCTTTCATTTTTTAAATTGCAAACATTACATTAACTCAACAAGAGAGGGGCCCCAGGTAAACATTAAAACTCCTTATTGGCATTGGGCCCCAGATATAGATTAACTCTTTAAAAAATAACAGGAAGTAGCAAGCTAAAAAATATACATACTAAAAAATATACATACTTAGGCAACAAAAAAAAAAAGAAAACAAAAAAAAAGAAAGAAAAAGAAAAAATCAAACATAGTTGCAGAATCAGTCAAATATGTAGACAAATACAGGGGCCCTCTAATGCCTGTGGGGGCTGATGCATTTGCTTACTTTGCATATTGGATGGGCCGGTATTAGGGGAAATTCGGTTCCTCCCATGTTTCCCAAATTGAGCACCAGGCCTTTCTCTCTTTTAAAGGTCTTTTAATGAGCTTGTTGAATTAAACACACACTGTAATAATAATAATAATAATAATAATAATAATAATAATAATAATAATAATAATAATAATAATAATAATAATAATAATAACTTTATTTATATAGCACTTTTCAAAACATAGTCACAAAGTGCTTTACACAATCCCTTAAGAAAAGAGGATACAAAAACACATCCTCAATAAATACAAGACAGGTAAATTCAAATCACACAAGATAATAAAACAAACTTAAAATCAGACCCAAGTGCAGCATAGGCAAGGGCCAGATGAAACTTAAAAAGTACAATAAATTAATTAATTAATAAATCCAGTAAAAACAGGATTATAAAAAGGGTTTTCTATAAAAATAAGTATTTAAAGGGGATTTAAGTGAGTTAGCCAGCATGAGCTCCTCAGGCAGGTCGTTCCACAGCCGGGGGCCCAAACAGTTCATAGCGGGACAGTAGTTCTGCTCTGTACCCAGGGGCCAGACCATAAAGGGCTTTAAAAGTAACAAGTAAAGTCTTAAAATCAATCCTAAAACCAATGGGCAGCAGTGTAAGTCCATTAAAATCAGGTTGATATGCTCCCTGTTCTTCGTTCTGTTTAAAAGTCTGGCTGCCACAATGCAACTTGACATTGACTGAGAGTGACCCAAGAGATGACTGAATATTTTTACGAATGTGCTGATGGCCAATGATGAGGATTTCTGTTTTGTCAGAATTTAGTTGGAAAAAATTGCAGACATCCAACTTTGTAAATCTGAGAGACAGTGAAAAAGACGACCCAGGTCTGTAGTGTCTGGTTTGTTGAGTGGAAAGTAAATCTAGTTATCGTCCGCATAAAAATGATAACAAATGTTGTGTCTCTGGATAATAAAGTGGTAACATATACTGTGAAAATAAAATAGGTCCCAGTACTGACCCCTGAGGTGAGTTTGGAAATAAAAGGCAGTTTTGAAATTGGTCTGTAACTGTTAAAATCAGATGAATCCAGTCCAGACTTGATGAGAAGTGGCTGTACATTCGCAGTTTTCAGGCTCTCAGGGACAGACCCAGTGGAGAGCGATCTGTTTAAAACTACACGAAGCTATGCGGCAATGGCATCTATTACTTCAGTAAGAAGTTTAGGAGGCATAATGTCTAATTGCCTCATAAAGCGCTTTACTTTGACCACAGTAGATTTAAGGTCATTAAAAGAGACTGGCATAAAATTAGATAAAATAACGAGACTGGGACTGGGAATATCAATAAAAGAATCAAGAGAAATTATATTTGATTGCATTTCTCTGCTCTTGCTATTAAAAAACTAGCACTTTAAAGGTGCTGACAGGGATAGCTGACTAAAACAATTCCAAGACTGAGGGCATAATTCCCCTTAAAGACCATCATCACCAGGTTTTAGCCACGTCTCTGTTAAAATCATAAAATCAGTGTTATCAGACATAATAAAGTCATTCAGAATAAAAGTCTTTGTAGAGAGCGCGCTGATATTTAAAAGACTAAAATGAACAGAGGTGGGTGAGGGAGAAGTGTATGCATCATAACTGAATGTATGTAGCCATTTGTGTATTTTGAAGATGATTTAGAGTTATTTATTCAGCTAATAATTGACATATTCTGGTAACTACTGAAGACTGCAATTAACCTTTTTTCGTAAAGCATTTGGACCAGCCAGGTCTGACAACAACTGCTGTGATATTGTGTATTTACATTATTTATGAAAATATTTGTTTCTCAATTGTAGGCCACGTTCTGCCTGGATTTTTCATGCATTCAATCATTATCCAGTTCTTTTATACAGCCTTTATGTTTATCAAATGTACAAATAACGTAAATAGAGCTACTTTATTATTATTTCTATCATGCTGGATAGATTGTGCGTTTATTTCTACGTGCGTAAAATGAAAGAAAAGCCGTCACATATCAATAATCAGCGAGTTAAAAAAAACAACTTTAAATCATCAAATCAGCAGCCAATAGCGAAAATACACTTGATTATGGCACTTGATTATTATGTGTTTAATTCAACAAGTTCGTAAAAAGACCTTAAAATAAGAGAAAGTCCTGGCGCTCGCTAGGGGAAACATGGGGGAACCGAATTTCCCAGAACACCGGCCCTGAAGGTTTGACTGCTTTTCTGTGACTATGGTGAAATGCACCATGCGTTATCCTGGCCTGTGCTTAACATTAAAATAAGGAATAGCTTACTTATATTTATAAAGAAAGTGATTTTAAAGGGTCGACCACATTCATTTCTATGAAAGGCTCAAATATTCTGATCAGATTCTCATTATACTCGCTTTGCTTGTAAAACAAATTTAATTGTAACCCGTTCTAATACAAATTTTCTACAAATGTCTGTCTTTTTTTAGATCATCTCAGAAATGGAATAAATTACCTAAAAAGTTAAGGGATTTACCCAGTTTATATAATAAAAAAAAGATCTAAGATTTAAGATCTCACCTCAGTCCTAACTCTGATTGATCGCGTCATGTAAATGTGTTTTAGTAAGGCTTTTCTGGGTATATGTTATGTCTTTTATTCTAAAATGAGCTGATTTTGAATCATTTGTAAACATTGCACTATAATGCATTTTGTATTTAAATTATTGCATTTTTAAATCTGGACCCGACAAGAATAAATAAACAAACAAATAAACCTTGAACTGCAGTTGCTCTCCTGTTCTCTAGGGGGCGCTTGAGAAATACGTGTGGTTGTATTTTGGCCGTGCCGGGTTTCCGTACCCAGCGTGGCTCATTCTCAATGACATCTGAGCTTTCATAAGGCAGACTTTCAGTTCTGTGGCTTTATGAAGATGTCTTTAAGTTTATTATTCAGATCTCTCGCTAAAGAGGCGACCAGGGTGAGTAATAAATGTCTGCGCGAGCTTACGGGGCAGATATTTGACAAAAGCTTTACTGAGTGAGGGATTTATTATGGACTTTTGTCTGCTAATGTTAATGTGCCAAGTTCAGAGATGGGCTGTGCTACAGACTGGCAATTATGTTAAGGAAGAGAATTATATATAAATATGCAGTACGTTGCTTGTTTTGTGTGTGTTTTTTGGGAACTAAAAATCTTAATTATACAGCATTAGGCAGTGTCCGAGCCAAAGTCATGTCTTGTCTTTTTTCTGTTAGGGTTATTAATGCAAATATAATAGAAGACTATGCAGAAGCACTTTTTGGGGGGGTTGCATTTGGAATATAAACAGCACCAATGGCGTAAAAGTATTAAAAATGTATTAAATTTAATGTTGTCAAAATCAAGCTCTTAAAAGTATTAAATCTCTCTACAATTTACTAACTGAAGATAATTTATTATTGAAATTTATGATTCACTTTTATTATAAGTTTTTAATTGCATCACTGGAGTTATATTTGTCTTAAAAAGAGTTTCAGAGATTAGTAAGGACAATTTCTAAATGTTAATTTTATACAGATTATTGTTCTGTTACTGATGATGCTGGCATTAAATTTCAGTCTAATTGACATTAAAAAGTCTTTAAAAAGGTCTTAAATTTCTTTTGACAAAATCTGGAGCTACCCTGATAAAAGGATACCTGGCTTAAAGCAAATGTTTTGAAGCACACTTAAAACTAAACCTTGGCTTCTTTTTCATTAGCTCTGGGTTTATGATCTCTTGTGAACTCTTTAGACTTTAAAACATTTTAAGCATTTGTCTGCTGACCACAAATGACACCATATTGTTTTATTTTCAAATTTGTTCTAAACAGAGTGTCTCCTTGTCATTCACAGGTTACCACTGTTCCCCACGTACAGTCCTTACACACAGGACGTCAGCTCCTCGCAGCCGAGAAAGCTCTGCTCATGAAACTGAGAAAAAGCACTGGATACACTTTTACAAACTGCAAAAAGGCCCTGGAGAAGTTTGACAATGACATAACACAGGTGACAAATTTAACTGTTTAATGTATTAGCATCACTTGTTTACAGCACTTTGTATATATAAACCATCTTGTTATGTACTTAAATCTAAAACACATATATTTTTCAGGCAGAGACGTGGCTCCATGAACAGGCCAGGAAGGAAGGCTGGAGCAAAGCCAACAAACTCGAGGGTCGCAAAGCCAAAGAGGGTCTCGTCGGTTTGTTTGTGGGAGACAAGGATGCAGTTATGGTCGAGGTACAGTCATTATATTTCAGTTGTTAATTCTCCTTTCTTGCATTGGGATGGATTTCTCATATACGTCTATATACATTTTTTGTTGGTGCAGGTGAATTGTGAAACAGACTTTGTGTCTCGTAATGAGAAGTTCCAGGAGTTGGTGAAGGCTGTAGCGTATGCGACTTTGGCTCATCACAAGAATAAAACACAAAGTCAGACCAGATATGTCAAGGTAACTCATTATTATAGATTTTGCATAATTCTGAATTAGTTTCCATTTGCTCTGAGAGTAATCTGACACAAGACAAGAGGACAGTCCAACTAATACTAAAACAGTCTATATAAACCACAACACTGAGACAAGTGGCAAATGTCCCATGTTTTTTTATTTGTTTTTTTTTGACATGCACAATATGTACATTTCCTTTAACCAATATTTATCATGGCAATCTGTAATCAGTTAAACATTAATTTCTGTGACCTCACCTGAAATGTTTTAGGAAAATGAACCCACTGCAGCAGTGTTTTTTATTTTTTAAACCAGAGAAAAGTGTGACCTTTGTTTTATTTTCATAATTTCATGTTAATTTTAGGCACATACCTTTGCCCAGTGGTTATATCGAGCAAACAGTGTAACTTTCTTTTACATGTTGCATCCGACTGAAAAGGCAGTTAAGAAAAGTTACATTTATCAGCATTTTGTTGCCCCCTATAGGTGTTTTTTTTTATTACACAGAATATTACCAAGAGACCGTTGCTGCATTACTAAAAGGCTAAATGACAGTGAATGACCATATCATGTTATTGTCCTTTCAGAGCCTTCTTGTAGGAGAGGACCTGAGCAAACTCACAGTTAATGAAGGAGTCACACTGGCCGACCATGTGGCTTTTGTAATAGGTCAGTGAGCTACATTTGTCTTTTTTAAAATTTGTTTTGTTTTGTCTCAGTGATGTGAACACACCTGGGACAGCATAAAACTGTAACTTGCCATTGTTTGGCAGTGTCATTGTTTTTAGGATGCAATTCTAGTTTAATCTGTCGTTTAGATAAACACTGAGTACCATATGTTTAATTTCTTAATTCACAGGGAGTCCGCTGGGTTTGGTTGTAATTGAAGTTGATAAATAAATTTTGGAAAAATGAATGCGCTTAAAAAGTATTCAATCTTAAAGTGTTATGAGGTATTCTTTTTTATATGTTATTAAAGTTCATCTAAAGCAGGTTTGACTACAAACAGGATGTATTGATGTTTTAATTTTCCTCCCCATGATTATTAAAAACAACAACATGCTGTAACATAATAGAGAACACAGGTTACATGGCTTGATTGCAGACTACAACTGTTAAAGGTGCGCTGCTGATTACAGATCTTGGAAAAAGGTGTTACCTTTAAGGTGTTACCTGATACAACACATATTAAGCCAAATAAATGAATGTTGCCTCTAAGTGATTTTAGAGAGGACTTTGTGTGTTAAAAATGTAGTATTTGTGTCTTTCAGTATTGGTAATATCAGCTTGTATTACAAAAACAGTATTAATGTTCTTCATACCTTTATCATTATGACATTTTGAAACCGTTAATTGCACCATGCTTCCTCTGTGTTGCTCAGGTCGTCTTGGAGAGAACATGTCGTTGAAGAGGGCCGTGACTCTGGGCGTTCCTGCAGACTGGCACATCGGCTCCTACGTCCACGGCTCTGTGCCTGGACAGACCGAGGTGGCCATGGGGCGGTACGGCGCTCTGGTCGTGTTCGAGGGAGGGAAGGAGGGAGAAGAGGGGACTTTGGGTCGGAAACTGGGCCAGCACATTGTAGGAGAAGCCCCTGTGAGTCTGGGCAACATGGACGACCTGCCGTGTGGCGACAGTGAGACCAGACTTCTGCCCCAGACCTTCTTGGGAGACCCGAGCAGGACCGTGGCCCAGTTCCTCAGAGGGCAACAGGCGCGAGTGCTGGACTTTGTGAGGTTTCAGTGTGGTGAGAAATTAGGTGAAGAAGGACAATGAACAATATGATTCACTCAAAAGTAATATAGAAGTGTTAATGTCATATACAGATGAATTGCAGTCTTGTTTTTGCTCAATGAAATTATCAAACATGTCAGTCACACAATAAATGGCCCTTTTGAGAATATTGGTTTTGTGTATGTATATGGTTATCTTTAGTAAGAATGTACAATAGGGCTAAAGGGGAAAGTGTAATATCCATAAGGCAAAGAACTATGCCAATAAAGTTAAAGTAAAAAATTGTGAAAATTATTGTCCAACTAAAAGTACAGCCGCCACAAACTAAGCATGTCACAGTTAACTTTAATTTTTTTAATGATGGTATTATTTAAGATCTTTGCAGTTGTAGGAAAGCTGGTGAATAATGTAATACAGTCTATAAACCAAAGGTGGAGACAAAAATAGTCCAGCAGCTCCCAGTAGCGGTATTTGCTCTGGGTGGCCCTTCAGATTTTTATTTTTTTTTACTTTATTGTCCATTTAATGGAAATTTGTCTTTGGTTCACCATCAGTCACAGTACAATAACTACAATACAATACAATAAATACAAGACATGGTTGAAGTATACAAATACCAAAGACAATTAGTACAGAAAAACACCATAATTTAAGCATTAGAAAATGTGCTGCTTAATTCTTCACCAGTGCTTGTTTGGTAAACTAATTGCATTAGGGACAAATTACCTTTATAGACTTTCTTAGTTGCTAAAGGCATTCTGTAGCGTCGTCCAGAAGGCATTAAACTAAATTCACTAAACAAAGGATGTTCAGGGTCACTGAAAATAGATTTAGCCATCCTGAACATAGCGGACTGATTAAGAAGGTCCGGTTGTTTTTAGTCTCGACCAATGATCTTCCCTGCATTTTTAACAATCCTGTTCAGCTTGTTCTTATTAGCTACAGTCAAAAAAACAAACCAGACGATGATATTGAAAATTAAAACACTTTCAATCAGACTGACACAGACTCTCTCAAGAACATGTGGACTGACACCAAAGCCTCGGAGTTTTCTGATCATAAACAATCTCTGACTGGCCTTTTTATAAATCTCTTCCACATTATGTGAGAAGTTTAGCTTGTTATCAATGTGTGTTCCCAAATACTTGAAACTACTCACAGCTTCAACAGACTGATCAGAGAAGGACTGAGACAGAATGGGGCCTGAGTGATTCAGGACTAGTTCCTTGGTCTTATCTACGTTGATAAGCAGGGAATGATGTTTACACCACTGTTCAACGTTCTGCACATGAGCCACATAGTTACAGTTAACATTGTTGTTAAAAAGACCGACAATAGCCATGTCATCATCATATTTGAAGTTTGACATTACTGTCTTTTATCTGCAGGGCATTAATGTACAGGGAAAACAACACTGGTGACAGCACACATCCCTGGGATGCTCCTGTGTTGACAATGACCTCATCAGACACAAAGCCATTCATGTACACTCTTTGTGGTTGATCAGTAAAAAAAATCCCTGATCCAGTGAACCAGCCCCCCTACTTGGCCGATAGGTAAACTGTAGAAGGTCAAGCTGGTCTTTCACAGCAGAGACTAGATGTTTACTGACCACTCTTTCCATACATTTTGCTAGCACTGAAGTAAGCGCAATAGGAGGAAAGTTATTTAGCACTTTAGATCCTGTTTTTTTGGGCAGTGGCTTAATTATTGATGTCTTCCACATTGTGGGAGCAGTACAAGTATTTAATAAAATTTGCACTGACTGAGAGTGGAGGATTATTTCTCTACTCTGCCATCGAGACAGGGAGACGCTGGATGTATTAGGACCATCTAAATACTTTTTAAAACTATCTGTAATACTTTCTTGTGGTTTATATGTCAAGTGTGTTTTTTCATGATCATAACTATAGCCTATTATAAGAGAATACACTTTATTTTCATAGTTATTTATTTCTTTAGGGAATGTTTTTGGGAAACCACGCTTTTCAACAATTTCCTTTGTTTTTGTAATAATATAATTTGGTGAAAAGATGTGTCTGTTAATCAGATCTATCTTGTGCACAGTTTAAAAACCCAGTCTCCAGATAAAGCCAAGTCTGCTTCATGAAAGCGCGTTTGTTGCCTTAAATCCAACCAGGTCTTATCTAAACAGAAAAAGTCAAACAGTCCTGATATAATCCTTTTTTCGTCCTGGTTTCGTCCTCATTTAGTCCTGAACTTTAATGCTGGCATTTGATGTAGCCCAGATTTTGACTAGTCCACATTGTTTATAAATTTAGTTTTTATTTTTCACTATGTTAAAAATGATTTCCAAATAGTTATTAATAAATAGTTATTACACTGTTCATTATAGTAGTAGTTTTCTAATTTTGTGTATCCCTACTTGTTACTGGATGATGATACAATAACTCTCCAAAAACCTATAGCACAGTGCACTTCTGTATTTTAATGAGTGGAAGTGGCTACAGCACACAACAAGAACCAGGAGAAGATATGAGTGGAACAGACTCAGAGGCAGTGTGTTATAGTCAAAAGCCTAATAACAAAGCCAATGTCATTCTAAAAAGTAATTAGCCTATTAGAACACAGATAGCCTATTTTTAATCAGATTCATTGTAAATTAATACCACCCCACATTTAACCTTTATTTTACCAGGAATTCCCTGGAGATAAAATCTTTTTAGAGGGAAACTTGTTTAAAAACTGATTTTGTTAATGTAAATATAAACATAACGTAAGTAAAGAAATTATAGTTTAAAAGCATGCATTTAATATAGAACAGATTTAATATACGGATAGAAAGGTCTTACGGGCCGTATCTCTGACACATCTGTTTTAGATATTTTGCTATTATGAGCAGCTAATTATGCTTACAAATGTATTTAAAATACACTACATGCAGAATACACTGTATAACATTACCAAAATTAAAATTATAATATTTTAACATGCTACTAGTTACCTATTTAAATATCATATAGTTTTACTACAGACTTTAGCTGATTAATTTAAAAACAAAGCCAGGTGTATGAGTGGTTGTAATGGGTTTAAGGTGTGTCACTGACAGTGTTTACCCTGCCCTGTGCGCGCCCAGGACGTCCTGCAGAAGGACAAATGCCTGAGATGGTTGGAGGGAAATGCTGAGCTCTGATTGGCTGCCGCGGGACGAGCGGCGCTGACGTCACCGGGGATGTGCTAAAGCCTGTCCTGCTGCTTCTGCCTGTTCCGCTTCAGTTTGACACAAAAACGCCACCGACAGACATGGTAAGAAATCATCATAAACCCACAATAACGCAGAGAGATTTTTGCTTTGACGTATTTTTAGGTAAATCAATGCATTTTAATTGAATTCCTGATTTGTAGTCTGCTCATCATCGGTATTTGGGAAACCGCGGTGGCCCATCGTAGCTAACACAGCTGTTAGCAATGCAGCTGCGATAATTTTGTTTTAAATAATATAAATACTAATAAAATTGTCTCATTTTTCATGTGTTTCGCGTTGCAACCTTGCCCCCTCTTTGCTCGGCCAGTCTGAATTCTCTGAGGACCAGATAATGGGTGAGTTTGTCTATCTAGCTAACCTCTTGATGCCTATAGTCATTCATTTCTATATAAAAAGACTGAAAAAATTATTTAAAACTCATCAGTTGGTCACTGTAACCCCGTAGCCAAGCTGTTTTTGCAGACCACTGGATTCCTGCAGGTAAAGGCCACGCCACTGAGCCGCTGAACTAAACCTGCATTTTGTTTGCCCATAATAAAAAATGAATGTTGTGGGCTGACTAATCCCCTTTAAAGATGTAAAATGTTTGATTTATGAGTGTCATAATGTACAATAACTGATGCATGCAAATGAAAAAGGCTTGTAGTAGTATGTTATGTGGGTGTTGGCTGAAACCAGACTACTTAACATGTTGAAAAGTGTCACTAATATGTCACGTTAACAGGGCAGCTCCAAAGTCTTAAAAGTATTAAAAAGGTATTAAATTTGATGTTGCCAAAATCAAGGCCTTTAAAAGTATTAAATCCTCTAGGCAGGTATTACATTTTGTTCATCTAGGCCTTAAATTGTTAAATTGGGACATCTAAGTCAGGTTTTTCAGTGTTGTACTTGTCAAAAACATATTTTCGATCAATACTTTGTCAGTAACAACAGCTTTTTTGCGATTTGGATATGATTTTAACTTGTACACTTGTGCCTTTTATTTAGTCAATTTTTTAAAGCTGAGTCTACTGTTTAATGGGCTGTGTAATGTTGCAGGCATATTTGTTGCAAAAAACATTTCCACAATGCAGTAAATGCTGTTACCACTGAAATTTATGATTCAGTTTTGAAATGTTTAATCTGGAGTTATTTCACCTGTATTAGACTTTTAAAATAAAACCAATGAGTTTCAGACAGTAATACTAATCATTTAATATTGTAAAATGTATACAGATTATTGTTCTTTTGCCGGCAATCTGACATTAAATTTTATTCTAAGTGGCATTAAAAAGTCTGAAATTTCATGAGAAAAATCCTGGAGCTGCCCTGCTACAAGATGATAAAATCAGCTCTTTTAAGTTATGCAAGTTATCAAACAACACATTTGAAGCAGTAGACATCTTAGACACTAAATGGTTTGTTGATAACCAAAAAATAACAGTGGCTTCTAGCTCGGCACTAATTAGGTTTCAGACTTGTTTGGTCTGAATAAATATTGTGCCAAAGGGCTGTAATGTAACTCAGCGCACTGCAAATGATCTAACCAGAAACCAGTTCTAGCACTAACATGTCTGTGCACATTAAAAAAATACTTTTACACCTGGAGTTGGGAGTCTCATAAGGCAGCGCTTCTCAAATTGTGGTGTAGGTGCCACTGGCGGTACATGGGGTTCTTCTGGAGGGACTCGGGAGTCTTTAGCGATGAAAGTCCCGATTTAGGTTAATTTAGAGTCACTTGTATTCTTGTTTTAGTCCTGCTCTGGTTTGGGCTTGATTTTGAAGTTAAGACCGAGTTTACACCTGGTTTAGACCTACTTTAGTCCTTGTTGGTTTACTCCTGGTTCAGTGCATGGTGGTTTAGTCCTGGTTTAGATTTGGTTTACACCTAGTTTAGGTTAAGAGTTGGTTACGATCTGGTGTAATCCTGGTTAAGGTCTGGTTTAGTTCTGGTTAAGACCTGGTTTAGTCCTGTCTTGCTTGGTTAATAACATAATCTGAACTAACTGCTGTTTAACTGCACTTTATCACTTTATGCTGTGGTTTATTTTAAAGTCAATAAAATTAGTTTACTCACACAAAACCCAGAACAGATGCTCTATAACAAAAGCGTCCTGTGTCTCCTCTAAAGCTTTGTGTAAAGTTCTCTGACTTGTTTTGCAGTTTTAATGGAAGCCATTTGGAGCTACATTTCTTTGACATTACTTTAGCAAACAGTGCTAATATGTTTGTTATTGAGTCCACCTCTGTTCTGTTGGTGTAGAGTTTAAGGAGGCCTTCCTCCTGTTTGACCGGACCGGAGAGGGGAAGATCTGCTACAGTCAGTGTGGAGATGTGATGAGAGCTCTTGGACAGAACCCCATCAACGCCGAGGTCCTCAAGGTCCTGGGAAACCCCAAGGCGGAAGGTGATGTCAGAGATATCACTGCATACAGTGCGGTGTTTACCAGCCCCAACTGTTTTGTTTCTTATTTAGGGCTGCACAATTAAAAATGTATCATTACCCGAGAATCATAACAAACTGAATGTGTTGCAGTAACATTATGGGTTTCCTTGGGACAGGTTTATGGTGTTAAATATCTGGCAAAGTAAGAGCCTTAAAACTAAAGCCTGCTGTGACAAAATTTCAAGTCTTGGTGTAGACCAGGTTTCCTCTTGGAGTAGTGCTGTTGTTCTGGTTCGGTCTTAGCTATTTTGTTCTTGGTTTAGTTTTTGATCAGTGTTTGTTTATTTGCCTATGAATCTGAATTTAGTTGAACCACTTGAATATCACAGTTTATCACAGGTCACAGTTGCAATATTCCACTGTAGTTTTACAATATCCAGCTCTTATACCATACTGTACTTTTTCTTATGCCAAATACATCACTTCTCACTTTACACCCTTCATCCTGCAGAAATGAACCACAAGATGTTAGACTTTGAACAGTTCCTGCCGATGCTGTCGGCCATCGCTAAAAATAAGGACCAGGCCTCATTTGAGGACATAGTGGAGGGTCTGCGTGTGTTTGACAAAGAGGGCAATGGCACCGTGATGGGAGCAGAAATACGACATGTCCTGTGTACTCTAGGTAAAAATAAAGGATTTAGTTTCTTTATTTTATCTCTTATTCTGTCACACCACATTGACATCAAATTTATGTAAATGTATTTTTTGTCCTGTTTTAGGAGAGAAAATGGCAGAGGAAGAAGTGGAGACTCTTTTAGCAGGACAAGAAGACGCCAACGGCCTCATAAACTATGAAGGTAATTTATCATGACACTGTTATTCTGAGTTAATCAAATGAGCGGGCAGTAGCTCAGAGACGTTTGCCCACTAACCCAGAGGTTGTTGGTTCGTTGCCCGATACCGGCATGGATACTATCGTTGTGTCTTTGGGCAAGACACTTCACCCGCCTTGTGTGAATGTTTCAGTGTGATTGTGGTGGTTGGAGAGGCCATAGGTGCAGAATGGCTGCCATGTCTCCATCAGTCTGCCCCAGGGCAGCTGTGTCTAAGGAGTAAATGAATAATGCACTTGAGTGTCCACAAAGCTACTATATAAATCCAGTGCTTTATTTTTATTGTGCATAGTAGAGCCACAGTTTAATTACTGTTAAACTACTACTAATCATATTAAAGATCAACTCTAAATGTTGTTTTATAACTTTAAAAACCTTGAACACATACATATTTGTACCCAATCCTGCTATCTTATTCATATTGTTAATTATTTTCATTATGTCTTCCTTAAAAGATGAATGTTACAGTCCCTTGGTGGATAATTTTTTCTAGGAACATTTCAGGATAAAAATAGTACAAAAGGCTTACAGCAAAAGCAGTACAAGTCCAATAATCACTTTACCTTTAACTGTTTGAAAAGTAAAAGATATTGTATCTTCTGCTGCTTGTTTTGGAGGCTGAAGTTTATTAATGCTAATATTTTGTTTGATACCGATTTCTCAATTTTTTTCTTTTGACAGAGCTTGTGCGGACGGTTATGAGTGGCTGAATGTCCCAGAAACTCACATTTCAAGCTTTAAACGTCCTTCATATTTTTGTTTTGTCCTTTATCTCTGACGCTCCAGTAGTTTCTTTGGTTTCTTTAGTCAGCTCTTATATTTTAGTTACAAAGTGCCTTTTCTGTCCCAGGTGAATAGATTCACCTCATGATTTCATCTCATTATTGTTATTTTCTGCTGTTGGTGAGTGTCCTCTGACAGTCACTCCCTTGTCCTCTCTCATTGTGGATGTGTGAATATGGAAGCACTGTATGTGAACACAGCATTGAATAAAATGCCATGTTTTACCATTTGGAGTAATTTCTCTGTCTGATTTTTACTACACATACTGGTCACTTTATCAGGTACACTCTGCTAGTACCGGGTTTGGACCCCGATTGCTTCAGAACATCTTAGTTTTTTTTTTTTTGTGTCATACATTCAACAAGCTGCTGGAAGCATCTCTGATTATGGTCGATCATCAGTTTGCACACAGGACTGCTGCCACTCGGACCATTCTCTCTTAAGACATTGAGAAGATCCGAGTAGCAGTTTCTGTAATAGTGCTCTTGTTTTGCTTTACCATGCTATGTATTTGTTTTCTTTCTAGACTACTGTAATTTTATCAAGATGTCCAGTTTGATAAAAGCTATTGACTTTATCCAAAATGCAGCTGTCTAAGAGTCCTGACAAATCAGTACTAAAGAACATATTTCACATGTTCTAGCCGCTCTTCACTCACTTCCTGTTAAATTTTCTCATATACATGACCTGATTTTTTTCAAGCACCAACGAATGAAGATTCCCAAAAAAGCATGATTGGCCTATTTGGATCAGGGGCACTGGTTGAGCCCAGGCTCATGCATGTCTCTCTGCACTGGAGTAATGGTGGCAACAAGTCCAACTGGAAAGATTCCAAATCCAGTGCTGGTTACTAGTAAGAAAAAGACAGAAAAAAGAGACGCAGAGCACAACTCTGACAACTACATAAAATGAGAATATATAGAGGGAGAAGAGGTTTTTTTTACCTTTTACCTTGAGTTTTTTTTTTTACCTCTCAATGTCACAAATTGTGGTAATGGGCCTTTGATAGGACAGAGTGTTGTAGACATTTGGCAAACTGTCAGAGTCCAAACTTGAACTCACAACACCTATGCAGGTTGTAGTTGCCCTGTATATGTGCCCCAGCTCTACCACTGAGCCACACAGCGGTGCAGGTCATGGAGCTTTAATGTCCAAGTGCAAACATACACTAAATTTCCAAAAGTATTTGCTAACGCACCCAAATAACTGAATAAGGATTATGGTGTAGGGTTATTTTTAGGAGCTGGGCTTGGCCCCTTAGTTCCAGTGAAAGGAACTCTGAATGCTTCAGCACCAAGAGATTTTGGACAATTCCATGCTCCCAACTTTGTGGGAACAGTTTGGAGATCGCCTCTTCCTGTTCCAACATGACCGTAAAGTCATGGATGAGTGAGTTTGGTGTGGAAGAAGTTGTCTGGCCTGCACAGAGTCCTGACCTCAACCTGACAGAACAACTTTGGGATGAATTAGAGCAAAGACTGTGAGCCAGGCCTTCTCGTCCAACATCTGTATGACGTTGGATGAGAACATCAGACACATAGATGTCTGGCGTAGATAAATAGATAGATGCAAAGGGTGGGCCGGTGTCGTATTAAACCTTATGGATTAAGAATGGGATGTCACTTAAGTTCACATGTGTGTAAATCCAGGTGAGCTTATACTTTTTGAAATATAGTGTATCTTTAAGACCTTACTGTTTATCACCAACTTGACAAAACTCTGCAGTCCCAAAAAACGTAATTCTACTCGGGCCAAGAGTTTTTAAAACAGGAGGCACAGGAGGCTGACTCTACTTAAGACTGGGCTTCAGACATGTAATTTTAGGGATTAGATGAGCAACATGAGGTCTAGATCTGGTACTGAACTCCTGTCCTCCAGCTTCTCAATGACTCATGTCTCAGGCCTAAATACAGTTCATGCAATGTGATTGGTTGAAAAGTTAGAACATCTGTGCCTAAAACAGTGGCCACTGAAGGGATATAAGTAGAATGACCAGATTTCTAAACCCAAAAACTGCAGCAGATATTTTTCTTCACAGACCACGGTGCATTTGAACTCACCAAGTAACAAAAAGCTTCCAAAACCCATACACTTCTCTGTCATGTAATTCAGAGTATAAGACGCTAGGGCTTAAGTTTTGAATATGACATACATTTATTGATAAAAAAAAATAATGACATGGTAAATACATTGAGTCTTAAAGGTATTAGGGAGGATCTTTATAAATTATTTTTTTGCAATATTTATTAAAACTACCTTCATTGCCCTGTGTGAGGCTTATAAATTGGTGTATTAGAAAATATAATAATAATATTAATAAACTGTGGACTCTGTGGGACTTAAAAAACCTCATCCAATCGTTTTCGTCATGAGTACGTTAACCATTGTTCCACGGACTCGCCAATCATTCGTTCATCTTCCTGGTTTCGGCGATAGTGCGCGTTCTTGTGCCTGCGCATGCGTACACACTATGTTTATGTAATCCGGCATTAGCGCCGCGTTAGCGGCATTAACATCGTAGCGCGGACAGCCTGACTTCGAAGAGCACAATGGCTGAGGAAAACCGTGAACCAGGCGGTCACAAAAGGAAAACTGTTTTTGAAGTGCACCAGAGGAGGAGGAGAAAAACTGTAGAAGAGCAGAATAAGGACGGCGTGCGCTGTAGGAACAGAAAGGGCTTCAGACGATGCATTGGTCGCCAAGTTTCTGCTGGACAGGTTCGTTTATCTTATCGTTTGAAAAAAATGCCTTTTTTCTTTATCTGTTGAACCTTTTCAACTGTACAGCAACGTCAGTTTGCTAATGCTACCAATAGCAGGAGGACATATATTTTTGCTCACATTTAGGGACTGTGCATGTGACTGGGTCTGTGTGGGGAACTAGGTCAAAGGTCGCGCAAACAAACAATGCAGGTCTAGGTTGAGGCGAATCTCTGCCGATGCCGGCTGTAAACAAACATGCGTTTCAACGCTCGTGCACGTGACTGTGGAGGAGTTCCTTGGAAAGTAACAGTGAAGGGCGGGGGAGGCCTGACGCATGCGCATTATTCAAAAAAGGACAGTCGCTGGTTTCTCAGCAGTCGAAAAAAATCCTCCCTAATATCTTTAAGAGAAATGTTTTTAAGTTTCCTAAGTGTTTGGTTAGGCCATGGGACGAGGAGCCTAAAACTGGGACTGTCCCGATTAAATAGGGAGATCTGGTCAACCAAGCTATACAACGATAGATAAATAACCAAGCCAACACGTTCACTCCTCATCACATTTTTATTTTCTCCAAGATTTTATAATTAAAACATTTTTTGCAGTTTATTTTTTTCTTGATACAAACTGCCAGAATACTTCATAATGTATTGAGGAAAACCCAATTTTGTATTGTTTTTATTTAACCAATGCATTTACTGCTACCTTCAGCATAGTGTAAAACATACAGAAACTTAACAGACACTTATTTTCATATCACAAAATCCACATAACACGAATAAAAGAAGTCAGCTCGTAGTTTTGGCTTGAGCCCCAATACTGGATACTGTAAAAGTTTGCATGACACTTCTCTTTGCCATGTCCTGCAATTTTTTTTCATAAATTGAGAGTTTGACAAACAAAATATTCACCGATCAGGCATAAAATTATGACCACCTGCCTAATATAGTGCAACATGACACCTTTCTATCAAAACCAACAACTTTTTCAGCAATCTGGCTGCCTTTTCGCACCCCACTCGCGTCTAATGTTATGCCCAATCGGTGTAATGGCACTGTAAATAAAACTGAATGGCATACAGCTTACAGATATCAATGGCATGCTCACAGTCACATCTCGTCAATCACACAACAGAGTAAATATACTAGCTACAAATGTAAATAGTATAACAATGTCAACATAAAAATAATGTAAAAATGGACATTAAAATATAAAAAAATGTGAGGATACTGTTGGCAGATATAAGGACACAAACCTTCATTGTCAGCGGTTTAAGGTGCTAGCTCCCTTTTTACTTTTGTGAACAATTCCTCCAACGTAAAAATGCACCGAAAAAATACTAAAACTAATCTAACCCCACTCTGTTCCCAGACAAACACAACAAGAGTATAAAAACATTTTGGTCTAGCAATGAACACTTATTTAGATGTTGAATAAATACATCGTGAGAGATACTGTTTTAATCCCAGATCTGTCTACGAACTACATTCCTCGACAAACTCCTCCCTCTCCAACAGATTATTATTATTATTATTATTATTATTATTATTAAGTGCTGCCAAAAAAGGGGAAATTATTAAGATATGAATGTCTCAGAGCCTGGATTCTCAACTGGTGGGTCAGGACTCAAAAGTGGGTCGCAGGGATGTTGTTAGTGGTGTGTAACCTGACTCACAGATGCGTCTGCACAAAACACAAAAACACCCGAGGGCCTTCCTTAGAAAGGAAAGAAAGGGCTGATAGTTAAGATGACTACCTGAAGGTAAATGGATGAACAAACTGTATGTAAACACCATTTCATCCAATCAGAGCAACGTCATGTTGTTTACATGTTGTTTACATGTTGTTTACAACCAGTGCTGGTTAAACCACTTCTGTTCAGACGCAAATGCGTTGGCCTGGGCAGGACCAGATGCACTTCTGAGAATTTATGAAATCAAATTTTGCAAGAATCCAGTTGCTGCTCAAGCTAAAGCAGGTTGAGGAGAACTATGGAAAATAAAGTCTCAGTGTTTTGATATATCATGTGAGACTTTGCATTATGATGAGTTAAGTTGTACACAACTCTGTAAAATGATATGTAAGAAATGACGATGAGGGAACTCTTTAGTTCCTAAGACGACACCAGTTAAGAACCACTGCTTTAGAGGATGCTAACCTTGTTAGACGTACATACACTGTCAATACTTTCACATCTTTCTCGTCACAAGAGGTCAACAAAAACTGAAACTGTTTTAACAGTAACTCCAGTTTACAGTACTAACTTCAAACTGCATTCACACCAACTTTAAGTTGGCTTCAGATCCTAAGAATTTTCATTCACTGCTTTTACTCATGCGACCGTCAGGCCCGACCCTGTACAGCGACCATTGTCCATGTACCACAATAAAGAGGGAAAGGAAATCATCCAATCTCAAGTTTTTAAGACAACACAATGATCATATAAGTGCTCAAGTTCAATTCATCGATATTTCAAGCCTTTCAATGAGACGAAGTAAACGTATTAAAAGTGCATATAACTTACATGTTTCGTACCTTCAGGGATTGGCTTTAGACAATGTGGCGTCTCGACTGCTGCAGAAAATAATGCAACAACTTCAAAAACACTGAAATTGGAGTCTCTGAGTGTCAGCGTTCAGATAAAACCAGGTGTTTCCACCAGCTCAGGGTCAGCAGCGCACTCAGCTCAGCTTATTCAAATAAACACTGAGAGAAATGTTTTTTTAAAAGTCACAAACATAATTTTACCGTCTTTTGTCTGTTTGGAAAAATGTAACAGTTTTTTTTTTCAATTCGTAACATCTTCATTTTGATGGTTCAGGCAGGAGTCAAAGTGGTAAAAGTCATTCAGATCCTCAGTATTTTCACTGGGGGGGAGGGACTGGAGCAGGGGTGTGCTGCGTCTCAGGATGAGGGCCGTGATGCTCTGAAATGGGACAAGAAAAAAACATCACAAATCGGTTTGATTAGTTTGAAAATGTTGATTTAAAATAGGAGTTTATCCAGTTTTAGGGCATTTACCGTGGAGTGTGGGCATAGTGCCGGAGCTGGGATGGCCGGCTGCGGGGTGTCCGGGCGGGCAGGGGGAGGAGGTGTGTGCTCCAGCCGGGGGCTGAGACTCTGGGGTGGGCCCAGAGGCCGAGGAGGCTGAGGGCGCTGGGCTGGGGGCGGGCTGCGGTGCTGGTGTGGTAGCGTTGGAGGTCGGCTGCTGTCCCGGGGCAGGCGGGGGTCCGGACGGTGGCTGGGGGCCGTGAGGAGCCCCGGCCTGACTGTGCTGCTGGTGCTGGATCTGCTGGAAGTGCTGCTGCCGGGCTCTCATCTCGGCGTATTTCAGCTGCTCCATGTGGAAGGACTGACGGTCGGCCAACAGCTGCTGCCGCTGGTACTCCAGCTACAGACACAGAGGCGCACGTTTACTTATTTTAGTCTGCTTCCCTTCACCCTTTATATTTGTTTTCTTTCGTGCACAGCCAATAGAGTAATCCCCTTATTTTCTCTTTTTTCTCTGTGCCCTAACTGTAAACATGAAAAGACCAAAATATAAAACGTGTCATGAACTGTTACTCTGTGGTATCAAAATAATGACATGGTTTAATTATCTTCTACTGAACTTATCTTCTACTTAGTTAACTTTACACGAGTAATCAGCACACTCCTTAGTGTTGTAGCACCCAAGGCCGGCCTTCATCTGGAGATATTTTTTTTTACAGTTTTGGTCTCGTCTCGGTCTGGGCTGCAGTTTTACTTGGTCTTGGTCTCAAATCCAATTTTTTGCTGGAGTTTATTTACCAACCATTATAAGAAAATGCAATTCTTCATATATTGGGCGTAATTAGTCTTCCACATTAAAGAACCAGAAAAAGTATGTCTCTGTTTGTGGAGTACTACTTTCCCTCCCTGGCTAAAACACACTGGATTGTTGTCCCATTACTCACAGCTTCTCTCTCTCGGTCCATAATAGTTTCCAGTTCTTCAAAGTGTCGCAGTTTAATCTCAAGTTTCTTCATCTGAGTCTCCACCAGCAGAGCCACCAGAGATTTAATCTTCCTCTCCTCCACAGCCGCGAGGTGCTACAAAAAATATACATTAAAAAATAAACAACATTACCAATAAATAGTGAAGGTAAAAGGTGATTACAATGATTTAGACCAGTGGTTCTCAACTTTTTACTCGAAGTACCACCTCAGAAAATATTTGGTTTTGCAAATACTGTCTTTAATATGGGCCAGGACCAAGACTAAACTAAGTTTAAACCAGGACAAAGCCAGCTGTGAACAAGGTCTAAACCAGGATTAAACCAAGACTAAACTAGGTCTAAATCAGGACAAAGCTACTTCTGAACCAAGTCAAATCCAGATTTAACCAGGTCTAAACCAGGACTTAACCTGTACAAAAAACAGGAATAAACCAGGTTTAAACTAGAACAAAGCCAGTTCTAAACGAGGTCTAAACCAGGACTAAACCAAGACAAGCCCCCTGAAGCAGGACTAACAGATGAATAAAACTGGTTCTAAATTAAACTGAAAACTGAACTTAGGACTGGCTTGAAAAACTTAGAAACAAACAAAGTGAAACCAAGAATCACACTGAGCCTGGCCCATGTCCCAGGTGAAGAGAGAGAGGCCTGGACACACTGACACTGATACTAATAACTTTACATAATGATATTTACCTTGGCTTTAACAGCAGCAGCAGCCAGAGCAGAGGCAGCAGCTGTGGCCAGGTTTCCCTCCCCGACCTCACGCTCCACCTTCGTCTTCCTCTCTCCTTCACTCTCTGCTTCTCTCTGAGCTTCCTCTGACGTCTCCTTCCCTTCCTTCTCCTTTTCTCCATCACCTAAACAAAAAAGAGCACAATTTTACCTTCTATTGATCTACATTTACAACAACTTCGTCTATTTTTATCTACATTAAACCACAACCGTTCATACCCTCTGTCTCTGATTTCTCTGTCTCTCTCTCTCCGTCAGGTTCTCTTCCTCGTTCTTCTTCTTTCTTCCCGTTCTCCGTCTGTTTCTCCTCCTCCTCATTTCCACCATCTTTGTTTTCCTGAGTAATGACACCAGAGTTATGAGCAAAACCATTTCTAGATCAGACCATAACCCATAATAGTAATATTTGAATATGGCAACATACCTTGGCCTCTTTCTTTTCTTCACTTGATTGAGTTTCACTTTTACTTTCCTCGCTGCTTTCTTCTGAAAGAAAAAGACTAGTTAAAAATATTACTTCAACTTTTGTCTCCTGACTCGCTGGTCAGGTACACCTATTCAACTGCACATTATACAGATAATCAGCCAATCACGCAACAACATCCTCATGCATTTGGTGCTGAGACGTGTTAAAGATAAACCTGCTGAAGTTCAAACAAAGCATCAGAAGAAAGAAGAAAGGGGATTTAAGTGACTTGATTTTCACACACAACAATCTTTAGAGGTTCAGTGGTCCAAAAAAAGGGTTGTGGCTGTCCTGAATGCGAACCAGCATCTGACCTGGTTCTCGAGAGGTGTACCACATAAAGTCAGAGTTGAGAGTACGTTGTTGTGTGTGTGAATATTGTACCTGGCCTCTCTCCCTCCTCCAGGCCAGTCCCAGCGATGCCGCTCCCCTCGAGTCCGTACAGAGGGTCCTGTCGTCCGCTGACCCGCGCCGCCTCCTCCACTCTCCGAACATGAGCCTCCACCAGCGCTGCCGGGACCTCCTCCTTCATACGGGAAAACTCCTCTGGAAAAACACACACACACATCCATATATTATGTTGTGCACATAGTTTAGATTAACACAGATTATATAAAGGCAGGTCGGACATATAAGACATATGTTTACACTGTGAGAGTGGCCAGTGTTTATCAGCTGGGGTCTGACTGTGTTTTTTTCAGTTTGTTGGTTCAGTCTTGGTACTAACTTGGTCTAGACCTGTTTTAGACGTGGTTTAGCTCTGTTTTAGATATGGTTCAGACCTAATTTATACCTGGTTTAGTCCCTGTTCTGCCTTAATTTTGTGGTGCATTATTCTTTGTTAATCCCTATTCTATTTGTTGGTTTCGCCATGGTTTAGTCCTCTTTTAGTCCCAGTTTTGCTTGGTTTAGGCCCATTTTAGTCCTTTAAACATGATACCTGGAAAGCCTAAATATGTGAGGTGCTACTTGGTGTAAAAAGTTTGAGAATCACAGAGCTAAACCATTCATTCATTCATCATTCATTCATTTTCTACCGCTTATTCCCGTTAGGGGTCGCGGGTGACTGGAGCCTATCCCAGTAACTTTGGGCCGTAGGCGGGGTACACCCTGGACAGGGGCCAGCTTGTTGCTAAACCATTTTTTTTTTTTTTTTTAGAAATGGTCAATGCAAAAAAGAGATCTTAAGGCATTACAGTATCTAGGCTTTATTACCTTCACCAAAGAGATGTTTTCATCCGTGTTCGTTGGATTACTTTTAAGTCTTACAATGTTATGTATTTACCATTGTACAACATTTGTGGCTCAATAATTAGAGCATTTACCCCTGAACAAGAAGTACCCTGATTTAAGTCCAAGTCTGAGAAAGGGCTTTCCAAGTCTTTTTAGTTATTAAGAATTTAGATTCTGTACTGGCAAGCTTTAACCAATCACACGGTTGCAAACATTTAAGTCTGCTCATCTGCGTCCAAATTAGAATAAGAGATGTTCCCATTGGCTTTTTGTCTATTCCACTGGTCAACATCAATCAATGTTGGCCAAAAAATGCATCCCCTATCCACAAAAGGGGTGATGTGGATGCAATCATCAGGGTGAGGAAATACGATTTTGCCAGTGTACTTTTAAGAGTACTATCCCGCAAAGTTAAGTGAGGAGAGTAATCTTACCCAGAGCAGATTTGGCAGCAGCGGATGCCACTCTTGGGTCGACCACAGAGGCAAGGAAGGCCACGGTGCTCATGACGGGGTTTCCTGCCTGACTGAACGGGACGGGCTGGTACGCCAGAGGGCCCAGGGCGGTGGCAGCCTCCTCCAGGTACGGGTCTTCAATGGGCAGCCTCAGAAAGTGAAGGATGCACTCGTCCTGCGTGCGGCTGCCCACGTGCTCCGACACTTTGTTCCAGTCGTCTTTGTACATCTCCAAACCCTAAGAAAAATTGAGTATTTGTTATCAAGCATTGTTATAGTAAATGTAATACTGAGACTCCTTTCAGAAATCCCAACCAACCAAAATTAAATCTACCTGGCCAATCATTAGTGTTTATCTTAAAGTGGGCTGGATTTATGTATGTCTTTGTTTCTCTGATGGTTTGTGCGTTCTAGAGGCATTTTATTTTGTGTATGCTGCTACTGTTCCCTGTTTTCTGATTGGTTGTTAGTCTAGTCAGATGATGGCAGTAAAGAGCAGAAATTTCCTTGTATTTATTTTAGTGGCTATCCCAAAATAAAGCTTGAATGGGCTCTAACCACAATAAGAATAAAAATGCAGGAATGAATTATAGATAAAACATACCTCCAGTAAAAGTAGTGTTTCCTGTTCTGTCCACTCCCTCATAGTGCTGGCTCCACTCTTGCTCTGAAATACAAATAAGCATAAATCTTAAATGACAAAACAAACATATAAACCATTTGCTTGTTCATCATCTTGAACTCGAACCTTTGTGGAGCTGCTCTTCTTGCTGTACATGTCAGTTCTCAGGCCAAAGTTTTGCAGATCGGTCGGTTTGTCCTTTACTTTATCCGAGAAGGGCATAATCTGCTGCGCTGGGGTCTACAAACAGACGTAACAGATTCAGTACGACAAAATATTTATGCATCTTTTTGTCTGTGTTAATGGACATGGTTGTACCTGTGATGGTTTGGGCTGGAGGGGCACCAGACTGGACGGAGTGTCTGCCAGGACGTGGAAGTGGGAGGTGGGAGGAGGTCCCATGGGCGTGGGTCTGCTCTCAGAGTCCACCTGGTAGTTGATCAAACCCCACTGCTCCAGGAACGCATGGACTCTGAAGGAGAAAAGGAATTTTACATTTATTTAAAGAGATATATTATGCTTTTATTCATACTTTTAAACCAATCTAGGTCACCTCTAGAACAGCAGCATTTTTACAACTTTTAAAAACATTATGTGACTAAAATAAAACGTTTTTAATAAGTACTCTACTGGTGCCATAAAGAAACAGGTGAAGAGACCAGCAGAGGGCAGCAGAGACCAGCAGAGTTAAACATAATCAAAGAAAAAGAGCTTTTTATTTCCTTAAACTTCTTGTATAATGCCACTTTACTACAAAATGAAAAATAGCTGTGAGGAATCAGTGGAAACAGAGCTATACACCGTTCTTTGGGTAAATGAATGAGAGCAGACTGGATTTGGGGCTTGTTGATTGGTCAGTGCTTCCTGGAGTGGGTGTGGGTTTGTGGGAGAGGCGTGACAGAGAAGAGAGGATTACTCAAACAGGTTTGAATGAAACAAAACACAACACCAGGTATGTTTTTGATGAGGGAACAATATTATAACATGGTAGAAAGCTCAGAAAAGTCAGTTCTGCATAATATAATCCCTTTAATTTACAGTTGCATATACACAGAAACGTGCAGAGAGTTGTTTTGATCTGAAATGTGTCTATGAAAGATGGATTATTGTTACTTGCAAAAGGAATTAAAACTATGAAGACTATGAGGCAGAATGTTTCAACTATTTTGATTTAATAATTTTGAATACTTGTGCATAGCAATATCCGTTAAGACACAGAACGCTGTGACCTACCTCATGATTGCACACACGTCTCCTGCCAGGTTCCTGCGACAGGCCGTGGATGTCAGATACTCCTGAGGGTTCAGGCGGTACGTGTCGATCATGAAGTTTCTATAGGCCAGGTAACTGTAAAAGACAGAGTACAGAATAAATGATTTAAATTCACCTTAATGTTTATTCTGACGGGCTTAATAAATTAATACTTACATCTCTGGGGTTTTGGATTTGTTCTTTCCATTAAAAAACTCTGGAAGGGCTCTACGTTCGATGGCATGAACACTGAGGAAACATTAGCACAGCATATGAATTTAATTTCTAAAATTTGTTTAGTATTTCGCTGTTTAAACATGTCATGATGTTTTGCAACAAAAAGTTAAAAAAGCAGTCATCTGGATTGGATCAGCCTCTTGGATAAGAGGTGAAACGTCTTCAACTTGAAAAATCCAATCCAGATGACTGCTTTTTTAACTTTTTGTTGCGATGCAATTACCCTGGACGAGTGAGAGTCTTCACAGACATGTCATGATGTTGTATGGCAGAGACAGTGGTGCGGAGGAAAAAACAGGGGGCAGAGCTGAAGGAAGCAGAACTGAAGATGCTGAGGTTCTCTTTGGGAGTGTCAAGGATGGACAGGATTAGGAATGAGTCCATCAGAGGGACAGCTCATGTTAGAGGTTTTGAACACAAAGTCAGAGGCCAGCCTGGTTTGGACAGTGGAGGAGGGACAGTGAATTCATGGATAGAAAGATGAGGACATGCAGTGAGAGGTGTGAGAGAAGAGGATGCAGAGGAGAGCATTAGTGACCTCCTTTTGTCTTTACCTGTTGTAGTCAAACCATGCGGCGTAACTAGGAATGATGATGTGATGAGTTTGTTCGGTCACATTGTCTTCGTGAAGGTCAGAGGTCTTCACTGGTTCACCCTTTACACTCGGAGAGCCCTCCTCCTCCTCCTGACCATCACACAGACACATGCAGTTACATTTTAGGTCAATATTAAGTGTGTTTCTTTTTGGTAAGCTTTACAGTTTAGCCGAGGTACATACCTTTCCTGCTGTTTCCATGGACTCATCTTCTTGTTCATCTGTTTATGAGAGCACACACATGAATTGGTGAATGAATTTAAACCAACACTGAATGAAAATAAAGCAATGCACAAGCCACTCAAAGAAACAAAACATTCACTTTGTAAAGACAGCACATGGGTCTGGCTGGAAACGCTAATAAAAATCTAGACTCACCGTTGTCTGTTCCTCCTTTAACCGGTGTTGAATCTGCGTCCTTTTTGGTGTTATCTTAAATAGAAAAAAGACACACAAAAAAAGACAAAAATCCCATTAGACGTGATATATTATTATTTCTGTTTGAATTGTATGTATTGTGTCTTTCCTACTTGTTTTTGCAGGATTTCCTTCGTCAGATGCAGCGACTGGTGAGGCCTCGTCCATGTCTTTAGACAGATCCTCCTGCTCCTCCTCCCTTTGGCCTCGTTTGGACTTTGTGTATGGAGTTGTTGGTCTGTTTGCACAATAAACACTTGTATTACTTTCTAAAATATTCAACAGTACCTTATTGAGCCCAGACAAAGAAATTTGATAGGGCGAAACGTGTTGGCGTTTAATGTTTTGGCCATTCAAATAAAGATCTTTTAAAGTATACTTCCTCCTTGTGCGCACATCACCTTTTTAGAGAGCCTGGGTCTCTATTTTTTTGCAGTATCTGTCCCACATTCCCAAGAGCACCCTCAATTGTTTTTGTTTGTTTGAACACCAAGAGCAACCAGTTTTCTCTTTTTACATATTCAACATTAGACATTGACATTAGAGTAGGTGCATGCAAGTAGAACAGTTGAATTATTGCTTATTTCTTATTATAACTAATATTTACTACTTCCCTTTTTATTCTAATATAACGGGGAATAGATCAATTTACTGCTGGTCATTTTTAAACTTTACTCAGGCTAAGATTGGCAAAGCTCTGAGCTGCTCCAGAGCCAACAGTGGTGCAGAGTAAGACATGTAAACAAAAGAAAAACATAAAGACCATAGTTTAGAGACATACTTTTTTAGACTTGTATGTTCTGGGTCACTCTGACACTGGCTAAGCTTGTTTGTTTGTTGTTTTGGTTTCTCATTACACAAAGTATAAATGAAGCTCGTTTACTATAGCACATGGTGCGTTCAAGTCCTTTTGGGAGGCACAGTTTGGGATTTTGTTATATTTATGTGCTTTTATCTCAGAAAGTTGGAGTCTGATATTCACAAAGAAGCTTTGTGTTAGAGACTTTAAATGCAACAAGCAACATTAGCTTCTTTTCTCTTTTTAACAAAGGCTTTTTAAATCTTCAGACCACAAGAGCAGCATTAGACTGAGCTTTGACTCTAAAATTCACTTATAAGAGTAACTTGAGCAACAAGCACACTAACTTCTGCCTGTAAACTGACTTGTGACTGACCCTTTCTTGGTGTTCTTCTTCTTGCTCTCCTGCGGCGGCGGTGTGGGGGACGGCGACGGGGAGCGTTTCCTTTTCTTGGCGCTGCCTGGTTTCTTATCTCTCCTCTCGTCCGGAGTGGTCACCTCGTCTGTCAGGGTCTTGGCCGAGATCCTCTTCCTCTTGGGACAGCCCTCTCCCACCTCGTAGTCCTCCTCGTTCATCCACTCATTATACTGGTCCAGGTCTAAGATCCACTTGGCGTGGACCTGGGAAAAAAGTCATTACTATTTTAAAGAAAGAAAAACTGCATAGAGAATTAAATGTAGTCTGATAACATCAATCAATCAATCAATCAATCAACCTTTATTTATATAGCACTTTACAACAACCAGTGTTGCCCAAGGTGCTTTACATTATTTAAAACCATAAAAAGAATCCATACGTGCATAGAAATAAAAAATACATTAAAATACACAAGTACATGTAGACAGACCATAATACGAAAAATGCCACAACACTACGTGTTGAAGGCCAGCCTGTACAAATAGGTTTTAAGTTTGGCCTTAAACAGAGTCAGGTCTGTGATGGTACGCAACTCAATAGGTAAAGTGTTCCAGAGTTTAGGACCTGCCACTGCAAAAGAGCGATCACCCCACTGTTTACACCTGGAGCGTGGGACTACAAGCAGATGTTGTCCAGCAGAGCGCAGGGCCCTGCTGGGTTGACAAAAGCTTAAAATCTCACATAAATACACCGGTGCATAGCCATTAATTGCATTAAAAACAAACAACAGAAGCTTAAACTGAATTCTGAACTGAACTGGGAGCCAGTGGAGAGAGCTGAGGACGGGTGTGATGTGGTCGTGTTTGCGAGTGTTGGTAAGGAGGCGGGCAGCAGCATTTTGCACAAGTTGAAGACGGTGCAGAGAGGCCTGGTTAATTCCAACATAAAGAGCATTACAGTAGTCTAACCGGGAGCTAATGAAGGCATGGAGGGCTTTTTCCAGATCGCTGCGGCTCAAAAATTGCTTGACTTTATGCAGGAGGCGAAGTTGAAAAAAGCTAGCTTTAACAACAGAATTTACTTGCTTGTCTAGTTTCAGCTTACTGTCCAACCTCACCCCCAGATTCTTAACCACATGGTTATCATTGGGGACCAGTGCAGCAAGACCAGGAGCTACACTGAGTGAGTTGGAGGAGCTGAAAAGGATGTATTCAGTCTTGCTCTCATTCAGACACAGAAAATTTTCTGACAGCCAAAACTTAATGTCACCTAGACATTTGTGAATGGATTCAAGTGAGTTCGGCGAGTTTGGCATGATGGGCAGATAGATTTGAATGTCATCTGCATATAGACATAACATAAGTTTTGTGATTAATTAGTAATTGTCTAGGCCCAAAATGAGCTGCAAATGACAGCACTGCACTATTTTTTAACCAATATGACCTTGAATAAGATATATCAAAGTAAATGTACGTGTTGGTATTTTTGGAGCCAAAAACAGAAGCTGCATCCTAACCACAAGCGCTGGGAGACAGGGCGCACCTCTGTCAGTGCACTGTCCCTTTCTCACAATGGTAAAGATACAGTCATGTGTAAAACTTTGGGCACCGCTCTGCATAATAATTTACTCTGTCTTCTCGAAAAAAAGATCACAGAGATGTCATTCATTTTCCAGTGATATCTGAGTTCTGGGATGTTTTCCTAACAAGTTTTAGTGTATCAGTATTTAGGTGTATGAAATTAATTGCTTAACTAACTAATCTAACAAGTTTTGTGTTGCAAGTAATCCATTTTGAGAATTTACATGCATTCAAATCAGCAAAGAGTGCCCAAACTTTTGCACAGACATTTTTTCATATTTCATTTAATTTCATACACCTAAATACTGCTACACTAAAAATTTATGTTAGGAAAACACCCTAGAACTCAGATATCACTGGAAAATGAATGACATTCCTCTGTGATCTTTTTCGTGAAGACAGAGTAAATTATTATGCAACCTCAGAGGGGTGCCCAAACTTTTACACATTCAAACCAAGGACATAACAATTCAAGAGTAAATGCTTTATCTACTGAGCCACAAAGAAGCCCCTACATCTCACAACTGGTAAGGAATCCACAGAAACTAAACATTAGTGACCCCTTGTGGCTGGAGTTAGTTAGTTTGGTCCTATCTTGAAATGGTACAAAATCAAAACAAACTTTCTGGTTCTGGATCCACACCAAAACCCTTTTTCTGGTTACTGACATTTCCTGAAAAGTCCAATCGTTAACCAACCAGTGCCGGTCAAAACAATGGACTGGGTCCAATGAGGGTGGTAAAAATGATAAAGGATGATTCTTGCATCACAGTCTGTTGTAATCATTGTAAATTATCTAATGCATAATCCAGTGTGTCATCTCATGAGTTTGAAGAGATGTTGTAAAATGGACAGTGAATAATGCTAAACATGCTTCACTGCTCTGTAACTACCTAATCCTAATCTAACTTAATCTGAAGCCACTGATGCTCTGAACCAACATTAACAACTTCTGACACTTACAATTTTATCCAAGTGTCATCAAGGCTCTGTTGCTCCAAGTACAAATTTGTTACAACAGGGTAGTTACAGGTTTTCGCTCATAAAATGTAAGACTTTTTAATGTCAATTAGAATAAAATTTAATGCCAAAGAATGATAATCTGTATACATTTTACCCTAATAAAATATCAATATTACTCTCTGAAACACACTGGATCTTAATAAACTAAACTAAACTAAAACATCCAACTCACAAAAAAGACATCCTTCTCTGTTGTTACTTACAAAGTATTGATCTAAAATATATTTTTGACAAGTACAACAATAAAAAACTTGACTTAGATGTCCCAATTTGACAATTTAAAACCTAGATGAACAACATTTAATACCTGCCCATAGGATTTCATACTTTTAATGCCTTGATTTTGGCAACATCAAATTTAATACTTTTTTAATACTTTTAAGACCTTGGAGCTAGACCCTGTACAAGTTTAATGTTTGCACAAATAAAAAATTAAGAAAAATGCCCTATTGACAGGCATTTCAGTAAAAGTAGCTGTTGTCAGAGATAATCACACAATTACAAACACTTGAGTACCTTCCTGGGCTTCTCTGCACTGGGAGCATCTTCCACTGCTGCCTCAACCTCACTGGCTGCGATCCAGGTGTCATAACTGCAGAGAAATAACACATCTTACTTCATATTACAAGGGATTTGGTCATCTTTAAAGAGAAACTAAAAACACACTAAACTGTATAAACAGAATTATAAGGCAATGTATTTCTGAGGATTAAAATGTCCAGACCAACCTGTCAGGAAAATATCCCCAGTGAAGCAGCACCTGCTTATCTCTTTTCATTACAGGGCGCACCCACTCCTCTGGAAAAAACAAAACAAACAAAAAGAAGTTTAGAAAAGAAATCTAAAGTTTATCTAAATTATTTTGATTATTTTGACATCTGACCGTCCTCGAGGCTGCTGGGAATAGGGACGACAATATGGGAGATGGACGTCTTGTCGTCAGTCACTGATCCCTGTAAGACATTAAGAGTGTGAGATTTTTAACCTTTATTTACTGAGACAGAGAAAACGAGCTGATTGAATTGTGCCTTTAGTAGTAATAATCCATGAGATAATTATAAATTTGTAGTCTTGAGAGCATATAGTTTAGGATTGTATTACAAAATGCTTTATTGATATAAGGCAATACATGTTTTATCATCATAAAACTGAACACTGTCCTTAGCTGAAGAGTCAAGGTCATTCCTCATTTGTTGGGTTTGTTGAAGTTAAAACAAATCCAATTGGTCTGTTAGAGCACAGATGTGAGCACTGTCGTACACAGCTCAGTGCACACCAGGAAGGCACACTGAGACCGTCTTAAATACTGTGCTTTGGTCCAAAAGACTCTGGTACAGTTGAATATCTTGAATGTCTTTTTGGGAATGCACAATGTAATATAATTACTGTATTAGTGGGAAACATAATAGTCACAAACCTGATGTCTTTTGATGATGTCTTTCAGTTTTCCAAGCAGCTTTGGTTCAATGTCAGAGCTCAGGTAAATGACCGGTCTGGACAGACAGTTGTTCTGAAAAATAGGAAGGTAAAGTAATGTTTGATCTAAAAATACAAAATACAAATTTCATTTTTTATTTGCAATATGACATTATAGGGTCAAGGCCTTTGTTAGTCAAGGATGTAACCCAAATTGGACGTGACTCTCTTAAGGAGAGAAAATAAGGATTTGAGGACTGTGAAAACCCATAAATATCTTTTTATATGCTCAATAAATACAGACAAAATAGTTATGTATATATGCATTAAAAGGTTTGTACTTACTTGTACTAGTGACTTCTCAATGGTCATGAACATCTCCACATTTCGATCCATCCTCGAAGGATTTTGGAAGTCAAACCTGCGCCTACCAGACAATTAGACTGGAGTTACACATGAAACAGCAGCACATCTAAAACCCCACTTCAAGCAAATAACTTCTAGGATATATTAATTAATATGTAATTAACAATGTTGTCACTAATAGGGTTTGTGGATGCTGCGTTCCCACTGATTTACAGCTTATTACTGTAAACATTAATGTACAATATGTTATGTTTATAACTCTATGGTGTTAATAGTGAAGTAGTGTTTTGTAAATAATACATTAACTGGTTACTAATCTGATGCTCATGCTTTTTAGTGTGACTTATTCTAAAGTGTTAGCAATGCTTTCATTTCCAGGTACATGAAAAATCATGGTTTTCGGTCATTGTTCCTTGCCTAACACCAACTTTAGCAGCTAGAAAGAAAGCCCTACCATCCTTGGTCGCTCTTGAACTTGTACGCAGCAGCGAGGATGTGACACAGAGCTCCTCCTGACTTGAAGTCCAGAAAACATTTCATCTAAGAAAGAAACAACACAGTTAATGCAACGTCTTGGTAACAGGGCCAGAATTATAAAACGCTCATAAGTAAGAGTATGCGAGGAGAATAGGACAGACTTACCGGTAACTTGGTGAGAGGGGGGTTGCTGACATGTCGTCCGAAGACCTCCTCCTGGAACTGCAGGAGCTGGACCACCAGACTGGACAGGGACTTGTTGGTGGGGGGCTCGGCCTGGATGTACTGAGAGAACGACAGCACACAGGGGTCAGTCCAGGTCAAGGGGAGATAATCAAATAAGCAGCAAGACAGCCATTATTTTTCCTCCTAAGCTTTTGGAATTAGCCACTACAGGTTACAACAAGTGACCCTATGCTACTGTGTATTTATTTATTTTTTATACTTTATTTTTTCACATTCATTTGTTCTTCACACAGTACAATGCTCAGGAACATACTTTATGATAGATTTTTTTTCCACCCTCTGTGCATAAAAAAAAAAAAAACACACACAAAAAAACACAAAGAAAAATACACACAAAAAACAACTCACATTGCTCACATATATTACACACACACATTCACGTACATTACTCTTTATAAATTAATTTTCCTTTAATTATCCAGAATAAATGCCTTGTTTAGCAGAGTTATTACTTTGTCTTTATTGTTATTATAATTAACCATAGCAACTTAACAATAACTCTAGAACAACAACATCCCATGGACCAGGCTTGGATTAATAAACAGAAATTAACGTTTTTCTTTCAGATCATTTGGTCAGTATAGGCGGACCAACTTTGTCCTAAATAATTCCGATTTACCTTTTATCTTATATGTGATGATTTTTTTAATATTATATAAATATTGCACTGAATTAACCCATTTATTTAAGTAGAAACTTGATTTGATATATCATTTACTCCTTAATAAAAACTCAACTGCAAAATGTCAATAGGCCAATAATGTGCTAATACCCTAAACATAAGTTGTCTCTTTAAATTAAATATTTACATAAAAGCTACACTAAATCTACCTTGACACAGGGCTTGCTATAATAATGGTGAAACATTATGACTGAAAGAAATGTGAGTCTTTTGTGGGATATATTTTAGTTATTCAGATTGTCCAAACCTTTTCTAAAACCTGGATCTGAAAATAAAAAATCCATGACTTTTCAAAACAAAAATGACTATTCAGGCTATTTTAAAGCAACACTACGCAGTATTTGGACATTTGGATAATGTTTCAAATAATATTTCAGTGGTAAATCAACTCTTAACGGGACGAACTGCAGGTTTTCCGTGACCGAATGACCCCTGACGCATGCGATATCTTGTTTTGTAAAACCCCCTGACATCACCGCATATCCATGCATATGTTACATGAGATCAAAAATCTTAAATGCCCTGATTATGTTCCTTTTTACTCGGATAAAACACCCAGGATTCCTTATACACTTCCATTTTCCGTCATATATGCTTCGTGCCGTCTATTCTATTTAGCGCACAAATGCACTGTGTTCTAGCCATTTCCACACAACGCCAGCCTAAATACAGCAGCATTTTCTTTTTTCTTTTTTTTTTTTTTTTTTTGCAGATGGCCGTGGTCTCCGTCTGCGATGCGCGCCACAGAGGCAACATCTGGATCTGAGCAGCAGCAGCAGCAGCAGCAGCGTTAGCCCCGGAGCTAACGCAGGGGCTAGCTCTGGCTGCGTGTAGCTACAAATCAAATCCCATTAAAACCTTCTTTGTGATTTATATTGCAGCGATATTTGAGCGCGTGTTTGCCACATTGAAAGCCGGGGTTGGCGCGGTGTTTGCGGCTCGCTGTGGCGCGCCTCCGTGGGCTCAGCATCCTTTTGTATCTGGAGGAACAGCTGGATGGACCCGGAGCAACACCCTCCTCCTCCTCCCTCTCTGCCTCTTCTCTCTTTGTCAAGCCCGGCCTTTCTCACCCTAAAAATAATGTGCGCGTTATGGGTGCGCGGGTAGAAAAAACATGCGCCCGGTACCTTTTTGTAATTCTTCCCCAGCCACACGCGCACATTGTCGAACTGGGAAACGGTGTCAGACGCCTCGAAATATTTTACATTGGGGCCGCCGTCTTTCTTCCGCACCGCCATCTTTGCCTTTGCAGACGCCGTCGAGGTCTTGCGCCGCCCCGTGGACAAAGCGTGTCATTACAGCCGCGCGCTAAAGCTGTGCTGACTGGGGTTTGTCGACAGAGGGCGCTAAGTGCAAAGATTTTCAAGGACAGGGAGAGTTTTTTTTTTTTTGTATTTTTGTGCAACAAGAGCGAGCAGAGGAGGAAAAATCAATATAGAACAGAATATATTTATACAGTATCAAAATGTTAATAAAAAGGTTCAATAAAAACATTTTTACATGCAATTTGCCTAATAAATCTGGTAAATTTTTCAACTACCTGCAGAAGAAGAAGCCTACCTGTTACTGGCCCTAACAAGACAGTGTAGCTTATGCAATGTGTATGGAGAAGCTTAATGTATTAATAATTGCATATAATATGTTTAATAACTACTACTATGGACTAAGAGCTTGATAATGTGGGATAGTTTTTATAATAGGGGAATTTTCTAAATAGAGGATTTTGGCAATAAAATCTTACACGTTCATTTTTATTGTTTGAGACTTCCCACTTATGTTCAAACTCGTTCTGGTGTTGATAGCAGAGCATAAATGATTAATACACAATTTTATATGTATATTTTAATTATTATAAAATAATTGCAAGGCATATAGACTAAGCATGTTCACAAGTCATTTTTATTTTATTGAGAAAAACAGAAAAAAATATGTTAGATGTCTTATTGTTTTCTTAAGTTTCTACCAGGAACCAAATTACAGTGTTTTTAGACAACAGGTCTTTCAAAACAATTACAGTGAACAGTGAGGAGCTGTGTGGTGTGAGTCGTGGAAAATAAAATGCTCTGGGATTTCCACAGTGATCCAAAATGACAACCAGACAAATTGTAGCCTGTTAATTTTCCCTTGTCACAGCGAACCCTGTAAAGATTTATTTGTACAGTAATTAAATAATTGATTATGAAGTGACACCACATCGACACTGCATTAGTCAATTAACAATGTCATTAACAGTAATTTCATTAATAAACTGCATTAATACTGATGTTTATAATTTTGTAATTTTATTATTATTCAAGAGTCGAACATTAATAACAAGGTTTATAACAGTGGTGTTATTAATGTTGGCGTATAATGCTCTGTAAATAGTAAAGAAAGCAGTTTATATTTAACTGATAGACAGTGACAGTATTTAAGTAAAAGTACTGATACTTCCAAATACTTACTTATGTACAAGTAAAAGTCCTTAGGTAAAATGTAATCTGAGTAAAAGTAAAAGAGTACTAAGTGTAAAGTTTACCTGTGTAAAAGTACTTAGTGCTACAACCATTACTTACATATTACTATGAGTACCACTGCTTCTATTACTACTACTACGACTACTACGACTACTACTACCCACTACTATTATAGCAGTGGTTCTGCTGCTAGTAATATGAATACTACTACCACTGCTCCTACTACTACTATACTACTACTACTTCTATCACTGTTCCTACTACTACTGCTACTACTGTAGAAGTGGTTCTGCTGCTAGTACTATTACTACTACCACCACTGCTCCTACCACAATTTATTTTTGCTAAAACTACAACTACTATACCTATACCATACTTATATACAGCCCATTTACCACTGAGGTCAAAAGTACTTTTACTCATGTAGAGGCTTTGTGTTGTTTACAAATGTAACCTGCTCAGTACAATACAAGTGCATATTCTTAAAAGCACAGTAGGAGTTTTTACTTTCTTCCTCTGATAATGGCATTTATGTAAAAAAAAAAAAAAAATGTTGTAGAGCTGAAAGTGCAGAAACAAGGTGTGAATAACCCAGAGCTGTTGGACAGTTCTGGTGCGCGTGACCTTTTACCTGCTCCAGCTTAAATTAACCTTCATTACCAGAGATGGGACTGTCGTTTACGCGTGAATCCTGTGGGCTAATTTGTCCAAGCCCGGACAGTGAAGAGAGACTAACGCGCTGAGCTACTGTCTGCATTTGTTTGTATTTGAAACCAGGGAGGAGAGCGGGAGTGTGAAGAAGCCTATTGATTATTTTAATCCTCCTATTTGTGAGTCTGTGATCCTCCCCAGCTCTGCGCTCCGCCGGGGGACTGCTAATGGTGCCGTGCGCTCTCCCCCCCTCCGTCCCCCTCTCTCTCTTTCCCCGTGTCCAATTAACTTTACGCAGGGATCCACCCGGACAGACGCGCTGGGACTTCCACAGGGGGCGAAAACACGACTCATAGCTCCAGTACAACACCCCTGTATATAAAAAATATATATATAAAAAAAGGCTACCTCTATTACCGCAAGAGGAACCAGGAGAAGCCAGAATCGTATTAGGCAAACTCTCCCACCTTTAATTAAACATCCATCTACGTGTTTTTATTCCGGGAAGGTGCGAACTCCCTTCAGCCAACGTTTCATTTTCACGGTGCTGTGAGGCTGAGGCTACGAGAAAAGCAGTAGGTGCAGAAACAGCTCTAATAATACTAAAAAAAAGAAAAAGAAAAAAAAAAAAAGAAAGAAAAAAAAAAAGAAAAAGGAAAAAAGAGAAGTTTGAAGTTACAGAAAAAAAAAAAACAAAACACCCAGACACTGACAGATGGTTTAATAGTTTGTTCCTAATGTAAAGGGCTTTTAATGATTTAAGAATGATAATGTTTCAGATCAGCCATCATCATCATATTCCTAAAAAAACTGCATTTCTGTAAAACCTGAGTCAGTGTAGAGAGATGTTGAGATGTCCAGGATCCGTCAAACATGTTACTGTAAAAAGCTGCTAACAGTAAAATACTGTCAGCACAGTTACCAGCAATTTACTGCTAAGTTACAGTGCTCCTGTATGCAACAGTAAGATACTGTTTTGCTAAATTAAAGCAGACTATTTTGTGACTTCCTGATATCACAGTGAACTGCTGTCAGTGGTTTACTGTAAAACTGCTTTGCATGCCTTCACTGTAAAAAAAAAAAAAAGATTTACAGTAAAATATTGGCAGCTGTGGTTACCAAAATTTGACCATAAAAAAAAAAAAAACAACTATATAAAACTTTACAGTGGATAACCTTCATTTTTCCATTACAGTACCATAAAACAACATTTTTATGCAAATCAGAGAAAGTGAGTTGTACAGACAAGGCACAAAAAGTGCTTAGTTTAATATAACAAAAAATTTATTTTAAACTGTCACAAGATTTTTTTTATGGTCAAATTCTGGCAACAACAACTGCCAATATTTTACCAGAAATGTTACAGATTAGTACTTTAAGTACTTTTTTAAGTACAGTAGTCCTTTACAATTTACCAACCACTGATGGAAAATGTAACCAAAGTATTCACTTTTTAAGTGTAGCTTTAGTTGTAGTGAGTAGGCTGACATTATTAAGCTTTTGCTCCAACTACAATGCAGTTTTACAGTATTTAAGAGTACTTTTTTTGGAGCATCTGAGGTTGGTGTTCATGTCTTACTGCAGGACGGCCTGTGGAAGACCAAGGAACACTTAACCTGGACACTTTTTTTTTTCAATAGATGTCTGGGAAGAGGGAAGTCTTGCCATCTCTGACTGCTGTCCCCTCGACTCACTCTGGATATCTGAAATATAATGGATGCATAGAGAGCTGTAATAATTCCTGGCATTGTCATTTACAGTATTTTACTGTTTTTAATGAGAAACAACTTATTCTTATCTGGGAAAGTCTGGGCATCTCTGCTTGAAGAAGCATTTCCCCATGACCATGTCCTGGATAACTAGAAGAAAATTATGGATACCCAGAGGCCCGTTGTACTGTATTTCCCACAATGCATTGTCATTTACAGTATTTTACAATTTTTAATAGGAAACAGTGTCCTTTGCGAGCTTGATAAGATGATAAGCTTTAAATCCAGACCAACAGTGAGTGCACATGTTTATTTTATATATACTATGTACATAAGAAAAAGCTTTATGGTTTAAAGATTCACTGGGGCCATGTTTACTGACGCTATCAACAATGCATTGATTATAACTTAAAGCAGCACAAGGTAACTTTATCTCTCTCTCTCGCAGCCTCTCTCTGGTTGTTAAGACTCAACAAATTAATTTTGTCATCCTATCAACAAAAAAGGTAGTGTATGTCAGTTTGTAGTTTTAGTTTTCAGTAATGACAAAAAGAACAAGAGCATTAGCATTTTGCTTGTGTTTTACCGGCAGGTCGCCTGAGTTTTTGATAGAGGACAATAACAAGAAGTTCTCAGAGGTCGAGGGAGGAGCACAAATATTTTTATATCACAAAGGTGTGTCTCTACTTGTCTCTAATGCATCCAGAGTTCTACCTTCACCTACTTTTGTTACTCAATATGGAAAAGAAAAATGGTTTATAGTGTACAGTATATAAACGCCAATGAGCATGCAACAAACACCAAAATTATTCCTGAATTTTCTTTTTATTTGATCAATGATGTTCAAGGGCAGGGGACAAAAAAAGTCAACGCCATTTCATAAATAACAAACACACACAAAAATGAGCAAAGAACAACAGTGAACCCTGAACACATTTCCGAAACACACACATTTAGATGCAGCTTAAACCACTCTGAAGAAATGTCATTATATAGAGCTAGAGAGGTTTTCAATCACGTCACACAAAGTCATTTAATACTCCACACCCATATCGTCTGAGAAGGGAAGTCATGCTTTTCAAAATAAAAGTCTTTTAGGGACATTGACTGGCCACATTTTATCATTGGGTTGGTTTTAAGCTTTCACACAACAACAGTTCAACTTTGCACCCATACAGTATTTTTATATAGCAATTTGAATACATAGACACCATTTCCCTGGATGCATTTTTAAATAACAAAGACATGCTATGGTTTTTCACTCCTGCAAATGTTCAGAAGTTGCTCTTGTATTTACAGCTGTAGGTTTCATAAGCTACATACAGATTTTCACAGTTAAAAGTCCTATAGCATAGCATTGATGGAGGAGGAGTCCGATGGCTTGTCAAAGAAAAACAGATGTTCACAAAATGTTGCTTGGTGTCATGCGTGGAAAATAAAAGGTTCATGTAAGGCACAGAAAACCTGCTGTATATGCATGACAAGACATAAGACTACATTTACAAAAATCAAAAGCCTCGTTTACACTGATAGTTACGGTAAGGGTCAGTTTGGGTACAGTTTGGTCTGAAGAGGCTCGTGTTTCTCTGAGCTGTGGAGGAGAGAGTCGTCTGCTACAGAGACAGGTGCAACAAAAATGTATTTTTAAATGAGATAATCGTGCTGAAGTGGACTTGGATGTGTTGTTTTTAATTAAAGGGGAACTATGCAACTTTGAACTGTTGTCTCGGGAGAAAGTGGCTTGTCCTGGTTAGCTATTAAAAACAAGTTAGTAAAGGCTTTGGACGGAGACGAGGAGAAGAAAACGAGAATCAAGACAAGCGAGGGCTCAACTGGACTTGTGAGTTTTAACGATTGTGCTGTACTCCACAATGTAGGAGTGCCGTAGAAAGAAATGTGACCAAAACAGCAAAAAACCAAGCAAAGTTGCATGGTTTCACTTCAGTATAAAGAAGAGAGTGAACCCTGGTGTGTGATGGTGTGAGAAGCTCGAGGTACAGCTGTTACTGCTGCAGTAAACTTTAAAACTTTATTCTAGTTTATTCCCAGCTCTTGAAACATAAAATTCAGAGAGCTGTGCCAATTTACTACATTTTAGAGACTCGCTATTTTGTGTTTAATCCTCTGTAGTTAATAAATGCAAAACTATAATTAACAAAGCTGTATGACATTGACATCATTAAAACCAGAAAACATCTGTTTCTTATAACACAAGCTTTGAGAAAACAAGATGCTTCGTAAAAAAAAAAACTCATTTACAATTAAAGTTTCTCACACAACTTGTTTTTGCTGCAGTGAGAATTAAACAGCATCAAATTATCAGACAGCAAAGTTTAGCTTCACTTGTTTAAAAGCAGACTAGAGTTGGGACCCATTCAAACTTTCCTCAAAGTGTTAGGGTAGTGTATACTTTTTGGTAATGGAAACCAACAGTTTACCTTGTGCAGCAAACTCACAAAAAAACATCTTGTCAGGCTCTGGCAGTGCTCATACGACGTCAGATGAGTCATTGCTGTGATTGACTAAAACAAATCATGGTAGACCAGGGGTGTCCAAACCTTTTTTATCTAGGGCCACATACTGAAAAAAAAAACACTCAATTCCCATTTGGATGTTGTCTTTCTTTCACACCGAAAGAAAAAAGTCACCACACTAAATGATTAACATTGGTACTTTGGTATAGGTTTTACTCCGGATGCCTTAACGCGATAACACATACGTATATCCAGGCTTGGGTCCGGCACATAGTATGGCTGATTTTTAAATTTAATTTTTTTCTTGGCACCTCTAACCATTTTTCATTACATAGAAAGATTTTTACAGTGCAGCAAAAAGTACTGTGGCAATTTGGGCCAATTGAGAAGGAAGCCCTACAGCCAATAAAAAGCAGTCTGTGGGCTGCATTTTGCTCCTGGGCCATAGTTTGGACACCCCTGTGGTCAAAAACACACCATCACTGATCTTAGTGGGACGAGCAGATGGCCTGAGCTCATTAGCAGGACAGGATGGGGCTCTGGGATAAGCTTCTGCTAAACCTCTGTATTGATAATCTGTGTGTGGTTAAATAACTGTTACCATCAACGTTATACCCATCCCTAAAGGTGGCGGAGGTTCAAACTGATCCAATTTATATGACACATGCTCCCAGAGAGAGATAGAGATACATGGACATAACAGTAATCTTACACACAGCAGCAGAATTATCAGATGTTGTCTGTATTATCAGCGCTGGTCAATATTTATGACTTATACCAGTGTGGTGTTGGCGGCCATATTGGAAATCCATACCACAGTGAAGAAGCTGCAGCCCTTCGATTCACACAGTCGAAGTTTGCAGTCAATTTCATACTGGTCATCTCGAGTCTGCATCAACAACTGATAGGAGATCAGTACATGTACGCATTTGTGTACAAGCAGATGTGGTTCATACAGAAGTAGATGTGTTCTTGTATTTGAGGAAACCAGTCTGAATACATGATAGGATATGACAATAGGAATGATTTTTGCAAAATGAGACCTTAAGATGTCATCTAGAGTATTTTGTAAAGATGATAATGTTCAGCCCATACCAGCAAGTTTTGGCCAATCACACACTCTGATCTGGAAAGGGACACTCCCATTGGCTCCCACTGTACATAAAACTGAGCAAAAAGCAAAGTGAAACGCAGTTAGAAAAAACTTTTGATCTATTAGTATTAGTATTTGCATTAGTGTTGTTATTGTTATCATGTTTCATAACTTAAAATAATGTGTATGTGGCGAACATTGTCTGTTGGGGAGCTGTTACTTTGACTTTGCAGAGAACGCTTAAATTAGGTGTCTGTCGCCCCCTACTGGCAACAGTGGGGAATGGACAGAGCAATAAATGGCTATTTAGCACGGCTATTAGCAACATAACTCTAACAGATATAAACTGAGCTGACTGCTGCGTAATGACGGCAATTGAAAGCTGAATTACCAGAGTTCAGTGACGATGTATGGGCTTTAGAAACGCGCAGGAGCACTTCCTGGTTTTATGTGTCTATGTAGAGTGTTGAGATCGAGCGTTTTTGGCTCTTGAGAAGGGGACAGCCTCAGCATACAGGATTACTCAAACATACTAGAATGAAACAAAATACTACTCCAGGTATGGTTTTGAGGAGCAAACAACATTATAACATGGTTAAAAGCTAAAAAAAAGTAAATTTAGCAGAATATGGGACATTAGGGGACAACATATTTTTTACCTCCAAAATCTGACTCTACTGTTTTCAATCTCAGAATTCTAGGACGTAATGCCTGAAAAAATATAATGTTGGCACAAAGATTCTCTGAATATACATTTGGGAAACACGTTGATAATTGTAATACCATGAATAGAGCCCTGCAGTACATGGCACATAGAGTATTATTACACACTATTTCACATTTGTGTCTTAATGTACAGGTATATTTACAGTCTTTAAACTCTATTTGTTACATGACTGAGATGACAGTGACCTAATGTAAGCATGGTGAGTTAGATGCAGCGAGGAGGAGACGTTTTGCAGTTGTGCAGTGGTTATACTCGGTCAGTCGGGGTAGATGAGGAAGCCGGAGAAGGTGCTGTATTTGTTGGTGTTGCCTCCGTGGACTTTGCCCCCGTCGAGCTGCACACACACTTCGTCTCCCACGTCCAGGTGCAGGATGACGCTGTTCGAGGCGTAGTCGTAGTTCTGGTCCGCGTCCTGGGCGATGGCACTGGCCCTCACCTGGACCAAGACACATAATATCAGAACAGAGGAGATTATTATTAACTGAAGAGACACTGGATCAATAGATAACAAAAAAAGGGATATGCTTTACTTTTATATTGTAAATTGGTTTAACATAATTTTCCCATTGCACTGTGGTTCCTAAGCCATCTGTAAAAGGTTGAATTAAGCTGAAAAAGTGACATGAAGTGGAACTAAGCTGGGGGCTAATAAATAGAAACGTGAAATTCAGTGCAACAAAGATGATGAATAGGGACAGAAAGAGCAATTTCAATAACATGGCCAGCATAATATTAAATTTAAGAAACCTATATTACGTAGCCTTTAGCTTATGTGCTAGTTATAGACACTAATGGCTACATTAAGGTCACCAGACGTCCCTATTTAATGAGGACTAGTTTTATGCTCTTGGTCCAATGTCCCAACTAGGGATGGGACGATAATAGAATTTTATGTCAAGATTATCTTGGCCACAATAATTGCGATAAACAATATTATCCAGATAATTATGAAATTATTCTTGTAGTTTGAAAATGTTCCTAAAACATACTGGAATTATTTTACAGTGACACAAGTTTATGATTTCAGGATTAATTATTGCAAACATATGGCTCCCCCTTGTGGTCAAAAATTTAGAGTAGTACTGCTGTCAGAACAAGGCATATAGATCACAGAAATATGCATTTTAGATTATCTCGATGTAGAAGTTTAAAGTGAAAGCATGTTAGCCGTAGCGTAGATAAGTTTATGGGGCTGTGTGAGACGCATTTACCAAGAGAGGAACGTATTTTCCAACTTTGTTGAGTTTCATTTCGTAAAGTCAAAGTGTCACTGTTTATATTTAATGGTAAACTTATGATTACCTTGTAAATTAGCCGCATTTATTAGCATTTAGCACTACTGTTAAACCCTCCGACAGAAATTGGAGAAATTGAACTGAAGACCAGCTTTGAGCCTTCTTGGAGAAAGCTTTGCATGTAAACATAGCGAATAGCAGAGGGCACAGCTCTCTCATAGGCAATTAATCTCAATGAACGATTGTCACGATAATTAAAAATTGCCACAATCAATTAATCTTTACTGTTTTTATCATGATTAGCGATATAATCGTTTATGGTCCCACCCATATTCCCAACACATATCTGTAGAAACACTAATATACCTCAGTTTTAATAAAACCATGTCCAGTTCTCCCCTTTTTAACCAACAGAAATGCATAGGAAACTAAAAACTCATTTGTCTAAAGACTTTTGTCAATTTATTTATTTATCACGTTATTATTTTTATTAATAAATTGCCATCAAATTCAAAACTTAGGTCCTAGCTTCATGTACTTTAATTACATGACAGAAAACTGTATGGCTCTGGATATGGTTTTGTTGCTTTCTAAGTTCAAATAAATTTCCCAGTTTTTGAGTCTAGAAATCTGGTCACCCTGTGCTACATTAAATAAAACAACTAAACACAGATAAACTCTCAGAGGTTTTCTAACCAGGCTCTGACAGAACACATGTAGTCGACTGGTTGTCAGCTGCCAAAACCATTATTCTTATTCCCAACAAAAGGTTTAAAAAGCAGTCATCTGCACTTGGTTTTTAAAGTCAAAAATGTGTCGCCTCTTACCTAAAAGGCTTTCTCAATTCTGAAATTGGACTGGTAAGAGGGTTTTCAATGTTTTCAACTTTAAAAAACAAGTCCAAATGACTGCTTTTTAAACCTTTGATGTGATTCAATAAGCCTTGATAAGTGAGTCTTTCACATGCATCTTAATTATTCATAATTTGCAATATTTTGTGGCTAATGATAATTCTTTTATTGAAAAGTATTATGGTCTGTCATGTTTATGGCACTGCAGCCCTTCACAAACTCTAACAGGGTCTATAACTGAAAACGTGAAGAACTGAATGGATTGAGTTAACAGGAACAAGGAGAAGCTGAAGTGTGGTAACAAAAAATGCCCCATTAATTTTCAAAAATGAATGGGGCATTTTTTGTTACCACACTTCAGCTCCTGCAGTTGCATCTGGTGACTTATCTAAGCTAATCTATAAATATGAATGGGCTACAATCTCCAAAAAATATAATAGGTTCAATTCAATTAATTTTTTTTCACACTTTCCTAACAACAGTCACCTCAAAGTGCAAAAGGGCAGAAATAGACACAAAAAAACAAGGCAAAAAGACTGTCCCAGGACGTCTACTGTCCTTAGAAACTTCTTCTCGGTAAGGAAACTCTCAGCTGTGGGAAAAAAGGAAACTTCAGGGAGAACCACATGAAGGAGAGATCCACTTCCAGGACAGACAGGCAGTGGTGGTCACAGTCTGTAAGGATGCAGCAGGTGGGGACGGCAAATTTTGACTGGGTTAAAGTGATTACAATCTTGAAAGAGTTGACAAGACTGTAATAATAAAAAGATGCCTCAGCAACCGCACAACTAAGGTATTTTTGGCTCATCTCGCCAAAGATACAGTATGATGCCACTTAACTTATACTTACATATTTTTTATTATCAGAATACGTCTTACAGTTATTAGAGATTCACACATATTAACTTAATAGTGCTGGTACCTTTCTGGGCACAATGCTCCCTGCTCTCAGCCCCCCTGGCTTTCTCTCCTGTGAGCTCAGCACTAACAACCGACTGCTAATAAATGCTGTTTCTCATTATGAAACCAAGAAGCATGCACGGTAACAAACATTTCCTGTGTAATTAATTAGAGTCAATTTAACACTGCAGCTCTCTTAGCCAGATTCATTCACACCATTTCATAAACACTTGTCTTTTTCACAAACCTGATGTTGTAATTAGTATCTATTCCTCCTTTCCTCTCACACAATAGTTCAGATTTTCGTACATGAATGCATCGATTGGCATTTTAGCTCCTGTTTGTAGCCCGGTGCTGATGCTTTCCTGACCACTGGATAGAGAGATGAGATGTGCAATGATCTTTGGCCTCAAACCTCCATCTGAAAGTGCAACCTTTCTTAGCCGCTATCAATTTTACCCGAGGATTGTTGCTCCCACACCTGATCCACCTGTTGCAGCAGGATTACTCCGGTTTATTTGTGAAGCGTTAGAGCAAACATTGTCAGTGTGCACAGACCCACAACCTCTCTGCTGCTCTGCTGGTAACAATGGCACACTAAAAGGCTCACACACTTTAGTTTTACCAATATTTTTCTGTGACTTTCATTTTAATCGAAATCCCCATGAACAAAGCAGTTTTCTTGATAATTTAACTGTAATTAAGCTGCACTACCTGATTTCTTTTTCCTTGTGTTTTGGTAAAGACAATTATTTAGTTATTAGTACAGCATAACAGAAGTCATCTGAGAAAAAAATGAGACTCTGAGGTCACCCGTGGGCTGTATTATAAGGGTTTTTGTTTTAGAGCGAGGGAAGGAACAGTTTAACCAATCACACACTTTCATAGGACAGGAGCGCTCTGATTGGTCAATACATCCTTTATCTATCCAGTATTAGAATCTATCAGGAATAATGTGAAGGAGCTGTTGTTTTATTTAAAAATTCATAGCTTATTCACAGTATTTTTATTTTTTATTTTAAAGAATTAAAAGCAAACTCCAGATCTGTGCTGTGTTATTGTGATAGCTCCTGGCTGTGTACAGACTTCCAGGTTTGTGTGAGACTGTGATGGAGCGTTGCAAAGGAAAGGAATTAGGAAAGGGGAGTGTATCATTCAAACTCAACATTTTTTTAGACACATCACTTTTACACTCACAAAATCAGGTAGTGCAGCCTTAGTAATTTGGCATTAAAACTTATGAGTTAAACAAAATCTTAATTTTAAATAATACAAACTCCAACACTTAACTTTGTTTAAATCACATGATGCACACTGGCCCAAAAAGACTTGATCTCACAATTATGAAGTACCCAGATCTAGACTCTGGGGATGTAACTATATCAACCTATCAACTTCTTATTCCTATGATACAACTCTATCGATACACATCACCCTGTATCAAATCGTATTGTTTTCCAGGTAGTGTATATCAATATACATAGAAAATCAATTGATAATATCGGAAATATCGAAATAAGAAATCTGCATGTTAAAATAAAACATACAGGGACATAATCAACCCTGGCTGTGAGGCTAGATTTAGAGTAAACGTTCATGATTTTTTGGCAAAAAGTTGATTTATCAATTATCGATATGAAGATGTTGAATTGTATCGAATTGTATTGTTCTAAATTAGCCAATATAGTTCTTGAGTCATATCGAAACAATTCTAATTGATATGTATCCTATTGTTGCAACAACATATCATTACACCCCCACTAAAATCTGAACTTTATTCCATGAGCAACAAAGCCAATATATCTCGCAATAGTAAGGAATCCACTTAAATTCATTATTTGTTCCTTCACTGAGCCCAGGTGGTTGGACTTAACAATCCTTGACCTCAAAATGGCAAAGAATCCTTAAATGTTGGATCCAGACAGTGTTCCGGTCCACACCAAAAACATGCATTTCTTCCTCCGGCCATTACCGTTACTGACCATTTCTGAAAATTTAATTCAAATCTAACCTTTATTTTATAGATATCTTGCCAACAGACTAACAAAACCAAGCACACAATCCAACATAATGTCTTTAGCAGAAGTGATAACAAATTTAATATTTACTCTTTTTGAAGAATGTTGAGTGTGCCAGAACCATTGTGTTTAGTATTTTTACATAAGGGGACATCAGTGTGTGATATATAAATCTTTTACATTATTCTAACAAACCTATACAAGTAGTGGTTTCAAGGGTGAGACAAAGAGTCAGTTGTAAAATGGTGAACTAAGCGTCTCACTCCATCCTCCTTTGTCTCTTATTGTTGTTATGTGTTGTGTTTTTGCCTCCAGTAAGCAAATCTGCCCACAATGAAATGCACTATCATTGTAAGTAACCAATTATTCACACGGGCCATCCATTTAATGTTGGGAAATAAAGTATACAGGGACATACATATTAATGAATGCAAATGTGACTCCCTGATCCGTCTCTGTCTGAGGTCCGGCTCTGACTAAATACTCGGTCCATCATCTGCACAATCATCAGCTTCACAGTGATCTATTCTCCCATTTATTTCACCAACAATAATGACTTCCTCTCGATCATCAGTTTAAATCTTTTTAGGCAAATTCCTAAAAGCACGTCTCTTGCAAACAGAGGACATATAAGACCATTTATTTTGACCTGAAATGAATCGATATAGTCACTTATTTGAATTCAGCTCACGTCACTTCATTAATCGGTGTCTGTTGTTCTGTTTAACACATGCTCACTATTTATTCTTTGCCCATTTATCCATCTTGTGTAGGGTTTTACATGTCCACAGGTTCCCAGATGGTGGGTTGGGACCACAAAGGGGATCATAAGACACAGTATAATGTCAATCAATAAGATATTGTGAAAATGTGTAACGTCCCGCTCAACCTGTGTTAAAAGCCAGTACAAGCAAATGAGGTTTGACAAACAATTAAAAATATTTATAGACTGGGCTGTTACCCAGACTGGCAGACTTTTAGGGCTCCTACGACCTGCAATGTTTTCTATTAAGCAGAACAATTTTTAGAACGACGCTAAAATGTTTCTACTATTTTGTTGACCCTGTCCTAAACATTGTGAGATGTGTTGCTGTCATCAAATTAAAAGGGATCTGTTTTTTAACTAACTTGGTTTAATGTCTTTGTTTCAACAGCTGATGTTTATGGTATTATAAAAACTTTTTCGGAATTGGATTTATGTATTTTAATTTCAAAACTAAATTCATTACACATTATTTAAAGAACCATTGGAGCTAAATATGATGATGGCTGTTTCCCATGAAAATATTGTGAATGAAGGAGAAACATCTGTTTGTTTTATGATTATTATTGTTTTTAAATGATCGGGATATTTAAAGTTATTAGAAGAACAAATGACTTAATGATGCTGGATATAGCCACATTAGTTGGAAACAATTCTCCCTGCTATGGCTAATGACCTACTGCAAATAAATCTTTATTCTCATTTCTTGCATGCAAAAAACATCTCAGATAATTTATTTTAACTTGGAGAGAGAATTGGGTCCCACAGTCTTACCTCTGTTTGGCAGTGGATTGGCAAAAAAACACTAAAACTAATAATTTGTTTTTTACTAACCCCTTGTGGCTGTGGCTCTCTTTCGCCTTCTCTTGCATTGGTACCAAATTCTTTTAAAAGTTCCTTCAAATCCACACCAACAACTAACTTGCCCGTTACTGACTGCTCCTGAAATTTTCATCCAAATGTGGTCATCATTTTTTTTTTTTTTTTTTGATATTAGACAAACAAATGACTTAATGGTGTTGGATACAGTCACTTTCCCTGCACAGTGCTCCCTGCTCTGGACAATGACTTACTACAGATAAATCCTAGTTCCCATTTCTTGGATATAAAAAACATACAAGATCATTTATTTTTTCCTGAAATGAATCGATACGTTTTCTGTCTGTTTGAATTCATGTCACATCACTTCATTAATTGTTGTCTCTGTCCACATTTAACTCACCCCCTTCCCTCTTTACTCTGCCTCATCTATCCATCTTTTTGTGTCCTTACACTGCAATGAGATGCTGGTCACGCTCCTCTCCACTGTTGGTCGGTGGGAGCAGCGACTCAGTGTGTCCCTGTCCTGCCTAAATCGGATTGATTAGCGGTGCGCAGCAGTGGCAGGTCTCTTGAGGACCCCCTGTATAACCGCCTCACCCCCCTTCCACACACTCTCACACACTCTCACACACTCCAGGGCAGGCCTGTGTGAGCCAACACCGCCGGTAATTGGTGCTTGGACAGCCGTGGCAGCTCCCCATGTAATAGATCCAACTCCTCAATAACTCCATACAATCACTATAAACGGGGGCAAAGGATAAGCTACGGCTTCCCTCACTACCTTTCATCTCCCCCGTCCTTCCTTCCCTACTTACCTTCCTTCCTTTTCTTCGCTCCTACCTATATTCCTCCCTTCTTCCCATCCTTCTATGTTTTGCCCTCTCTCCTTTCCTTGTTCCTTTCCCTCTTCCTCTCCATTCCATTCTCCCTACATTCCTCCCCCTACTTCCTTTCTTCCTCATTCCTTGTCCTTCCTTCCTTCCTTCATCTCTTGTCCTCTCTTCCTCCTTGCTTTCTTACATCCTCAGTTCCTTTCCTCATTCCCACCTTCCTTAATCTTTTCTTCATATTGTCTTTTTTCTTTTCTTCCTTCTTTCAAATGTTGTCAAATGGGTTCATGTAATAGATCTTACTGTTCAATAACTCCATACAATAACAATAAATGGGCATCTCGTTGTGGTTGGTGACCATTAAAGCACAACTTATCTTGGATAAAAAAGTAATAAACAATACATATAGAGTTTATTTGTTAACAGATTAAGGGATACGGATAGTTTTGGTTTATTGCTGTTTTGTCAACACAGAATAAGAGGAAAAATGTGCCAACTATTTTACTGGCACATACTTGTGCTAAAAACATAAAATAAACTAATCCTAACCCTAACCTTAACCATAATCCTTTTCCTAACAATAACCTTAACCCGTCTGACAAATATTTTATTGTCAAAATTTGCATAAATGCTACATGACTCGCAAACGTGCACCAGGGTTTTGGCGATGTCCTGCTAAACCAAGCCCACCTGGGCAAAAGGCCTGGTTTTTAGTGTCCCTCCATCCATCCCTCCCTGTCTTTACTCAGCCCTTCCTTTCTCCCTTGCTCATGCTTTCTGCCTTTCCTATTTTTTTCTATCCTTCCTTTTTTCCTTTCTTTCACGCTCCCCATTTCTCCTATAGTCCTTCTTCCATTCCTTTTCTTTCCATCCATCCTTTAGTACTTTCCCTTCATCCTTCCTTCCTTATCACCTCCTTTTTCTATCATTCTTCTTTTCCTTGTCCTTCCTCTACCTCTTCAAAACTACCAACCTTCCCACTTACCTTTACTCTGTCTATTAATCCTATGAGCAGTGCCATCTGCCTTTCTATCTAGCTACCTTCCTGCCCACTACAATCTCCCTTCCTCTTTCCCTTCCTTCAAATGCTGCCAATTGGTCCCTTGTAATAGCTCTGACTCTTCAATAACTCCTTACCATCACTATAAAGGGTTCAGGGGATAAGACACAGTGGTCAGATGGGCCCATACACAGCAGCAGAGGTCAGATAATCTTCTCACACACATTATCCACTTCACGTCATGATAAGAGCAGACCTATTTCCTTTGTCGTTTTTTATGAATCTCCAGTGAACACCTCGGAGCATATAAGAGACGTTTTGTTATGTTATAGTGAAGCCTGCGATGGGACCGAACAGTTCCCAGGAGGAGAACTAATGGCTTTTAGGAAAAATATAACAGGGAAGGGATTCTGACATCTTGTACATCCAACATCTGTCTCTACATGGCTCAATGACGGGACTCCCCTGACGGTACATCCAACATAGTTAACGCCTGACAAGCTGCTGAGACAAGAACTGCATTAGATTTAGAGCTAACAGGCAATTACTATTTTATTTACTGTCATAGGGATATGATGATACGGCATGGGAAACATTTTTACTCATCAAAGATACTGTAAATTGTTTTCTCTGCTTTCGGCGTTTCCTATCCAGGGTCTGCCTCCTATAGCACTGATTAGGATATTGATCTAGAAAAGTTTTTTTTTTTTTTTTAGGTCAAATGATCTTCGCAATCCTCTCCATTTATCTAGGCTTGGAACTGGCTGAAACAGTTCACTGGCTTGTGACTCCTTGTGGCTGGATTTACTTCTTAGACTTAACTTTATTGTCATTGTACCCCAAAGACAATTTCTTGGCACACTATTAAAATGTAGATCAGCCAACTGAATAAATCCCTAAGTCTAAATCAGTATTAAAGACTGAACCTGGGCTATGTAGAGGTCTAGAGCAAGACTCAATTTTGGAATGAACAAGGACTAAAGAAGAATTTATTTATTTTTTAAACGTACAGAATAAAGTGGCTTTGTTGCGCCAATTACTTTGTATTTTGACAGACAACACATGGACATTAGACCAGGCTGTCACATGATGAATACAGTAGGATTGTAATACAAGCTGGTCTTTGCGATACAGTTTGGGGCTGGGAATACTGTCAGATCAAAATATCATGGTTTGTCACATTGCCTGGATTGGTGGCACAGGACACTGGAGACCCAATCCCTGGGCGTGGAAACTGTCAACTGCAACAAGTCACACAGCAGTTTTTTTTTTTTTTTTTTTCTTTTCCGATACCCCTGCCGGCATTGCCATGCTTCTATGTGTGACTGAGAAATTAAGGAATAATGCACCTAATTGTAAGCGACTTTGAGTGTCCAGAAAAGTGCTGTATAAGACTAAATTATTATTATTATTATTATTAATAATAATAATAATAATAATCATCATCTATTTTAGTAATGGAGGCAATAGTAATGCAGGAGGTAAATGGGTTGCCCATGTAATCGCTAAAATGTGTTTTACTCTTGTTAACTACAGACGAACTAGAGATGAGCTTGCTGAATTTTACTGAGGCTGCTGTTTGCTGTGTTTTTTTAAGTCTTGTGATAGGCGTATGTGCAGACCCAGTTTGTTCTTGTCTGGGCCAGACTGACCTTTTCTTAAAAGTATCACTTCAGGGATTGTATGGGGCAAGGATCTGCAACGGTCACTTTCGTTGCTCACACTTCAGGTTTCACATCTACAGTAGTGTTCAAATAATAGCAGTCCAACACCACAAAGCAAAACAATCACTGTTTTTGGTTAAAAAAAATATATATTTCTAGATGGCAAATAACTTGCTGGTAGGTGTAGAAGAGTAATAGAAAACCAACTGACTCAATAGTATGCTGCTAAATATTTTTATTTGTACAATTAATTGAGAGGGTCATGTTCTAAATAATAGCAGTGTGGTGTGCTATCAGGGGCCTCAGTCAGCTGTGAGAAATCAGCTGTTAAACATCTGTCCCCAATGCAAGGACAAAGGCAGCACATGCGGTGCAGGCTGGTTATATGGCATTTCTCACAAAAAATCATAGTAAAATGGGTTGTTCAAGACATTGTTCAGAAGAACAGCGTACTTTGATTAAAAAGTTAACTGGAGAGGGGAAAACATATAAAGAAGTGCAGAAAATGATAGGCTGCTCAGCTAAAATTATCTTAAATGCTCTAAAATGGTAACCAAACCTGAAAGACATGAAAGAAAGTGAAAAATCATCATTTGAAGGGACCAAAAAATAGCCAAAATAGTAAAGGCTCAGCCAATGATCAGATCCATGGATATTAAAGAAGATCTACAAATACCTGTGAGTACTGTAACAATTGTGAAGTCAAGTTTTCAGAAAGAAGCTCCCACAAAGTCCTAATGTTAATAAAAACAGGTTCTGAAGAACACATTGACTGGGCTAAAGAGAAATGGGACAACATTTTGTGGACTGATGAAAGTAAGAGTGTTCTTTTTGGGTCGAGGGGCCACAGTTTGTCAGACAGGCGACCCTCAAACTCTGAGTTCCAGCCCCAGGACACTGTGAAGTGTGTGGATTTTTTAGCTTGAGATATTTGAGAACAAGGAAATAATATCTGGAACAATAAACGAGTTGTCTTTGTTTTATTTGTGCACAAGGAGAACACAGTACAGAGCAGAAATGCAGAGTGTTCTGCCTTGCTCTAGCAGTGGGCAGTTTTTATTTAACACACACAAAGGAGGGGTAGAAGTCAATCATACCACAAGACAAGATAACTTTCCTGAGGACTGAGCATCTTCCATCTAATCTATGCTAGGTCACAATGGTCTGATCATCATGTGTGCTAAGACATAAACATGTTATTGCATATCAGCTGCAGATAATTGCCCTTGCATGGCACTTAGTTCAAATAATAGGATAACATAAGATGCATAAGATTTCCATCACATTTCACCCCTTTTGATTATAATAAAACACATTTTATATTAATCACTAAGTAAAGTCAATCCCCATACATCAGTAAGATTACCCTTCACAGTTTAAAAAATACTTTATTAATGGGATTTAGAAGGAGTAAACTTTACCATTACCAAAATTTTCTTTTCTCTTTCTTGTAACAAGTAGGACTTTCAGTTTTGTGAGACAAAAGCTCTCTTTCTGAGCTCTCTGTTAGAGTGCTAAAGTAGGAAACTTTATTTATATATGCAAAAAAACTCTACAGCATGGTTACACAACAGTATCCTCATCTGAGGCTGAGGCTGAGGCTGAGTCCGAGTTGTCAAAATTGTCAATGTCATATGGTGGAGAGTCCTTAGGCACTTCCTGATACACAAAACTTGTTTTGTGACAGCTGTGTGTATGACTTTCTCCACAAGGTGCTTTATGCATGGAATACAACAACATCCACCGGAGAGCAGCATCCCAAGTAGAACTGCTATGGACAGCAGTTATTAACCACAGTAAGAACCCTACTATACAGGATGTTAAAACAGACACACAACAGACCCATTTACAATGTCCTTGTTTATGTCCTTTTTTATATCTCCAGGACAGGTCTTGTAGTAAAGTGTCATGATATGGGGATGTTCCTCATACTAAGGTACTAAGGTCTTGGGCCTATTTATCGCATCACAGGGAGGAGGTTGCCTTATGCTGAAGAGTAAATGCCATTGAAATGGGTGTTCCAACAAGACAAGGACCCAAAACACACAGTAAAAGAACAGCATCATGGTTCAGGTCTCACAAGATTAACGTTATGGAGCAGCACAATCCCCAGACCTTAGCCTTATAGAAAACTTATAGGGTGACTTGGTTGGGGATGCTGTTTCTGAGGCCAGACCAAGAAATGCAGAGGAATTGTGGAACATAGTCCAATCGTCCTGGGCCACAATACCTGCCAGAAGTTAGTAGGGTTGAGTTAAACATCAATACCTTTGTGGTACCAACAGAAAAGCTATACTACTGGTACTGAAAAACTAATTTTTATTTGATAGCAAGTTTCAATACCTAGTGGGACCTTTAATGTTCCTTTACTTGAATGAATCAAATAAATAACTCAGAATAATTCATACAAACTACTCGTTTTAACTTACAGCTAAGAATTTTTTTAAGGCCGCCGCAATATTTAATAAAAAGATGAGCGTAAATTTTGGTGTGTGTCTGAGGCTGGAGCTAAAGCTGTATTAGTTTCAGTAAACAGAAGACTACTTGTGCATCCATTCTTAGCTAAAAATAAACAAAGAGCCGTACTTTGCTGTTGCTAATATACGCTAGCCTTGTTTTATAGAAAAAGTAGGCAGAACAATTAGCTCTCTCTCTGAATATGTTTATTACAAGGACAAAAACGCGTTTAGTAAAAATAACATTTTCCCTTTTATTTCTGTCCTTTGGCTTGTTGCTTTTGCTCGAGAAAGGTTGCCAAAAGTAGATCGTTTTGGACCACTTTTTGGGAACACTTTGGAAAATGGAAACACCCCCAAACCAACCTGTCCCGCCCCGTTCTGTCCGAGTGGAAAGTGCCTTAAGGGAGCATCTGAGGTTTGGGCATTGCTTTTGGATGCTTTGTAGATGCTTCTTGAGTTTATTTTCAACTGTGAGGAGGCCCTGGAGATGATCTTGAATACGCTGAATGAACTACATCTTTACATCTTTGGAGGAAGTGTCTGGGTAGGGGGAAGTCTGTGTAGCTTTACTTTATGACCATGACTCAGGCCTGGAGAAGATGGATGGATGATTCCCCGACACTGAAACACTGTGCGTCTCTAAGTGGCTTACCATTGAAACGGTTGACTTCTGTGTGTGAACAACATAATTACCGCTGCTCGTATTAAAATAGCAGGCTGCAATAACCAGCGTGCCTCATTGAAATGGCCTTTTAAACATGAACAGCGGCTAATTATATTTGCCTGCCAAAAGGACACAATGTTATTTATGGCTTTTTATGCTTGACTTTCCATTGAGACGTATACAGTATCTTTACAGACAGTGGAGATGGTGACATTTAATACCCCATGTTTATGATTAATTCATGGTGGCGTTCGGCAGTAACCCGATGGGAAAGTTAGCTTGACTTTACACATTTTATGCACATATTTTAGGGAGGTGACATTTAAAACATCACTTATATTATTACTATACATCATATAATGGCATCCTTGGGAAAAACTATTAAATAAAAGCTTTGTACGTAGAAGATTAGGCTTTGGATTTACTGCAAGAGTCAAATTTTGGCCTCAAAGACAAAATAAGATTTAGTGAGGGAAAGAAATTCTGTGACATCATAAACAGTAAGACAAGAGAGTTCAAGAAATAAAACATTAAAATACTCTGTGACCCTGGATTAGTCCTGGTTTAAACTAGTCCTGGTTTAATCCGAGTTTAGATCTGGTTTAGTCCTAGTTAAGTCCTGGTAAAGACCTGTTTTAGACTTACTTTTGTTCAATTTAAACCTGGTTTAGTCCTGGTTAAGTCCTGGTTTACCTTGGTTTATTCCCGGTCAAATCTTGGTTTAGAACTGCTTTAGTCCTAGTTAAGTCCTTTTTAGACCTGGTTTAGTCCTGGCTTACATCTGGTTTAGACCTGGATTAGTCTTGTTAAGTCCTGGTTCAGTCCTAGTTAAGTCTTGGTTTACACTCGGTTTAGTCCGGGTCTAGTCCTGGTTTAGACATGGTTTAAACCTGGTTTACCCTGGTTTAGTCCTTTTAGACATGTTTAGTCCTGGTTTAATCCTGATTAAGTTCTGCCTTAGTCCTGGTTAAGTCCTGGTTTAGACCTTGTTAAGTTCTGGTTTAGACCTGGTTAAGTCCTGTGAAGTCCTGGTTTGGTCCTAGTTAAGCCCTGGTTTAGACCTGGTTGAGTCCTGGTTTAGACCTGGTTAAGTCCTGATAGAGTCCTAGTTTAGTCCAGTTAAGTCCTGGTTTGGTCCTAGTTAAGTCCTGGTAGAGTCCTAGTTTAGTGCTGTTAAGTCCTGGTTTGGTCCTAGTTAAGCCCTGGTTTAGACCTGGTTAAGTCCTGATAGAGTCCTAGTTTAGTCCTGTTAAGTCCTGGTTTAGTCCTGGTTGAGTCCTGATTTAGACCTGGTTAAGTCCTGATAAGTGTCCCAGTTTAGTCCAGTTAAGTCCTGGTTTGGTCCTAGTTAAGTTCTGGTAAAGTCCTAGTTTAGTCCTGTTAAGTACTGGTTTGGTCCTAGTTAAGTTCTGGTAGAGTCCTAGTTTAGTCCTCTTAAGTACTGGTTTGGTCCTAGTTAAGTTCTGGTAGAGTCCTAGTTTAGTCCTCTTAAGTACTGGTTTGGTCCTAGTTAAGTCCTGGTAGAGTCCTAGTTTAGTGCTGTTAAGTACTGGTTTGGTCCTAGTTAAGTCCTGGTAGAGTCCTAGTTTAGTCCTGTTAAGTCCTGGTTTGGTCCTAGTTAAGCCCTGGTTTAGACCTGTTTAAGTCCTGGTTTAGACCTGGTTTAGTCCTGGTAGAGTCCTAGTTTAGTCCTGTTAAGTCCTGGTTTAGGCCTGGTTAAGTCCTGCTTTAGTCTTGGTTAAGTCCTGATTTAGTCCTGGTTAAGTCCTGGTTAAGTCCTGTTTTAGAGTTACTTTAGTTCATTTTGGACCTGGTTTAGTCCTGGTTTAGTCCTGGTTTACCTTGGTTTAGTCCTGGTTTATAGGTTTTGGCCTTTACGGAGACAGTAACCTTACTAAAGAAACTGTCTGTGAACAGCAGCACAGATTGAAAGTAAAAGTGAAAGGATTCCTGTCTGATCGGCTGCTATTAGGAAGCACTGGACCCCTGGGACCACAGACTACATACCCCTGCCTACACTTTTCATTAGGAGCGGGACAGTAAATGGGGAAAATTGTCAGGAAAGACACTAGGGGGAGGAAAAATTACTGAAATCATTCCCATCGTGGTGGGAATAAAGATTCAATTTACTGTGTTACCAGTGGGACATGGATAAATGTGACGTGGATTCTCCCAGAGTGGAAGAAATGTGGGTTTAAGTATGGAAATTAGACTGGCTTAAATGAGTTTTACTATACTGGGAATTATATCATGAGCCAAGTTTCAGTTAAAAATCTTGATAACACCAAAAAATTGCAATGTTGCTATATAATGCAGAACAAGAAGAGGTTTTCCATACATAAACTGTACATAAGTGAGACGCTGCAGGTGAATAAGAAATCTTTTTAGACTAACATATCATTGTCAAACGTTTCCTGTACTTCACTGACATAAATATAGAAAAAAAAATTGAATAGCTTTTCATATGAATATTTTTTTATATGAATATTAGGGATTATATAAGTAAAAATTTGTAAATCTTTTTTTTTTTTAAACAAAACCTGAATATTGGAAAAAGCCAGATTTAAGATTCATTTTATCAACATGTTACATACAAAGGCTTTTGCAAAGGGAATTATGAAGATGTGACTTACTCTTTTACTAACACTGACAATAGCCTTAAAAAAATCAAATTGCGCCTTGTTTTTAGGAGTATAATGACCAATAAATCAGGCTAGGAATTACATGTCAACAAATCCTTGAGTAAAAGCCTTCAAAATATAGTTAAGTACGAGACTGCTCAAAGTGAGAGACAAACTCATTTTGAGAAAACAGCCTTTGAAATTATGTTTCCAATAGAAATCTATGAGCGACTAAATATGTTAAACTAAACACCTTAATGTGTAATTTTAACTTTATTATTATTATTTCATATAAAAGACACTCAGGAAAAAACTGGCCCAAAACCTTAAAATAATAATAATAATAATAATAAATCAAAATAAATAAATAAATAAATAAAGATACAAGGTTCAATAACACTCCAATATCAGACCATATCCCCACAGCACCATTTAGTGTATCTATCTCAAAAAGAGCCATAAGATATTGACAATCACTGACAATCGTTTTTTTATATTACTCAAAATAGTTATTGCATAAACCTCATATTCTCCTAAAATTGCCCAAACCTACTGTGAACATTAAGAGAACCACAAACAAACAAACAAACTAAACTAAACCAATTCATTCTGTTTTGGGCCAAACCAGATTTAGCAGACTATAAGCGTAGGACACTTGCTTACAGAAGAGGCAGGATTTGGTAGTGCGGAGCTAAAGTATCCCGGTTTAGTGCGTGATGTAAGGGGTGAGTCTGTATTGGATCTAACAGACTGATCAGGCGTGGACCGTTTCAGAGAAGAGAGGACATAAATGAGGTTTGGAAGGAGGTGGACCGGTGCTGTTTTTTTCAGTTTGTTTTGTTTTGCAGCGGCGCCTTGATCCTGGGCTAATAAAAGTGACAGGACTCATTGGGCGTGATGTACAGACCTCTCAGAGCAGAGCGGGGCAGTGCAGACAGGGGGCTGTTAAACTCACCTGAGGGACCGACCTCTGAGACGGGACAGGGTGAGTGGGAGGGGGCAATGGGAACAGCGCTATTTTGTAAACAGTCAATGTGGTTACATGGAAGTAGAGAAATGTGAATAACTGCCTGTGTCTGATTATAAGTGGAGTTTTAAAAATGTTAAAATTTCCTTCATGTACAGTTTACTTGGACTAAGGTTGAACAAAGTGCTCTGAGCTGCTCCACAAAGGCGTTTTTAGAGCAATTCCTTTTCAGACGAGTAAAGACATACTGTATTTTGGACACTCTGTTGCTGGCAAATCTTGTTTGTAGGTTGTTTTGTCCTCTCGCCTAAGTTTTTAAAGTTTTTAAAAAGTCTACCATACATGCGCTCATTTGCACAAGTTGCAAATTGGAACTGCGTCTTTCCCACTTGTGTGGTTTCACTTCATGAAGTAACAGGGTAATTTTATTGTCATTAAAGGGGTTATATTATACAGAGTTTACTTTTGTGAGCTTTCTACCATCCACCATGTTATACTGTTGTTCCCTCATCAAAAACAAACCTGGAGTTGTGCTTTGCTTCATTCATGCCTGTTTCCACAGCTCTGTTTCCACTGATTCCTCACAGCCATCATACAAAAAGTTTAAGAAAATAAAAGCATTTTTCCTCTGTTTGTGTTCACTCTGCTGCCCTCTGCTGGTCTCTTTCCCTGTTTCTTTATGGCACCAGTAGAGTACTTATTAAAAACATTTTCTTTTACTCAGATAATGTTTTTAAAGGTTGTAAAATGTGCTAGTAGAAGGGACAAAAATTGGTTTAAAAATATGAATAACAGCATAATACAGCCTGATGTTTAAATAAATGAGTGTAATGTGTCACCCAGGTCCAGCTGCATACAGTCAGGGACAATAAAGAACAACCACCGGGAAGATGCTGCATTTTAGTTGTGGCCTTCTGCCTGAGGGGAGGGGTGTGAACAGTTACTGCTGCTGAGTGGGATGGGTACTGGGGAACTATTTTTGAGCAGATTTAACTCTGTATCAGCAGCAGAGCAGTTCCTACACACCACGAGGAGATGGAGGAGAACAGTATACTCTCCACCAAACACTGCTTCCTCAGAAAGTACAGTATATACAGTATGTTGGAGGGGCTGTGTTGTTTTTCTGAATGAAAGTCTGAATGTGAATAAATGGCTTGATTAGGTTGTGTAAACTCAGACAGAAAGAAGACAGAAGTCCACTTAGACATCTTTATCAAGTTATGTCAGAACGGGGCGGGATGGGGCGTTTTGGGGCTGTTTCCACTTCCCAAAGTGTTCCCAAAAAGTGGTCAAAACAATTTACTTTTGACACTCCTCCCTGATGGTGTCCAACTTGGTTAAGTGTCTGGAACTGTTTGAGAGGGCCACTGCTGCGAGCTGATTGGACGAGAGAGAGAGTCCTCACTCAGGCACAAGCTAAGCCCCACCTACTCCACTCGCTACACACCCGCTACACAGACAGAGCGTTGTGATTGGTCCGACAAAGCCCTGGACAGAGCCAAGATTGGCCCCTATGGTGTGTTACTAGACCAACCCGCTAGGCAAAAAATATTTTCTGCCGCTAGGGTGCATCTAGATTTCTAGGCTAAATCTTTGAGCCTTCTTGAATTATGTTTTGTGTGTAAACGTGAATAGCAGAGGGCACAGCTCTCATATGAGGATAATGATGATTATCTCAATGAACGATTATCACAAGAATTAAAAATTGCCACGATCAATTAATCTTTACTGTTTTCATCGCGATGAGCGATACAATCTTTTATCGCCCCACCCCCAATCTAAACGTTTAATTTTTAGTTTAGACTGAATTAAACATGAGGTAAACTCATGTGGTTATATGTTCAGTGGTTAAAATGTGTTAAAGTGGAGCAGAGAAGTGAATTTAATGCACTGAAAGCTGGCAGTAAACCTGAAGTATTCTCCTGTTTACTGAAGCTAATACAGCTTTAACTCCAACCTCACATAGACACACACCGGCCTCACACAGACACACACCAGCCTCACACAGACACACGCCAGCCTCACACAGACACACACCAGCCTCACATAGACACACACAGCCTCACACAAACACACGCCAGCCTCACACAGCCTCACACAAACACACGCCAGCCTCACACAGACATACACCAGCCTCACACAGACATACACCAGCCTCACACAGACACACACCAGCCTCACACAGACACACACCAGCCTCACACAGACACACAGGCTCACACAAACACACGCAAGCCTCACACAGCCTCACACAGACACACACCAGCCTCACACAGACACACAGCCTCACACAAACACACGCCAGCCTCACACAGACATACACCAGCCTCACACATACACCAGCCTCACACAGACACACACCAGCCTCACACAGACACACAGCCTCACACAAACACATGCCAGTCTCACACAAATACACGCCAGCCTCACAGAGACACACACCAGCCTCACACAGACACACACAGCCTCACACAGACACACAGCCTCACACAGACACACAGCTTCACACAAACACACGCCAGCCTCACACAGACACACACCAGCCTCACACAGCCTCACACAAACACACGCCAGCCTCACACAGACACACACCAGCCTCACACAGCCTCACACAAACACACGCCAGCCTCACACAGACATACACCAGCCTCACACAGACACACACCAGCCTCACACAGCCTCACACAAACACACGCCAGCCTCACACAGACATACACCAGCCTCACACAGACACACACCAGCCTCACACAGACGCACACCAGGATTTATGCTTGTCTATTTATTAAATCTTGCCAGCGGTTTTATGTTTTAAAAGTGAGTTTCAAACACATTTTTTTATCTCATTTATAGACACAACTTTTGTTGCGCTGGTGTGACGTCAGTGTTTACGTAACAGACGCCAGTCTCCTGGACTGTAATGGAAACATGAGCAGGTTTTGGAGCTACATGTTCTAAGATGTCCCGTACTGACACGTCCCATAATGTTCTGCCAAGTGGAAAGGCGCCTTTTATCTACTTGTCCTGTTTTTTCCTCTCCGGGTCGACATGAATGCGCCCCCCTGTCCTCACACACTAATTGGCCTGCACTAAATGATGAGATTTTGCCTTGACACTGAGGACCAGATGGTGTCAAGACGCTGATTAGTCCCTCTCTTAATTGGCCTGAGGCTCGAAAACCTTTGAGCGCAGAGAAGATGCCTTAATTACACCTTAAATTGACATGAGTTAAAGTCCAAGAGCTGGCAATGAAATCATACTCGCAACACAACCGCTTTGTTTACTGCATCATTAACCTGCACTGAGATTTACAAAGACCCGTAAATGCATCTCGGTAGGAAGATATTTATAACAAGCCAGGATAGCATGACCTAAGTTAGAGGTCTTGAGTTAATAGCCCTATAATTACAATGGCTAAATACTGAATCAACGGCAGATCAAAGCCGTGGCAATGTTACCTCTGCAATCAAATGCGGTGAGACATTGAAGACCGATGCTGCTTCTTGATTAGGGCAAAATAATGATATAATGGCTAGGGGAAAGTCAGGCACAACAAAGGACAAGACACAAAACGCAGTAACAACCAGCCGGGTGGGTTCAGTACGGCACATATAATAGGCTCAGGCCATTAGGACAGGAATATATAGGCAAATAATAATGGCTGTGTGCATTGTGGTTGTGTTGGCCCTATGTGTAAAAAAGTGTGTGGTCTACAAGGGAAAAAATAAGGACAGTCAGCAGGATACATGCATATGAGAGGACACTTTTTTGTCTGCAAGGGTAGACATTTATAAATCAGAAAATGTTCCTTATTTGAATGCCACATATTAAAGTAAAGCAGATAAGACAAGGAGATTAACGATGCTCAACACCAGCCCCTTAAATAAAAGTATGTGATTTGTATTTGAGAAAAGCAAATAACATGCTAGGAATCATCTGTTTTAAAAGCAAGACCTTAATTAAAATTACGTAGATCTGTGGTTCTCAACTGGTGGGTGAGGACCATGGATGTATGGAGGTCTATCTCCCATGTTGCCATTTTGACTAGTGGCCACTCTGTTGTATTCTCATGTGGCCCAGAAATGATTCTTTCCATAGAACGTAAATAAAAATGGCTGATGTCCGGCTGACAGGACACCTACAAGATTTGGGCAGCAGTAGCTCAGGTGGTAGAGACACTCGCCCACAAACCCAAAGGTTGGTGGTTCAATCCCCGCTCTCACAGTTGCGTTGTGCCCTTAGGCAAGATAGGCAAGACACCTAGCCCTCCTTGCCCCCAGTGTCTGCGTATGGGGGTGAGTGGTTCTTTGATGTAAAGTGCTTTGAGTGCCCATGAGAGTAGAAGAGCAGTATATAAATGTGACCACTGACATCCAAAAAAGTTGGAATTAGTAGCGTTTATTATCAATTTTCATATCATGGACTTTTTCTCAGTCAAAAATTCTCAAATCTGCCCCCCCAAAAATTTTTGTTTGTGTTGTTACTGCTCTAACAGCAGATTCACACCGAGTGCATTGCGTGTGCAGTTCAGCACTTCTCCGACCAGAGCCAGCTGGGGAGTCCACGAGTTCATGGAAGGAGCGAGTTTATGCTGGAAGTTATGAGTTCACGTCATAACAATAATGTATAAAGAGAGCTACAGGTAAACAAAAGCCACGTTTGCCTCAGACCACGATCTCCTGTTCATTTGAAAATTATTTGGAGATTTAACCAAGGTTGAAGCACAAAAGTCACAGAAATATATACTTCAACACTGGGTAAGGACACTATGTATATAAATATTGTCTTTTTACTCAGGTTTAATGGAGTCCTGTCTCGTTTGTGACCCGGTGTCCCCAGTTGAGAGGCTGCCCAAGAATTTTTATTTTGAAATTTACCGGATCCTCTTCACTGGGTCCAGGTCTGACTTCCTGGCTGGCTCAGTCTGCTCTGTTCAGCTTTATGCATGACAGCTTTGGCATCCGTCAAAAATAGACTCGATACATATTTTTGTTGGAGCTCCCGACATGTAGACGTACTGCGACGCAGCTGGTGTGAACTCATGCATTGACTTGCATTGCGTCTATTTCATGCGGAGGTCGTACGGGACATGTAACCGTTTCAGTGTGAATTGGGCGGAACACCAGTCACGCCAATTGGTCATAACCACTCATGGAGTGCACAAAACAAGAGTGCTCCTGCTCCACGGGCCACAGAACGCAGAAGTAACATAGAAGTAAAAAAACATCTTTGACATCTTGCGCCAATGAGCATGGCCACTGAAAGTATCCAGGTCCAAAAACACGTGTGTTTAAGACCCAAAAGGCTGGTAGGTTGTTTGATCTTGGTGAGTGTAGGTAAAAAAAACTTGTAAAGCTATATCCATTATTGTAGAAGCAATTCAGTGATATATTATGTTTTTGTTTGTTTTTTTATCTTTCGGCTGCTCTCTTTTTTGTTCGGGGTTGTTACAGTGAACCAGTCACACAATGATTTGGCAGATTTTTCCACCCTTCCTGTCACAACCAGCCACATACTGTAACAGAAGTAAGCAATGTAGATGAAGTGTCCTGTCCAGGGACCCTCCAGTGCTTAACCCACTGCACCACTGTCGCCACTAAAACTGTTAAATATGAATAACTTACAAATATAATACTTACATACAGAGTTCAAAATAAGGTGCTATGAACAGTACCTAAAAAATTACCGATGCGTGTCCCAAGATATGATGCAATCAAAAATATTAGTTGTTACTAATAACAATGGTACAGCTGATTTATTCACAATAAAAAAATATATATTTTACATAATGGCCAAGTTGTTTATGCAGTGGTGAAATGTAACGAAGTAAAAGAACTTAGTTGCTTTACTTAAGTACAATTTTCACGTATCTCTTCTTTTGAGTAAATTTTACAAGGGGTACTTTTACTTTTACTTCACTACATTTTAGAGCAAGAATCTGCACTTTATCCTCCACTACATTTATAAGTTTGTTCGAAGTACAAAGTATTTTGAATGTTGATTTAAAATCATGTGATTTTGTTGTACCCTCACTGTAGACACACAGTACTTAAACATAAAAGATGCAGTAAAGTAGTACTGCTTTAGAAACATCAGAATAATAAAGACAGAAGACTTCAGCGACAGATTCAATCTCAGTTTGTTCATTTCATCAGTAATCAGCACAATTTTTCAGCAAAATCTCTCATATTTAACACATTCATGAGTTGTCAAGACTGTACAAAATACTTTTACTTTTTTACTTGCAAGTATATTTAAAAGTAAGTACTTTTATGCTTTTACTTAAGTAGAAATTTCAAGGATATACTTTTACTTGAGTAAATTTCTGCTCCTTTATCTGTACTTTTACTTAAGTAAAGAAATTAAGTACTTCTTTACCACTGATCATTTGTACAACTGCACTTTGTAGTATATATACAAATACAGTACATACTGTATATACTACACCCTGCATCCAATCAGAACTGGCAACCCACAGACCATTGTTTTTATTTAGACTGCAGTAATGTTTTCAAACCAGTGCGAGCGCATGCTGCTTACAGCATTTTGAGGGCTGTAAAGATATTGTTGACATCTTGCAGTTGGAAAAATACTTCTACTTGGTTTAGTAAATGTAGGTTTAGAGATTACACTATTTAAGAACTTGTAGACTTTTTAATAGATGATAGTTTTTAATAGCTTTGGTCAATCATTTGTTTTCATTGAAGTAAGGCTTCTCCTTTTACAATTAGAGCCACTCCCATTGGCTGTCTGCTTGTTAGAACTGAATGACGATATGGTAATGCAGACTACAGGTTATGCTGAAAAAGGTCAATAGAAAAGTGAAGCAAAATCATTGGCCGTACATTGATGTGGTCTTAAATTAGATATGAATAACTGCAGGACAACACCTCAGATGCTAGATGACGTCAGATGCTAAAATAAGAGCTAGTATTTTAGAGAAAATCAGAAAGTGCTGTTGGTGGGTTGAAGGTTTGCTGGTGACTGGGATAAAACTGGGAACACATTTTTGTTTAGCTGTATCTTTAAGTGTTGCAATAGTAAAAAAAAAAAAAAAAAAAAAAAAAAAAAAAACATAAAAATTTGTATAATTAGCTGTGCCCATATTGGCACGTTGTCAGGAGCTGAGTAATTATCAGCTTTCACCTCTCGCAGTCGCCACATCACACCTATCCACTGGAGGTGCACCGTTTCCGGATTTTAATTGAGTCTAAAGCTGTCATCGCTGCAGCCTTTCAACATGATTGGTTTAACTTGTTGCCAGAATGTGTTATACTTGCAGTTCTTCCGTTTTTGGTGCGATTTCAATGATCATTATTAGCCTTAACACTGGCCTTCTGTCTTGTCGTCTGAAGCAACACATTTGTTGGCTGCCTCAAATACAAAGACTCATTTCGTACTTTCTTTCCATCTAACCTTTACACCTTATATTGTTAAGGCTGCCTCATGGTGCAGAGCAAGTCAGAGTGTTTTGCTGCCTTTAATAAGGCACAGGTTCCTCCACCACACTCTGCACCCGTATAAGGCTTATCCAGTGCATTGCTATAGAGATGTATGATGAGGTTACCTTCTGTCAACATGCCAGGATTAACTAATTATACTGTTATTCGCTATTTTGAATGTCAAGGTATGATAACTGTAAAAAATTTTAGAAGAAATGGTATCTTGCAGGGAGCCCTTGTGCGTAACTTCTTGGAGCCGCTGGTATGTTTTACAGTCATATGTAAAAGTTTGGGCACGCCTCTGAGGTTGCTTAGTAATTTACTCCGTCTTCATAAAAAAAGATCACAGAGATTTGTTATTCATTTTCTAGTAATATCTGTGTTCTAGGATGTTTTCCTCACAACAATTTTTAGTGTAGCAGTATTAAGGTGTATGGAAAAAAAATGTCCGTGCAAATATTTGGGCACCCTTATAAGTTTGCTGATTTGAATGCACGTGACTTCTCAAAATGGATTACTTGCAACACAAAACTTGTTAGATTAGTTAGATAAGCCTTGAACTTCATAGACAGGTACATTCAATAATGAGAAAAGGTATTTTAGGTGGTAATCAGGAAATGGAAGGACACAGGCAAAGTTGATGTGAAGGCCAGATGTGGCAGGCCAAGAAAAATACCAGAGAGACATAGGTGAGGAATGCTGAGAATGGTTAAAGACGACCCACAGATCACCTCCAAAGACCTACAAGATCATGCAGGGGGGTGACGATCTGGTATATGCTCCACCAGATAAGCGACATAGGCGCCCCTGTGTTTTTTAAATTAATGGAAACATGTCTCCTTCCTCATTAAATTCAAAACAAGCCCATAATTGCTAGTACTGTCACACCACTGGTCAGTACCACAGCAGTTTGGATGCAATCACATTACCCTGAGCAGTAAAAGATGTATTTTATTGGGTTGGTGAATGTACAAATCCAACTTAGGCTTAGATTAGACAGACTTTATTGATCCACAAGGGAAATTGCTTGGTCACAGTAGCTCAATTTTTCAAAAAAATAAAGTGTGGTACAGGTATAGAATTGTTACTGCAAAAAAAAAAAAAAAAAAAAAAGATAAAAATGTAAGGATAGTGCAGTGAGATGATGTGGCTGAGCATTAACATGAGTGACACAGGGTTATGTGTGACAAAGGTGAGTTGTTGTACAGCTCGATTGAAAACTGTATGAATGAAGTCCTGTAGCGTTCACTGTGCGAGCGGAGCTGTAAAAGTCTGTTGAAGAAAGAGCTCCGCTGCCCCTCTATGGTCTGGTGTAGCGGGGGTAAAGTACCGTCCATGATGGAGAGCAGTGTGTCCAGTGTCATCCTGTCCCTCACTTACACACGTCTCCAGTTCACTGCCTATAACGTGGCCAGCCTTTCAGATCAATTTGTCCATCCGACCGTTTTCCCTTTTGCCGGTGCTGCTCCTCCAGCAGACTACAGCGAAGTACAGGGCGCTCGCTACCACAGACTGGTAGAAGAACTCCGGCAACTTGCTTCACACATTACTTCCTTAGGAAGTAGAGTCTGCTCTTGCCCTGGTTGTACACAGCATTGTTGTTGTCCCTCCAGTCCAGTCTGCTGTTCACGTGGATTCCCAGGTACTTGTAGCTCCACAGCTGCATCCACAGATACAGCTGTGGAGCTGTTGTGCTCCTCCACAGCAGCTCAGAGAAACACAAGCCTCTTCAGAAATTACAGACCAAGCACCTGTACCGTAACTATCGGTGTAAACGAGGCCTAAAAATTACCCACTGACCATCATCCATACTGGACCATAAATATTCATACGCCCCCTTCATGCTCTTCACAGTTAAAGGGCAAAGTACATATTGGTGGTGAATTATATATCCATTGAAAAGGTCATCTACCTCAACACCAATCATGTGATGAGTTATAGGCCACCTGGAGTGAGAAGAAACCCTATTCTTTGTGTCATTTTACTTTTGCAGCGTCCGTGTAAACTTTCACTTCACATACGAGCCGTCAGGATAATCTGCCTCTACCGGGAGCGTCCGATTTGATTCATACGTGTCAGAGAAATGAGTGATTAGTCTGGCCTCTGTAACACTGCCTTCATTAAGGGACAGAGAGGCCGTTCATGTCGAATTCTCTGTGGCTTTGCTCCTCTCCCGTGAATACCCAATCATCCGTCTGTCCCAGTGGCAGCCCCGCACTTGTCCCCTCCCCTCCTCCTTCCTGTCTATCAGAGGCAGCCATCCCTCTCCGGGACGTGTCTTACTCACATCGCGTCTTGACAAGACATCGATCAGCGGCGCGTGTTATCGTCCCAACAGGCCTTTGTAAACACACAAACATTCAGTGATAGGAGCTAGACATACATGCACTCAAGTTATTCAAATGGTACGGTTACATGCAAATTGAAAAATCTGAAATAAAGCCTTAGTACAGAAATACATTGAGAATGAAAAGGTCATTCTCTTATTATGAAGACAGTAACCTCTCCTAATCAAAGTAACATACCTGGATTATAGCAGTTCATAGTCAGGATATTGGTGCGTGTTTAAAGGTCCTATATTATGCTTTTTTCAGAATTTTCAAAATAGTTTTGGACACATTTGCATTAGTATTTAATGTTTTAAAACATAAAATGTATATGTATAAAAAACGTCTTCTTTCGGGGAGCTGTTACTTTGACTTGCTTGACGCTTGGATTAGGTGTGTGTCGCCCCCTGTTGGCAATGGTGGGAAAAGGACTGAGCATAAAATGGCAATTTAGCATGGCTGACACGATGCTAACAGATAAATAAATGAGCTGACTGCTTCGTAGTGACGGCAGTTTAGGAGCTGAAATGATCAGAATGAGTTCGGTGATGGTATATGGGCTTTAGAAATACGCAGCAGCACTTCCTGGTTTCACAAGTCTACGTAGAGCTGTGAGACCAAGCATTCTTTCTAAGGTCTTGAGAAAACGGGCTCAGCATACAGGATTACTCAAACCTGCGTGAATGAAACAAAATACTGCTCCAGGTATGTTTTTGAAGTGGAAACAAGACTAAAACATAGTTTAAAGGGGAAAAAAAGAGGATTTGGCATAATGGGGACCTTTAAAATTACTCTCAGACTAAGGTTCAAAGCTCTGAGAAAAACCTGAAGATCAGTGCTTAGAAACACACAATTTCCAGCAACCAATCTGTAGCATCTGTAGTGGCAGTAGTGTTCAAGTGCTTTTAACAAAAAAAATCTGAAGTTTAAAGTTAGTTCTTCCCTCTTTTAACAAGTCTGTTAAATCCCAAGCCACATGAATGCAGCATTAGTTGGAACAGGACACTAAAAAGAAAGTCAATTTTTCTCTCAAAATATGAGCTTAGACCAAGCATATACAGTCATAAGTAATATTTTAAGCTGCACCCAAATAGCTTAGCAGTCTGCATGCTAAGTCAACCTGAACCAATTTGCCACTGCAAAAAAAAAAAGAGAAAAAGAAAAAAAAAGTATCACACTGAAGAATAGAGCTTAACTTCAAGCTATGAGTTCAGCTTTAGACTAATGCATGATCCCACTCATATGTTACATCTGCCATATACTCTATGAATAGTTAATTGCCCAGTAGGATTTTCTGCTGCCACTTTTTTAGCCAAGTAAAGCACCAATGTATGGAAGCTTCTCTTACTCTGTGGAAGCAAAGGAGCATGCAAGTGTTAATGGAAATATATTCGGCTTTTTATAGGTTTTTTGAAATAGTTTAGCACACCTTTGCAACAGTATTTCATGTTTTATAACTTAAAATAATGTATATGTATGGAAAACATCTTAATTTGAGGAGCTGTTACTTTGACTTTGCAGTGAACGCTTGGATTAGGTGTCTGTTGTCCTGTGCTGGCAACGGTGGGGACTGGACAGAGCATAAAATGGCTATTTAATACAACGATTAACAACATGATGCTCGGTGACGGTGTATGGTCTTTAGAAACGCACAGGAGCACTTCCTGGTTTCATGTTTCTACGTAAAGCCGTGATACAGTGCGTTTTCAGCTCTTCAGAAGGGGATGGGCTCAGCACACAGGATAACTCAAATGTGTGAATGAAACAAAATACTTCTCCAGGTATGTTTTTGAGGTGCAAACAACATTAAAACAGTTAAAAGCTCAAAAAAGTCAACTTAGCAGAATAGAGGACCTTTAACAATAACAGTATACTGGTAGGTGATTAAACAGTTTTCCTCAAATACTGAAAAAGTCACATAAAGTATGACTAATGCTCCACAAACTGCCAAATGTTTTGTCCTCTCAACTTTTGTCCTTTACTTAGCCAATTTACACAAACTGTCTCACAGTCTATCCTCCAGGAAATCACTTCAGTCCAATATTGCCAGGCCAAGATCAGCTCCGAATTGGGTTAAATAATTTAGTTGATGGAAAAGATAATTAATGGGGAGGAAGTCAATAGCCAGTGCGGACCGCGAAATGTGTAAAAGGGCGGCACAGGTGGAGCGGAGAATATCTAATCTAAAGCTTATAAAAGATTTAAGAGCCGGAGAAGACAGGAATGACAATGTGTACGAAGTCACGCAACAAACCGGGGCCCCAAATTAAACCTGGCATTTAGTTCCCTGTCCTCTTTATCGTCTGCAGTACATCCAGTCAAATCAATACAAATAAAAATCACTTTATGGACTTGATATGTCAATGGTAAATGCCCATGATGGCTGGGTTGAGGGCCAATTCTGCTGTCAGATGGATTGATAGGTTTATGCATGTTGTATTGAGCAGCATATTAAAATAAAATATTGGCATTTTCAGTCAAATTTTGTGGATCAGGGGAAGTACAACGTCTTTGATACTGATTTAAACTGCAGTTTGTAACATTTACCTGCAAACATGACTGAAGAGAGCAAAGAACGTACACGTTTTTTAAAGGGGATTTAGTATTATTATTATTATTAAACCAATCTTGGTCACCTCAGCACTGCACGTGAAGTACTGCACATCTTACAACTTTAAAAAAGATTATGTGCCTAAAAGAGAGCTTTGTTAATACGTACTCTACTGGTGCCATAAAGACAAAGATGCAGAGACCAGCAGAGGGCAGCAGAGTGAAGAAAAAATAAAAAAATTTTTACTACAAAATAAAAAATGTCTCTGAGGAATCAGTGGAGAGAGAGCTGTACACAGTTTTTTGGATAAATGAATGAGAGCAGACTGGATGTAGAGGGCTTGCTGATTGGTCCGTGCTTCCTGGAGTGGGCGGGGTTTTGTGGGAGAGGCGGAGGTTTGTGGAGCCGAGTGTTCTGAGGCCACAGAAACTCAGCGCCAGAGAATACAGGATTACTCAAACAGGCATTAATGAAACAAAACACAATTCCATGTTTTTGATGAGGGAACAACATTATGATATGGTAGAAAGCTAAAAAAAAAAGCCAATTTAAAGATTTTTTGGCCTTTTTTAGCCTTTAATAGACTGATATAGTGAAGACAGACAGACATAGGGTGAGAGAGGAGTGACACTGAAAACATTAACCAGAACAGGATTCAAATATGGGTTGCACAAGTCAGTACGCTCTACCAAGTGAGCTACTGAGATGTGCCAGTACACACCTTTAAATAAATGAAAAGTAGGGCTTCCCAATTTATCACAAATCTATTGTTATTGTGATCTCATAAGTGGCATCATTACAATCATTAATTTCTGTCAGGATCCATAAAGTATCCAATCTAATCTAACCTAAGTGAATTGCAAGTACTTCTGTCGTAATAATGTTATGGTCTTCCATGTAACAAACATTTACTTTTTACTGTAGACGAGGGCTGATGGTCTCTGGTCATTAGTCAATGAATAAGTAAGGTAAGGTCTTGGTTGACTAAAATTTTATTGTATGATTAGTTGGATCCACTCTTATCAATAAAGCTGATCTACATTATGACTTTTTTCATATTATTTAAGATAGCATAGATGATTTTAGATAGCAATATATTTACAGCTATCTATTCCAAATGTTTTATCACCTGATTAATGTATAGTCACCTGTTTGTGTGAGACTCTAGTAGTAAGTCCCCCCACATATCCTTTGAGCGATTTCAGTCGATTAATAGCTTTGCTGGACATAGGTTTGTGCGACTAACAATTACTTTGGTTGACTACAGCCCTACTGTTGACTATAAAAATATTTTCAGATGACAGAAAATGTTGATGATGCTAATAATTAAAAATAATTCTAATAATAAAACACCCCATTTTAGGTGGTAACCCAGCGTTAGAGAAGTACTCAGAAGTGTACCAGTAACTAAAATAGACTGTTTAAATGTATATAACACATGTTGGTTCCAAAAGTTAAGCAGACCACAATAAATTTTGAACAAACAGTGCATTAACAAGATGGTTTTGGCAAATGGCAACTGACTGACGACATGTGTGTAATGTCAGTGTACAGGTAGAGAACATTCGCATCTGTGACACAGCCATGCTTTCTAAAGCTAGAACTTTTTTGCAACACGGCGTGCAAAACTGACAAATTATAGTGACAATTAAAGGTTCTGAATTCACCAGCACTACCTGTTACTATTCCAGCAGTATCTTTGCACTTATGCATTACAGTCGAGTTAAAGCAGAGACTAACAACAGATTAAACACAGCTGCTGTCCCTGTTGAATTACAACGAGCCACTTATTTAAAGACTTTTAAGAAAATTCAGTCAAGCATGTCAGTGAGAAGATCCCCAGCAGGGTGGGAGTCTGCTCAGCAGCATGTTGCTGTCAGTTCAAACCTGGTGTAAATGATGTGTTTAAAGAAAGATCTACCATCATACTCTGCCTCAATCCAGCTCCTAACAAACTACACAACGGTTTCTTCTTCTGTGGTAATTCCCTGGGTGTTCATTTTGTGCACACATGTCAGTTTTTAGAGCTTCTCTAACACATCGAGGGCTTAGTGTTTCAAGCCTGTCATGGTTCTTTCTCCAGATGGGAGTGTTTCAATGTGTTTCCCAGTCATCTGTATTTGTTTATTTATATTAGCGTTAAAGTCAGGGGTTCCTCAAAGGACAGTAGTAGCCAGCTGTTGCATTTTGGCTCAGCTCCAGAGGAGACACACACACAGGTGGAGGATCCCTGTCACTCTCTCTCTCAATCCCTTATGAGCACAATTAATTACTGTTTTTCCTCTCAATGTACAAATAAAATAAGCTAATATTGCACAACATTAGAACAAGCATCTGCACGTGTTAGGTAAATTGGTGACTCTAATAGTAAATGAATGACAGTGAATGGTTGTCTGCCTGTGTATGTCTCTGTGTCAGCCCAGAGAGAAAATGAATACTGTCCTGCCTTAGACTCATAGGTGCTGGGATAGGCTTCAAAGCTGAACAAGGAACCAACTAAATAATAAATAGCCATAGTTCAAAGTGTTCCTTGCCTAAGGCCCAAAGTACTGTAGCTAGGAAACAGTCCCCTAACAAACATACTATATTATGTGTTGTTATATTCAATTTCTCAGATTAAAAAACAACATTTAAAGTCACTAAGATGTGTGACTGGTGACTATAGCAAGCTGATGCACTATAGCTTTGTGTCTACTTAATCACTGTGTGATTGAATAATATGCAGTCGTTCACCGGTGCAGTTAAAAGCAAGATATATTAAGAGGACGCGTAACGTGTCCATACCTTGTTCAATGCAAAACCAAACTTCAAACATGAAAGCTCACACACCTAAGAGGTGATCACACACCTCAACCACACCATCAGTAGAAGCACTTTTATACCTGGGCCCCACAGGTACAAGGCAAGTGCGCCACCCACAGGGAAACTACTGAAACTCAGAGAATAAGGAGGCAGTGCCGAGTTTCATCAAGCACTGTAGCTATAGGTAGAAAGCCTGAGTCCCTGTTTCTGATTCTTCTGAAGGAAACATGAGAGAGAATATGGACAAGTTTGCATCATGAGTGCTGGCTTGTCCGTCTGCTGATATGCGACTGAAACACTTCAGATGAAAACGATTGTTTTAACTGATGAATGTCCTGCTTGGGCTACGGCTTAATCTAGTTTTATTTATTTCAAATGTTATTTGAATGTTCTTTTTCTTTTGAGCCTCATGGAGATTCTCTAAAGCTGCTTCCAACGAGTGGAAGTTCTTCATGTACTGTTTGTGTTAGTGTACCCTATGTTTTATTTTATAGTTTATTAAACTTTGAGATAAATGTCATGTACAGTGTCATAGTGTTGGTCATACAATCTGTTAAAATAAATGACTACTAGACTACACTAAAAGTTAACTAATGTCTTTTAATATAAGCGCATCAATCATTTATTTAGTCACCATAAATCTAAAAAAGTTACTCATGGGGAAGAGGTGATGTGAAAAGGGCCGTGTTCATATGAAGAATCAGGTGTATGTCACAGATCTGTGACTGAGTCTCACCTGTCCGTTCTTCTTGAGGTCCGCCCACATGCTGGTGCCGTCCCCTCCTCTCATCAGGACGTGGTAGGTGAAGTAGTAGATGCCGGGCAGGGGGCAGGTGAACTTCCCTGTACTGGGCTCATAGTAGTTCCCCACATTTGTCACAACATCGTCAAACTTCAGAATCTCACTGCCCTCGTGCTGCTTCCTCAGCCCGGCGTAGAAGGCGATTTTTGGGCTGTAAACGGACTGGCCGTACCCTTCCGGTCCAGGCCCGGGTGGGCCAGGCGGACCGGGTTTACCAGGTTCTCCAGGGGGCCCTTTAGGTCCCGGAGGCCCTGGGAGCCCGGGGCTGCCCTTGAAGCCCTGTTTGCCCCTGCGGGTTTGATAGTCCGGAGGCTGGGGTGAGACAGCAGTGAGCTCTCCTTGTGGAGGGGTGAACCCATCGCACACCACCTTACAGCTGTCCATCATCTTAAAATGTGTGGCCCCCGCCCCAGACCCCCCTCCTTTAGTGGTGTGGACCAACAGAGGGATGGCCACCAGCAGCACCAGCACCATGGCCACGCCGACTCCAGCCCCGATCACGCGCTTTTTTCGGCTGATCCGAGAGGCGGCCAGCGTGAGGAAGTCCTCCTCGCCTTTCGCTGGGATGCTTGTGCCGGCCAGGCTGAAGTCTTAGTGGGCAGTGACTAATCAATGTGAAAATGTTTTTAAAAAGTGTGTGTTAGGCCGGAAAAAGGATTTACTTAAGGAGTCGCAGGATAGTTTCAGATAGGATCAGGAGACAACCAGAGGGAAGATCACCCTTGGGGATATTGGTTTAATTTGTATCCGTTTAACTTATTTTCCTCTATATCTCAATATCATCTGTTTTCAAGAAACAAATATAACTCTTCCTTTAATTAAATCGACCATCCCTGTTAGACTTTAGGCTGTGTTTTTTATCCCGCTGTGCTGGTGGAAGCTCCAGTGAGTAGACTGCGAGTCGGTGAGGCAGAGAGCTGTCAGGTGGGGTCTACAGTATTCCCACAGGAGTCCATCTCACCACCACATACAGAGAGGCAGCCCACTTCCGTCCAGAGCCAGGAGTCGGGGAGAAAGGCGCTTCTGTCTTCTTCTGTCACACGGCCTGCAATTTCGTGATACTTGTTTTGTTTTAGAGGCTAGATTTACTTTAGCCGCTCCTACTCTTGCATTAAAGAGCTGTTAGTAGCAAAACAGTATTTTTTTTATAGAATGTAAAGTCATTTTTATGTTTATATGAAGCAGCGTTGAACAGGAAGAAATCCATTTAACATAGCATCACACTATGATGTTTCTGTACAAAGCAACCTAAAGAGGAAAACAGAGAGAGCACAAGCAAAACAATATATTAAGTTACTTATTTGAACATATGACTTATCAAAATAAAATAAATTAAGTAAGATTATTGTTTTCTATTAAAATTTAAAAACCCATTTAGCTACTTTTCCTTCCATTTAAAAAAGAGACACAATCACAAAAAAGAACTGCAATTTCTTTAGTGTAGTATCTTACCACCAAATTATAGTTTTAAGTTTTATTGTCATTGGTAAAAACAATGGAAAAAAAAATTAAAAACAGTTTAATATAATTTTGTATTATTCTAAAATTGCAAACAGGCAGCACATTATAATTATCTATATTGTAAAGGTGAAAAAAAGTTAAAATGCTGACTTACTGTATTCCGTCATTTATTGGTTTTCGTTGCTCGTTTATCCACGGCTTCAGAGATGAAACGCAGCGGGAAAACTCTCTCCAAAAACGGCTAAAATCCTCCCATGTCGCTAGCCTCTGCAAAAGTTTAAACCACGATGCTCCAAATCTCGGGCTTTCGAAGTCTCGTTAACGCGAAGATTAAAAACTTACAGCCTTTGTCACCCACAACTCTTTGCGCGTCTCCGCTCTCCAAAGATAAAAAACAGCAATGGCCGCGCGCACTCGGACGTTCATCAAACTTACGGTAAGGGAGAAAAGAAAACATGAAATTGAGCTTTTAAAATAACATTTCTGCGGCGCGGTTCGTCTTTATCTCCGTCATTATCTCCGCGGAGCAACAGTTCGCTCACTTGTTGTGTGTCCGCGGAGCCGCTCCTCTCGCTGCGCCTGCCTCCAGCTGCCTCTCCCCCCGCCCTCGCGCACCAGCCAGCCCCGGTCTGTCTGGTCCCATCCCGGGAGTGACCTTTTTACAAATCAAATGCCCAAATGCACCGAGCAGTTCAGTTCAAAGCTTGTCGTTTTTGTTTTGGACTTCAGATATCGATCACGTATTTTTTTTTTTTTTTTTTTTTTTTTTGGCTTTTTAAATGAAATATAGCTATTAACTTCGCTGTTATTTGTAATAATATAGCCTTAATTGTTTTATTTAGAGCATAAAGTGCATAAAAAAGTACAAAAACATAGCCTGTACAATACAATTAATACAGAATTGATTGAAATTAGTAAGACTATTGTTTATGTATTTCACTTTTTATTTCACCCTGCCCCAAACCTCAGTGTTTTCACTTTATTGTAAAAATTATAATTATGAATTGACTGTTAATAATATGAAGGAAAAATGAATTGGCCATACACATGAGATCACCAGCTTAATTTGTATGATTGTAATGTGACCATATTAGAGTGGTTTACATGTTTAAAGTCCTCTATGGTCCGCTGGGAGTAGATACATAAAACCTAACAATTTAATTATATGTTTCTACTCATTCGTTATTCCATTAATTTGTTCAGTTATGGATTTGTCACGCCTTAAATATCATCTTTGTTATCGTCATCTTGTTGCAACTTATCCATGTTGCAGAATTGATAGTCACTTATTGAACAGAGACATAATCAATAGGCTACATAGGATATGATAGTACTGTATATGAATGTTAATCAAGTCCTAAAGATGCTGTTACTGTGGAGTGTTTTAAATAGCCACTGCTGCACGGGTTCACGCCTGTATTTTTAGTGTAGTGTATATTTAGTGTGTTTAAGTGTAGAATTGACTGTGAGATTAACATTATCCCACTGAAATATATTACATTACAGATGTTTTGAGGAATGCTGTTGTGGTAAAACGAACTGATCTCAGAACAGATAAGGACACACGGTTGCACAATATTTCTCATCTGTCATACAGGGAGCATTACTGATAACACAGAATTCTTCTAATTTACATGTTATCGTTTAATTTTGTCACTTCCTATATTGAACAACAGCATCAAAAATAATACTTTACATCCAGATAATGACGAACCTGGCTACTTTCTTTTCAAAAGCAGGAGAGCCTGGTTCCTCAGCCACAGTGAGCGGTTTCCAATGGACTCCCTTGATCCTGACCTATCCCAGCCGTTTATCTGCAACATGCCTTACAAAAATCAAAAAGAACCAAAATAGCACCAGCTTATACAGAGCAAATCTGATAACTTCTCTGACCTGATTAACCGCTGTTTAGTTTTTTCCTTCGTCACCTGTTGATTCTGCTGAAGTTTGCGTTGTTGTTCAGTCCTCTGTTGTTGTTGTTTTCTTGGTCTTGTTGCTATTTTAACAGTAAAACCTCATTGACACATTCAAACAAACCCACTTTTTGTCTTTGAACAACTGGCTTCTGCTGTCTGTGTTCAGAAATAAGTACAGCATTGCTCATAATACTGTGTATTTTTGTATTTTATGGCGAAACCGGCAACAATTTTTCATAAGTGCCATGTTTGTTTGTTTTGCTTACAGGTCAGCGGTGCACTGCTTATGCCCCATACTTTGTTTCTCTGATTGGTTACTCCGCCTGTGATTGTGCCCAAATGAAAGTCAAACCAAGGGATACCAGACTAACTTCTTTGTATAAAATAGGAAAATAGTTTTCTGGCCAGCTAGAAAATGAACATCTGACTGCAAATCAAACTCTAAATGCAATATTACTCTTTCACTGTCTTTTCTTTTGCAAAGTTTTTTCAGAATAACATGAACGGTCTGTTATATTCACCTTATATAGCAAGCATATTGTTAGCACAGACTTTATCTAATTTTAATGTCATCTCTCAATTTTGTCACTCAAATTTTATTCCATATTGAACAAACTGTGACAAAATCATTACTTCATAAACAGAAAATGATAAATGACTGCACATCCTATGCACTGTTTCTCTTTGTTTAAATTTTTTTCCAGCCGAACGTATGGACGGGTTGCTATGGTCGACATTCACAAAGACCAAGACGCTGGCCACAAAAAGCTCGCTGTTTAAGGTAAGAGTATATAGCCTGAATATATGGTCCCCAGCAGGTGTGTGGAAAGTCGTGGGCTACAGATGTGACAGAGGCGGACATCACGACGAGCCAGTGTAAGTTAAAAGGATTTGGTGAAAGAAGCAGAGAGAGAGTGAGTGGTGTTCTCAGGGTTATTGTTAAACCCGTGTGTGTTTCTGCAGCTTTCAGAGCCTGTTAAAGATGAAAGATGGATTGATGCTGACATGATGCTCTCTCCTCCTTCACATCTCGGTGCTATTTACACTCGCATTGTATTTTTATTCACTTGGACATTTAATCATTCAGAAATCACATTACGTATGTTCTTATACTGTAGGATTGCATAAGAGGAAAACATGCCATAACAATTTTGAATATTGTTAAAGCTACCTCAGCTTACATAGCAATTGGTGAAGTTTAGTTGCTGCAATATTGCCAGTTGCAATATCTGTATTGCAAATACTTACTGGTATTGCAGTTTTCTGTATGACACACACTCTTGGGCTAAAACAGAGGTTGGCCATCTGTGGATTCTTGGACTTTTAGGCTGATTTTTGGTCAGGCACATGTCCAGGCAATCATATGACTGAAGGACCACAGCTTCCCCAACCATCTGGTAGCAGTTTGGGCTCTTACTCTGCAGTTCATAGGAAACTTCAAAAATCTCTTTAACTCAGTCTCAAAAGCTCAAAACGGCAATGAAAAGATTTTGTCTGTTTCTCTGGAACAGAACGTTGTAGAAGAAAAATTCATGCATTTCCCTAAGCTCTACCTGCACAGCAAGTTTGACTGAAAAAAAAAATCGGCCATTGGCTGCTCTGAATGTTAAATCAGATTGGCATCATCCATAGAAAACTCATATCGGTCGACAGCTAGTATAAAATCATTGTCCAAACAAAACCTTATAAATAAAGATACTGCGGTGCGTCCAAAAAAGAAAGAAAGAAAAGTTTAGTCTTTAGTAGTGATTTAGCCTGAGCATTAATTGCAATAGCTATGGCCATATCGCAGTATACTGTACACTGCAAGGAACGTCTTGTACTGCATTAATGTTATGTTCTTCTCCGGGTCAGACATTTACTTTTTGCCTGTCGTCATAATTATCCACACAGAGCCTTACATCAATCTTTGGTGGTCAATACTAGGGCTGTTCAATATTATTGCAAATGTACACTTATTGCAAGCAATATTAAGAAACGCAGTCTTTTGCATACCTAACTGCTTGTATTGCAGTTTTGTTTTGACATTTCATGTGATACTTTTCGACCAATCAGTGCCTAAAATGAATGCATCAGTCTAATGCATTGCTTTTCTCTGTACTTGTTGATGGAGACATGGCTGCCATTCTGTGCCTTGGACCACCACCAAACACGCCCTCAACCTGGCAAGGTGGGCAAAGTGCCTTTCCCAAGGACACAACGGTAGTATGATCTGAGGAGAGCCAGATTTGAACTGCCAACCTTCCAGTTATAGGATGATTACTCTACCACCTGAGCCACTGTCGCTTCGAAATCAAATCATGCCCTGACGAAACGAGTAAAAAGCGGTGAGTGAAATATGTGCTCTACAGTAGAAGATGCGTCATCTCTCATCCGAAAACTGACAGAATTCACAGCCTGTTGAGATGATTTCTTCTTAGCTTTTGGTTGTGAGGATCTGGATGACTGAGAATCTTGACAGACTAAATGAAATCCGTTTTACTAGTGCCAATGGAAGCTAATGTTGGGCTTTCTATGTCTTCAAGATAATCAAATTAAACTTTTATTATGGCAAAGTGGATTTAAATATCAAAAGTCTTTCATTACTTAACATTCAACACACTTTTTGCAAGTTGCATCTTTTGCTCTTATCATGCAGGCCTAGTGTGGTAGTATATATTCTTAATCACTTAAACTCATACTGAATTATCAAAGGGCACACTCAAATATCCCAAGCTATGTGAATTTTGCTGCAATATTGAAAATTGCATATGTTCTTCTAATGCTGTCCAACCCTATTAACCACTCACTAATATTCAGTATCAGCCTCATTAATCTTGTTTACGCTGTTTCTTTCAGGTCACATACACCAGAGCACACCATTTAAGCCATTTTAAGCTGCTGTCTCAACCCCTGAGCCACATAAAGAAGGAGAAGTGGTGGACTGGTATGTTCCGTCAGTTCTGCCTTTTATTTATTCATCTCCCAACTTTAGTGAGCAGAGAAGTGTAGCAAGATATTGAATATGGATCAATAGATCACTCCCCAGGATGCGTACTGTCAGCCGGCTGAGCCCTCGGGCACATGCCAAGCCTCTGGTCCAATTTGCATTTAGAAAAATAACTACTGCTTGTAAGAAAATGTGTAAAATGCTCTGCTATAAGCATTTTACACAATTGCCAAAAACAAACCGAATTCTTAATAGGTTGCGACACAGTGTAAAATGTACCAATGTCCAAAATTTAAAAGTCACTTTGTTTCTTTAGTTTAATTGAAAGTGAATGCTTATATTATATAGATTTGGTACAGTGAGTGAAATATTTCAAGCATTTATTTTATTTTATTTATTTATTTTTTTTTTATTTTTTTTTTAGTGATTTTGGTTATAGTTTAATGAAAACCCAAATTCATTACCTTATGGAATCAGAATATACAGTATCTGATATGACATACCCTTGCTTAGACTGGTGCCCCCATGACCCGGCCCTGGATAAGTGGAAGAAAATGGATGATGTGACATAATCATCATAATCATCACAATTATTATAAATGAATGCTTAAACTATTTCACTCTGTGTGTCATCTTTCTTTTTGTCTTTTCCTTTTAGGTCGCCACAGCAAATCAATGCCTCTTAATCTTTAATTTGTACTTTGGTTGCCATAGGTTTTACACCGGATGCCCTTCCTGACACAACCTTGTGGCCCTTGTGGCTGGATTATTTCACTTCGTGGGTACTATATTGATATACTGACATTTTGACGACTTAAATAAAAACATTTTTCCACTTATTTAATAATATACTGTAGGGCTGTAAATAAGAACTCAATGCAGTGGTTTGCAAAACTCAAGAAACCATATTTTATTCATAGTAGGTTTGTTTGATTAATCTGACCATAGAACAGTTTTCTCTTTTGCTGCATTTTAAACATTTTACCGTTTCTAAGTGTTCCTGATCAATGCAGTGATTTCCACTACAGAATAATGTCTGTTTTTAATGCAGCTTGAGGACCTTTAGATCAGGAGCATCCAAACTAATAATTAGGGATGTAATGATTGTTCGTAAATCGGCTAAAAATCGATGCATAAGAGAGACATTTTGAATCCATGCGGAAAAAAAATGAATTGCAATGTGTCTTCAAAACTTCGTGCAGGCCACCAAAGTTTACTGGTGCGTAATCTGGCTCTCATTTTAGGCACTAGACATCATTACCTGACCATTTTACAGAAGAAAAACATGAATTTATATTAAGTTTTAGTTTACAGGACTCGTAAAATCATTAGCCCGCCGTGCCGGGAACGTGAAAAGACTGCACAAGAGCTTCATTACTCGGAGCGGCTCAGAAGAGCACACAGCGCCATCATTTACAAAGGAACAACAACAATAAGCCCCAGGCAGACATCTGAAGGTATTATTTAGGCAGCACCTGTTTGCTCCGTTTACCATCGTTCAGAAAGTAGCCTGTTGTTAGCAGCGAGCTAAAAGAAAGCTAAGTGGCTAACAACAGCTAAAGTTTATCTAAAGTTTCAGTGTTTCCATGGAGATCAGTGTCTTTACTGAGGATGTGTCTTTCCTCACTGATATTTTTCTAAGACTTGACCTGTATATTATTTTACTTTATTTTAGGCCCATTATAAATAACTGAGGCATGGATTCATGATAAGCTGCTTCTCTATGCATTGCTTGCTACTGTACTGTATCTGTTTTAGGAGGATAGTAAAAAGGTGTTAATAAAGGTAGTTAACAAATTATTTTTTATTTTTGTTATTTTTACATCTCATTGTTTTAATATCCATTTTTTTTTATTCAATTTCTGTCAATAAGAAATGTACAACAGTTTAAGTTTGATAAGGAGACACAAATAGGCTATGTAAAAAAAATCCTTTTGTCATAATTATACTGCAACTAAATCTGCAAATAAAAATTGTAATCGTGAACATAAAATCGTGAATCGAATCGTGACTTAAGTGCATCTTTACATCCCTACTAATAATACAGCTGCCTTTCTAATGCTCCTTTTCTACCTAGACAGCTTACTTAAGCAGAACTCAGTAACTTTTTTACGTTAAAGTGTTTCAGAGTCCGTGTGATGGAAGCATGAGGCATCTCCCCCTGCTGTCTCTGGGCCGAAAACAACACTTGCAAGTCTGAGTGTTCTCGATCTGGTGTCGCGGTTAGCAAAACAACAAGCTAGCGATGGCTTTTTTTTTCTTTCTCAATTTTTGTCTTGGCAGAACAAACTTTGTACAGATACACAGAAGGGAAAATGAAAGTAAAGCTGAGCGAGGGATCACACAGGAGTCAACTGGACTTGTGAGTATTTACGATAAAGCTTTACTCCGAACTGTAGGGGGCGCCCCAGAGAGGAAAATGAGGGAGAAGAAATGAGCAGAATCAGTGAATTTTGCTTTAATCCATATCATATCTAATTAGTTAGAAAATGCACACTCTGTCTGTTTTTATGACTTACTTTTCCATCCTTTTGTTGCCACTATCTCAACTTTTCGAGATGTAGTGCTGCCATCAAAATGAGTTATTTTTGCATTAAAAAGTAAAACACAACACCTGTTACGTAGTTTATGGGCTATTGTGATGTTTTCATTTACATTTTACTTAATGCTTAAACATATTCAGAATCAGGTTTGTAAAACGTTTGTGCAATATTCTAGAAATCTTAGCAATATGGAATAACTCCATGTAGCCACCCCCATTGCTTACTATATTCATTTAGTCTGTGCGTGTTTTTATGTCCGTTTTATGGCATCCACGTGCGTGCGACTTGCATGCATATGTGCAGAGATATACATATCATTTACATGTGTGGCGGCAGGGTGACACGCAGAGCCGATCCCCACATTTAAATTATTATTGCCACGAAGGGAGGACAATTTAGAGAGAATGAGGGTTTTAGAGCGACATGAAATATTAACTAAGTCGATGAATATATAAGCTGTAGGGCCATAATATCTGTCTGTGGCCCTGGTTGCTCCGTGATCTATGGCGTGATGTTTCGGGACCGCACCCGCTCCTGATTGTTTGAGTTTAATTAAAAATCGAGATGACGGGATGTTTTACCATCAACATTTAAAGATGCACGAGATGAAAATATCTTCCAATTGCACCACATAGCCACCTTTCCTGCTTTTATTTGTATATTTAAATGGCTGGATATAGTATTCCTCATTGCAAAATACCAATGTTATATGAAGTTGACTTTTAGAGCTTACTCTAAATGCCTAAAGCTCAGAGTGCAGCGTTAGATCCATGCAATGTCACAGTTTTCTTTGTCTTCTTAATGCATTGCCTATATTTATCCTTGGTTAACTTTGCTTCCCTTTTCTCTATGCCTCTATTTCCTTTATTTTTATTTTTTGAACTGTTTATTTGTGTAAGCAGATCTAGCCAGCGCTAAAATAGGTTTTCTCAGTATTATTAACAACCACTAATTCAATGTTGACAAGTTATAAGGGCCAATAGCCAATGGGAGTATCCCATAATGGAGCGTGTGAATAGTCAGTGCTTCGTCTGTGTGGTGAATGCACTCATCTATTAAAATCCTTAATAATAATGAAGTTCCTATAAGAAATGCTAATAGCGGGATATGTTTACGTGTTTCCCTCAATCCATCCATCCATCCATCTTCTTCCGCTTTATCCGGGGCCGGGTCGCGGAGGCAGCAGTCTAAGCAGGGACACCCAGACATCCCTCTCCCCGGACACTTCCTCCAGCTCCTCAGGAGGAACCCCAAGGCGTTCCCAGGCCAGCCGAGAGACATAGTCCCTCCAGCGTGTCCTAGGTCTTCCCTGGGGCCTCCTCCCGGTGGGACGTGCCCGGAACACCTCCCCAGGTAGGCGTCCGGGAGGCATCCGGAACAGATGCCCAAGCCACCTCAGCTGGCTCCTCTCGATGTGGAGGAGCAGCGGCTCTACTCCGAGCTCCTCCCGGGTAACCAAGCTCCTCACCCTATTTCTAAGGGAGCGCCCAGCCACCCTGCGGAGGAAACTCATTTCGGCCGCTTGTATCCAGGATCTTGTCCTTTCGGTCATGACCCAAAGCTCATGACCATAGGTGAGAGTAGGAACGTAGATCGACCGTAAATCGAGAGCTTTGCCTTTCGACTCAGCTCCTTCTTCACCACAACAGACCGATACAACGACCGCATTACTGCAGACGCTGCACCGATCCGTCTGTCGATCTCACGCTCCATCCTTCCCTCACTCGTGAACAAGACCCCGAGATACTTAAACTCCTCCACTTGAGGCAGGAACTCTCCTCCAACCTGGAGAGGGCAAGCCACCCTTTTCCGGTCGAGAACCATGGCCTCGGACTTGGAGGTGCTGATTCTCATCCCAGCCGCTTCACATTCGGCTGCAAACCGCCCCAGTGCACACTGAAGGTCCTGGCCTGATGAAGCCAACAGGACAACATCATCCGCAAAAAGCAGAGATGAAATCCTGTGGTCCCCAAACCTGACACCCTCCGGCCCCTGGCTGCACCTAGAAATTCTGTCCATAAAAATTATGAACAGAACCGGTGACAAAGGGCAGCCCTGCCAGAGTCCAACATGCACCGTAAACAGGTCCGACTTACAACCGGCAATGCGAACCAAACTCCTGCTCCGGTTGTACAGGGACCGGACAGCCCTTAACAAAGGGCCTCGGACCCCGTACTCCCAGAGCACCCCCCAAAGGACGCTACGAGGGACACGGTCGAACGCCTTCTCCAGGTCCACAAAGCACATGTGGACTGGTTGGGCAAACTCCCATGAACCCTCGAGCACCCGATAGAGGGTATAGAGCTGGTCCACTGTTCCACGGCCAGGACGAAAACCGCATTGTTCCTCCTGAATCCGAGGTTCGACTATCGGCCAAATTCTCCTCTCCAGTACCCTGGAATAGACTTTCCCGGGGAGGCTGAGAAGTGTGATCCCCCTGTAGTTGGAACACACTCTCCGGTCCCCCTTCTTGAAAAGAGGGACCACCACCCCGGTCTGCCAGTCCAGAGGTACTGTCCCCGACCGCCACGTGATGCTGCAGAGACGTGTCAGCCACGACAGCCCCACAACATCCAGAGACTTGAGGTACTCAGGGCGAATCTCATCCACACCCGGTGCCTTGCCGCCGAGGAGCTTTTTAACCACCTCGGTGACTTCAGCTTGGGTGATGGATGAATCCTCCTCCGAGTCCCCAACCTCTGCTTCCTCAACGGAAGACGTGTCAGTGGGATTGAGGAGATCCTCAAAGTATTCCTTCCACCGCCCGACAACATCCCCAGTCGAGGTCAACAGCTCCCCACCCCCACTGTAAACAGTGTTGGTGAAGAACTGCTTCCCCCTCCTGAGGCGGCGGACGGTTTGCCAGAATCTCTTTGAGGCCGACCGATAGTCCTCCTCCATGGCCTCCTCGAACTCCTCCCAGACCCGAGTTTTTGCCTCCACAACCGCCCGGGCCGCAGCACGCTTGGCCTGCCGGTACCCGTCGGCTGCCTCGGGAGTCCCACAAGCCAGCCAGGCTCGATAGGACTCCTTCTTCAGCCTGACGGCATCCCTTACTTCCGGTGTCCACCACCGGGTTCGGGGCTTGCCGCCACGACAGGCACCAGAAACCTTACGGCCACAGCTCCTGACGGCTGCATTGACAATAGAGGTGGAGAACATGGTCCACTCGGACTCAATGTCTCCAACCTCCCCCGAGATCTGGTCAAAGCTCTCCCGGAGGTGGGAGTTGAAGACCCCTCTGACAGGAGGCTCAGCCAGACGTTCCCAACAGACCCTCACAAAACGTTTGGGCCTGCCGAGTCTGTCCGGCCTCCTCCTCCGCCAGCGGATCCAACTCACCACCAGGTGGTGATCAGTTGACAGCTCAGCCCCTCTCTTCACCCGAGTGTCCAAGACACATGGCCGAAGGTCAGATGACACGACTACAAAGTCGATCATCGACCTCCGGCCTAGGGTGTCCTGGTGCCACGTGCACTGATGGACACCCTTGTGCCTGAACATGGTGTTTGTTATGGACAATCCGTGACTAGCACAGAAGTCCAATAACAAAACACCGTTCGGGTTCAGATCAGGGAGGCCGTTCCTCCCAATCACGCCCCTCCAGGTGTCACTGTCGCTGCCCACGTGAGCGTTGAAGTCTCCCAGCAGAATGACGGAGTCCCCAGTTGGAGCACTTTCCAGCACCCCTCCCAGGGACTCCAAGAAGGCTGAGTACTCTACACTGCTGTTCGGCCCATAGGCCGAAACAACAGTGAGAGACCTGCCCCCAACCCGAAGGCGCAGGGACACGACCCTCTCATTCAACGGGGAAAATTCCAACACATGGCGGCTGAGCTGGGGAGCTATGAGCAAGCCCACACCAGCCCGCCGCCTCTCACCGCGGGCAACGCCAGAGTAGAAGAGAGTCCAGCCCCTCTCAAGGAGTTGGGTTCCAGAGCCCAAACTGTGCGTGGAGGTGAGCCCGACTATCTCTAGTTGGTAACGCTCAACCTCCCGCACAAGCTCAGGCTCCTTCCCCCCCAGCGAGGTGACATTCCATGTCCCCAGAGCCAGTTTCTGTGTCCAGGGATCGGGACGCCGAGGCCCCCGCCTTCGACCACTGCCCGATCCTCCTTGCACCGGCCCCTTACGGTTCCTCCTGCGGGTGGTGGGTCCACGGGAGGATGGCCCCACGTCGTCCTTTCGGGCTGGGCCCGGCCGGGTCCCGTGGGGAGAGACCCGGCCACCAGGCGCTCGCAATCGAGCCCCAACCCCAGGCCTGGCTCCAGGGTGGGGCCCCGGCTGCGCCTTACCGGGCGACGTAACTGGCCTCCTTTTATTTGTCATCATAAGGGTTTATGAACCGCTCTTGGTCTGGCCCGTCACCTAGGACCTGTTTGCCATGGGAGACCCTACCAGGAGCATTAAGCCCCCGACAACATAGCTCCTAGGATCATTCAGGCACTCAAACCCCTCCACCACGGTAAGGTGGCGGTTCAAGGAGGGGTGTTTCCCTCAAATACAAGAAAAACAAATTGAGCTTTACAACATTTTAACTGACAACACATTATATTATTGGCTATTAATCCAATCTTTTCTGACATTCATATACAGTATATGATGTGGCTGGTACAGAGGGAGGATACTGTCACAAAGACAGGGTCAGGTCTCAGCTGGGACTGTCGTTTGTTAACAGAAAAGTCTGTTGACCCGGTCCCTTCAAGATCAAAGAAAGACTTGCAAAAAAAAAAAAAAAAAGACCTACTAGCACTAACATTTTGGGTAAAATACCATATAGAAATAACAGATCTTGCACTGCGGTAAGGTGGTAGAGCTGTGGTGGATATGCAGGGCAACTATAGCCTGCCATGGGTTTGAGTCCAGACGCTGACAATTTGCCAAATATCTTTCCCTGCTCTCTCCCATCATTATTCAGCTGTCCTGTCAAATAAATCTGAAAAAAGGCAGAAAAAATATTGAAATATAATATCTATAAATAAATAAATGAAATATCTTCATTAAAATGTAATAATCTGCACAAGGGGCTGTCCCATTGGCTTTGTCCACAGGGCTTGTCAACCTTGAGTCCATGGCAATGGGAAGTCCTACAGGGAGAGTAGCTATGTGTGTCATACTATCCTAGAGATGCACAATATCAGAAACATAACATGCAATTTGTGATAATATTGAAGAGTGTAAGATATAGCTAATGATAATGCTATACTGCACTAACGCTGACATAGTAAAAGTTTAGTTAAATTCCAGTAAGTAGAACAAACAAGGCAGAGCTGAAGATGTTGAGGTTCTCTTTGTTCATGACGAGGATAGATGGAATTAGGAATGAGTCCATCAGAGGGACAGCTCATGTTTTGTAAACAAAGTCAAAGAGGCTAGATTGATATGGTTTGGACACGTACAGAGGAGAGATTGAGGTTAGAGCTGCCAGACAGGAGGCCTAGAGGAAGACCAAAAAGGACATGTAAAGATGTGATTCACTGGGGTTGAAAAGGTTCAAATGAGGGCATTAGGACAGAATTTGAGACTAACCCTTTCTTTTCAAAAGCAGGACAGTCTGGTTCCTCACTCGCAGTGAACCAATTCTCTTCGGTCGATTTGGAACTGACCTATCACAGCTGTTTATCTGCAGCACGTCTTAAAAATACGGAAGCAGAGCGAATTTATTAACTTCTCTCACCCGATTACCTGCGTTTTGAGCTTTCCTTCATCACCTGTCGATTCTGCTGAAGTCTGCATTGTTGTTCAGTCCTCTGTGAACGTTTTTCTTTGTCTTGTTTCCATTTTTTACAACAGTAAAGTCCTGTTGACGTCTGATGTAATGACCACATTCAAACAAACCCAATTTCTCCTCAAGTCTTTGTACAACTGGCTTCTGCTGCTGTCCCTGTTCAGAAATAATATAGAGCTGCTCATAATACGCCGTATTCTGGTGTTTTATAGCAAAACTGGCAAGAATCTGCCATGTTTGTTTGGGTCAGTGGTGCCCTGCTTATGTCCCACCCTTTGTTTCTGTGATTGCTTATCCATCTGTAATTGTTCTGCCCATAGAAATAAGATGCACGGCGGGCTAATGATTTTACGAGTCCTGTAAACTAAAACTTGATATAAATTCATGTTTCTCTTCTGTAAAATGGTCAGATGATGTCTAGCGCCTAAAATGAGAGCCAGATTACGCACCAGTAAACTTAAGTGGCCTGCACGCAGTTTTGAACAGACATCACGATTCATTTTTTTTCGCATCGATTCAAAATGTCTCTCTTATGCATACATTTTTTGTCGATTTTACGAAGAATCGTTACATCCCTAGTAGATTGTGCAATACTGATACATTTCCAACACTGTATACTGTCCATCCTTGCCCTAAACATGTTCTTTTTTCCTTCTGCAGTCTGATGGAACCCGATAAGGAAGACCAAGTGTTGAGTCCATTTAGCAGCAGCAGCAGCAGCTCCGAGTCAGGACAGCCATCACTGAAACCAATCAGCTCGTGAGTCCAGAGTGATCATGTGACTGCCGAGGTTACCATGGCATTAACGAAGACATTAAATGAGGAAGTGTTATCAACCCCGAGACACACACACACACACATACACTGCACAGGTAAGTGTTTGTGGAAAGAGCAGAGCGCGACCTGCAATCTTGAGGGTCACGCAAGTGTAATTGAAATGTAGGGGTCAGGAAGCATCATGTTACATACAATAACATACAGACTGTCTGTTTGTCAGAGCTGGAGAGTAACTAGATACTTTTACTTGGGGATTTATTGGGGGATATATTATGTTAAATCGACTTTTTTGAACTTTCTATCATGTTATGACATTGTTTCCTCATCAAAAATGTACCTGGAGTTGTGTTTTGTTTCATTCACGCCTGTTTGAGTGATCCTCTATTCTCTGGCACTGAGTTTCTGAGGCCTCAAAACACTCGGTTCCACAAACTTCCGCCTCTCCCACGAACCACCGCCCACTCCAGGAAGCACTGACCAATCAGCAAGCCCTCTACATCCAGTCTGCTCTCATTCATTTATCCAAAAACATGCAGCTCTGATTCCTCACAGCTTTTTTTTTTTTTCATTTTGTTGTAAAATGGCATCATACCAAAAGTTTAAGGAAGTAAACAGCTTTTTTTCTGTTCTGTGTTCTGACCATAACAAAGCTGCACTCTGCTGCCCTCTGCTGGTCTCTTGAGCTGTTTCTGTATAACACCAGCATTTATTAAAAACGTTTTCTTTTAGTCAGAACATGTTTAAAGGTTGTAAAATGTTAAATGCTGTTCTAGAGGTGACCAAGATTGGTTTAAAAAGATACAAAAAAAACACAGCATATCCCCTTTAAGTACACTTATCATTCAGTACTTTTTATGTCTACTTGAGTAATATTATTTTAGTAAGTAAGTAACACTTTTAATTTTTGTGTTCCTCCTTCTGTCTCATAATTTTTAATTTCAAATTTTCAGCATGGCATAACAAGAGTGCCTCAAGTCAGTATAAGAAAATATAGATTTTATGTTTTCCCACTGAGGGGCTCCTCACGTCAGAAATGCTGGTTAGGCAAATCACCTAAGTAATGTTTGGCTTTTTGCAACTAAACTTTAGCAGTGAGTTCTCAGAAAACTTATTTTGTCAGTCACCCCAAAAGATTAATCTAAGGCTGTACTCTTCTTCAAATGGAAATTCATTTTGGATTTATTAATTTAATAGCATCTTGTTATAGGAGTGATCTGAAAGTGAAAGTTGCTATTGAGAGCTTAAGAATTTTAGATGACATGTAACAAGGCTGCGGTGAGCTTTGACTAAGCCTGCTCTCAAACAAACAGGGCCTTAATTAGAGACACTGCCGCTGCGCCTTGCTCTGCGCCAACAGTGGCTCTGGAGGTAGAGCTATAACCATTCATACTTCCTGGTGTCCTTGGGCAAGACACTTCACCCACCTTACCTGTATGAATGTGTCGAGTGTGATTGTAGTGGTGTGTGACTGAGGAGAGAATTAATAATATACTAATGTAAAACAATGAGAAGTGATATTGTGATCATCTTTTTTCATGTTAATAATACGTTCAGAAACTCATACCATCCCTTCTCGGTGCATAAAGTGTTGCCCATCCCACTCAGTCTGTCCTGCTGTAGATCTGATTATTGTTAACTTGTGCTTACTTAATTACATCCATAACATTTCTTGTAATTCAACAGGTCCAATATGTAACTGCTGCATTGTTTCCTCATTGATCAGATATTCATACATTTACAACACATTCTGAAATGTAACTCAGGGACATATACCACTGTTATCCTATTCTGTTAATATTGAATATTGTAAGAACAGCTTCACCAACACAAGTCTTTCATCATTATTGTTGCAGAAATATTGAATCAAATTGTTTCCTTTTTTAATATTTAGGTGCCCAAATAAATAGACACCACAAACACCAAGACCAAATAACCAGGAGTCCCATTTACACCATTAGCATTGTAACTGCATATTGTGATATTTTTCCTCATGCCATCAGAATCTAATACCGTCCCATGTCTCTTTGCTGCATAAATGGTTCCCCCTGTAGCCCATCTCGCTCGGTCTGTCCCGCTGTAGATCTGATTATTGTCCCTGATTACAAGTGACAGTGTGCAGATTGAGTTGCACAGCTTCTCTAATTCTCTCTATTAATGAGTACCGCTCCACACTGCTGCCCCGGACCCCATCTATTAATCACAATTTGTCATCTTGTCTCCTCTCCTCCCTCCTCCCCGCCTTAATGCCTTGTCCCCTTCCTAAGCGCACTAACCCTCTCGCATCTGTCCCATTGCTCAGAGCTGCACAAATATATCAGTCCTTATCTACTGCTGGGTTACATACAAATAGATTTTTTTTTTTTTTTGCACATTACTTGTTTCGCACTGTGCATGGTGCAACTAGATTTTCAAATTGATTGTTTTACCTGCAAGAAGACAAGTGTATATTTAGAATTGGACTTTCACTAGGTTCAGGACGTGGTCTAAGGTAGTAGCAAAAAAAAAAAAAAAAAATGGTGGGACAAATGACTTTTTATTATAAAGCATTAAACATCAGTAAATAGATGTTTAATGATAATAAGGTATGAAATGGCATTAAAAAGCAGGTATGAAAAAATAAGGTATGAAATGGCATTAAAAAGCATACATTTGATTCCAAAAGGCATTAAAGAAATTAAAATAGTTTTGCTGCTGTCATTATTAGTTTTATTTGTAAATAAAAATATGTATATAAATAATATTTTAGCCTACACTAGTGTGATAGATTGGTGAAAAAGGTTTGCTTCCAGCAAGACAAAATTACCCAAATACCAGATGTTTGACTTTCAACATTATTGGTGCTAAATGAACAGTATTTTGCAACACTTGCAAATAAATTTTGATAATTTAAGCTGCTGCAATTGCACCCTGGTTTGTGTGTGCCTTCTGTAAAGCTCTTTGAGGCGACATCTGTTATGATATTGGGCTATAAAAAGAAAATGTAATTTAATTACTGTGCAAGAAATTTAATAACTACTAAGTTTTATAGTATAGATAGGCCAAAATTTTTCAATTAACTTCCTCTGCTTATTTCTGTTGGGGGTCGTGGGTGGCCGGAGCCTATCCCAGCAACTTGGAGCCTTAGGCAGGTTACACCTTGGACAATGACCAATTATAGGTGCAGTGAGGGCAGACATTGACATATTCACTGACAGATATCATTCACTCTAACATTTATTATCCAAGAGCAGTTTAGATTTATCAGTTCAGCTAACATTTAGTCAGCCATGACACGTTACCATTCATGTATACATAATGTTTAAGTAAACCTTGATTTTTTTAACTGTGTGTAACTTTTATTGAGAAATCTGCAAAACATACTGCAAATAAAAGCCAGAAAATAAAATGTTTTAGACAACAGAAATGAAAATTCATATACAAATTGACTTTCAAATAGTAGCACACAAATCTGGAACTGGTCTGGTGAGATTAAATAGAATTTGATTAATAAACTCTGAGCATACATTAACATGCTATGGTGGTCTGCCATTGCTCTGTAACTACTTGTCCAGCATAACAATTGCTCCTATAGATAAAACAGCTTACTATTAAACTACTTACTAATGTTCTCTACCCATGCACTGACATTACACACATGTAGTCGGTTGGTTGCCATTTTCCAAAACCATCTTGTTTATGCACAGTTTGCGATTTTTGATGGCTAATGCTAAGTCATGTATTTAAATAGTATTTAATATCAGTAGTATTGTAGTTAGCATATCTCCTATTCATGTAAAAACAGCTTTGTGCATTGTTCATTGTTATAGACTGAGGGCTTGTTGGGGGAAAATGCAGTTCAATAGAATTATTTTGTAAAGTCGTTCCTTTTTTTGTGTGTATATCTTGTTTTTTCGACTTGCATCTCCATCTCCAGACCTCTCCCTGCCTCCTCTCATGTCTCTGTCCACGGCTATGGTCAGGCATACAGAGTGGCTCTGCTCCCCGAACCTCACATTTAAATTCAGCCGGCGCTCCAAGGTTAAGTAAGCCCCCCTCACATCGGTAAATAACGATTTATCTCTCCAATTCATAACCATATTGGTCTTCACTAATTAGATATTTGTCACCAACATATGGGCTGTGTGATGTGATTAAAACATTGAAATGTTTGGTTAAAGGTCATCTCTTCAATTGCGGTTTTTATTTTGGATGCAGCTGATGCTCAACTCTGTGAAAAGCAGAAGTGGAAAGTGTGGATACTTTCACTTTGAAGTAATTCTAGTGCATCGGACCATACCATTTTATACTTTTTTAAAAATATATATCTTTTTACTGCAAATAATATCAAGAACATTATGTTGTGGAGTGTGCCCTCACCCCCCTTAAACAAAAACAAACACAAAACAAAAAGTAACAAGTAAAAGCAAACATACAAATTAGGAAAACAAAAACATACATTGTAAATACAGTAAACAGTAAAATACCGGTCACAAAACACAAATTTCTAAATTATATTCCAATACTTAAAATGTGAGAGGGGGGGCATGGTGGTTGAGTGGTTAGTGCTCTCACCTCCCTGCAAGGAGATCATGGGTTTGATCTCGGGCCAACACACGATCTCTGTGGGCGGAGCCTGCATGTCCTCCTCGTGTTACTGTGGGTTCTCTCCAGCTTCCTCCCACCATCCAAAGACATGCATGTGTTGGTGAATTGGTGACTCTAAATTGCCCCTAGTGAATGAATGTGAGAGTGAATGGTTGTCTGTCTGTGTTCGTCTCTGTGTCAGCCCTGCGACAAGCTGGCTCCTGTCCAGGCTGTACCCCGCCTAAGGCCCAAAGTTACTGGGATAGCCTCCAGTCACCTGCGACCCCTAATGGGAATAAGCTGAAGAAGATGAATATCTAAAATGTTAGTTTTAAAAGAAGCTGCCAAATAAAAACTAAACTAAAATAATACAAATAATCTTAATATTAAACATAAAAGGCAGCATCCTTAATATTTATTCATTATAAACACATCTACAAAAACACACAGCCAAGGAAAAGTACACCATGAACAGATGTGTACAAACATGTCGACATTAACTCATACATACTGTATATCAACTTTCAGGCCACACCTGAAGATTTGAGGAACGTCCAGATTCAGAAGTGACTCAAGTTAATCTTTGGACACTTGTAGAAAGATTATCCAGACTAAAAAGTAATGGAAGTTAAAGCTCTTGAAAAATGTGGCCACAGTTATATTTTTCTAAGGTTAGTTTGTCTAGTGGTAAAAATAATGAGATTTGATCCAAAAATAACTTGAAGGTAGGAAGAAAATCATCTTTCCAATATAGAATTATACATTTCTTAGCGAAGTACATGATTGTGATTAATAATCCATCCAATTATCATTTCATACTTGAATGACCTTTTTTTTCCCCCCCGTATGAAATTAATTTTCCATATACTGTGAAAGTGAGGAATAAAGAAAAAGTGTCTGGAGTGACTTCCCCAAAGTTTTGTTTTGATCCAGTACAACCTTTACTCTCTAGAACAGCATTATGTTTATAAACATTATCTGGCTAAAAGAAAATCTTTTTATTAAGAAATCTACTGAAGCCATCAAGAGGGCAGCAGTGACAACCTTTTAAACATAATCAAAGAAAAAGAGCTGTTTATTTCCTTAAACTATTTGTATGATGCCATTTTACAACAAAATGACAAATATCTGTGAGAAATCAGTGGAAACAGAGCTGTACACTGTTTTTTGGATAAAAGAATGAAAGCAGACTGGATGTAGAGAGCTTGTTGATTGGTCAGTGCTTCCTGGAGTGGGCGGGGTTTTGTGATAGAGGTGGAGGCGTAAGTGAGCGTTCTGAGGCTTCAGAAACTCAGTGCCAGGGAGTACAGGATTACTCAAACAAGTGTGAATGAAATAAAATACAACTCCAGGTATGTTTTTGATGAGGGAACAACATAACACGGTAGAAAGATCAGAAAAGTAAATTATGCAATTATATATCCTCCTTAATAAACTCGTTTTTTGTTTTTGTTTGGGGTCATCACAGCAAACCAGTCACACAGTGATTAGCAGGTTTTTACGCCGGATGCCCTTTCTGTAGCCTCATACTGTGACTTCCTCATAAGTGTCTTGCCCAGGGACACAACAAGGTTCACACTGCTAGGTGGGTGAAAGATTTCGAGACAACGTTAAACCATAAGCATTTAAATCTCTAAAATAAAAGGAAAAAAGGACAAAACCACTTGCTGACCGTCATAATTCTGAACAATACCCTGACATAAAGTTGTGGTCATATCGCTCTGCCCTCAGTTATTTACTTAATTTTAATAATATATACTTTCTGAGGAATTTTTTTTAAACCATTCTTACTTTTACAAAAAAAGTTTTAGAAAGAAATTTTACTTAAACTCAGGTAAATCTTAAATTTGCCAAATTAATAATAGTAATAGCATTAGTAATATATGAGTAATAGTAATAAATACTAATAGTAATAAATTAGTAATAGTAAGTGGGTAATAATATTAGTAATTGTAGTAATTGTAATAATAATAATAAGTTTATTTATATAGCACATTATAACACACATAGACTCATTGTGCTTAAGTGCAAAAATGGAACACAAAAACAACTCAGCACAATACATTTAAGAAAGAATAAAACACAGATTATATTCATAATAGTGGTAGTACTATAGGTAGTAAGAGTGGTAGTAGTAGTACTACCTATTTTACTTTTTACTTAATACTGCTTTACTTTTACTCAAATAACATTTTAATTGAATAGCTATAGGCATAGTAGTTGTAATAGTGGTAGTAGGAGCAGAGGTAGTATTTATAATAGTAATAGTAGTAGTAGTATTAGCAGTATACTTACAATATACTGTCAAAACATTTTTACTTTTACTCCTGAAACGTTTTAGTTGAGCATTTGTTCCCCTACTTGAGTAATTTTGGAGTACTTTTCCACCTCTGATGAGCAGCGTCTAAGTTTCAGATATAGTGGTCAGAGTAGTGTAGTATTTTTTAGAGGCATGTTGGAGGCATGAATGAAGTACTGTGGACCGGTGTAGAATAGTAGTCCCATGCTTACTTCATTACTCGTGGATCAGACGCAGAGACTCGGATCCCGCTGTGGCTTTGTGTCAGACCTCGGCCCCGCTCCGAAACACTCACTGAACGTTAATTAAAGCTCTCGTCTGTCCCCACAACCTGCTGCTCTCCACAGGAGCCGCTCTGCACCGCTACAGCCTTATAAGACCAAGTACTCCATATGAGATCACTGCATCAGGTGAGCAGCACTGAATTACTGCAGAACATTTGATTGGGTTTTGAAGTTTTGGGACTGGGATAGAGGTTTGATTGATATTACTACTACAACTACTACTACTATTATTCTGTATTTGACAGTACATTGTAACTAGTTATGATGTCATTGCATGTTGTATTACACTGAAGTAGATAATGAAAATAATCAAATAATTGCATTTAGCAAATCAAATATCCATGTGTGGACTGTACACTTAACATATAGGTTGTGTTCATGCTCTAGAATTTATGAATGTCTAAACCTCAGATGGAGGGCAGGGGCCTGGATAAATGTGTAGGTGAGGGACTATTTTTAAAAGAAATATCCAAATTAAATCCACAAATATTGAACCTGACCATTTTTTTGTTAGCGATTGGAGCCACAAACAATAATTTTGTGAGTTAATGCTGAGTCTACTGACATTAATCACACCTGTGTGTTTGAATAATATCATCACTTAGACTGACAGATTAGACTTTGAAATCTTGATTAAAATACATTGATATTTTTCCAATAAATTGATAAGTATGCTGTATTAAAATAAAGGTGTCACTATGCAAAATCTACACTAACACCACTAAACCTATCGCAACAAAAGGTTTAAATAAAACACACGTCCAGATGACTTCTTTTTAAACCTTTTGTTGTGACTCCATTAGCCTGGGTGACTAAGAGTCTTCACAGACAGCACTAAACATAATTTTAATATTCAGTGTATTTACATTAAGTGGTGAAGCAGATTTTGACATACATGTGCCATAAAGGCTGTAGTAAAGCAACTTTGTTTCTGTAAAAAGTGGGTCACAATAAAATGATCAGGGATAAAATTGGTTAGACCTGTTGGGAACCACTGCTGTAGTGCATAGGAGTTTATAAAGGTGATGATAACAGTGTAGCAGTAAGATGGGCCGCTTAATATTAGAAAAACAAGCATATTTTTCTAATCTGTTAACTACTTGAACAATATGACTGGCCATATTTGGATTATCTAAAATAAGCATAGACAGTAAAAATAAATATAAGTTTAATTTATGAAAGACACAAGGCTCTAGACTCACTACTGGGGCTAGATCAAACCTTATTAAAGACTAAACCTAAATTTTGTACTGATCAAGGACTAAACCAGGACTAAATCAAGTCTAAATATAGGTGAGAATTAGGACTAAATAATATTTTATTGAGAATTTTTATTTGGTCATCACAACATAAACTGATTAGACTCCAGACACTTACAGTATTTTGACTGTGTACATTTCTGTCACATGGAGGTTCATAACATTATTGTCATAATTTTAGTTTATTGTGATAACAATTTTGCATTTACTGATGTTTGTGATATAATTTTGCGATACTGTATCCTGCAGCCAATCAGTGTTTAGGACAAACATTACCATTGTTGCTGTACATTTCCTGTATGAGCCTGCAGAGCTATCACAGCACAGCCCAACACCGAGCTGCATGTAGATATCTGGAATAAGATGTCAAACAGTGATATGCAGGAATTGAATCTGATTTCATTTGCTGCCAGTCAGGACGTCCACTGTTCCCTCCACCGACAGTGAAAGGCAGCTCATTCAGACAAACCAAATTGCCTGGTCACATCAACCAACACCTTTCGGTCGCTCTGAAAAAAAAAAAAAAAAAAAAAAGGTTAAAAATAAGAAGTTGTGAATAATTTAGCAGCCATGTTCCTCTGGCTGCTCCCGGAGGTCAGAGGCTGGTTAAATGACGACAGGAGATGGATCTGGCAACCCCCGGGACACCACACCACACCTGGCCAACAGGGGACACTTAGCTCACTTTTACAGTTTACAAATCAGGAGACGAAGAGGAGGGAAGTTACATTTTGGGTGAAATGGAAAGTTTTGAAACCTTCAACCTATCCAGCCACAGAGAAAACAAGCCAGTGTACTCTCTGTGCCGGTCCCAAGCCTGGATAAATGGAGAGGGTTGGGTCAGAAAGGGCATGGTGTAAAACGTTTTTTGCTTAAAGGTCCCCTATTCTACTAAATCAACTTTTTTGAGCTTTTAACCATGTTGTAATGTTGCTTGCACCTCAGCAGGATTTAGTTTCATTCACGCATGTTTGAGTAATTCTGTATGCTGAGACGCTGCCCTTCTCAAGAGCTGAAAATGCTCAGTCTCATGGCTCTACATAGACACGTAAAAACCAGGAAGTGTTTTATAAAACCCATACACTGTCACAAGACTCCTTCTGATAATTTCAGGGCTTAAATTGAGGTCACTACAAAGCAGTCAGCTCATTTATTTATCTGTTAGCTTCATGTTGCTAATAGCCGTGCTAAATAGCCATTTTATGCTCTGTCCATTCCCCACTGTTGTTGGCAGGGGGTGACAGACACCGAATCTACGTGTTCTCTGCAAAGTCAAAGTAATGTCTCCCCCAAAAAAGATGTTTTCCATATATACATTATTTTAAGTTATAAAATGTAAAAAAAAATACTAATGCAAACGGTGTCCTAAAAACTATTTCAAAAACCTGAAAAAAGGATGAGATGGTTGCTCATTATGGGACATTTAGATTCACCAGTTTACCGACACATGCGTGTTTATCTTGTATAGCCATTGTTTTGCTTTCTGTAAACGCACTCCTGCCCTGCAAAATACTTCTTTCCAATTTAGCACAAGTAAAATCAGTTTGTTCAAGTGGAGTTTGACTTATGAGCCGAAGGGAGAATAAAAAACAATGAGAACGCAGCAGTAACCCGTGACAGAGGACAGAGAGACAGCTGGGGTTGTAGGAAAGGGAGCGAAGGATCAAGCGTCGGGGATGACAGGGGCAGCCGAGAGAGGAGAGCAGAGGGGAGGAAAGATAGTGAAGCGAGACACGGATGACCTTCTTTCAGCTCTTAAACCAAGCTGTTCTCGCCGTCACATCACTGGGAGACAAGCACGCGGCTCCTCGATCCGGCTGCAGCGACACGGACATGACAGCTAATGTCTGATATGTACTGGACAGTGCGCTCTCTCAGACACACACACACGAGCAGCGCTAAACGGCGAATAGTAGTGACATATGGGTGTGGTCTGTAGTGGAAGGGCTGAGTTTGAACTGGATCTAATTGGTTAACTTATTGTGTGTGCGGCAGCTTGTGGCACAGAGGATCCCACAAACATATAGAGTTTTATCTGGGTTTAATTGGCCTTTACATAGATCACATATGTAAATAGAAAATTGCACAGATCCCAAGACATTTGTGTTTTGTTTACTGCAATAAAGCACAAAATAAACACATCTAGGACAAAGTATTAAACATTTTTCCAGCTAGTCCCACAAGTACAAAATGATCAATACACTCTCATGATAAATGCAGGGATGTGAAGCTTATTCCAGCTACTTTGGGCCTGAACATATTTCCTTTTGGCTTTTCACTTCCACAGTAAATAATCTGTGTAACCTAGTGTACATATTGATTGGCATAAAGTTTTTACACCTGATGCAATCGTCATTTTTCTGTGCTTGGGACTAGCATAAGGAGTATTCTTGCTTGTGAACCTTCCCCTGTGACCGGATTGTTGCACCTTGAATAACTATTTCTCTCAGGGACCAACAAGCCTTCATTCTAGGGCTGGGCGATATGATGAAAATTTTATGACAGTATTTTTTTTTTTTAATTCAGTAACACATTTATTCAGATTGAAATGCTTAAACAAGCCAAATACTAGGGGTATATAAAATACAATGGTCAGAATAAAATAAAAACATACAATCAAAGATCATTTTTGAGGGTTTTTCTGAAGACAAACAAAAAAGTCCTCACTCGGCAGCTTTTAGTTCTGCGCCCAACCATTTTTTCTTTATATTCCAGTGTCATAGTATATGGAAACTTCACATCATATGAGAAAAAAAGATGGTATTCGGTATACAATGGTATGTCTGCCAGCCCCACTATACCCACAGATTCATTTCAATGGGACATTTAGAATCACAAATTCACTTATAAATCAGTTGTTTCTCAAAAAAGGTGCAGGATTTATGCAATGCTTTGTTTGCCTGATTGGCTTTCAGAGGCAGTTTAAAGTTTATATGTTTGTTTGTGTTGGTAAAATCACCTACAAATCCAGCTCAAATAGACAGGGACAAGATCAGTTTTTTGTATGGAATACAAAAATGAAAGTTTGGGCTGCATTCAGATGAGAATCTACATCATACCACTGTATATTTGTATCTGTAACATGCTCAGTCTTCTATCTTTTAGTCTCATCTCTCTGTCTTTTACATCCATCTCATCTGCTGGCTTAATACAATTATAGTAACAAATCCTCCTATATCCATTCTCTGTTGTCCTCCCACACTTGTTCTTCTTTGACTCTCTTTTCTTTAAACTACTGCCCCTCGTTTATTTTTTATCTTGTGGTTAACAGCATTTAATTTAGTCTGTGTCCAGAACTGTGTGTCTTTTGTCTCTGATAAGAAAACATTACATCACAGTGAGGTTTAGAGCTTACCTCTAGCTCTGGGTCGAGTGTTAGATTCACAATTTTCTTTTTTTGCCTTACCATTGTTTTGCTCTTTTTCTTCCCTACTTTGCTTCCCTTCTGTGACTCCATAGTAATGATTTTTTCTGTTTGTGCTGTTTCTTTGTGTAAGCAGATATAGTCAGAGCTATATAGACACCGCTATTCATTCAGTGTTTACAAGCTGAGTAGACCAGAAGCCAGTGGGGGCTTCCTTTGTTCTGGTGGAGGAACTGATTGTCCAAACCTTACGGTTTACCTTTAACCTCAAAATCTTGTAAAATCTTTCATAATAAACACTTTACTAGAAGGTATAGACCTTTTTCTCACTTCTGTGTTTTCAACCAGAAGTCGAGATACTTCCAGTCGCGGCTGCAAGTGGTGTAAAACAGCCGAGCCCAAAAATAAAAAAGTTTTTGCTCTGATGACTACTGGCCCCTTGTTTGATACTATACAGAGGCAGAGACAAAAGATACAGTTTATTACATAATCTTTCTTAAAATAGGTTATCTATATTTACACAAATGAGCTGTTTTTATTTACAAAACATCACCATTGATCTCACTGTGAGTCAAAGTAAGTAAATGTTGTAACTACAAGTCTTTGCTATATTACAATTCATTTTAGACATTTCCAGTCTAACAGATTTGAAGACTACATTGTTTATCTGCTGTCAGCGTTAGTTAGCTAATGCTAACTGCTGATAGTATTTAAGCTTTCTTCTTTACTTTCCTCAATGATTGTGAACAAATTCATTATGAAATAATTTGTAGCCTATGTTTGGCTTATTTGTGGATGTATTTGCCTCTGTAGTTGTCACGAGGTCTGCAAACATGAAATGTAAGCTTGTTTAAAATACATTTGCCTTCGACAAGCGCTAACTGGAAATGGGATAACGTGACACATAACTACTTCCTTTTTTGTGAAAAAGGTATATTTAGTGACTAAAATTAAAATATTGCATACAGTCAGTTTTTTTAAATTGAAACTGTTGAAACACATTGTCAGCCATTATAATTTTTGCAAAACACAAACCTTAATTTTCATAATCTTTTTTTTTTTTTTTTTTTAATAATGTGATAAGCAGCCTGTTAAATCTTAAGACCCAGATGTTTCAGGACATCACCAGTGATTTACAAAAGACACCCATGGATCATGGACATCTGTGTGTGTCATCTGAGAGGAAATGGTTGTAATAAACTTATAGACATAAAGTATCAGCTTCTTAAATGAAACATGCGTCCATTTTGTTGACAACCTTAAAACATCATCCACACAGAAATTCTCAAAGATGTTTAGTGCAGACAAGTACCGTCCAATCCTGCAAAGAGAGGTTTTGAGTTGGGGCGCTTGGTTTACATGACTTATCAACACTGAAATAATGGCAGCTGATAACAGAGAAAGTGTCTGCTTACACACAGTAGAAGCACAGACAAATACTGGCAATACATTTATTTGATAATCCGAAAAGGTTCATTTGGTCTTCTACTAATATTAATACGTGGACAGACCAATATTCTGGTATTGTACCTTGGTTTGTTTCGGACGCTTATTTTCTGAGGTTTGGGCGCTGTCTTCCTATCTGGAGTGGTAGGACAACAGCGCTAAAAACTGTTTAAATCAGCTGACAAGACACGTCACAGTAATATCATGTGACGCTTCTGAGGAAGACCACAGAAAATAAGTGGCTGAATCAAGGTATGGTACCAAAATGTTGGTCTGTCTATAGGAAATCCACGCATTAGCATTATTTTGAGGTTAAATAATGCAGCATTAATTTATTGGATTTTGTGAATTAGTATTAGTACTGTTTTAATTTTTTTATGTAGCCCAGCTTTAATTTGTAGATATGTCGTCAGGATGAGATGTATTGTGATATAACACAGCTTTTATTTGGTGTTTTGTATATATGACCATGTCTTGTATGAATGAAAAGATTATTTACAAAATATCTGAATGCCTTGAATGTGTCTCTGAATAAAGCATAACAGCATCACTAGTGAACTACAGTATATTTATGATGCTGAGGTCCATTTATCTTCTCAGCAGAAACAGTACTGAATGGTGTGTTAAGAAAAACCTGTAGTCATTGTGGTTTTGAAGAAACCCCTGACGCGGCTGAGGCTGTGACTTATTATGTGCTGTGTTCACAGACCAGACTCTAAATCTGCACCGAACAAACTCCTCTCTCATCTTCAGGTCGTAGATCTTTGTAGCTCTGTCCTCTCACTTTGTCTCATTATCATTTTGCTAAATAATCAGTGCAAAATGTCATATCAGAAATCTTTCAAAGCTGCATTTGCTTAAAACATGTCACTGCATAATGATAAATTTATCTTTTTAGGTTGGTTTCTCTGTGTAAAAGCAGACATAGCCAGCACTGGAATAGCCATTTTTCCAGCAGTAGTTTTTGCTGCTATTGTTTCATGTGATTGGCCAAAGCTTGCTGGTGCTATGAAAATCTTTGACTATAAGCAACAGTATATAATTTCCTAATATGCCTCCATAATATATAAAACGTACACTATTCAATAACTACAGTATGTGAGTATTGCAATCACTACTTTGGCTACAATATCTGAATGTCCTTGTAAGATGTTAAACACACAGTAATTGAAATGGTAAAATTCAATTTTAAGGCCATTTCTGGCAGAGCCATTTCTAGAACCTGTAGGGGCCAAGGCAAAAGGGACGACTGAGGCCTCATATAGGCTTCAATTTTGTTGTAAATCCCACTTCAAACCAAAAACATGGTAACAGTACAATCACTCTAAGCATTATTATACGATCTCTTTTTGCCTCATATCCTGAAGTGGCCATGTGTTTAACAAACAGGTGAGTGTGGGCCAAAATAAGGCAGGGGGGCCCAAGGGTCCTTGAATGAAACATATGTGACTTCCTGTAATCTGGAGAATTTTAGAAGGTTAATATTTTAATCTGGCTACAATGTATAGTGTTACCTCTCTCCAGTTAGGGCCCTTTTAAGAGAATTGTGTGGCAGCATTGCTTCAGTGGTTTTGTTTCCCGTCATTGAAACAGCTCGTTCACTATTTTACAGTAAATGACTGTCCTTGGGGCCCGCCTTCAGCTCTGGCCCTGGGCAGTTGTCCACCTTGCCTTTCCTATTGTGACGGCTCTGGCTATGGGTGAGGACTGCACAGAGTCAGAATTCAGTTTGCAGAGGTGGAAGAAGTACTTCATAACTGTACTTAACAAAAAGTACTGTTACTTCAAATATAATTACTCAGTGGAAGTAAAACAAAATACTCAAAATTGTTGCTTGAGTTAAAGAAGACTGTATTTACTACTACCACTGCTACCACTACTGCTGCTGCTACTATTAAAGTGGAAAAATTCCTGTAACCATTTCGAGACTTTAAAATGTATTTAAGCAACAATCAGTCAGGCTAGGTATGTCAGCAAAGGGAAATTTGTCCTCTGCATTTGACCCATCCTTTAGTGTCACTGGGGCGACCTGTCAGTAGCAGGACCAAGGACCCATCTCCAGATCTGAGCCAGGATCCTGATGACTACCTAGCTGCAGGATTAGCCTATTGTGCATGTTTTAGGTTGACTGGGAAAATCAGAGCACCCAGAGGAAACCCACCCAGATTCTGGAAGAACATGCAAACTCCACACCTTTTTTCTGTGAGTCAATGAAGTACCATGTGTATTTAGTTACAGCCAAGAGGAGTATTCCTAATAAAAGACTTTATTCTTCTGTATCTTTGCATATGATTGGCCAAAGCTTTGGGGCACTGGCTACACTTTCATTATTCACAACGCCAAGTTGACATCCTATTTTCAACCCATTCATAATATTACAATATGCTTTTATTTGACTAAACAGCTTTGGTCAGATACATGAACATAAATCCTGGTGTCCCTTTAACTCACCTCTCGTCTATCTCTCCTCACTCACTCCACTGTCTGTATCTATTCTCTGGAAACTAACATTGTCTATCTTTGGCTCTGAATAATTCATATGTGCTCCGGCTCTGCCCATGTGTTTTAAATAGTGGTTATAGACCAAGACGTTATGAATGATTCAACACAAGCGATTAAAGTCTGCTGTTAATTAACCCTTATCCTTTGTGCAATAATATGGAAGAGGTCAGTGGCTGGTCTCCGTCTCACCTCTCAGTCCACCTGCTCTGTCAAAATCACTCTTCCACATGTGCTTAAGACTTTTGCACAGCACTGCTTTTTATTCTTACACTGATACAGAGAAGTTTGGATGTGATGTTTTTCACTTGTAAGTGCATCCCGTGTGTTATATCCTAAAGAAGAAAATCTTGTCTGGAGAGTATGTAAAATGTTAAATGTGGAAGCTAAGTCTAAGGCAGTGTGAATTGTGTGTATATGTGTAATTGCCGTGACGAGACAAGATGTTGAGAAGGCAGCGGAGCATGTCGCCGGAGCGCTTGAACGCACCACGGAGGGCCCACTGAGAGAGGAGTGAGGGAAAGAAAGACAGAAGGAGGCTAGGAGACGAGGGAGGAGAGGAGGAGGAGGAGGAAGAGGGAGGAGGCAGACACAAAGATGAATAATCAATGTTTGTGGTTAGAACAATAAGAACAGTTTGTTATGGGTTTGTGGTGATACTGCTGTGAGGTTTTTTTTCAGCCCTTGCTGCTGGGGTCGCCACAGCAGATTATGTGCCTGTTCTCTTGCAGTGATTTGCATATTTAATTTGTTTATATTATAGGTTTTATGCTTGATTCCATTTTTTACGCAATCCTCTTCATTTATCCAGGCTTTGGACTGGCACAGAAAGTTTATTGAGTAGTGACCCTGTGTGGCTGCAGTGATAGTCAGTCTGTCTTTCTTTCCAGGTCCCATATTATACTTTTTTCAGGCTTTTTGAAATAACTTTGGACAATTTTGCATTAGATTTCTAGCTTAAAATAATATATATGTGGAAATGTCTTCTTTTGGGGAGCTGTTACTTTGACTTTGCAGAGAACGCTTGGATTAGGTTTCGCCCCCTGCTGGCAACGGTGGGGAATCAACAAAGCATAAAATGACTATTTAGCACACTATTAGCATGAGATTGTCTTTGTTGCTGTTTTCATAAGAAATAGATTTTCTGAGTTAGAGTTGTTAGCCATAAGCTCCACCCCCTGAACTCGGAGGACCAGTGGTTTTCTGTCGAGGTTTTCTGTCCCTTAGTCATCCGTTCCAGATATTTAACATAAGGTGCCGGAAGTTCGCCTTTCGCCACTGTCACTCTGCTGCCAAAGCATTACCAGGGCCACCAAAACGTAGCGGTATGACATGTGACCTGCTGGCAGAGTCTGTGTAATACAGTGGGCAATCGACTCAAGGTTTTGTTACAGCCACCTAGTGACACTCAGTGTCATCTGTTCTGGTTTTGGCTCCTAAAATCTATCTATCAAAAATATATATAAAGTCTGGATCCAAGGATTTTTTAATATGATTTTTTTTTAACATTGTGAGATAGGGCCAAAGAGACTGAGTCCAGCTGCAGTGGGTCAGTAAAGGACAACATTGTGCCAGCTTTTCATTTTTCCACTGTGGAACTGCGCCACACATTATATATTATATTATATTATTATACTAAGACTTTGTCCTTTTTTTAAAAATTCAAATTCCCCTGCATATTTAATAATCCACTTGCCTTTAAAATAAAAATATAAAATGAAAATATAATTATTTATAACATATAATTATTAATGTAACTGTATATTAATTGTTCAAAATAAAAAAAGTAATAAATCATAATTTCATAATACATTTACCATATAGAAAAAACATATTTTGAATAACTTAATAATTTAATTAATAATTTGAGCTATTAAACCTAAAAATATGTTACAAAATATAATAATATATTTGTTTCACCTCAGTGGAAAAACTTGAGCTTGTCTTTCATAATTGCAATGTTTAATATAAAAAGATTGCAAATATTTTTATGATCTTGAAAATAAAATTATAAAATATTTCCAAGTACCCCCTGCAATGTGCTCACGTACCCCTAGGGGTCCCTGTTCCCTTGGCTGGGAAACACTGGCTTAAAGGATAGAGCATTTACTCCTGATCTAGAGAGTTCCTGGTTCAAATCCAGGTTTGGGATATCTTCTATATCTTCATCATTGTGAGAGAGGGCCACTGCCTGAGGGGAAGTCCGCGCTCTCCGAGTTCTACTAAATCACTTTTAATGATCATAGTCTTTGCAAATCTGTCATTAATTGTATTACAGAGCTAGAAGTCATACTGAACAGATAATTGAAAATATGTGCTATCTTTATCCTGTTCTCTCCATATGTCATGAGCATTATTCATCGGTACAAATACTGTATTTATATTCATTTTTGAATGTTCTCAGAAGCTGTCCACTGTGAGCAGCTAATCATACTCCTCCTGTCAAGAGCTGAGGAAACGGTGACTCATTATGTTATAGCACCTTGTATGATGCAGACTTAAATTTGCTTTAAAAATACCTATGCTCTTTTTGCAGAATATTCGTGTATAAATGCTGGAGGAGGGAGGACAGAGGACAGTGTCAGTGAGTTCGTCCCGTCAAGTAAGCAGCATTTTCATTCAACACAGCAACACTCGATCCCAGTGCAGCCACAGAGGATCACAAGCCAGTGTACTATTTGTGCAAGTCCCAAGCCCAGACAAATGGAAAGGGATTGCATCAGGATGTAAATCCGGCGTAAAACCTATGCTAAGTTAATTTGTGAATGACTGCACACAAGGAGGCAGATGATTTGCTGTGGCGACTCTAGAACTAATATAATACATCAAATCAGTCAATGCAGTTTCTGTGTAAGACTAGGATAGACACTTTCTCTGTTTTATCAGCAGCCATTGATAGGAGTAGTGTAGATCAATAACCAATGGGAATTTCTAATATCAGAATCAAAAAACTTTATTGGTTCTTTAAAGGGCAATTCTTTGCAGCAACCTGGTCAACACAGACAGAACAAAACACTTATATATACAGTGGGGCAAAAAAGTATTTAGTCAGCCACCAATTGTGCAAGTTCTCCCTCTTAAAAAGATGAGAGAGGCCTGTTTTCATCATAGGTATACCTCAACTATGAGAGACCAAATGAGAAAAAAAAATCCAGAAAATCACGTTGTCTGATTTTTAAAGAATTTATTTGCAAATTATGGTGGAAAATAAGTATTTGGTCACCTACAAACAAGCAAGATTTGTGTCTCTCACAGACCTGTAACTTCTTCTGTAAGAGGCTCCTCTGTCCTCCACTCGTTACCTGTATTAATGGCACCTGTTTGAACTGGTTATCTATATAAAAGACACCTGTCCACAACCTCAAACAGTCCCACTCCAAACTCCACTATGGCCAAGACCAAAGAGCTGTCAAAGGACACTAGAAACAAAATTGTAGACCTGCACCAGGCTGGGAAGACTGAATCTGCAATAGGTAAGCAGCTTGGTGTGAAGAAATCAACTGTGGGAGCAATTATTAGGAAATGGAAGACATACAAGACCACTGATAATCTCCCTCCATCTGGGGCTCCCCCAAGATCTCACCCCGTGGTCAAAATGATCACAAGAACGGTGAGCAAAAATCCCAGAACCACACGGGGGACCTAGTGAATGACCTGCAGAGAGCTGGGACCAAAGTAACAAAGGCTACCATCAGTAACACACTACGCCGCCAGGGACTCAAATCCTGCAGTGTCAGACGTGTCCCCCTGCTAAAGCCAGTACATGTGCAGGCCCGTCTGAAGTTTGCTAGAGAGCATTTGGATGATCCCGAAGAGGATTAGGAGAATGTCATATGGTCAGATGAAACCAAAATAGAACTTTTTGGTAAAAACTCTACTTGTCGTGTTTGGAGGAGAAAGAATGCTGAGTTGCATCCAAAGAACACCATACCTACTGTAAAGCATGGGGGTGGGAACATCATGCTTTGGGGCTGTTTTTCAGCAAAGGGACCAGGACGACTGATCCGTGTAAAGGAAAGAATGAATGGGGCCACGTATCGTCAGATTTTGAGTGAAAACCTCCTTCCATCAGCAAGGGCATTGAAGATGAAACGTGGCTGGGTCTTTCAGCATGACAATGATCCCAAACACACTGCCCGGGTAACGAAGGAGTGGCTTCGTAAGAAGCATTTCAAGGTCCTGGAGTGGCCTAGCCAGTCTCCAGATCTCAAGCCCATAGAAAATCTTTGGAGGGAGTTGAAAGTCCGTGCTGCCCAGCGACAGCCCCAAAACATCACTGCTCTAGAGGAGATCTGCATGGAGGAATGGGCCAAAATACCAGCAACAGTTTGTGAAAACCTTGTGAAGACTTACAGAAAACGTTTGACCTCTGTCATTGCCAACAAAATATTGAGATGAACTTTTGTTATTGACCTAATACTTATTTTCCACCATAATTTGCAAATAAATTCTTTAAAAATCAGACAATTGTGAAAAGTGATTTTCTGGATTTTTTTTTTTCTCTTTTTGTCTCTCATAGTTGAGGTATATCCATGATGAAAATTACAGGCCTCTCTCATCTTTTTAAGAGGGAGAACTTGCACAATTGGTGGCTGACTAAATACTTTTTTGCCCCACTGTAAGTATATAAGTACATGCTCCACAATAGAGCAGAGTCAGAGCTGTACAGGTGCAAGTTTGCAAAAATGTATGTTCTCCTAAGAATTATCAATAAAATAAGACCAGATAGGAGTAGACTTTAGGCAATTAGAAACAGTAAAACTGTTAAAATGAAATAGAAAATCAATACAATTTCAAGGATAACTAATTAAAAATGATTTAAGAGCAGGGTTCAGTAGTCTGATTGCAGATGGAATAAAGTCTTAGTCTTAAATTCTCTAAGACTTAGAAGGCTTAGAATAGTGATTTGTTTTGGTCAGAGGCATGTGTTAACTCCGACCTGAGGGAATTAAAGTAAAACTTGAAGATAAAATGTGCCTCTGGTTTTGGTCTACGATCCGTCCAGCTTTACTGACAACCTCTCAGAGTGAAGCCAGGTTCTGAGCATTCATCTCTGGAAATGAGGTTGAAGAAGTACTCAAATTCTGTACTTACTGTAGGTAAAAAGTGCTATTGCTTCAAAATAATATAACTTAAGTAGAAATAAAAGTAGTCGAGTATAACTAAACAAGTATTGTGTAATTAAAGTTTAGAAAAGTCGGAGTAAAGTAGAAAGTACTCTGAAAGTATTTTTTGGAACTGCCCAGCAAAAACTATTACTACTACTACTACTACCAATATTACTAGTTCTGCTATGACTTTTACAATTACTACCTCTATGCTAATACCATTACTGTTACTGCTACACTTATTACTTCTATTATTACTACTATAACTACTACTAGTACCATTATTACTGCTATTATTAGGAGCAAAAAAATCTTATCTACTGATTTAGAGATTAAAAAAGTAAAAGAAATGTTCTCAGAAAGTATATTATCTTCCAAAAAGTAAAAGCATCTAGTTACTTTCCACCAAAGATGCAATTAGGATATTAAACAATTCAAATACAGGAGCAGATGCACACTTTCTGCAGATCCACAAGCACGAGTTCACATTCTTCTATCAGTATCCTAAAATGACATTGCTCCTGTACCTCACTTACAAACCTCACTGCTCCCACCGCTCCTCTTTATATCACTAAAGCTGTTAACACGTCTCTCTTGTCCACCTCTGTGTCCTCTGCAGAGACAGAGGTAGGTCGGTGATCGTGTGGACAGTATGGACCGTGGACAGGGGCTGATGGAGCGTGTGTGGATGTGACAGGAGTGACGGAGGCAGCGTAACCTTTACAGCCGGAGCCACGGAGCATGACGGGCCGGGACTCAGAGGGGTGAGAGGAGAGAGGAGACAGGTAAGGCACAGAGCACCTTCACTGTACTGAAGTCACCTCCTTTATTGTTACTGTTTGTCTCTTCTTCCTGTGCAGCAACATGGAGGTCACTTTTAAACTCACTCTACTCACATATTCTGGGAAATACACTTTTGTTTATAAGTGTGTATATCATTTCCAGTTCAATTAAAGGAGTCTGCAAAATTAAACTTTCTGAACTTTCTATCATGTTTATAAAGTTTTTCACTCATCAAAAACATACCTGAAGTTGTGTTTTGGTTCATTCATGCCTGTTTATGTAATCCCATATTCTGAGGCCTCAAAGTGCTCTATTCAATAAATATCTGCCTCTCCCACGAAGCCCCGCCCACTCCAGGAAGCACTGACCAATCAACAACAAGCCCTCTACATCCAGTCTGCTTTCATTCATTTATCAAAAAAAATTTGTTTCCACTGATTCCTCAAAGCTATTTTTTATTTTGCAGTAAAATGGCATGATACAAAAAGTTTAAGGAAATAAAAAGCTCCTTTTTTTTGATTATGTACAAAAGACCACAACACAGCTGCCCTCTGCTGGTCTCTTCACCTGTTTCTTTATGGCACCAGTAGAACACTTATTTCATACATTTTCTTTTAGTCAGATAATGTTTTTAAAAGGTTGTAAAACGTTCTGCTCTTCAACAGGAGACCGAGACAGGTTTAAAATATGAATAAAGATTTAGTTTTTTTGCCGGTTGACAGTTCCTAATTCCTATCTGTTATATACAGATATGTGGGGTGTGCATGCATGTTAAATACAGCTGGATAGACATGTTGCAAATGAGAAAACAGTACCAACATTTGCAGAATAAGGTGGTTCACAGCAAGATGGTCCCGGGTTTGAATCATTCTGTGTGGCGTTTGCATGTTCTCCCTGTGTTTGGGTGGGTTTCCTCTCAATTCCCTACAAGGACAATAAAGTATAGCTTCCCTTGAACAGAATGTGGAACCAAAACTGAAACTTGGAAGACTAAAATCTTTGTAATCCCTTAGAGGCGTTTTGCTCTGGGCTGGGTTCTCTCATCCACTAGCAATTGCCCCATATTACTGTATTTAGAGCCAGGATAATAAATCTTTATTTGTATAGCACTTTTCAAAAACAAGGTTTACAAAGTGCTGAACAGCAAACAGCATAAATAAGGCAATACAATCAACAAAGAAAAGACACATGCATAAATACATTTAGGCAGACAGACAAGGAGAAATAGAACATTAAATAAAGTCATAAATAAAATAAAAAAGTTATATAAAGGCCAGTTGATAAAAGTGTGTTTTAAGAAGTGATTAATAGATGATACTGATGGTGCCAGCCTTATCTCCTAAGGATGACGTTGACGAATTTTGAAGTCCCTCATTAAACACGATTATATCATTATCAATCCAACATGGCGGACTTCCTGCTGGGTGTGGCCTCAATGTAATGTGTATTTTTTGTGCGCCTTAATTTTTGGGATATCTGAAAATAGGGCTTTTTTTGCACCGTATACAATAACAATCAACTTAATGAGCGTTTTAATCCCTTTTACACTTCTGCTCTTATGAGGACAGAACTGGTTAAGTTTGCACATTGACAATAATTACACTGTCTTAATTACTCGTCTTGTCCTTCCTCGCTCATGTTAATTACTCTCTCGGTCTTCACACATAGGATCCACCAACACATCCGCTCCATATCCAATACATCTCCTATTTACACTTTACATGCCAGACTGTCTTCCCCTTAACACTTTTCTCATTAGGATCTACAGTGCGCGCCACGCTGAATAATTTATAGCTATCGGAGGGAGGCTTGTCCAGTCCACGTCCCTGAAGGGAGTTTTTAAGCTTTCCTAAGTCACAGGGGTCCAGCTGCCTGTCTGTCCAATCTCCCGTTCATTTAGTTTGACAGGGCACACCGCGTATGTGCGGCACACAAACCGAGGATAAATATCGGCAAACAGGCAATTTGCGTGTTACACTCAACAATATGTGAAATTCAAATGTGTTCAAGTACGTCATCTGCACCGCGTAGTTTGTCGTTTTTGCTATAATTATTTAAATTCCTCGAGTATATTGAGAAACTGGACCAATAAAATTTTCAGGAGAAAATTGAGTTTGACCAATCATAGCTGTTGAAATGATGATGGCATATGTCTTTCCTTTCAGCTTTTCCCTTCAAGTGTTCAGTCATTTGCATAATGATTTGGCATAGGTTTTATGCCAGATGCCTTTCCTGACACAACACACTCCAACCCTTATCTGGGCTTGGGATCAGCACAAAGAGCACAGTGGCCTGTGGCTTTGGTTCTCTAATTGATTTGTGTTTTAAATAGCCCCAGAGGGTGTGTTCTCAAGAAAAAAATCTAGTTAATTCAAACATACATGACTCAAAGATATATTACTAAAAGTACATAAGAGAAATGGACTAAAAGAAAGTACTGAATGTGAAATTTACAAGTCCACTAGCGTACTGTTACTTCTAAGATGAGATGAACTTTATTGATCCCACAGCGGGAAAAGTCACTTGCAGAGGCAGCTCACAAAAACAAGATGAAGTGCAAACAACAAGTGTGCATTCAAACAAAGTCTAAAATGGTGTGCAAATTAAAATATTTACAACAAAAGTAAAATATATAACAGTAAAGAAAAAAACAACAACAAAAAAACAATACAATACTGTACAGACTATAAACACATTTACATAGAATGGAGGGGGTGATAATGGTGATGGTAGTAGTAGTAATAGTGCTTCTACTGCTTTGAGGTAAAAGTTGTGTGCTGCTGCTTTTACTTAAACATGGAATTGAACCCAGGACCTTCTAGTTATGAGTTCATTCAGAATCAGAATGCCTTTATAAATAAAGAAAGAGTAAAGGCACATACAGCCAACTATAAATAACATATTTACACCCAGATAAAAGTATAGAATACCATAAAGTGCAAAAGTACTTCATGAAATTAGCATAAAAACTTAAAACAGTTTTCCCTCATTTAGGACCATTATTGCTTTAGGGAAGAAACGGTTTCTAATATGTGTATAGTGTTTGAGCTCCAGCACCTTCTTCTTGAAGGGAGCAGTTCAAAGTTCACAGTGTTGTTCAGAGTTAACAGTAAAAATACCTTTATGCAATTATAGCCCATAAAATACTTAAAGGTTTACTCAAGAAAAGTAAGGTTAAGGTTAAAGTTAGACTTTATTGTTCCTGTAGGAAAATTAGTTCTCTGCATTTGATCCATCCTTCAGTGCCGCTGGGGCGACCTGTGCTTTGACCCTTCTCCAGATCTGATCCAGGATCTCGGTCAGTAGTACCTAGCTGGAGGATTAGACTACTGTGCATGTTTTGAGGTAGATGCAGTGTGTTTATTCTGAAAATGTACCTGCAACAAACTAAAATATGCTTGAGTAAATGTTAATGAAAATTACTGTTCCACCTCTGTTGCTCAGCTGTACAATTACAAAATCATTCTTCATCTGTACACATTTAAAATTATTCCACTCCGTATAAGCCCATTTTAAATTAGTCCCACATCTTCTCACACTGCCTGCGCCTATGACAAGCTCTGTCCTCTCTCCGGCTTCAGACGATGGGCGAGGAATGCTAAGGAAGCGCGGATAAACCAACCATACAGTCTGCACCGCACCGGGACATTCTCAAGCCCCTCTCTCTTCCTCTCTCTCCTCTCTTCTCCAGCAGCAGCCTGCAGAGACCGCCGTGTGTCAGCCGACGCACTGGAGCATCCACTCACCCAGATATACCTTTTCCCAGGTTTAAGATTCTCTGTCCTTCACTCATTTCTCTCACTTTTCACTTTAGTTTTGGTCCAGTTGTACTTTTTCGATGTGATCTCTTCAGTCTGTTTGGTTTGAAAAGACATAAGTGAAGGTGCTCAGAAGGAAACGAGAGAAAGCAAAGAACTGCGGAAAAGGGGTATTTGAGGATACTACAGTTGGTAATACTTTACAATAACTACACACAACTCAGCAGTGCTACAGCATAAAAATGAAAGTTGAGGAAAGCTTTTTAAATCACCAAATAATACCAAACTACTATTAATACTAATTCTACCCACTTTGCCACCAAAATGCTTTTTCACATTTAGCAATTTTACCAATTTACTTAAGTAACAATATCCCTTAAAAGTGAACTCAAGTAAAAAGTACGGTATGTTTAAAAATATACTTAAATCAGTTACTATAGTAAATGTATATTGTTACTTTACACCTCTGTTTTGTGATAGAAACCATCTTTGAAAAAACAAAACCTCAAGATGTGATCTAGGTTTTATTATCAAGCTTCCATGGATCTACACCATTTGTGAACATTTAGATAATGACTGCCAAAAAACAGAATAAGTGTCCATTTCATGTTATGAAAAGCTGAATTACCTTTAAGACTTTTTAATTCTACTTGAAGTTAAATTAAATGCCAGGATTGATGGCACAAGAACAGTTATCTGTATGTTACAATAATAAAATATTCCTACTTTTCTCAGAAAGTCAAGGGTTTTATTTTAAAAACTTTATACAGAGCAAATAACTGCATTATAAAATCTTAAAACAGAATCATTAATATCATTAATAAAGTCAAAACTTGCAGAAAATACATAGTTCTGTAAAATTTAGTTTCCAAAAATTACAACTACATGCTTCTTTTTGGGACTAAACTTGGGTGTTACTTCTAATTACACAAAGTTTGCCACCATACATTTTATCTATAGATTAGATTTGACTTGATGTTTCAGATTTTGACAACATAAGAACCAGAAGAATATGGAATTTAATGCCCTTTTAAGGTATTGATTTTGACACCATTAAAATGAATACTTTGGGGCTACCCTGAAAAAACAACCTACCTGTTTTTTAAAAAGTAAAACTGGCCTAATTCACTGCAAAATACTACAAGATTTAATGGGACAATTTATTCAAGACTTCATTTTCTGCAAGAATGTGATTGTCAAATACTTACTGTACGTGCCTAACAGTCACAAGTCTGTATAACATGTTGCACTTTCACAGTTGATTCTTATTACCATATGCCATAAAGTGATAAAGTAAGCAGCGCGCCACTGACTCGTACCCAAGACAAACATGGTGCTTTAGACGAAGTGTTGCCGGTTTTGCCATAAAACCCAGAATACACTGTATTATGAGCAGCTCCGTACTCATCTCTGAACGGGGACAGCAGCAAAAGCCAGTTGTACAAAGAGTTATGGAAAAAGTTTTTTTTTTTTTTTTTTTTTAATGTGGTCGTTTCCTTTGGACATCAGCCGGACTTTACTGTTGTTAAAATGGAAACAAGATGAAAACAAAACATAAAGGACTGAGCAGCAACGCAGACTTCAGCAGAATCAACAGAGGACAAAGGAAAGCCCTAAACGCTAGTAATCAGAAGAGAGAAGTTATAAACTTTGCTCTATAGCCAGCGACATCTTGGTTACTTTTGATTTGAGATTATTTTCTGCTTTTGTAAGACGTGCTGCAGATAAACAGCTGTGAAAGGTTAGGATACAGCGAGTCGATATGAAACCAGTCCTTACTGCTTTTTAAAAGAAAGTAGAGTGAGCAGTTTATCTTCTTATGTTTTCATCCCTCTGCGGTCGCCACAGCAAATCATCTACCTCCTAGTGTGCAATTATTTCCATAGTTATTTGACAGTTATTAGGTTTTACTCCGAATGCTCTTCCTCACGCAACTCTCTCCATTTATCCTGGCTTGGGACTGGCACAAACACTCTGGCCTGTGTGGCTGGATTACATGCTTAGTACACGGATTTACTTGAAACATATTGCATTCATGGCATAGGCTGCAGTAAAGTAATGCAAGTGGAGGAGGAGAGGATTTCTAGTCAGCCCTGTGTATAAACTTGTGTGTGTTTGTGTATTTGTGTGTGTGTTTTGTGTGTGTTGCCGTTGGACTTGTCTGCAGCAGGTGTCAGCTGATGGAGGCGGAGACTCGGAGGAAGAAGGCAATTACTGTTGTGGAGCTTTTCGGTTTTGTTTGTGCTATGGCGGCATTGTGTGGCCCGCTGCTAATGAGCCCCTCCGAGCTTGTTAATAATGAATTGGGGAAAAGGTGGCATGGAGGGGGGAAGCGTCTGGGGGAGAGGGGTGGGTTCTGTGTACGTCTTTTCGGTCCGAGACGTCTCACGGGATAACGCTGACATTCTCGTTCCTCGTCCCTAAACTGTATCACACACGGGACTGTCTGATATTGATCCGGACGCGCTCCTCTCCTGTGTCCCTCTAATTTAACCTTTAGTCAGATCGGCCCACGTCCAATTGATTGTTTTAGTCCACAACAAACCATCAACAAGTGGCATCTGGAGTTACTTTTTGGATTAATATTCATGCTGACACTGTCCAGGCTTGTAAAATTACCACATTAATTAAGAAATCTTCTTCTAGACACACCTTCCATAATAAGTCATTCATTTGTTTTTAATATTTTTTGGGTGTGGCCGTGTTAAGGCCGCTATTTTGGGCTAACTTTTACTACTGTAACTGTCCCTTTTTGTGCTAGTCCAGGAAGGGCATCTGGCAAAAACCTATGCCAAATAAATATGCACATTCCTGCACACTAGGAGGCAGATAATTTGCTGTGACGACCACAGAAGACAACAGCTAAAAGAAGAGAAAAACTGCCCTACAGTCCATTCAGACTATGACCTGAAAACCACCAGCATAACATACAGAACCTCACCTGAAAAAAATTAATCACGCCTTAAATTTTAGTTGGTGATACTACGCAGATCTTGAATGGGATAATGAAGAAAAACAGAGAGGGCATCACATTTGATCCACAACAGTGTTACCATGGCCAATCCCCAATTTTGTGACAGTATTTCTGATAAATGTGAACGCGAAAATTAATTTGGTTCATGATAACCATAATATTTTTGGTGCATTTCTGTTCCTCACATTAGAAAATAGAAAAAATGACCAGATATTGTGCCCTCAGAAGCAAGAGGTACAGTTCCCCTGTGGACACAAAGCACCCACTGTAAACTTTTTGTATGACGCCATTTTACTACAAAATGAAAAAAAATCATCATTGGAATCAGTGGAAATAGAGCACTACAACATTTGTTTTTTGGATAAATGAATGAGAGCAGACTGGATGGAGAGGGCTTGCTGATTGGTCAATGCTTCCTGCAGTGGGCAGGGGTTTGTGGAATTGGCAGCTGTGCAGCCAAGCGTTTTGAGCCCTCAGAACGGCTGTGCCAGAGAATAGACGATTATTCAAACATGTGAATGAAGCAAAACACAACTCCAGCTATGTTTTTGATGAGGGAACAACATTTAACAACATATAAAAGTTGATTTTGCATAATATAGCCCTTTAATATTAAATATACTATGTCAAATACTCTAGCTGATCTTTACACTGCCAAACTGAATTGTCTTAACCTAAATTACTTAAGTTGTCTAAATTTGCGACTACAATATAGCCGTGCTTGTATCAGTGTGCTTATATTAGGTTTTTGCTGACAAAACACAACTAATTTATAAATATACATTCTTTGAAATTATTCATGCATGTATTTATATTATTAGCATAGTGTCACATGTTATTGTTTCTGTGGCAGACCAGTGTCCTTTTGAGTTCTCTGATAAAGATAACCTTTGTATTAGCTCTCCCATGTGTGGGTCTAGCTGCTGCCTAATTGTGGCTCTACCTGCCACTCCTCACTGCCCTTCTCTTACATCCGTCTTGTTCCTCTGCTGCGTCCGTCGGTAGGATTTGTGCGAGCTGACCACTGTGATAACAACACTCACTAACACACCTGTTTTTAAACCGGCCTGAGGGTGGTCCTGTATGTGTTCTGGTTTTGTGTGTGTGTGTGTGTGTGTGTGATGCAGGGATGGGCAGAAGAGAAGAGAAGAGGAGAGGAGAATTACAGCTGTCCTCTCGTTGGTGTCCGGAGTGAGATTCCTCTGGACTAACACCTCCCTCAGGAGCAGGATCAGACTGTCTGACTCTGTGTGCCGTGAAGATTTAGGTTCGCATGCACCAAAAAACAAAGAACTACTGCTACTGCTCTGCAATTACATCCATTCACAGTTTTAATGGCAATAGAAGCTGTGGTAGTACTAGTTATATTAGCAGTACATATTGTTGCACAGTCACAAAAAACCTAAACACAGTAGCAGTAGTAATTGTAGTACTAATAGTAGTAGTAGTAAACAGTAATATGATATGACTAGTTACAAAAAATGGCACTCGTTACCTTGTGTTAGTAGTAGTTAGTTAGTATTATTAGCAGCAGCAACAGTAGTAGTAGTAGTATAGTAATAGTAGTAGAGTTTTTTATACAGTTACAAAAAAACTTACACTCATCACTCTGTTACTTTGTGGTGGTGGTAGTAGAGATAGAGGTATTAGCACCAGCAACAGTAGTGGTAGCCTTAGTGGTAGTAGTAATGATAATAGTAATGGTGTGGGGCTAGTAAGAAGTATCTAGTAGCAGTGTTAGTAGATCTTGTTCTCCAATTAGGAGACATGAATTACTTTGCTACTTTGTGGTGTTGGAAGAAGTTTTATTAGCAGCTGCAAATGCTAATAAGTGCTGGCAAGTTGGCAAGGACTTATGCCTAAACTTAAAACTTATGCCTTTCAAAAACATAAGTTTACACATCAAAACTACTGCAGACTATAATAGATGAGCTCTTGTTAAGCAGCATCAAAATAATGTGTCTTCAAATGAGTGATTATATCTCTAAACCAGACATCTGCAAACTATGGTTTTAGAGCCACATGTGACTCTTTAGCCCTGCTCTTGTGGCTCCTTGGGCAGCTGACTTCTGTTATGTAAAGTCACTAAAGGCAGCCAATTATAAATCAACCTGTGCCTACTTCATCTTGTCAATTTAAAATAGCTTTCTCCTTGTTTTCATATGCTATGCATTTACTGTTGAACTGTTTAGCCTCAACTGAGTGATTAGAAGCCTCACATGAGCAGTAGAGCAATAGTTACAGGTTGACTCTAGTTCTCTGTGAGATAATCAGTGCAGTATTTAACACAGTTCTTTGTTTATTTGCAGTAATTAATGACAACCCATAGGTTATATTTCAGTTATAGGCTAAGCAACTTTTGTCCATTAAAATTAGTTTTGGCGCTTTACAGATTCATATTGAGTATTTTGGGGAGCAGTTGGCTCTTTGCATCCATAAGATAGCAGACCCCTGCTCTTAACACTGGCCTTCATGTTTTTCTCATTTGTTTGCATGTGTTACTCTGTGCCACTGTCTAGAGCAGCTCAGAGCTTTGTCCAACCTTTTCTGAGTAAACTGTGAACATGCAGCAATGGTCCAACAATGAACCACATTATCCAGGTGTGTTCCTATTAAGCCAGTGGTACTAAAACTCCGGTTAGAACTGAACTAAGACAATAATTTCTCTTCTTGCAGGTAAACGTACTAACCATCTTAGCTTTGTTAGCATGTACCCAAAAACAAAATAACCGGTGTTGCTTATCTGCTCCTCTTCCATTTCATGTTCTTTGTCAGCATCTCCATCTCTCCTTTTAGTGACGTACCTCTGACTGTTAATAGACCTTTAGGTAATAGTCTTTTCTCCCACTTTCAGCCTGGTTGCTTTAAAAGGTGAATACTTTTTTTTTTTTTTTGCTTTTGTCTATGTTGTGTTAGCTGTCTGCTTTTGACACTTTTCCTCGGGGCTCCATAAAGGCTCTCTCCTCCTCCTCACTGCCTCTCTCTCACCTCCTCAGAGACGGTGGCCAAAATACACACACACACACACACACACACACACCGTCTTCTTCCTCTTCTTGTGTTCGGGAAAAACAAGCTTGTATGTGCCTCCAGCCATTTTCACTCAACTCACATCGGCTTTCATTTCTGTCCTTTTATTTTGACTCATTTGTACCCAGGCAGAGAGTGAGAGAGAGAGTGGAGACGTGGACTTATTACTTAATTTATCTGTCTCGTCCTATTAGCCACGTCTCTGATCCCGGAGTGACTGACAGGTTGATTGATACGGTGAGAGCATTAAAGTCTATGCAGCGTTTGTGTAGCGGTACATATATCACACACACACGTCCTTTAGAGCAGCTTTTTATAGCGTAAGTCACACACGGCGCTATCAGGTTGGACAAGTTTTACATGTGGTGGCCCTATGGGGAGAGGGAAGGGGGGGTTGTTATCTTTGGAGTTACATTTTCTTACAATGCAATTAGAATTTACCTTGCTTATTTAGGTTTGCCAACAGTAGCAATTATTATTAACTTATTATGCTGTTATACATTTACAAAAACATTTACAACATCTTTATTGTGTTGTTTTTCTATTGTGGCTGTTTGTTGTTTACCTCCAAATATTCATTCAACAGGTGGCATTCCAGAGATAACATTAGCGACTTTCCCAGGTTATCCATCTTTTTCTGCTCAGGGCAATACTTTGCAGCTGACCTGCAGTGGGTTGGACCAATGGTGTGGCAGTATTGACAATTATGGTCATGTTTTAGGTTTAACAAAGGTACATAAAAAATGGTTACCTGTATATGGTTCATCCGGTCACTGATCTAGTATTTATCTAATGTGTTTAAAAAAATGGAAGACTTTCAGAGTGGTTATCTGGAACAAACCATCTGGTGAAGCAATTTAGAATAAGCCTTACCCTTTAGTATTATTGTCTATTTTACCTTATTCTGAGGGCCTTGTGCAGCAGCTGGATTTGTGAATTCAAGAATTTACTAAAATTCATTTCATACCGCTCAGGGCAATGTGTTTATATCCAAACAGTGGTGGTTTGGACCAATGATGTGACAGTACTGGGCCATGCTTGTGTGTTGAACTTTTAAGAGTTACTAATGTAAACAACTTGGCTTTTCTCTGATTGGACAGAATATCCTGGAGATAGTCGGTGAAGGTGTTCATCTAAAGTCCCTGCCATTTGCAAACGGTTTCTGCAGAAGTTCTTGCAGATACTTCAGTGGAACAGACTTTCAGGTGGGCTGAAGTAAACCATATCTTACTTTTGAACATAATACATTTTTTATTATAAATACATTTGTTATAATTAGAGTGTAATAAAACACACATTTTTGAATAACAAAATCTTAACAATGTCAATAGTTATTCATTCACTGTTTGTTCCCATTTTGTGTTGCATGTGGCTGGAGACTATTCCAGCTAATTGGGCCAGAGATGGGGTATACCCTGGACAACGGCCTGTTAGTCACAGGGCTGACTTTTACACAACAGACAACACTTTTACATTTATTCAGTAGTGGCAGTTTAGTTTGTTCACTAATTCACTAAACACATGCGTGTCTTTGAATGGAGGGAGGGGGAGAACCCACGGGAAGGACATACAGACTGAATGTAACAGAAGTTACTCAAAATAATAAACTTTAAATGACATTAAATATGTTCACAATATAATTTTAAACAATGTAAGCCCCAGTCCACTGTGATGAATCGACATGACCATCCCTCTGGTGAACAGGGAGCTCTCGGTGTCTGTCCTGTCACTGAAGCATCCCAACAGTGACTGACAGCTGCCAATCGTCCTGATTCGATCTGACTGAAGGGGTCAGTGAATGCACCAGGGGGCCGAGGGTGTCTGAGACTGGGCCCAGACTAAAGGCCGATACAAACAGACAAGGTCCTCCGCGGTCCACAGACCTCTCCTGTTTTCACCCCAGAGGGACAGCGAGGAGGAAGCACCCTCAGGGACACACCGTGGGAGGAGCAGATCAATAACAAGACACACAGACAAGTGCATGGTAATGGTAAACTTTTTGTTTTACTGTATTTTTTTATTGCTTTTTCAGATATAAAAATCATCCCACATTAAAAATGAACATTTACACACACATGCACACATACACATGCACACACACACATGCATGCTAGAGGAGAGAGATACTATGCTACAACTTCAGTCCAAAGTCCAAAGTTCACAGATCTTAATATTGCAATAGGAGGCTCCATGTCGCCTCCCATTTGGATAGATTTCCAGAGTTTATAAGCTGCAGTTTTTCCATAGATATTAAATACATACTAATGTCAAAAGGCATACACCTACTAGCATATAATGAAAATGAAAATATAATGAAAACAAGTCATCTATGTTTTATTTTAATAGATGAGAATGTCTAGCCCATAAGCTTTGGCAGAAGGGGAGAGTGTAGGTGCAAGTACACATTTTAAGATACTGTACATTTACTTTTTGATGGAAAGAAAAAAAATCTTAACATTGAATTTTAATCTCTAAAGCATTTTCAATATTTTTTTTCTCAGTGGCAAAGTAGGTAGGACACTCCATTTTCAGACCAGGTCCTAAGGTCTAAGTAAGTAATGCACTTGCCTCCTAGAAAGGAGATTGGCGACACGAGCTCTCTGGGTGGAGTCTGCAGGTCCTTGCCCTGTTACTGTGGATTCTCTTCAGGTACTTCGGCTCCCTCCCACTGTCCAAAGACATTCATGCAGGTGTACCCCGCCTAAAGCCCAAAGTTATTGGGATAGGCTCCAGTACACATGACCGGAATAAGCAGAAGAAGATGAATGAATGAATAATAACTTGAGTACATGTTTTAAGTACCTTTTCTGTCTCTGAGCTTTAGAATGAGAGATATTCCCAGTGGCTGTTGGTTATAATGTTTATAAGCAGTGACTCAGGTGCTGCTGATAATACAGAGAAAGTGTCTGTACAAGGGAGCAGCTGCTAACTTTTTATAGCACCAAAAACCTTAAATCCCCGAGAAGGTTTAGGAGGGTCTGCTGAGTCAAAAACAATGCTTCTTTCTCTTTATTTGATACAGTATGTGCAACAGGCTTGTATAGATATTACTAAGTTGTCTCTTGATTACAGTCAGTCCTAAGTTGTTGGAAGCTCATGCCATTTCTCAGTTGTGTATTTGCTGTTTTTTTTCAGAGGTGCATGTGCTGTTGCCTGTTGCTGGTAAAGGTTTCCTCGTCTCGGTCTCTGTTAGTTGTGTGGAAGCGACACGTCCGTTGTTTATGTGCATTATAAATCTGCAGAGCCTCCACGTCTCTAATGACGCTGCTCCCGGATCAAACCTCTGTTTATGCAGCAGCAGGTTAGAGCCACATCCCTAACCTCCGACTGGATAAATGTAAGTCACAGAGCAAGGAGACAATTTACAACAAGACATACTGGATAACAATACGTTCTAGTTTTATGTGCCTGACAGTACATGACATAATGTGATGTTGCGCAATTTGTACAGAAGGCAAAACGTTATCATCACAATACATCATCATATCATCACACGGACACATTGTTTTCTTCCCACCTTGAAGATATGTTGCCATATGCCTACATTTTAAAGCTAGTAAGTCATAATCTGCCTCATTTAGCCAGGCTTGGGACAGGCACAAGGGTGACCCATTGTAGCAGCAAATGTAAAGTATTTTTATTTAAGTACCACCTCAGAAAAATAGCTGGCTTTTAAAATAGCACTACTTTAATAAACTAAAATAATAGTTGTGAAATTAGGACAAAACAGGAAATAAGCTGGATTATGATTAGGACAAAACCAGTATCACACTGAAGTCTAAACCTGGAATAAACTAGAACTAAACCAGGCCTGAACCAGGTCACAGCCAAGACTAAACAAGGTCTTCACCAGGACTAAACCAGGACCTGTAAAACTACACCAGGTCTAAACCGGACAGGACTAAACCAGGACGGAACCATGCATTCATATTTTTAAACCAATCTTGCATTTCACATTTTACAGCCTTTAAAATCATTATCTTACTAAAAGAAAATGTTTTTAATAAGTACTCTTCTGGTGCCATAAAGAAAAAGAGTGCAGCAGCGTGAAGACTGTTGCTGTCTTTTGAACATAATTGAAGAAAAACAGCACTTCACTTCTTTAAACGTTTTGTATGATGGCATTTTAGTACAAAATGAAACAAAGCTGTGAGGAATCAGTAGAAACAGAGCTGTACGCCATTTTTTTGATAAATGAATGAGAGCAGACTGGATGTAGAGGGCTTGTTGATTGGTCAGTGCTTCCTGGAGTGGGCGGGGGTTTGTGCAACAGAGCATTTTGAAGGCTCAGAAACTGCCGTATCAGAGAATACAGGATTACTTTAACATGCGTGAATGAAAGAAAACACAACTCCAGGTTTGTTTTTGATGAGGGAACATTATAACATGGTAGAAAGTTCAGAAAAGTTCATTTTGCATAGGCTAATATATCCCCTTTAAGCAAAACAATGATTTAGTAACTCGATTCTGACTTAGCAATTATTAAACATAAATAATTTAACATATCGTGAAACAACAGCCTATTTTAAACTACTACAAGCATATACAAATAGGCCTGTACAATTATTGCTATCTTGACTTTGACTTTTAGTATGTAGCCTTTTTTTGTTGTTGTTGTTGTACTGCATGTAGTGCTGCCTACTCTATACTTTAAACAGCTAAATATCAAGCCACTTGCTAATGTTCACTACCCAGGCAATGACATTACACACAAGCCCAAATCATCTTGTTTAAACACAAGTTGCAATCTTTGGCCGCTAGTGCTAATTTATGTATTGCAGTCTGCTTAACTTATGCAACCAAAATACTAACGTTGTTTAAAAAAAAAAAGTCAATATGACACAATACAGGGGTTGTGAACATTCATCATTGCTTCCCATACATCACTGCCTAGAAAAACAAATGTATTTCCATTTTAATCATAATAAACACTCGGTTACTCCTTAATCATTTTTAGTCATTAAATAAATAGGCTACAGTTAATGTCCCTCATCATCTGTTTTACTTTACCAGCTCCACTTCTTGTTGAATCACCAAATCATCTTGTCCAACAATTCATCATCAGCGCACGCTATAAAAATCCTATTAACTAAAGCCGTTGCAATTAGGACTATGATTAATATGAGCTCAAATTAACATATCAATAAGCCTTATAGGAAATGTCTACTTAATTAGTCTTCCCTTAATTGGCCCTGAATGCCATTAGTGAGTTGCCTCCATAAATAACATTAGTGTCTGACCCAGAACTGCGCAGACTGCTATGATACACAACAGTCACAGTAAAAGTACTGCTACCTCAAAAATATTGTAGCGACCCTGCATTAGTGTCCTGTTCTAATGTTTGTACTGCTGTTCAGGTGTACTGTGGTTAATGACTGTTTCGGGGATGCATTATGTGTATGGGGCTATGACATGGCATGTGATTGGACAAGTAAGACGGGCTGGGCATATGTTTGTGCTGGAGGCAAGAGAGAGCGCCCGCAAGAGTTACTTTCTGTTCACTTTTTACTTGTTGTATTGGCCTGGTTGCAGCCGACAGTAACAATGCTAGTAATACTATTAAAGCTACTGCAACAACTGCCACTAATACTACAACTACTTCCATAATTACTGCTACTAATGCTAATAATACTTCAGCTACTACTACAACTACAACTGCCACTAATACTAGCACTACTTTTACTATTATAGCTACTAGGATTACCACCACTGTACTAGTACTACCGTCGGTACCCACTTATCTAACAAGGTAAAAAGCAAAACAAAGCACAACAACTTTCACTTATTCATACAGTCTAAATGTTGACTAAAAGTATTTTTCTCTCAAAGATGTGCTCAAGTAAAAGTATATTTTAGAAAATGTATTCAGAAAATAAATAAAGTACAAAAATATTACGAAAGTAAAAGTACTATAATTTTTCTTGAGGAAAGTAAAAAAAGTATTGAGTGTAAGGTTTACATGAGTAGAAAGCTGCTGCTACTACAACTATTACAAGCTATACTCGCGTAAAGCAGCAGTAGCTCAGAGTTGTTTGCCCATTAACCCGAAGGTTGGCGGTTCAATCCTCGCTATCGGTGTTGCATACTGTCGTCGTGTCCTTTGGCAAGACACTTTACTCACCTTGCTTGCATGAATGTGTCAGTGTGGCTATGTTTGGTGTGGTCAGAGTGGTCATAGGCGCAGATTGGCTTGCCTGGAAAATCCAGACTGATATGTCTCTGTATTATTATACAGAGAAATATCATCCGCTGGTACAGCGGTGAGTCTGGAATTTCCAGGTAACAGATTGGCAGCCACACTTCTGTCAGTCTGCCCCAGGGCAGCTGTGGCTGCAGAAGCTCACCACCACAGAGTGAGACTGAGGAGAGAAGGAATAATGAACTAATGTAAAGTGCTTTGAGAAGAGCATTATAAATCTTATCCATTATTATTAAGTAAAATTATATTTTAGAAAATGTATTCAGAATGTACATTTTCTTCAAAAAAATCTACTTTCCTTATTTTGTCAATACTTACCTTGACATAGATTTAGTAGCAGTGGTAGTACTAACAGTAATTGTAGTAGTAGTAGTAGTAGGGTTAGAGTGTTAGTAATAGTTGCAGTATGTAGCTATATTATTGGTAGTAGTATTATTAGTAAGGTTAAGGTAGACTTTAATGTTCTCGTAGGTAAATTTGTCCTCTGCATTTGACTCATACTTCTGCCTCTGGGGCGACCTGTCAGGAGCAGTGGGCTGGGGACCATCTCCTCCTGCTCAGGAGGACCCAGCTGGAGGATTAGCCTGTTCTGCATGTTTTAGGTTGACGGAGCAAACCGGAGCTCCCAGAGGAAACCCACCTAGACACAGGGAGAACATGCAAACTCCACACCGAATTGAACATGCGACCTTCTTACTGTGAGGTGAAAGCGCTCACCACTTTTCCACCGCGCCACCAAATAGCATCAGTACTGCAGCAATCACTTGAGTATGGGCAGTAGTAGCAGTAGCAGCAGTATTTGAATTATCTCGTTGTTCTGTGATCAGTGTAGCATGGCAGTGTGTATGGGTGGGTGTTTCTGAGGTGATCCGTGAGGGGAGGGGGTCCGAACCTCCCCACCGGTGCTGATGAAGATGAATGGGCTAACAGGACATGACGGGATTGCTTTTGCGAGGAGGGGGGCGGCCCGGCGATCGGTGTTGGGTGATATTGTGTCGAGGGGGTGGCGGCAGTGAAAGGGCCCAGGTTGATTTATTGTTGTAGCAGATAGCCGTGGTTTTAGCCCCGCCTCCCTCCTCCCCCTCCTCCCAGCAGCACCTTCTCTGTTTAATTACAGACTTCTGCAGCCTCTCATCCATGTCCTGATTAGAGCGGGAGGAGCACACACACATGTGGAGGAGGAGAACAGAGGAGAGCTTCTAATTATAAAGAAATTATAGAGAAAAATGAGATAGAATAAGTACTAAAAATCTGTACTAAAGTAAGAGTACTGTTACTTTAAAAAACTATTACTTAAATGGTGATTGTTGTGTGACAAAGTGCTTTAAGTTAAATCAATTAAACGGCTGCTACTACCTACTTCTATACTGCTGTTACTTTTACTCCACTGCATTTGAACGATAAATATAATACTTCTCACTCCACTACATTTCTATAAAGGCAGAAGTAAATTCTGCAGAATAATTTTCATAAAACCGAAAGACATGTCAATGTAGTTTCTGGTTTGCCTGTGGTCTCTTACACAGATTAAAAATAATCAGTTACTAATTTTCATTGATACTTGGCCTAAACCTGGTTCAGTCTTGGTTTACTGTTGCTACTTTCAGTTTTTGTTTGGATGGTCCTGCTTTAACGTGAATTTATCTCAGTTTAGACTTGGGTAAGACCTGCTTTAGACCTGGGTCTAGACTTTAGTCCCTGTTTGTTCAATGGATTTACATAAAATACAGTTTCCTCTGTCATTTACTGATTTTGCACAAGCATGTTCTTATTCTAAGGTGGAGACTATAGGATTAATATAAATAGTATAGTATAGTATAAATCCACTGTGAAAAGAAAAAAAATTTAAAAAGTACTTGAATACATAAATATTTTTGAAAGCACATACTTCAGTACTTTAACTCTATATACTTTACTCTAATAATTTGACTGAGAGACTATTACTTGTATTGGAGTAATATTTGACCTGAGGATCTATACTTTTACTCAGGTAATGAAGTTGAGTACTTTGTCCTCTACTGACTAATACTACAAACACTACTACTACTATCTTTACTATTCCAACAACAGTGGTACAATGATTGAATATAGCAGCAGCGCCTCTGTCCGAAATGTCACGAGTCCATGTTAATCTCGCTTTTTATTACGCGCCGGTGGTCACTAGAGCAGTAATAGCAGATAGATTACAGGTGGGTCTACAGGGGGCGTAAAGGTCAAAGGGCGGAGCTAGGACCCAAATAAATCTGGGAATTCCTGCCCAGATTAAGATATGTACATAACGGGGAGGGATGGAGGGGGGAGGACGGTGCTTATAAATGAGGAAACCAAGCATCCCTCAGAGACGAGCCCAGAGAGAGGAGGAGGAGGAGAGGGGGTTTATGGTAAATGCTGTTGCAGGCCCGGTGAAAGGAGCAGCAGATGAATTCATAAATGGTCTATGGGGGAGAAAGAGGAGGAGCTAAGGCTGCGTCGAGGGAAATATTGATGAAATAAGAAAAGTGAACAGGAAAGATTGAAAATAGAGGTAAAAGGCCAGCACAGGTTCATGGTTGTAGCCACGACTTAGCAGCTACTCATGGTAAAAGGAAATATGAAGTATCTGCTTGAGTATTTGTTTTGTAATATTGTATCAGAGGTGGAAAGACTATTACTACTACTACTAGTACCAGTGTTGTACTGCCCGAGACCGGTCTTGGTCTTGAGTCTTGTCTCGGTTTCGGCTGCAGTTTTACTCGGTCTTGGTCTTGGTCTTGATTCCAATTTGACTTGGTCTTGTCTCAGGCTCAGCTGTGGATGTGGCGGTCTCAGAGATTTTATTTACCAAACATAAGAAAATTCTATTTTTCATAATTTTGAAGTCATTAGTTTTCAGCATCAGAAAAAACAGGAACATGACCTGTCTTAATTTGTAGAGTCTGTTGCATCATTAAAATAATTATTTATATTTTCTTTTCCCCTTTATTTATTAGGTTTGGTCTTGACCTGGTCTCGGTTTGCCTTGGTCTTGGTCTCGACTCGGCCCTTAAAAGTCTTGGTCTCAACTTGGTCTCGAACCCTGAAAGTCTCAGCCGTGTCTTGGTCTCAGTTCACTCTGGACTCTTGTCTCAATTAGTACAGTCTTGACTACAATACTAACTACTACTACTACTACTACTTCTACATCTACTTCTACTTTTAATACTTAAAGGAAGCTGGATTAGAATCAATCCCAGCATCTTTGGCCTTGAGACTGGGTACAGCATGAACAGGTTTTTGGAGCACACAGAATATTTACAGAATTTCTACTGAAAAGTTTTTTATATATATTATTACTCAGTGGCCCTTTTTATTCATGATTAATATGTGCAACTTGAATGCGCATTTGAAATACTGAAATATGTATGACTCACTTCAACATACTTCCCTGTAGGAAAATTTGTCCCTGCATTTATATCACTGGTCTACAGCAAAATGCTTCTGGAACAAAAGTAGTGAAATTTTTCTTGGATTAGGTCACTAATAAAGAAAAAGTGAGAAGTGCAGATTGGCTATAGTTTCCAAGAAAGAGTATTGGGTCAAAATAGGAAATTTATTCAAAATAAGGCAAAAACGTAGTTTATCAGAAGGTACAGTGTCTACAAGCAACCAGTTCTATCTGAAAGCTGCACATTCAATACATTCATTTTAATATGTCTAGAGTTTTGACATAAAATGTTTTGTTTTTATTTGCAGAAATCTCTCTCTTGGAAGTGGACAAAATGCATGCATGTAGAGAAATGAAATATTTTCAAAATATAAATATTATTTTTAAGCAAAAATGTCTAAATCTATTGTATAAGCAGATGCGATTTTGATGTGAAACAATATTATTAAATATCTTGAATACATTAGCTAACCAGCACAGTTATCAATTGATTTTCAGTTCTTCTTATCAAAATAAATGAGATTTAGCCACTTTTATCTCGGAAGCAGATCGAGTCCAAAAATTTGTAGACCAGTGGTCTACAAGTAGTTGGATTATTTTTATTTTATTTTATTTTATTTTATTTTATTTTATTTATTTATTTATTTATTGTAGTCATGTCATGAGTTAAAATATTTACTAAAATAATTAAATGTAATAGAATTTATATTGTCATATTTTTATTTTATTTTACTTAAAGGGCAGATTATTAATTTTATTTGTTTATTATGATTTTTAAAGAAAAGTGCAGTGCAATAAAGTAAGTATAAGTAGTCATTGTAAATAAACACAGATGTATTTATAACTTGTATGAGTGAGGGGGTACTCATGGTGTGGCACAAAAGCCCGGGCGGTACACAGCTCACTCCAGCTATAAACAAGTTACAGTCAGAATAATGTATATTTTTTAAGTCTAGCCAGGTAACTTCACTGCTAAAACCTGGCCAAATATCTGCACAGATCTGTTTCTGATTCACTGCAGGAAACAAAGTAGCAGAAGACTGAAGGGAGGGGAGCATCACTCCACACAATTCATCACCGCGTGGCCGTCTGCTCTGAAACATCAGCCTATTAAAACATTCATTGAGCTGATTAAGCTGCAATAAAATCTAACAAAATCTGCACTGACACTTTCGGCGCATGATTTATTAGGCCCCGCTCTGAAATATGCCTCTTCAGCTTTTGGGCTCAGCAGTGAAAACACAGCCGCTACTGCCACCTGCTGGACAACTTAGGACTAAACAGTATTTGTTGTTACATGGCCGGAAAAGTCAACTCAAATTCTGTAGTAAAAGTATTGTTGCTGTTAAAAGTAGTACACAATTGAAGTGTTTGACCAAAAATATTTAAAATATAGTTTAATAAAAAGTAAAAAAAAAAAAAAAAAAAAAAAAGCAAAAGTAAAAAGTTGTTTGTAAATCCATAAAAAAAAAAATTAGGTACAGTTCTACTACTACTACTACTACTACTACTACTACTACTACTACTACTACTACTACTACTACTACTACTACTACTACTACTACTACTACTACTACTACTACTACTACTACTACTACAACTGTTACTTTACTAGAACACCCAAAACTGTTTCGTTTTGGTTCTGGCATGAGAGTTCAACACACTCCACACAAAATACCTTAACGCAGATTTAAATATTTTAATTTCTATTTAAATTTAAATAGGGCTCCAACAACTAATTGGATTATTCTATAACCGATTATTGAAATAATTGTTAATCTTTCAAACTATTTTAATAATCAATTAATGGCTAACAAGAGCCAGTAACATACTTGTACCTTAGTCTTGTTAAAATGTTGTCAAAAATCCAGCTCGGCAAGTGATCATGCATTTCCTTTTTCTGTACTCTCCAATTATTAATCAATTAATAGAAAAAATAATCAACAGATTAATCAACTATTAAAAACATCCCTAAATTTGCCTCAACAGAAGTTTAGAAAAAAATTAGAACATACATATAGATATTCTTCAGACTACTTCTTTAACTTAAATATGTAGTTTGAATAAAAGTATTGTTGCTTGTCACATCTGCAGTATTTTAGTATCTTCATATGATTCACTCAGAATGTGAAGATGCTCTTTGCAATCACAATTCATTTCATTTGATCAAGTTTTGGAGATTACATTACAATGCATATAAATACTTTAAAGAAGATACAAATGAATCTAAAAAGTTTTCACACAAACGTTTTTATATTTTCAAGGTTGTTATTTGTATTTCATCCCCAGGGTTAGTTCATAACACAAGCACAGCCGCTCTTTTATGAATCTGAATACAGAGGTGAACTGTAGTGTAGTGAACTGCTGTTGTATTGATCCATACACTTTATTACACAATGTCTCCGTGTTAATAGTGTCCAGTGCCACAGAGGGAGAGGATTACCTGGAAATAGTGATATTGATTGGAGTCTACCTCTGGAGACCACTGAGGAACCACAGAGAAAATACCTGCACAAACATCACAACATGCAGGATTTACACAGGCTACTCCAGTCTGACCTTTCTCCTCTGACCTCTGGCAGTAACAAGACATTTTCTCCACAGATACTGCTCACTGGATATTTCTCTTTATCAGCTCATTTTCTGTAAACCCAAGAGCAGAAATTCTCAAACCTTTCACACCAAGTATCATGGCTTTCCGTTTACCATCTTAAATGGACAAAATTAGGCTAAACCAAGGTATACTATAGGTAACAGAAAAACGTAAACTAAATGGTAACTAAAGAAGAACAGAACAAGGACTAAATATGGTCTAAACTAAATCAGGACTAAATTAAGCCAGTCTAAACCAGGTGTAAACCAGCACCAGATCAGGTCTAACCAGGACCAAACTATATAAGCACTAAACCAGGTCCAAACCAGGTTTATAACCAAGTCTAAAACAGGATTAAACCAGGCCCAAACCAGGACTAAAACAGGAATAAACCTGTTGCGGCTCTGTGTGTTTGGACCCAAAATGGACTCCAGACAGGGAACTCAGGAGGAGGTATTTATTGTACAAAAAAGCTATGTGGAGCTGAGGGCTGGAAGTCTTCTGGTATTAGCGGAACACAGATAACAGCAAGCTGAGACGACACTGGAGTTTCTTCTGGGAGCTGGGGAACACAGGAGAAAAAGGTAAATATAATCCAAAACTGGTAACAGGAAGCAAAAACTCAAATACTGAGGGGCCAACTAGTTCACCGTGAGACTGATGTACAATCTGGCAGAGACTGACTGGTGAGCACACTCTAAGTAGGCAGCTTGATTGCAGATGTGCAGCAGGTGAGTGTAGTAGACTGCTCCCAGGAGAAACTCCGCCCATGCACACACACACACACACACACACACGGAGGAGAACACGAATTCACTTGATATACAGTGGGCAAAAGTCTTAGACAGGATTTTAAGAAAGGCTGTAAAAAAGAAAGGTGTGTCAGTGTAAAAAAAAGAAAGACTAGAATCGGTTTGAGAGTGTAGACGTCCCAAGGCACTTGTCCTTTCGTGCAATGGTAAAGATATAGTGCTTAGACCTGGACTAAAACTGTAAAAGCAAGCTATGTGCTAATTTTTGACCAACAGACATTTTGGAGTCTAAAGGTCTTTTTTATTTTAGTGTGTTCTCTTGCAAAAATGAATTCTTATCTCATCTAATTTAATCTACATCACCCATAGGCGGCCCTTTAATCTGATATTAAGTACAATAATAGAAGATAATGAGTACATCTTGTGACTGTCTGGCCACCAACCCACATTTTAGTCCTTCATTATGTGAAACACTGGCAGGATGTTACTAATTATACACCACAGACAAGACAGTCATGAACTAATGATATCAGGTCTATTAATAATAAGATCCAGACTGGTTTTGTACCAACACAGAACTAGAGCCGTGTGTGTGGAGGAGATGTGGTTTGTGGACCTCATCGTCGCACAATGGCTGACGTTTGTTATTCTGCTGCTCTGTCTCATCGTCTGGATACTAAAGAGAGGTACAGTCAAGTTCGGTTGTTTTTGTGTGTATAGATGTGTTTGACTGTCAGTTCATCGCATGTTTGAGCTGCTGGCTACTGCATTTGTAATGTTCACAGAGGCCTGTAGTTTACCTGACATGGTTGTTGTTATTGTTCCTGTTGATGAATGGTGGTGTTTGGGTGTTGGACATTTAAAAACTTCTTCCATTCCCATTTTCAAACCATTTCTTTGTTCAGCTGTCATTAGTTTATTGTGTGTTTGCAGAGGGTTGTTAGATAGATAGATAGATAGATAGATAGATAGATAGATAGATAGATAGATAGATAGATAGATAGATAGATAGATAGATAGATAGATAGATAGATCTATATATGTTGTTACCTATGTGTTGGTTTCAAAAGGTTTATGTTGGAAAAAGTGAGAAGATTTGGAGCTGTATGTTTCTTGTGCTGCACTTTGTTGTATAATGTAAAGATGTAACATTTTTATTATATGTTTTGTCTGATTACATCAAAACTAAAGCATAAATCAGCAGGTACTCAGTACTTGAGTTTTTGTTTTCTTGTTTTTTTACCAAATATGTTTTTACTTTACAGAAGAGAAAAAGTCCAAAGTGGTCATGAAGTTTTTGTCAATTAGTTATTTTCTATTGAAGGTGCTCTTTGGTGCTCAGCAACAAAAAGCTTGCAAAAAAGTACTGAAAAAACCAAGGCACTCATTCATTTACCTGTAGTGCTGTATGTGCCTTGGTTTTTCTTTCCTTTTTTTCTTTTACTTTGAGGAATAATGTTTTGAACCCACCTCTGTCTGTCTGTTGTGACACTTTGTTATGTGCTGCTGTGGACACTGTCCTGTGAAATGTTGCATGCAAGTTTAAAACAAAATTATTTAAATTTAAAACCTAGTTACAAAGATGACTGTGCAATTTTATAAGAGAACTCCAGAGGTAGCTGCACAAAGCCTCCAGGTTCTCAGGGTTAGAGAGATGGTACAAGGAACTAAAGACACCACTGCTTTGTCTAATTATCAGTCACCTTTCTGACTTGAGCAGTGCACTAACAAGACAGCACAGACACAGAAAGATTTTTCATCTCTTCAGACTCTCTGTACATAATTATTACGTCTTACACTATGGCTGCATGATAAATCTAGATTTATTGTAACCTTTTATATCTTTTTATACACCTTATCACCTCCTTCCATGTCACATTAGTAAAAAATATGATTTATAAATTATCTGTTTGGCAGTGTGTTTGTTTCAGAAAACATCAGTGGCTGAGGGTGAGGTGTCCTATCAGCTCTGAGCCAAAAATTAGATAAGACTGAGAGAACTGTGTAAGTCACTCTGCAGAGTACAGATAGAAAAGATGTGGTGGTAAAAGAGACAAGCCGCTCCAATAACAATTTAGATGTTAAAAATAAGGAACAATGCTTGAGAAAGTAATATTTTGTAGAAAAGGTTTTTCATGTGAGTAACATCGCACTATATCCTGCTTATAAATGTTGTATTAGCATGAGTGACAGTTTGGTTCTCACTCTTCAGGCGGTGATGATGAGTCTGAAACTGAAGACAAGAGTAAAACAGGTGAGCATGACTGACTTTACAGAATACAATAACTGATGCCTAAGAGATGGCTTTTATTTGCTACATACATGGTTATAATAAAATATACCTACCTACCTATACGTACCTTCCTATACTATTGGACAAGGAAACAAGCACACTAAAACTGGTCATTACCATGTTTTAGACAAAGATGACGGTTGTGAATAGTTGTTGTGGAGATGATTGTGCACCGCACTCTGCTCCATTGACCACAGTTAACTTTTTAAAGCAGGATTTGTTAATTGATGAATAAAAATGGACAACTATGGTCTATGGTTCTGTAACTACTGTCCAGCAAAACATAGGAATTCAGTGACTTTTAGGATGAGAGTCAGCCCTACGTTCCCCAGTACCTACATGTTCCCTGGTACCTCTGACCCCCAGCGAGGAAAGAAGGCTTCACATGGGCCCATTATAACAGAGAATATACTGTAAGAAGAGGGACCCCTCCATGTGGACCTCCAACCATAGAACTTCTTCTGTTCAAAATACTATGTGTCATGTTTTTCTTCATTTATTTCTATTTAAAAAGTTACAAAAAAACACTGACTGTTGGCTAAAAATAGTTTTAAAGTAAAATTTTTAGTATAGTATATAACTGGAATTCATTTCAAACTATAATACTAAATTTCTTTTCTTGTACTTAATATAGACACCCCCTGGGGTCCCCCCCTGCAGTACCTTTGTGGCCCCCAGGGAGCCCCTGACCCCTCTTTGGGAACCACTCCTTTAGCTTATGCTAATTGCTCCTATAAATAAAACAACTAACATTCTCCACCCAGGCACTGACATTAAACATGTTATCCATTGGTTGACAATTTCCCAGACCATCTTGTTTATGTGCAATTTGCATTTGTTGGTGGCTAATGTTAATTGGTCTTTAAAATATATTTTGGTCTGCTTAAGATATGTAACCAAAATGCCCATGAAGCCTGTGCTGTTTACAAACACTGTAAAAATCTAGAGCCTGCACTCAGAGCTCAATTTACAACTGTCCAAACAGGAAAGAAGTCTTGTGTTGATTTTCTGATGTTTTTGTCTTCAAAACTAGTTTTGTTAATATATTAATACATTTGTTTTCTGAAAGTCATGGGTCAGATGTGAAAAAATCAGAGTGGATTACATGTAGATGAAGTCTTTTAATAGCTGCTGTGCACGCGGTTGTGTGAGTGTATCCAAAAGCATTCACATAGCTATGCGTGTCACCGTCTCTGCCAGCCACTGAGGCTTTAGCCTCAGATATTAGTTTCCACACACTCAGAGGTGCACAGCGCAGGGCTCCTGACTCTCAAACGTTGCCTCTTGCAGCCTGCTCCAGCTTGGGAACCATGGCACAAACGGCGCATGTAGACGCCACCAAGATGGGGGTGGGTCGGGCCATCGCCGTGCTCACCTCTGGAGGAGACGCCCAGGGTAAGCAGCTCTCACCGGCCTGGCATCTGTGCCATGTCTGGAAGTCTGTCTGTCTGCAGTGGAGAGAGTTATCTGTTCAATCTGTGGGATGTGGGTGGGACAGTCTCGGAAAGCATTCATTAAGAAAATTCAACAAATAAATTATGTACCAAGCTATTCCAGCCTTACAAAATCCTCTTAACCTTTATTTTGCTCATATATTGTAAGAAATAAACACTTTTATGAGTGGGTGGGACACTTCACCCAAGATCTGTCAATGTCAACTTTTGATTAAAGACTAAAAGGACTATGAGGTCACCGTGCACTCTCAGATGTTGGTCCTAAACTGTGAACTGAGTTACTTTTACATATTAGTCAAGCAGAGGCATTCTCTGTTTTTAAATCTTCTGTTAAAACATTTTTTTCTCTTTAGCTTTTAACAGAGTGTGTTACATTTATACGTTTTACTGTTGTTTTATCTTGTTTTATTACATATTCTATAAGTGTTATTTTGTGTTTGTATTAATATTTGTAGTTTTGATGTTGCTGTGCAGCACTTTGGCCGACTGTGTTGTTTTTTTGAAAGTGCTCTATAAATAAACTTGGATTGGGTTGGAACTTCTATTAACACCAATAGAACCAATGAATGAGAAAGCAACTTTAACAACTTTAAACAGAGCAGAGGTGCAAGAAATATTCAAAATCTGTTCTCAAGTTCAATGTAAAAAGTACTGTAACTTTAAAATAATATTACTTAAGTTAAAGTAAATGAGTAATTATTACTGCAATAAAAGGGAAAAGTAATCATGTACATTTTCCTTAAACAAATTACTTTTTGACAAGCCTCACTATAAATCAGTGCCAACTACCCACTTTGAAAACGAGTGTGCCACCCCCAAAAATACTTTAACAAAACAGAATTGTATGTACTTAAGGCATTTTTCTTAAAGTAAAATAAAAGTTATGCTATTATTCAGGGAATGTTTTCAAAAGTATCAAACATCCAAAATTCCTACTTGTCCAGGTGACATCTTGCAAACATTTTTAACAGGAAAAAGGAATTTAATAAATCCCAGTTCCTTTTTTATTTCATTTTTATTTTCTTTTGAGGCTCTCATCTAATTTTAGTCCAACTATTCTTTCTTCGACTCAAACACTGTGGCCCTCCAGAGTGAGTAAGCCTCTCCTTTGACCTTTAACTTGATTAGGGCGCTCTCCTTGGTGACCTTTGGGTGGAGCACTCACTGCTCTGAACCTCCGGTCTACTTCTCATCTTTATATCCATCTAAATGCAAATGTATACAACTCTGAGTAACTGTGCCAAAAGCCTACCCTTAAACTGCAACTAAAAATCTTACTTTTTGCATCAGCCTACAACCTTTAGTTCAACTTCAGTGCCACTTTCTTCCTCCTCTCCTTTCTGTTTTGTAGTTAATGCCCAGTGTGTGTGTCTGTGTGTGTACGTGTGTGTTATGCAGCTAATTTTAGAGCCATGACCTTTCTCTCTGGAGTTTGTAAAGAGGTGTGTTGGAGAGGTCGGCTTGTCAGACTGCTCTTCTACACTGTAAGTGGAGATGCTGTTGCAAAGTCAATCCTCGTCTTGTCCTTTAACCAAACAAACGGCCACAGAAACAGCGTCTGGGCCCCTTCTCTGTCATGTACTGCTTGTGATTCTCAATAATTCAGGCCTTATGATGGGTGATTAGTAAGAATACTACACTAGTGCTGTTGTACTTTTGAAATCTATATCACATACTGTCATTTAAAAGACCTCTATAAATGTACCTGCCTGTAGCTGTGATTAATGTTTACAGCCTGAGTATATGAGTAGCCAGTGGGACCGTCCCTTCGCCAAAACTTGCTTTTATACGCCGAATATTTCAGCTTGTGAAGTGTGTGGATTTTGGGGGCGTGGTTTAGTTTGACAACAAAGAGACCATTTTCTGTGTATTAATGTGAACAATATAGCTCTGATTGGATAAAATGCGTGAGTACTCTATCCAGTGCATCGAAAGTCTGTTTACATAACCTACCATTGCTTTAAATTTAATATAATGTAATAAATGTGTTACCTGTAGATCAACTACTTACTTAAAAGACCTCTGTGAATGTCCGTACAGGTATGAACGCAGCAGTGCGGGCCACAGTCAGAGTGGGTCTCTACACCGGGGCTAAGGTCTTCTTTGTCCATGAGGTAAACAGCACTAAACTGATATCTTTATTGTTGAATAGTCATTGTTTTTATCCCAGAGTGATGTGTTTTTGTTCGCTGACAGGGTTACCAAGGTCTGGTGGATGGAGGAGACAACATCTGCCCTGCGACTTGGGAAAGTGTCTCCATGATGCTGCAACTGGTGAGAACTATCACAAGTATATTTTAAGCTGTATTAACTGAAAATTCATTCCCAGCAGTGAAAACTAACCAAAACAAAAATTATACATCACAATGAAGTTTAGAGCCTCCCATACTTCCAGCTGAGTTGAGTGTTAGACTAACTATTTCTGCCTCATTATACATTGTTTATGCACATTTCATGTAGTATAGACTATCAAGTATGGATTAACAAGTATGGACTTTGCTTTGCTTTTTCTATATAGCAGACATGGGCAGCGCTGAAATAACCATTTAAATGTAGGATGTGAAGAAAGTTATTTCCAGAAGCCACACAGACAATATTGTTTCATTTAGTTAGCATTAATCACTGCATGTCGCAAAAGCATGAGAAAGACTTTCTGTACAAGCTACACTTAATAATTAGGTTCATAAATAGGTTCATATGGTCAATAAAAAGTTATATAATGCTTTAGTATTTCATGTTTTATGTATAATGTATATGTTTGGAAAATGTATTATTTGGGGAAAATGGCTATTTAGCACAGCTATTAGCAACACAATGCTAACTCAATTCAATTTAGTTCAATCACTTTATTTATCCCCGGGGGGCAATAAAAGGCAGCAGATAAACAGATAAATGACCTTACTGATGTGTAGTGACTGCAAGTTAGGCACTGAAATTGTCAGATTGAGTCCGGGGACGGTGTATGGGCTTCAGAAATGCTTGAAAGTAATCTGATTGTCTGGAGCTTGCTGGTACGGGCGGAAGTTCTGACCTATTAAAATCTTTGCCAATAAAGCCTCGATGCCATCTTACAGTGTCAGATTGCAGTGTCCCTTTAAGTGGTTCTCAAGTTGTCTGATTGTGCGTAATAAAGCAATATTTCAGGGATTTCACTCATATGAACATTTAAAATATATTCAACCTCCCCCACGATCCACTTTTGAAATCACCATTTGAGAACTTCTGCTCTTAGCCAGTGTACAGCGCCTGATTATTGTGGTATATGTCAAAGTGGGCACCAGTGAAGGTCAAACAGCCATTTAAATGCCAAGCTTTACAAAATAGTCAGGAGCTAATTGAGCTGAGCTGTGGTCTCACATTTCGTTTTTTTTAAGGGTGGGACTGTGATCGGGAGCGCTCGCTGTCAGGACTTCCGCACAAAGGAGGGGCGCACCAAGGCAGCCTGTAACCTGGTCAAACTGGGCATCACCAACCTGTGTGTGATCGGAGGAGACGGCAGTCTGACCGGGGCCAACCAGTTCAGGACGGAGTGGTCTGAGCTGCTGCAGGAACTGGTCAAAACTGGTGAGTTATTGACTGGGACGGGCAGTGTAAATGGGTTGGTGGTCCATGCTCCTTCCCCTTTCTCTGATCAGTTGTATGTTTTTCAAATTGCATCAATCCAGAGGCAGATTCATGTTATTAAAAAGTGGCCCACGGAAGGAACAGTGGTGAACCAGCGACAGGTGATGCTCATGGGGAGAGGAGGCTGAGGCCTGCGTGGTCCCAGAATACAGACGGCAACACAGTTTGTTGCGTGAATGGCTGCACATTAGGCAGGTGGTCATAATGTTATGGCTGATCAGTGTAAATTAATTTGATGTCATCTTTTAAGACCTTATGTTTGAAATACCAGAATAATATTCATAGTAAAGATGAAGTGGATGATTACAGAAAAGTCATTCATTTTGTTTTAGGGAAAAAGAGCATAAACTCTGAATAGACAGGTTTTCGCCATCTCTAAATAGCTTGAATAATAAAAAATGCACTATCCCTTGAAACATAGATTAGTATTTTTAATTGTTTTAAAGGGGTTATATTATGCAAAATCAACTTTTCTGAGCTTTCTACCATGTTATAATGTTGTTCCCTCATCAAAAACAAACCTGGAGCTGCGTTTTTGCTTTATTCATGCATGTTTTGAAATCTTTTGTTCTTTTACATTGAGTTTGTGAGAGGCCAAAACAACTTCCAACTTCTTTCACCGGTGTCTGCCTTTTCCACCTGACCACGCCCCTCCCCCCTCACAGCTCAGTCCCTTTCAGGAAGCACTGCTACAGCTCACTATTCCTCCGCAGCAACCAAACAAATCCAACCCTGAACTACAGCAGACAACTCTCAAACACTCGACGTGTTTTTGTGAGAAGCACTGAAGGGGTGTGGCAGCAGCGGGACAGCGGGGAGGGAGGGCTCTTAAAGTAACAGGGACCTAGTCTGTGTTTCTCCCAGAGTCAAATGATGAGTTTCTTCAAATAAAGTTTTTTCAATAATTATTGTGTTTTCTGACCAACAAAATGTAAAATGCTGATCTAGATGTGTCCTAAATTAATTTGAAAGACACAAAAAAACATAGTATAGGCCCTTTAACAGTGCTGTAATTGATACTTAAAATGTTATGCACTAGTTAGATGATCCTTGTATTGTTTTTTCATGCTCCCAGGAAAGATCACAATGCAGCAGGCGAACGCCTCCTCTCACCTGAACATCGTGGGAATGGTGGGCTCCATCGACAATGACTTCTGTGGTACAGACATGACGATCGGGACGGACTCAGCTCTGCACAGGATCATGGAGATCGTAGATGCCATCACTACGACTGCTCAGAGGTAGAATTTACTGTATGCACTTTAGATTTATATGAAGTCAAGTTAGTGAAGTAATTGTGTTTTCTGCAGTCACCAGAGAACCTTTATCCTGGAGGTGATGGGCCGACACTGTGGGTGAGTACACATTGAATTGTACTGTTTGAATCATTTACAATAGAAATATAGGATAAAGGTCACTGATGAGTTACTAGAATTACTATTAGAAAAAAGTCAGAAGAACATTCTTTTTGAGCTTTTAACAATGTTATTATGTTTACACCTCAATAACATACTAAAGTTTGTGTTTCATTCACTCATGTGTGAGTAATCCTGTATGCTGATGCCGTCCACTTTTCAAGATACAAAAATGCTCGGTCTCATGGCTCTACATAGATGCATGAAACCAGGAAGTGCTTCAGAGTCTCTTTAAAGCCCATACACTGTCACCGGACTCATTCTGATCATTTCAGGACCTAAATTGCCATCGCTACGAAGTAGTCAGCTCATTTATCTATCTCTTAGTCTCATGTTGCTAAAAAACTGTACTAAATAGCCATTTTATGCTCTGTCCATTCCCCACCACTGCCAGCAGACACCTAATCCAAGCATTCTCTGCAAACTCAAAGTAACAGCTCCATTTCCATTCATATGCATTATTTTAGGTTAAAAAATGTGAAATATTAATGAAAATCCAAAACTACTTCAAAAGGCCTGAAAAAAAGCATTGAGTTTTTGAATCAGTCAATAATAAGGATTTTATTTTTATTTTATTTTTTTCAGAATTTTAATTTTCTCAAGTCAGATTTCTCATTTCAATCTTGGAAAATACTGTGTTTTCTCATATTGTTTTCTATGGATCTCTGAATTTTAACCTTTCTTAAATTCTGACTTTGAAATGACTTTTTCAGAATTTACTTTTAAATGTTAACTAATCCCCAATTGTTTTTTTTTTTATTGTTTCTAATCCCCTTTTGCATCTTGTCATTGACATTAATAGTCATCATTGAGTCTTGTTACATTATTTTAGACAACATATTTATTGCTAATTATTGACATATAACTGCTCTGAACTGCTCATGACTGTTGCAGATACCTGGCTCTGGTCACAGCTCTGGCCTGTGGAGCTGACTGGGTCTTTATTCCTGAGATGCCCCCGGATCTCAACTGGGAGGAGCACCTCTGCAGAAGACTCAGTGATGTAAACACTTTTCTTCTGTTATTTTACACTTTATCTGACATTTTCCTCTATTTTAAACATGAATCTCTTTTTAATCCATCAGCAAAGAGGACGTGGTTCCCGTCTGAATATCATTATTGTGGCAGAAGGAGCGATGGACCGTGATGGTAAACCGATCACCTGTGACCAAATCAAACAGGTAACTACTGCAACTTAAACACAATAACACATGAGAGAAACAACTGGACAAATGCTAATCACAATTTTCTATTTTTTTTTTCAGTTGGTCAAAAAGAAACTGGGCTTTGACACTCGCAGCACCATCCTGGGACATGTTCAGAGAGGAGGCACTCCCTCAGCTTTCGACAGGATCCTGGTAAAACAACACACAACAGATCGGTAAAACAGGCAGCTGTGCACACATATGTTTACATTATGGAGAAAAAAAACTCGAGGCCATGTGGCTAATTTGCAGACAGTGGTAATGGCATTCAACAAGAAAACTAAACGTCTACCATTAGTGGCGCTAATGCGTGAACAGGTGGTGGATTTGGTCCCATATTCTGTGATTTTTCTCAATGCAAGAAAAAATGGGTACTGTCCCTTTAAGGTAAAAGTTACATAGTGTTGCTTTAAAGGGGATATATAATGCTTTTATTCATATTTTTAAACCAAACTTTTAACCAACCTTTAAAAACATTATCTGACTAAAAGATAAAAGGAACTTCACTTCCTTGAACTGTTTGTATGATGCCATTTTACTACAAAATGTAAAATATCTGTGTTCTGTTTTTGAAAAAATGAATGAGATCAGACCTGATGTAGAGAGCTTGTTGATTGGTCAGTGCTTCCTGCAGTGGGCGGGGGTTCAAGGCAGAGGCGGAGGTTTGTACAACCGAGCATTTTGAGAGCTTAGAACAACCGTGCCAGAGAATAGAGGATTACTTAAACATGTGTGAATGAAGCAAAACACAACTCCAGGTATGTTTTTGATGAGGGAATTTATGCTGATGATATTTATGATTCATGGAAGTGTTTGGTGTTGGAATAAAGACAATCATCCTGATGACGTTGTGTCCAGGCGAGTCGTATGGGAGTGGAGGCAGTGATGGCTCTGCTGGAAGCCACTCCAGACACTCCAGCCTGTGTGGTCAGCCTGTCGGGGAACCATGCCGTGAGACTGCCCCTGATGGAGTGTGTCCAAGTGGTGAGACATTAACTTTCATCTACAGACAAATAACATTATACAACATAATGTTCGGATTTATTATTGTTTATGTTTTTACCTAAAAGACCAAAGATGTGACCACAGCAATGGCTGAGGGGAGATATGAAGAAGCCGTGAAGCTCAGGGGAAAGTGAGGCATGCATGTTTTTGTGTTGTTCAGAAAAATTAATATGTTATTACATCATTATTATTATCATTTTTGTTTTCTTTAATGATAGGAGTTTTGAGAATAACTGGAACACCTACAAAATGCTCGCTCATGTCCATCTCCCCAATGTTAAAGTGAGACACTTGCATCTCTTTTACTTTCTGCCTAAATAGTCATTCAGTTATTCAAACATCTTTGTTTTCCTCTTTTCTACAGAGTAATATCAACATTGCCATCCTGAACGTGGGCGCTCCTTGTGCTGGGATGAACGCTGCGGTCCGCTCGGCCGTCAGGATCGGCGTTCTCCAGGGCCACCAGATGTTGGCTGTTCACGACAGTTTTGATGGACTGGCTCATGGCATGGTACTTTCTGGCCAAATTTAAATGATCAAATTTACAAAGTAGATACTAAATCTCCACTCTCGTCTTCCACAGATTGAGCCGATTGGTTGGGGTGGTGTTGCAGGATGGACTGGAAAAGGTGGCTCCATTTTGGGCACCAAGAGGTAAGCCTTGTTTACAGAAGAAAGAATCAGATTTTGTTTCTCATATTTGGGGAAAACTGTGTAGTCATCTGATAGTGTATTGTAATAAAACTCTGCTGCAGAATAACTCTTAAGATGCCATTTGTTATCAAGGATTTAATGAATGAATATTTAGTACCTAATTGAAGATTTGGCTAATCGCAAGCTGTTGGTCTGCATCACTTAATGGTTGCCTATAATACAATGAAAATGTCTATTCCAGCGCTTGCTATGTCTGCTTTCACAGAGAAACATACGGTGGCCCTGAAGGGCAAGTTGCAGAAAAAAAACCATCTGATAAACATCTGTGTACTAGAAAACAATCTGGTAGTAGCGTTTTCTGTTGTTATGCATGTGTAACATATGTAATGTATTTTATTGTAAAGATCTCTGCCAGATGAGTTTATGGAGGAGATCAGTCTGAGCATCACCAAGTTCAACATCCATGGTTTGATTATCATCGGAGGATTTGAGGTACAGAGATTTGAATGCTTTTATAATTGTGATAGACAGTGCAAACTATATGCTTATGTACAACATGTCCTTTGTTCTTAGGCATTTGTCGGCGGTCTGCAGCTGGTCCAGGCCAGAGAGAAGTACGAGGAGCTGTGTATCCCTCTGGTGATCGTTCCTGCCACTGTCTCCAACAACGTCCCAGGAACTGACTTTAGTATCGGAGCTGACACTGCCCTCAACACTATCACCATGGTATAAAAAAAACTGAAAGTATGCAGTTTTGCTTCTTGTATATTAGGGAATCATTTTAATTACCTTAACTTGATAAATAGAAGTTGGATGGATGGTTCTTAACTGGTGTAACTGTGACCCAAACATTTAGACTTATCTTTGTGACACATGCATCTGTTTTTATGTAATTAAAGCTTCAGACCCACCAGTAGAAAATCACTGTTGTATCTGTGAAAAATTAGCCATCATCTGTTATTAATAACTTTAATAGATGAGAATGTTGAGATTTAAGGACACTACCATTGGTCTACACATCTTGTCAATGTTTAATTAATGGCTGTCGATAATACTGTAAAAGTATATAATCCAGTGCTGGCTACCTTTGCTTACCTTTTTCTATTGTGTTATATTTTTCTTATATCTATTGCAGACATGTGACAGAATCAAGCAGTCTGCAGCGGGCACTAAGAGAAGAGTGTTTATTGTGGAGACGATGGGGGGATACTGCGGTTATCTGGCAACCATGGCAGGCCTGGCCTCTGGAGCTGATGCTGCTTATGTCTATGAGGATCCTTTCAACATCCACGACCTGGAGGTTTGCAAATATAAGTACAGAACTAACTTTCTTTTGACCCTATGACTTTTTTTTAATAACTTACGTCTTAGGTTAACGTGGAGCATCTGGTGGAGAAGATGAAGACCACTGTTAAGAGAGGACTGATTTTGAGGTGTGGCAGAGTTTGCTTTTCGAACCTGCTTGCTTTACCGACGTGTACTGAAACTTTGCTCTTTTTACAGGAATGAGAAATGCAACGCCAACTACACCACTGATTTTATCTTTAACCTTTATTCAGAAGAAGGTAAAGGTGTGTTTGACTGCAGGAAGAATGTACTCGGACATATGCAACAGGTGTGTAACTACACTTACAGAAAATGTAAGAATATTATCTTTAAAGATGTAATTTAATTTGCTTCAGTAAAAGTATCTAGTTACTGATTATGTATTGTCTTTTGCTTATTGATTTGCAACTGATATTGTCTTGTTCTCTCCAGGGAGGGACACCCAGCCCCTTTGACAGGAACTTCGGCACTAAAATGGGTCTCAAATCTGTGTTGTGGTTGACCGACAAACTAAAGGAGTGCTATAGACATGGTGAGGACCTTCTTTCATTGTTTCATTATACTTCTTATTGACAGCAGTAGCTCAGGAGTAGGGCTGGGACAATATGCTTTTGTCACAATACAATACTCTCAGATTTCTTTGTTGCTGATTCAGTTTGATTTGTATTGCGATAAGACAAGTATTGCGATTTGATATTAATGGTTAGTGGGATAATTTCACCTCGTTATATTTTAAATAAAATCTAAATCCACTTTATTTGTATAGCACATTTTACAAACAAGACGGTTTTCAAAGTGCTGCACATAAACAATAAATAACAGTAAAAATATCTCTTTAGCTCCACTAGTCCCCATTAAAATGATAAGAACCAGTAAAACTAAATAGGAGCAATACAATAAAAAAACAATAGATAAGTATAAAAACAATGAAGTACATGAAAACAAAATAGTATAAAAGACACAGGACCACACAATTTACGCTGAGTTAAAAGCCAGAGAATAAAAGTGGGTCTTAAGATCGTCATACAGAAAGTTCAAAGCTTAGTCAGTAGAGGCGTTTGCCCGCTAACCTGAAGGTTGGCGGTTCGAGCCCCGCTACTGGCAATGCAAAAACTGTTGTTGTGTCTTGGGCAAGACACTTTGCCCACGTTGCCGGTATGAATGTCAGCGTGTCTGTGTTTGTGGTGGTCAGAGAGGCAGACATGCTTCTGCCAGTCTGCCCCAGGGCAGCTGTGGCAACAGAAGTAGCTCACCACCACCGAGTGTGACTGAGGAATGAAGGAATAATGCAGTGTAAAGTGCTTTGAGTATCTAGAAAGGCGCTATATAAATCCAATGCATTATTATCATTATTATTTACGACAAGACTAAAAACATTCGACTGTGGGGGCTGCTCTGATGTGAGGGGGCAGAGCGTTCCACAGTGTGGGGCCAGAAGAAGAAGGGCCAGTCTACCCTGGTTTTAAGTCTCGTCTTGGACCCTTGGACCTCAGAGAATGCAGCAAAGTATAAATTTGTATGAGGTGATGTACTGTGGGGTCAGTCCATTCAAGGCTTTAAAAACAAAGAATAAAATCTTAAAATCAATTCTAAAGTGAACAGGAAACCAGTGCAGGGAGGCAAGGATGTGGGTGATGTGGTTGTGTTTTTTACTTCATGTTAAAATCAAGTTCATTTAAACACCGAAATAAACAAGAAACACCAAGTCCTGTTTACAAAAGTAATAAATCAACCATCAGTCAGCCTGACACTTATTTTTAAAGTACTTTTTTCATTTGTGTCACAGTATTTGTCAGACCAGATGCTTAGAAGTGCAGTGCTGCCCTCTACAGTCGTGGCAGAGCTCTTCACCACTTTTAGCCACATTTGTCTGTGAAAGAGGTTCAGCGCTGTAGCACCAGTATGACTTATGGCGTCACAAAAAAGTATCTAAAGTAGGCTATCAACTTCAGGTAGAAGTAGAGCCATTTGTCCACTAACCAGCTGGTGGTTTCGACCCCTGCTCCCCCCAGTTTGAACTGCCATTGTGTCCATGGGCAAGACCACCATTTACCCTTTATAATGCAAAGGCTCGTGGCGGCTGAGGCTTGTGGTAGGTGACTACATGCTAAGCTTTACTAATTAATTTTATTTTCCAGGTCGGATTTTTGCCAACTCTCCAGATACAGCCTGTGTCCTGGGAATGAGGAAGAGGTCTATGATTTTCCAGCCTCTCGCAGAAGTCAAAGAATTTACTGATTTTGAGTAAGCCATATCTTTTTTTGTTTTTGTTGCTGTTTATTTGTGAAGTGTTTAAAAGTTTAACTTGGTCATGGAAATCTGATTAGTTGAAGGTCTATCCAGTTGTATAAGACGTAGTTGAATCTGTGTCCATTTATACCATTTGTTGCATAGAGCCGAATTACTCTCCTGACTTCCTTTTCACTCACAAATGCGTTCCTTTCAGACATCGCATCCCAACGGTACAATGGTGGCTGAGACTGAGGCCTATCCTGAAAATCCTGGCCAAATACAAGATCAGTCTGGACACAACAGAAAAGGCTGAGCTTGAACATGTCATCAAAAAGAGAGGCTTAGTGCACTAATGGGTTGTCAAAATATATTATTATTTATAACTAATGAGCATCTTTTCTGTAAATCACCTTGAAAAGTGTGGATAAGTGCAATAAAGATCAATAAAAATAACAAACATGAAAGCATTGTGTGATGTGTGTTTAATATGCAACATAGCATTTCAGTTAATTTATACACACTCTATAGCCTCCTCTGTGAAATGGCACAAGTAGTTTTTGGTCTACAAATGAAAAAAAAAAAAAAAAAGATAAAACAATGCATACCTGGGGGGTCCGCGATGGTACTGCAGGGGGGGCCCCAGAGGCTGTCTATATTTCAATTCAATTTAAATTTTAATTAATTCTTTATTTCAGACATAGTTTTGGTCCATAAAAACAGATAAAACATACAAAAATATAAAAAGACAATTAGTCAATGAAATTATTTAGTACCTAAAAATATTAAGTACATAGAAAAAAATCTAATTTGAAATTAATTACAGTTGTATACTTGTTTTAAAATATTACTTTAAAACAAATTTTAGCCAACAGTAAGTGTTTTTGAAGAGAGAAAAACATGACATAGTCTTTTAAATAGAGAAAAGAAATTCAGAAATTTAAGGGGGCCACGACAGTCTTGACTTTGGGAATGGCTGTCATACACAATACTAGGCCTATGTGTGCCATGTAGTGAAGACAGTAAGTGCTGAACAGCCTGCTGCTTTTTATATTTTATAGTAAACATATAACTTGCATGTGTAATTAATGTATTAATATATATTATTATATTTTGTTTTATGTATTTTATTCTTACATTTATTTGTCGTGTAAAGATTTTCTGTAATGCCGTTTTGTTGCTGTTTACTACATTTCCCATGAGCCCTTGGGCTTCCGGTGAGGCGGAAGTGTTATGTGATTGGTTAACAGAAGCCATTCAAAACCAGTGCGCGGCGGACGGTGAAGTTTCCACGATAACAGGGCTTTATAGGCTTTCTATTTTCTGTAATGTATGTAGCTATAGCGTAACTTTTGCCGTTATGTTAGTTCAATAGACATTTTTGATTTACACATAAAAGTTGCCTCTCGTTCAACGTAAGTTACCGTTTAGCTTTGTAAATGTGTTAGAAAGCCTAACGTTTGTGTGCCTTGTGAAGATTTGTCAGATGGGGCAATCGTAGCTAGCGGTGCTACTTGCTAACAACAAACATCCCCGTAATTATTCAGCGTGCTTCGATTCAAGTAAAACGGTAATTTTCGACTGTTGTGTGTTGACAGGTTTCGCCATGAAGTGTTTAAAAGTGGACGAGTACGTAAAGCGCACAGCTTCCATCAAAGAAACTGAGCTTTTGCGTCTTGAACTGCAGGTTAGCCCAGTTACCGTATTTTAATGTTATGTATCTGATGCTGTCTATTTATTTTCGTGTAAAAATAATATTTTCCAGGAGTATGTGAAGGGAGTACCCGGGCTTCAAGGACGAACTCTGTGTGACAGAGTGATCAGAGCCTGTAACCACCAGCTCGGGGATAATCCCTCTGATACTGCTCATATCAGTGAGCTGGTAAAGTTGGTGAAGGTTGCTGTTGATGGCTATGATAGCACTGGAAGAAATGTGGCACAGAGCAGTCCGTTTTACATGGAAAAGATAATTTTCCATATTGTCAAGAAGCTGAGCTCTCTGGAGGTCCACAGTCTCTGCAGTGATGTTGTGGAGCTGCTCCATGCCAGGCTTTTTGAAGCAGAGCAGGTTTGTCAGACTACCATTTGTTATATGTCTTGTCTGTTTATTTTATTTAGGTGATTAACAAAATTATCTTTGTAACTTTGCAGTGTGAGGACTATACTGTCCTGACGCGGAGCAGTTTCTCAGTGCTGTGGAACGGATTGTCTGTGACTAAAGGCAAGGCAATCCTAAGTCCACAGGACAAACTTCACTGCCAGTTACAAGCTCTGAGCTTTCTCCTGTTGGATTCAGAAAGGGATAGTTCTTCAGTATCAAAAGCACCAGTTTATGCAGAAGATGCCATTTTGCAGTTTGAGAACAGCTGTGGAGCAGTGACAAAAGATGATTCAGTCTTTCTATTTGAGGAAATACACAAGTGCTTTTCTAAATTTTGGACTAATGGAACAGCCGTGGAAGGGACTGGAGGACAACAGCTTACAAAGAATTTTAGTTTGTATCCCATTTTTCACATTGTTTTAATCATCACTAAGGTGCTATGTAAGGCTGGTCATCATCACATAGCCATTAACTTACTGGATAAAATAGAGAGCAAAGTCAGAGCGTTCCCTGACTGCCATTGCACAGCTCTGGTGCTCGGGAAACTGGCTGTGAAGATTCACTCTGCACTAAAGGTATCACAGGAGTTTGGTCAGTTTCTGACTGAGTGTGCCAGAGCACTAAGGTCCCTCTCCACTGTTGATGGAGATCGTGACGCAAATGCTGTTCTGGAGGGCTGTGGTATGGTCGTGTGGGCTGTGGAGAGCAGCCACACAAAGGCGCTGAGGGGACCACTGCTCCTGGCCTGGTTCTCTTTTCTGGAGGAACACCAAGAGTATATATCAAAAGTACTCAAGAGGGTCAGTATAATATTTTAATATTGTTTCTCAAAGCACATAGTGGAGTATGTAGGATATTTGAAAACTCAACATGATGATATCAGAGAACCAAACAAAGTATTTTTATATTTGTTTGACTGCCACTAAATCTTTGTATTAGATTTATATTTGTTTTGTTCATTTAGCTTTTAGCCTTTTATTTGTTTTTGCACAGAATTTAAACTGCCAGACTGAAAACAACAGACTTCAGCAGATCCTGTGCTTCAGTATCTACCAAGGCTTTGTGTTTGCTTATGAGAGCATTCAGGCATCACATGTAAATAAATGTTTGTCCTCATATTAACTATTATACTGTGTTTTAACAAATTTAAACCATATATTCTGTGCTTACTTTTCTCTTAGTTGGAAGACAGTGACATATTAGATCGTGTTCTGCTTTTCTGCCAAGCCTCTGCCGGACAGATGATGACAGAACTGCATAAGCTGGACAATGAAAACCTGTGCATCAAAGCAGGTGATTATATTATTATTACATTATTTTTAAAAATACTTAAAATGAGTGCTTCCAAAATCATTTGTTTATTAATTTACTTTTTCCCATCTTGTAGTGGTTGCTGTCAGCAATTTAGCTTGTGGACTGTACAACAGGCGTCTCTATGAACAGGCTTTCACGCTCCTGGAAATCCTTTGCAAAGATCTTTCTAAAAAGACTCCCAGTTCACTTTCTGCTGACAGGGTCAGTTTCGGTCATTTGTTTACTATAGACAAATCTATAATGACATTTTATCTATACCTAACTTTCACTATGGCTCAATGAAATGTTTTTTATTTGCTTCATTATCTAGTTGAATCGTCCCTTTATGCTGGCGGTGCAGGCGTCTCGGCGTGCTGGTCAGCTGGAGCGTGCTTTAGACTGGGTCATTCTATGGCTGAAGGTTCTAGGCAACAAAATCATAGGTCACATGTCTGAACCAGTCTCACTGTGGGTAAAAACAAAGATGGACGCCGCCCGAAACGCTGACGAGGACATCAGACTGAGGTACAGCTGAATTCTAAAAAGGCAACAAGCCCTTTACAGTTTTATGCACATTTGTCATTTTTGTTATTTATTTGAACAGAACCTTACGGGATGGCTTTGGTGCTGAAGTACCTGAGGAGGGGGTCATGCTCTCCCTGTTGGAGGAAGAGCTGCGTGTGTATAAGGAGATGCCAGGAGACACTGCCCAGGAGCGATACAACACACTCTGTGATCTGCTCGATATTTGCCACGAGGAAAGCCACCACTCTCATCTACGAGCCGTCTACCTCTGTGAGATGGCTCAAGTCGTGTGTTTCCAAGATTTTAGTGAACAAACTGACTGGTAGGAGCTTCTATTTATCATTTATGATACTGTAAACTTGTGTTAGTGGATTGAGATTACTTAATTTTTTGTGATTCCTCTGTCCTTAAAGCTCTGCAATTGATTTTACCCATGAGGCTTTGCGACTTCTGGAGGCAGAACCCAAGACTCCAGAAAACTCAGATAGACTGACTGATGACAAGGCCCATGCTTTGTTATGGCTATATATCTGCACTCTTGAGAAAAATCTTCAGGAGGTGAGTACTGTGATGTTGTATGTAAATTAAGGTGCTGGTGCACCTGTGTTTTACTTATTATAATAACAATAATTATAATTATAAAAAAAAAAAACAATAATAAATAATCATAATAAAAAGTATGATTATTATTATTTATTGTATTATTATTATTATTATATTTTTGTTCCCCCTTATAAGGAGGCGCTGTTTTGTTTTGTTTTTCGTGGCTCACCGGAGCCTGTAAATAGGTTGTGTGCGCATTGTGCTTGTCTCTCGCTCGCTCCTTGTCAGCTGTCGCTCGCGCTCGCACCTCCTCCTGCCATGCTGCTACAGGCCGCAGCCAATGCCTGAGCAGCTGATTTTTGTTGGCTTTTACCTCAACCTGTACAGGGCTGGCCTGTCCATCGCACTGTCCTTATGTTTTGTTGTGTGGGCTCACCAAGGTCTTTTGTTACTTTGGGCACAGGAGGATTTTTTGAAGGGTTTCTTTTGTAAAGAAGAAGAACTAAAGAAAAACAACTAAACAAAGAGAAACTAAAGACAGATAAATAAAATATATTTTGACTCCTGTGTCCTTTTTAAACACCTTCGGGTTGTAACAAATACTTCTATACTATAAATTAGATAATTGGTTAGTATACCGTTACATAGGTGTTGTCTTTATGTACTCAGTTACTTACTATATAGCTGGCCTTTTTATATTGCAAAATTGCAAACCATTATTATGATCTGTTTGAAAAGGCAATTGCGAGGGACAAGAAGTGCCAAGAGTTGCGCGACCAAACCCAGTCTATGACCAATCCCACATGGACTAATGACTTTGAATATGAAGACAAGCAGAAGACTCAGGACAGCATCATGGTCTATGAAGGCTTGCACTTCAGCCTCGATGCACAGAACAGTAGGTGGAATGTTTACTTGTTTCTGTATAGTGGATTTCTTTTCTCTATACTCTTCTTTATTTAATTATATTATGACTTTTTTCACCTCAGAGCAGTGCCAGCCTTTGGAAAGGGCTTTGTTTGATTGGTCATCTCTTCTAAAATCTGGTGTGCTGCCTTCTATGAGGAACCCAAAGCAGACCTGCAACTCCATCGCTGTAATGGCAGCTCTCTTTAGACTCATGGGAAAGGTAATTTAAAACGTGGTTTTACTTATTCAAATACATTTCAGTTTGTTTCTCTGCATCATTGCTTCATTCATGAACTGTTATATTCTTTAGCCTTTAAAAGCACTGGAGGCTTATCAACTTGCTATTGGACTTGCAACGCAGCTCAGTGAAGCACATTGTTGTGCCACTTATTTTTGTCAATCAGCCAGTTTATTGCTTGATATGGGCACCCCTGAATTGGCACTGGTAAGGCTTTTTGTCAGTAACTTAAATGTTTACAAATATATTTGTTAATGATTTGTGTTTTTAAAAATATATTCTAATGACACTTTCAGGCTCAAATTCAAAAAGCAGAAAAGTTTCTGTCCCCAGAAACCACTGCTAAAGGTCCTTCTTCTCTCTCAGTGCTGGCCACTTTGTTAAAAGCTCAGTACTGCTACAGCACAGGACAGGTGAGAAACTTGAGTTCTCTTTTACATTCGGACTGCACAATTATCGACTTCTATTGCAACAACATTTTAAAATGATTGTCCAAACAACACCTTATTAAACTGATTTTTACTGTATATAATTTTGTGTCTGTGAACCAGGTGGCTCGTGGAGTGCCGTATCTGTGTGAGGTACTTAAAGAGGCCAATGAACAGAAGCCGTCCAAAAGCTGGTACCTGCTTCGAGCTCGAGCTCTACAGACAGTCGGCTCCTATCTTTGCCTTGACACTGAGTCACTCACACAGGCCCAGAGAAACCTCATCCACCTGCATGGTCAGTTCATGTACAACTATTGCTGCCTCTCTTCATATATTTGATCTGTATTAATAACTTATTTTGTTTCTATATTTAGGTATTAACAGCCCAGACACAGCTGTTTATGAGAGTCTGAAGCTCTTCTGTAGCCTCCTGGTAACTCATGTGGGTAAGGGCCTTTACGGGAACAACGGTGGGAGTCCGGAAGTGCGCTTCATTGACCAGGGTATGTTTGTCTAATATTATAAATAATTTTTGTTTGACACTCCCTCTTTTTGACTCTTTCTTTTTTTGTTTTTCTTTGATGATAAACAGGGGAGAACCTGTCCCTAAAGTGGCAACTGCTCTCTGAACTGCTGTCCTGCTCTGTGAAGATGGTGTCTGTGAGGAGCAGCTGTGGGGCCGTTAATGATGCCAGGCTGCAGTGTCTGGAAGCTCTCAAACTGGCCATCAAGCTGCAAGCGCTTAGCCAGTAGGTTTACTCTTTATTTCTTTATTATTACCCAACAACTCCTCACAAAAACAACAACCTTTTTTCTTTTATATCAAGTCAAGCTGAACGAATTCTCTACTGCAAAATCTTAAAACAATACATACAAAATATAACTCTCTGTTTAAGCCTCCATAGTAGGCATTGCAATTACCACATTCCCTCAGTAGGATTGTTTAGCTACTATTTAGTCAATTTTTTACAAGCAATAAAAACAGAAACAATGGTTGCCAATATCGATTGAACATACTAATCTTTAAAAATACTTAAAGCTCAAGCATATATGTATTTATAGATCATTCCTATAACAATTTCCTCAGGTGATATAATAGTTTTCCTCAAGTACAAGACAAAAATGACAACATTTTTGTATTGCACTCTCATGATGCAATGATGTTATAGTACATTGCAATGATAATGTCATTGCTGTTAAAAATCAAGGTGTGCTGAGCTGTTGGTGGTGAAGGCTGAGTTGGAGCTGATGCAGGGGGAGAAAGAAGAGAGTGGATTTGATTTGGACAAAGTCAGAAATCTTCTGGAGCTTTGCACAGGTCAGTTACATGTACAGTACATTATCAGTGTTTACAATACATTGTAGATCTAATTACTAGCCCGGTCAGTCATCCTAATTCTTCTACTATTCTATTAAAAATTTGTCTCCACCCAGAGGATTTGCATTGGATCCTTTAGGGAGAGTAACCAATTAATTAATACATATTAAACTGCCTCTGAATGTAGTTGGACAGACATTGAACCAATCCGGAGGCATTACAAACGTGCAGAATAAAAAAGAACTTGCTTTAAAAAACATACAATGAATCAGAGAAACGAAATGCTGCCTAAAGCCTGCCAAATTTTAGATGAATGGTTTGGAAGAATTGTTAAAGTTAATATGTCTGATTGGCTAGACTATTACAGGAAATTGCATTTAGAATGTAAATCTTTTTCTCCTTTAGACTTTTCTGATCATAAAATGAAGTCAGAGATGAAAATAAAACCCAGAAAAGGCCGCCCAGGCAAGAAGCTCGACTCTCCCCTCCCTGTTGTAGAGGACGATTTAAAGGACATCTTGAGCACCAGGTGGATTGCCAAAGAGCCTGTTCTGTCCGACCTGACCAGCTCCCCTCCTCTGAAATCCCTGCCCCGGCGCTGGCTCTCATCCCTGTCCCACAAATCTGATTGTGGGTGCTGTGTCTGCTCTGAGCCGTGCCTGGGTCGTGTCACTGTCCGCTGGGCTGCAACACGCGCTGATCTGGACCTTCACCTAGACCCAGACCAAGCTAAAGTTGGGCTCAAGCTGCACTGGGCTGCTCTAGCTCGCTCAAAGAATATATCTGCAAAACTCAGTACAAAACTAGCCAAGATCTTTGCTGAAAAAGCCACTAAACCATTCTTTTTGCAAGACATTGTGGCTCGAATTTACCTCCGCATCGCCTTATGTGGGCTTGATCCGAGAATGGCCAAGGTTTGCAATGCGTGGAAGGTCCTGGAAGCTGGTTTAGGATTTGCTGAGTCCACTTCTAACCCTGTAATACAACCAATTAAAGCAGGCTTGAAGGCAGCTAAGGCTATACTGTCACTCATTACCATAGCTTCGAATAAGGGGTGCTCACCAGAAGAGCTCTTTTCACATATGTGGGATTGGAAACTCCCAAAAGAGATGGTTGAGATGAAGGCAGAGCATAAAATGGTTCCCCCAACACCTCTAGCCAAGAGAGAGCCCACATTAAAGGCCAAAGATGGTGGTAAAAATGATAATTCGGACAAAACGAAAGAGATAAAGAAGCCCAAAATTGTCAAACCAAAAGTTGAAGTGACATGTTCCTCAACAAGAGCAAGAAGCCTGTTTCCCATTACCCCAGTGATGTCCAACTCTTCATCCGGAGAGTTGAGTGTCTTTAATTTCAACACGGCAGTACCGACGCTTGCTTGCACACCTGTTCACAAAGTAAAACCTCCAGCATCTGCAAAGAAGGCACCAAAGTCGGCCACAAAGTTTCAAGTTTACGAAGAGCTGTCTCCAGAACAAGAGAAAGCGCCGCCGGTCCCTGCTGCACCCAGACGCATGAGGAGGCTGCGGTTTAAGGTGAGAGTGCCCACAATTTATCGGTACAAAAATAACTACTGGAGGGGTAGGGACCACAAAAGAATAGGTGACATTCTCAGTGAAATATAGATATTAAAATCCGAAACTGTACAACACTGTAGTGGTCCCAATGTAAAAGATTTGATATGTTACCTGTGTCCTTCAAATGAATCTGTTCAATCCCAATTTTCATTTTTCTAATTAAGGCTGATTTCAGTGATGAGAGTGACTCCGAGGCCAATCCCCCACCAAACAAAAAAGAAGTGGATGTCCCCAAAACACGCTCCACTGGTAAAAAGCCTGTCCACAGCAGCAAAGCAGCCTCAGAGCCACCTCCTGCCCCTGAAAAGACACCAACCGCCAAGAGACCGGGCCGAAAGAATAGTACGGCTGTTATTCAGGTCACTTCGTCTGAGGAAGAGGAGCCTGTGAGACGAGGAAGATCCAAGAGGACGACCAGAGGGGTCAAGGCAGAGAGCGAAGTGATGGAAGAGCCAGACAAAATGAGAACCATAGACGAGGAAATCACCGAAGTGTTGGACATGAGCATAGAGCAACTCCGGGCCTCAGACACTGAAAATGAAGATGTTGCATGTCAAGGCATGGGTAAGTAAGATTATTACAGCACACAATATACTTATCATATGTCCCCAAAAACACTCTCTAATCACTACTGTGTACTTTATAGTGATTACCAGATAGGGTTGGGTATCTGAAAGTCTAGTGACTGAACTCTTTCGACAGCGCTTTTGTAAAAGTTGCAAACAGCCTCTCCTACTTTCTTTTTGAAAGCAGGACAGTCTGGTTCTTCACTCGCAGCAAACCGTTTCTCTCCGGTCGATTTGGAGTTGGCCTTTCACAGCCATTTATCTGCAGCACATCTTACAAATATGGAAGCACATTGTATTTAATAACTTATCTCACCCAGTTAACAGCGTTAAGTGCTTTCACATGTTGATTCTACAGATGTCGGACTTGTTGGGATTTTTTTCTTCATCTTGTTTTTAATAACAGTAAAGTCCTGTTGACGTCCAACGTAACAACCACATTCAAACAAAGCAACTTTTTTCACAAGTCTTTATACCACTGGCTTCTGCTGCTGTCCCTATTCAGAAATAAGTACAGATCTTCCCATAATAACAGTGTATTCTGGTGTTTTATGATAAAAATGTCATATTTTGTTTGGGTCAGGAGTGCACTTCTAACGTCCCACCCTTCTTTTTTCTGATTGGTTACAACTCCTGTGATTGTTCCCCCCATAGAAATGAAACTTGCACAAAGGGATACCAGACGAACTGATTCATATAGAATAGGCAAAGAGTTTGTCTGGCCAGCCAGGGTCGGTCAATCAAAATAGATTGTAGTAGTGTTTTGCAAGAGACAAGGTGACAGGTTAAATTTAATAAAATAAAATAAAAATGGATGAACTGTACAGATCCAAACTGCCCCCGAACTGACCACTGAGTGCATCTCGCTCTCTTTCACTATGTAACTCGGGGAGGCTTGTAGGTCACTCTGCAAACTTTCCCAGGTGGAGCTAATCAGTGGCTAACTATAAGATGAAGTTTTCTAATGCTGCATTTTTAGAAGCAATACCAGTGAAGAAAGAGAAGAGGGTTTTGTCAGAGAAGGCGATGGAAAGAGAGACTGACTGAAAATGCGAGCGAAATCCAAACTAATCTGCTGATTTTTGGTGTCATTACTTAAACTGCCTTTTCTGTGACCTGGAGACGCTCATAACAGACATTTACTCTTTTTGTTGGTGCTCTTGATACAGATTTTGAGGTCTTGAGAAGAGATATGGGCTTTGGTTTGGGGAAAGATGATTTGTTTGAGCTGAAGAACCGGGGTCATCTCAGAGAGGGATCACCCACCCAGCTGCCTCAAGCCGACTTCAAACCAGGTAAAAAATTAAGTTGTGTCAGTAATGTGTTGTGTTCAATTTTAATACCAAACGAATTGTATTTTTCTTGTGTTTTCCTTTTAGACAATATTTCTTTGGAGGAGGTTAAGTCTTTGTTTTCCTCGGCTTGGTTGACCCTTCAGCATTTCCCCTCTCCGAACATCTACTCCTCTGTCTGTGCTCTGCTGGCGTTGGCTATTGGACAAGAAGATCCTCAAACAACAGCTATGCTACACGCTCAGTCTCTGGGCATCTCCAGCCGCCACCGCACCATCAGACATTTAGCCAGCTGTCTTAAGTATGCATTTATTTTGTTGTATTAAAAAAAATTGTATTAAAAATCATGTACCAACTTTGCTTTTTTGCTTTGCTCTTACAGGAAGCTAAGCAAGAACTCGAGTGATCTGAAAGACAAGATGGAGGCTCTGACCCTCAATGACCCCACTCCAATTGAATCCAAACCCTCTGCCTCTCAAAGACTTTCGCGGCTGGAAAACATCTTTTCATTCCCGACCGCTGACACTTCTGATTTCCCAAAAAGCCACTGCCAAGAGTTCATGCAGCAAATTCAACACATCCCTTCAGGTAAACTTGTTTTATTGACAAATTCAGTATGTTTACAGAGCTTAGTTGGACCAGTATGATCATAGCTTGGTTAATCATCTATCTGGAGTTCTCACTTTGCCACAGTTACATCCATTGAAAAGATTTGAACTACTGTGTCCACATTACTCTGCTTACACTTACACTCTGCATTCATCTGGTCAGCATATTTGACTGTATTTAGGCTTTGTTAAAAAGAATGACCACAGCTCAACTTACTACTAATTGGCAAATTTACTCCAACCTTTAAAAAAGAAAGAAAATAAACAAAAAGTTGGAAAAACACATTTCCTTTCTTGGCGTCTTTGTCTTTGAAGTACCACATAAGCTACAGTAGACTAGCTTTTTCCTCTTTGTATGTCTTCAGAGACCAAAACAACAAACAGATTTAGTCAGTGACAGAGTGATCCAAAATATCTGTCTAAAAATTAGTATGTATGTTAACACTGGTCTTTATGTTTTTCTCATTTCTTATCCTGTGTTTCTCTGTGCCTCTGTCTGGAGCAGCTCAGAGCTTTGTCCAACCTTAGTCTGAGTAAACATTAAGCAGTAGTCCAACTATGAACCACATTATCTAGCTGTGTTACTGTAATTAATAGAAACTACTTTCTCTACAGAGTAAGACAGTTGCATTTTTAAACTCCAGTTATAATCAGATTAAGGCAATTATTCTTATTTCTCTACCTGCATGGAAACGTACTGATTGTTGTTATGCATACTTCAAAATAGTTTCTAATGCTCTTGTTTTCTTTGCCATGTCCCTGATCAGGAGTCAGTGTGTGCGTTGTGTCCGTCGTGGGAGTGAAGCCGGGGCAGATGGGCGACAGTCTCCTCCTGTCCCGACTTGAAAAGGATTCTGCTCCCGTCACTGTGCACATCCCTACCTCCAGACAGCAGGTCAGTGTTATGGCATACACATAGCATCACTGTCCAAACACACACTGTAAACAAATACAGACCTCATCATAACAAATAGAATTGATTTAAAACTCAAGTACTATTTTAGTTTGTTATATTCAGTCCTTGTTGTGTCTCAAATGTCTTCAAATAATAAAGCACAGATCTGGTGACTGTTCCATTATTCAAAGGTGACTCTTAGCATGTTGTTTAAAAGGGATATATTATGCTTTTATTTATATTTTAAACCAATCTTGGACATCTCTAGAACAGCATTGCACTCTTTTACAACTTCTAAAAACGTGATTAAAAGAAAGCATTTACAATAATTACTACAGCCATAAAAGAAACAGCAGAGGGCAGCAGAGTGCATCTCTTTTGAACATAATCAAAGAAAAAGAGCTGTTTACTTCCTTAAACTTTTTGCATGATGCCATTTTACTAAAAAATGAAAAATAGCTGTGAGGAATCAATGGAAACAGAGCTGTACATCTTTATTTATTGGATAAATGAATGAGAGCAGACCGGACGTAGAGGGCTTGTTGATTGGTCAGTGCTTCCTGGAGTGACAGGGATGAGGCTGGAACGAGTTATTTGGAGTGTAAAGAAAGGCAGAGCCAGAGACTACAGGATTACTCAAACATGCGATGAATGAAACAAAACACAACTCCAGGTTTTTGATGAGGGAACAACATAACATAGTAGAAAGCTTTAAAAAAGTAAATTTGGAATAATATAGCTCCTTTAAGCTTGTGTAGCGTGAATTACTTCTGCGAATAACAAGGCCATGTACTAAATGATCTCTTCTCTACCAAGCCACTGAAATTAAACGCATGCAGCCAGTGGGTTACCAGTTGCCAAAACCATCCTGTTTAAGTACAATTTGGAATATTTGGTCAGCAATTTGTTCAGTGAAAAATGTTTTGCTTCCAGTACCACCACTTGTGACCATATTTACAATTACTAAAGGAATCTATATTTAAAGTTGTTATCATTATCCTGTTTCTGCCCTAATAATAACTGTTCTTTTGTTTCTCTCTCTGTTTTAAGCGTCCTGTGAGCTGGATGGTGCAGGAGATTGATAATATTCAGGTCGAACAGAAGGTTGTGAGCTCTGTGGCAGATAAAGCAAAGTGGTGGGAAGGTCGCAGAGCGCTGGACTCTCGAGTCGAGGTAAGCGGCAATAAAAAATATCATACTGAATTATGTGCCAATATGGATTTAAGCCTTTTTATGTACAGCCTTATCTGGTTAGAACAGATTTGACCTGTCCTCTTTTTCCAGGAGCTGCTAAAGGAGATGGAGGGGATGCTGACCTGTTGGAAGAGTTTACTTTTACCGGTGTCTTCAGACCCTGAGCTCTGCAGACAAGCCCAGAGCCTACAGAAGGCTTTGTCTGTTAAAGGAGTGACGGCCAGTCTAGAGATGTTAAAGGTGGGTGTTTTCTTCCTTTCTTCCATTTAGGGCTACACAGTATATCACAAATTTATATCACAAGATCAATTTGTTATGCAATAATGGCATGCTCTTCTATGTGACAGACATTTATTCTTTGTTGGTCATAATAGTTTGATCAGAGCCTAAAATCAACTGGAGGGTCAAAAAAAAAAAGTTATGGTTTATTCCTAACTATATTAGCTCTTGGTCTATCTTTAGTTGAGTGTGTCTTTAGTGTTTGTTTAATACTGATTTTGGAGTATTTTTTAAAATTTTCCAATTCATAACAGTATTTTCAAAAATAGTTATAATCTTTTGCCAATGTTATGTACTTGGACATGTTCATTACAATAACACTTCTGTTTCATCTGTTTAGGCTGTGTTGTCTGCAGCCCCTGTTCTCTCTGAGGAAGACCTTAAAACATTTGCTTTTGGCATCTGTCCACAATGGGACGTGAACTGTGAGCAGCTTCTCCAAACAGCCATCTCCCAGTTTAAAGACCGAGAGGAGCCGAGAGGCCATGTTGTTCTCATACTGGACAAGGTTCACTTTTTCTCTTTTTATTTTAGACTGTTAATTTCAGATTTGAAGTCATTTGTCTTTGTGTAGCTAAACATATTATTCTTTCTTCCCTAATGCAGTATTTGCAGAAGTTGCCTTGGGAGAGCATCTCTGTTTTGAGGTCTCGCTCTGTCAGTCGGATGCCTTCTCTGCACTCTTTAATTGGACTGAGCATCGACAAAGAGGTAAGAACGACTGCTACAGTGCCTTGGTTCTTAATTGGTGGGTCAGGACTAAGTGTGTCACAAGGTAGTTGAATATAGTTTAAATGTTTAAGCCTAAATATTGATTTAATTACATACAATGGTAAAATTTTAAAACACCGTGTCATAATATAAAGGTCGTAGTAAAATAATTTAGAAAACTTTGTTTCTGTAAAAAGTGCATCACAATAAAATAATGAAAGAAGGGATTATATATTTTAGTCCCACAATCAGACCAGTCACAAGAGGTCACAGGCCAGTGTACTCTTTGAGCTGGTCCAAAGCCCAGATAAACAAAGAGGGTTGCTTCAGAAAGGGCATCCAGTGTAAACCCTATACCAAAACGATGAGCAAATCACTGCACAAAAGGAGGCGCATGTTTTTCTGTGGCGACTCCAGAAGGGAAAAGCCAAAAGGAAAGCACTAATTCAGAACTACTGCTATGTGATTCATAATTTGCACTTTCCTTCTTTTTAGATCACCCCAAACTCCATCCTGAATCGGGGAGTTGATAAACAGAAGGTGTTTTATGTTTTGGACCCTGACGGTAATTTAGAAAACTCACAAGAGCGTTTTAAGGAGTGGTTCAGCAGGTAAGTCCATACATTCCAATTAATAAGACAATAAGAGGAAACAATGTCCTCCTGTTGATCCCATTTGTTTTCACTTGTAGTAGGCTAGAGTGGGAAGGAGTTTGTGGAGTTGCCCCTGATTCTGGTAAACTCATTGAAGCCGTTACATCAAAGGATCTGTATATGTGAGTTTTCTAAAAGCCAAGCACATCAAGCATACTAATAATTATGAAAAGACAAAAATTCAGATAAACCTTAATAATTTTGTACTTTATGTTTTAGATATGTTGGTCACGGTGCAGGAGCGCGGTTCTTGGACAGCCAGGCCATCCTGAAGCAGCAGCTGAGGGCAGCGGCTCTGCTTTTTGGCTGCAGCAGTGCCGCTCTGGCCGTGAGAGGGGAGCAGGAAGGACAAGGCATCCTCCTCTACTATCTCATCGCAGGATGGTACGTTCAACTTAATACTGCACATATAATGTTCATACACTCTAGAGATGTCACAATGTCAAATTTTTGTGGGACAATTATTGTGAGATGAAATGTTGTGAATATGCTGTTTTCACGATTATTGACACCATGGAAGGAAAAACTGATCTTATTAATTGCTGCAAAACCTGTCTGACCTTTTTTTAAAATACATATATTAGTTTTTTTTTTTTTTTTTTTATTAGCTCCAAGGACCATATAAATATGTACCAACTGTGGCATGCATTTATATGGCCATACAACTAATACGTACAGATTTTTTTTCTATGGAAAATAGAGTAAAATAATAGTATAATTCGTTAATACTGACATCCCTAATACACTCATATGACAGCTACTACATAAGATGGCTACTACAAAAAAAAAAACATTTCTACACCTCCACACACAGCCATCCAACTCCGCCCAAGAGTTACCTGCACATTAAGCAGACAGATGAAAACATAACAGCACCATGACTATGGGGTTGTGACAGTGTACACAGTGTACAAGGGGAAATACATCTTGGTCTGTTTGACCCCTCCAACTCTACTGTCCTTTATAATTTTAGATTTTGCATGAATGTTGTTAGTTGAGACTGTGTTGCTACCCTAACTGTGTAATCAGAGATGGTATTGCATTCTGTCATAGCTTTGTGTCTTGTTTTGTAGCCCATTTGTTTTGGGAAGCCTGTGGGACGTAACAGACCGGGACATCGACCGCTTCACTAAGGCCTTGCTGGAGTCCTGGATGTCCGCTGAACGTGGAGCTCCTTTACTGGATTACATGGGTCCGGCGCGTCAGGCCACTCACCTCAAATACCTGATCGGAGCCGCCCCTGTGGTCTACGGCTTACCAATTCACCTGCTCTAGGGACTGTTAATTTAATCCTTTAACAGCATGTAAATATGAGTCTGCACATTCACAATATTTAATATGTTATGTGTTTTAAATTTCAGGTAAACTTACTTAGACTTAAATGTCCAAATATTTTTAAATGGTGCTACTACTATAGTGGTGTAAATGATTTTATTACTAAATGTTTTTAATGAGCGCTTTTACAGTTGTAACTCAACTGTTTTCAATAAATGCCTACCTCCAGTCTGTGTCTGTCTCTTTAAAAATCTCAACCACTCATGGGGGGGGTTCCAGAGGCAGCAGTCTGAGCAAAACTGTGAACGGTAATGCTATTTTTTAATGTGCTCATAAGATAGGTGTTTATCAATAAAAAGCAGGAAGGAAAATTCTTCCTAAATAGGCCTAGGTTTCTGAGTTTTAATGCTGTGAAGGTGCAACTTGTACTTTGAGGTGTTAAAAGATGTAATGTTAGCAAAAAATATTATAAAAGTTTATATTTTAAAAGGGACATAAAGGATATGATTTATGATTGTAGGGCTGTTTTTATAGAAGCGCCTTTGCCAAATAGTAACAAATCAATTCAATCCCAAAAAACAAGAAACGCTTAACTGTAAACTCTCTGTCAGGGGATTATCGGACCTGTCCACGCGGGGGCAGTGTTGTAAATCCGTGACCTGACGCTCATCCGGAAGCAGTTTTGTGGGTTCGGCTAAAGCTCACGCTTTCAACATGGCTGTGAATCTCACAGACCTTTCTCTGCCTCAGTTAGAGGGTCTAAAAACCCAACTAGTTCAGGTAATATTCCTGGTTTTCTATTTTGAATGCATTCGTGCTTACAAAGACTCGTTTTGATAAACGGGAGCGTTGGACTTTGCTAAGCTAACGTTAGCTGTTAGCCTTAGCATTAGGGGGCTCCCCGGGTGGATTCCCATTTATAATATTTATAGACTAGCATTTTTTAATCATAATTTGGGTGTTTAGAAACAAACCGTATTTATTGTTAGTGACATGTTGTTATGGCATTTGGGTATGTCCACAAACTTTAAAATATATGTAACTACGATACTGTATATACAAGTGCTGTACATACTAATTTCGCACACTAGGGTCGGTGTTTTATTTTTGTTTTTTATTATTCATCAACAGTTTGCCAATTTTTTATTTTTATTTTTTTTTGGGGGGGGGGGGGGTATTTTCCAATCAAAATAAACCAACCTAACCCTCATACATATTTTTCCAGGAGACAGAATTCCTGACCTCTTCAATCGGCCAGCTCAAAGTTGTCCAGACAAAGTTTGTAGAAGCAAAAGACAGTCTCAATGTCCTAAATCAAAACAATAAGGGTGAGTCATTTACCAGTCTCCAAGTTCTTTTACTAAAAGACTTTGTGCATAATACTCATGTCATTCTGCGCTCTCTCTGTACAGGAAAGGAATTGCTTGTGCCACTTACCAGTTCTGTATCCTTGAATTTTTTCTTCCAACAATCACTGTTCTCAAACTGTGTGCTCTACATACTGTATTCTCAACAGGTGGGTTGGGGCCCAAAAGTAGATCACGTGCAGGTTGTGGAGAAAAGAAAACTGTAGTAAAACACAGTTTCCATGTTTTTATGTTATGTGAGGTTATGATGAGGTTAGGATTAGGTTATAGACAACATTGTCAAACATAAATGTGTTAAAAGTGGGCCCCAACAAAATGATGAGGAAAAAACATGAATCTGAAATACCCATTACTAATGTTACAAAAGCTTTTCATTACCAAGTATTTTGCTGGAGTTTATTGCTTTACCTAATGTAGATAATATCGAGGGGAGCTGAATTAATCTGACAAGGAGATATTTTTTTAGATTAGATACATCCTTTTCATGCTTCATATGAAGGTAAATGTATTAGATGTGTTACATGAGTAAAAAATATTCAGTTGTCCTTGACATTGTATTGTTAAGATGTACGTCCCTGGAACATTAAATGATGTTGAACACGTTTTAGTCGACGTCGGCACTGGATACTATGTTGAAAAGGTAAACATTATTTTCTTCCTTTCAAAATTCATTATATTTGCTTGTGTTATGTGCGTACACCGTTAATCATTATGCTAAATATGTCCCACCAGAATGTTGAGGACGCCAAGGCTTTCTTCAAACGCAAAATAGATTTCCTCACAAAGCAGATAGAAAAGATTCAGCCAGCCTTACAAGAGAAACATGCAATGAAACAAGGTAAGTAATTGATTTTAGTATATTAAAGGGGCTATATTATGCTTTTATTCATATTTCTAAACCAATCTTGGTCACCTCTAGAACAGCAGCATGTTTTCAGCATGTCTTACAATATTATCTAACTTAAAAATAATAATAAGTACTCTACTAGTGCCATAAAGAAACAGGTAAAAAGACTAGCAGAGGGGGTTTGTGCAGCTGAGCATTTTGAGGCCTCAGAACGGCAGTGCCAGAGATTACAGGATTAATTAAACTGGTGTGCCTGAAGCAAAACACAACTCCAGGTATGGTTTTGATGAGGGAACATTATAACATGATAGAAAGCTCAGAAAAGTTGGTTTTTCATAATATAGCTCCTTTAATTGTCAGAAATGTTTATACAGTCATTACCTGTCTATGACTAATCAATTTCGCTGTCTTTACAGCTGTGATTGAAGTAATGAACATGAAGATCCAGCAACTTCAACAGAGCCAACAAGCATCACAAGTCAAAGCGTAATAATAATAATTGTAACCTTTCTGTGGAGGTGCAAAAGTTTTGAATTAATGTGCTAAAAATATGTTTACTTTACAACACTTGAGGTCATTAACATTGCATTGAGTTGAAAGGATTGTTTCCATCTGAAGTAAACAGACCTGTCGTATGTTAGTGGTTATTTATATGCTCTTGTCACAATAAATGAATGAATGAATAAAGATCTTGTGATTTTAATGTGAAATAAAAAAGAAAACATTGCACTTAACGATGTGTGTGGGGAGTAGGGATGTAACAATTCTGGCAATGTTGAGATATTGCAATAAGTAAAGTCCCACAGTATCAAATGGTAAGCTCCTGGGTTTAATATTGACTGCTCTGTTGCAGTGTAATGGTAAAAAGCAGAGAGAACTACATAGACCATGATCCTTTGCTCCATTTCAGTGCAGCTAACTATTAAATTACTGTTAAACACTTTTTTAATCTTAAACTTTTGAAATATCCCAATATTTATGGCACTAATAAACGTATTCATTTTTAGAGAATACGTTTATTGTGAGCATTTCTACAATACCATGAGCCTCCATACAATATCGCAATAAATATACAGTGAGGTTAATGTCGTCATAACACTGTACCATGAGTTTTGGATATTGTTACATCCTTAGTGGAGAGTGAATAAATAATGGACTTTCAGTGTCAAGAAAGGGGTTACAAAAATGCAATCTTTTTTTTTTATTAACAGTGCCTTGAAATAATGCAAGTAACTGGTAGAAAACTGACTACAAATTAAGCACATATAATACAGTTTTTATGATGGTGGTTAAAAAGAGTGGACATCCCCAAATCAAGCCTACCTTTATAAGATTATTCACTCAGTGGCCACATTATTAGGTACACCTATTCTCATGCTTCTAAATGCAGTTATCTAATCAATAAAACGCATGACAGCAACTCAGTACATTTAATCTTGAGACATGTTCAAGACAAACCTGCTGAAGTTAAAACCGAGCATGAGAATAGAGAAGGAAGGAGATGCAAGTGACTTTGAACGTGACATTGAGTATTTCAAAATAAATTGCTTATCTAGGCCTACTGGGATTTTCACACACAACCATTTCTCTAGGGTTTACAGGGAATGGTACCAAAAATATAATCTCCATTCTCTGGTGAAAACGCTTTGTTGATGCCAGAGGTCAGAGGAGACTGGGTTGAGCTGATAAAAAGGCAACAGTAACTCAAATAACCGGGCCAAAGGTCAATGCCACTTACATCATCTCCTTTTTCTGTTCTATTCTGGTGCTCGGTTTGAACTTCAGCACGTTTTTCTTTAGCATATCTCACGCTTAAATGCACAGAGCTGCTGCCATGAGATTAGTTGATTATTAGAGATTTGCATTTACAGGTCTGGAGCAGCAGGTGTGCGCAATAAAGTGTCCACCAACTAAGCGTACGTGCGTAAAGAGTTACTACACAGATCTACTCCAAATACAACAGTTCGTCTACTTTTTTCAGACTTACGTTGGCTCTAGGGGCTACGCTAGGCACTAGACATTATTTATACCCTCTTTTTTATCTAAATATAGTCGTGCTGCTCGCTGCTTGTTGTGGGGGAGGTCGCAGTGGGTCGGTTGCTACGCTGCGGCGCTCGCGTTGCGTCGCTGGGAATAAAGGCGGTGGGGGGACGGCGTCAGTCAGAGGACACACTGCTGCTGTCACATGCTGCGTTAGCTAGAGCTTTCACCAACTTAAAAAAAAAACGAGAAATGCTGAAGAAAATACAAGGGATTTTGGTGATATCGTGAAAAACGTCGTGATAAGGTTTGGTAGTGTCTTTTTTAAGTCACTCGTTTGGTACCTGGCCGTGCGTTTTGGCAGAGTTACCGGGGAGACGGCAGTAGTGTGGCGCTGGTGCTGGTAGTGGAGGAGCACGACGCACGGAGCGGAGAGGCTGACGTGACTTCGGCTCTACTTGGAAACAAGACTTTAAAAGGAACCAGCGCTTCATTGGAACTAAAAAAAGAAAAGAAGACAACCCGGGCTTCACCATGGTGAGTTGTTTAATTTTTGGAGGGGCCTCGACAGAGCTAACACACGCGCGACAACCTGTTTGCGTCCTTCCTCATGAATTAACCAGTCCACGCTGTTCCAAGGTTTAAACTTATTATTTTTTTAGTAGCTGCGCGTAAAAACACAACTTATCCACGCACAATCATAAATAACACGTAACTTTAAACCACCGGTAACTTGAGGTCTACTTCCTTAACCTGACTGTCCCAAGGTTAGCTGCGCAAAGTCGGGCCGGTCTAAACTGGTCCGTGTGTAAACTTCACTTGGCTAAGAGCAGGTGTTTAGGTTACAAACGCGACTCCATGGAAACATTGTGTGTGAAACAATGGATACAGCATCGCTATGCTACATGTGACTGAATGAATTACTGTGGTGATTCATAATCTGTCTTCGTAACTGCAACGCAACCCGTCTTCGTAAAGCTAGCTGTTACACAACTGTGGCTAAGTGGCTTAATTTACTGAAGTGAAGTCACTCCGCGGCGCCGCGGGGATGATAAATATTCGTCAAATGTGGTCACTGCCGTCTAGAGGAGTCTGAATAACTGCAAATATTGTTGTTTCCTCATTTACTTTAGTTATTCGAGCTTTGATTAGGCTCGTCCTGACGCCACACGTGAGCGCATGCTTGAAGCTGCATGGTGGTCAGCGGCGCCATGTGCTCTTCCCATTATGACACTCGGAAGTCTTATTCTGGTTGATTTTTAGCTTGCACATCTGCATTGTCACCATTAACAAAGGGACATTGAATCAGTTAAAAAATGTTGAATGTAGATATTTAATATTATCTTGCTTCAAAGGCCGTTGTGTGGTGTAAACAGCGAAGTCAAGGATGACAGGTCAAAATGTGCTTCTGTTCCAATCAAGCTGTAGGCGGGCTGGCGCGCTACATCCGCACACGTGACCACTGGGGGCGGGGCGACGAAGAGCGCGGCCCAATCAGAACTTAGCTCCGTGTTTATGTATGGGACATGTGGGTTCGTTTGTTGGTAAAGACCCAAAATGGATTCATACGTTAGTCGTGCCAACTGATAACTTATATATTTTGACACACTGATGACTAAATGAAGCATCTTTTTCCACTGTTTGGCTGTTGGAAAAGATAAAACACACTGTTAAGCTACTTTTTTCATGTTTTTGTTGATGTAATTATTCTACACTTTGACTTTGGTCACCAAACTAAATGGCTTCTCTGGATATGATGTAAGGAAACTGGGGGGTTATACTATTTTATTATTATTTTTTAAGTATGAGGTTGTTTAATAATCAATTTTTATCATGTTTTGTCTGTGCAGGTCACGACAAAGGGAACTAGTCTGAATCCAAATGCCCAAGTGTGGCAGGAGGTCCCTGTCCCTCAAACAGATGTCCTGGAGGTCACAGAAGAATCTGGTTGGCTGAACACCTACCCCCCTCCCATTGACTTTGTTGATGGTATAAATATATTTTTATCTACATTAAGGCCAGTAGTAACTTATGAGCTTTACTTATTGTGTTTTTTGTATCCACCAACTTTTGTTATAGATTATGCTGAATTTCCTTCTCCTGAAGGAAAGGATTTTGGTATGGTGTATCCTGATGGCTCAGACTATGGCTCAGACTATGACCCCATTGCTACAGAAGTCTTGGGAAATGGTTGTGACTACCCTGATCTGGGGTATTTAGTGTTTGACCCACAATACAATGGGACAGTTGAAGAGGTTGAGGAGGTGTTAACAGACAAAACATTGTCTGAAGAAACTCTGAGGGATTCTCTCAAGAAACAGCTTGAGTTCTACTTCTCCAGGTAAATAATGTCCAAATGAAATTACAGTTTACAATGGTGTACAAAGTCTTAGACGGGTTTTAGAAAATACTGTAAACTAAAACGGTGTTATCAATGTTTAAAAAAAAAAACGCAAATTGCATAAAAAGAAATCAAAATTGGAAGCACTTAACTGCGTAGACCTAATGCTTTAGACTTTTGTGAAGAATCTTATTAACAGTCCAGTTTATAGCCTCCGGTGATGATCAGTATCGCGCTTGGAAGGACCCAGATACACACTGGCTGGCTGAGAGGAGCTTTTATTTCTAACTTTTGGAAATCTAGTCTCCTGTTCTTCCCCTCCTCCTTTTGTGCTCTTCCATATACTCTTTTACCTCTTCTGCTCTTATTCCTTTATTGCCTCACCCCTCTCTAGTCAGTTCAGTGTTTTTATGGCCTAATGACCGTGAGATTATGAGATCTGAGGGGACAAAAAGGACAATATGGGACGTACTGCATTTACACATGTAAAAGTCTTGTGTACAAAATGGAATAAAAAATCAAAACACTAAGAAGCACTTCTAGCATAGACCTTCTAGTTCAGGGATAAATGCTGTTTCCCTTGAGCCACATAACCCTTCTTTGTCACAATGGTACAGAATCAACTAAAACTATTTGTTCTTTTAGTGAGTGAAGTTAGTATTTTAGGTCTGTATCTCAAAAGTGGACAGAATCCCTTAAAACACTCCTGGATCAACAACAGTGATCTGCATCCACACCAGAATTAATCATTTTGTTCATGGCTCTTGACTGGCCTTTTCTGAAAGTAAAAAAAGGAAAATTGGTTGACATGGTTTTTCATACCTCACTAAAACTTTTTCACAGTTGATATGAAACTGCAGTACTGTCACTTAATTCTAGAAATGCACAAATTTAGATGCATGCATACATACATGCATACATACATTTATTTTAATATGTTAATTTATTTTTGTGTTTGCAGAGAAAACTTGTCCAAGGACCTGTACCTGATGTCTCAAATGGACAGTGACCAGTTTGTGCCCATCTGGACTATTGCTTGTATGGAGGACATCAAATCTCTCACTACAGACATGGACCTCATTATTGACGTACTGAAAAGTATGTCACGAACTGCTCACCTGTAATTTTAGGATTGCTTTAATGCATGTCTAAAAGCACTTGTTTACATGCGTCTTTCTTGCAGCTTCTCCGTTGGTCCAAGTTGACGAAACTGGCGAAAAGGTCAGACCCAATCACAGCCGCTGTATCATTATTCTGAGGGAGGTGCCTGAAACCACACCAGTTGAGGTAGGACTTCTATTTACAATGCAACTAGTGTGAAGCCCTATAATTGTGTGCTGTTGATAAAATGATGCAATCTGCCTGGTATTTATACAGGAAGTGGAGGCACTTTTTAAGAGTGAAAACTGCCCTAAAGCATTGAGCGCCGAGTTTGCTCACAACAGCAACTGGTACATAATGTTTCAGTCGGATAATGATGCACTTCAGGTAAATTCCTTTCCATTTGTTAATTTTAATTCATACATTACACAGGAACAAGTAACAAAATCTATGTACTTTTTTTTTTATTGTTTTTTTTATTTTATTTCAGGCTTTAAGATACATAAGGGAAGAAGTCAAAGTATTTCAAGGGAAACCAATTATGGTGAATATTTCATTTGTCTAATATCAATTTTGAAAGTATGGAGATGCAGAAATTAAGTGTTTTGCATTCAAATCCCTTTATCTTATCAAATATGTAATGCTTTAGACTGCTGTGAAGTATCTTATTTACAGCCCCCGGTGATGATCAGTATCGCGCTTGGAAGGACCCAGATGCACTGTGGCTGGCTAAGAGGAGCTTTTATTTCTAACTTTTCTAAATCTAGTCTTCCATTCTTCCTCTCCTCCTTTTACTCCATCTACTCTCTACCCCAACTCCTCTCCTGCTCCTGTACCTCACCCCTCTCTAGTCAGTGCAATGTTTTTATGGCCTGATGACCGTGAGATTATGAGATCTGAGGGGACAAAAGTACAATATGCGGCATTACTGTACAGTTGCACGTATGAAAGTCTCGTGTACGTATTGTCAACACCGTCTTTTCTCCTTTGCAGGCTCGTATTAAAGCGATCAACACATTCTTTGGTAAAAGTGGCTTTCACAGTGTAGACTCCAGTGTCTTCACTCAGCAGCCGCCTCCACAAAGCCAGTCTCAGTTTGGCAGCCCGGTCTACATCGACATGCAGCAGGTTTACAGCCCACAACAGCAATATCCAGTTTACCCAGTGGTCTCTCCCTCCTGGAGCCCAACTCCAATGCCTTACTTTGAAACACCACTGGTAAGGAGTTTTTTTCCCCCTATAGATCAGTTGGATAAATGATAAATACATGTTAGAGCAAGCAGCTTTAACAATTCTATGTTCCTTGTGTTGCAATTTCTAGGCACCTTTTCCAAACGGTGGATTCATGAATGGTTTCAGAAACTCAGGAAGCTATAAAGGAAACTCTGTAAATGGCCACCGTCCAAGAAGCAGGTATTAGTTTTGTCTTTGACCTTTATCTATTAGCAAATTCTTTGATAAGTCAGAAATGTAGCACCTCAGTGTCCTGAACTTGTTTTTTTCTTTTGGTCTGTCTAGAAACCAGGGCTATAGCAGACCTCAGGATGTGGGCTCAGGTTGCCTCATGGATGTTCCCTTGAGTCCACAGGCTCAAATATCTGGGGCTCCCATCCGACCCTCTGCAGACACTCTGTCACCGACCTCGCTTCACCTCAAGGACAGCACTTCACATGCCCCAATGCAAAATGGAGACACGTGCTCTGCTGGACGTGGCCGGTAAGTCAAGAGTCCTCATCTTAACTTTAAACATTAACTGATTTATATCTGACCAGACCTGATATTTTTAAACTGCTTTCTTTGCCCATTTTAATGTGGTTTCTTTATTTTGCAGAAGAGGTAACCACAGAGGAATGAGAAGGAAAAGAGAAGATGATCACAATGCGGTTAGTAGTACATTTGTCCTCCCGTCATTAACAAATTGAAAGTTTGGACTATGAACCAAACAATAGCTGACGTTATTTTTGGCTCAACCTTGTGGAATTTTACAGAAGCCGCTTCCACCTGTGGAGGTCAAACCAAACTTTGACCTGGCCGCCTGCAATTTCCCTCCACTACCAGGAAGTGTGGTCACAGCGAAAGAGGAAACTTCACTGGACATGCGTCTCGCTGATATTGTGCGTGGCATGAAAGTGACTGATAAGGTAACTGTGTTCACATGTTGTTGAGACATTGTAAACATTTCTGAATAATTTCTTATGCTGGGCCTTTAACCTCTTGTAGTCTGGGAGCAAAGCTGTTAAAGAGGTTAAACCTGCAGATCGCTCGGACAATGCCAACAGCAAACCTTGAATCTGTGGCCCCGAAAAACCAACCTCCAGTAGTGACACCTGTAGTGGAACCAGCAACTTTGTGGTAAATATACTTCTAAAAAAACATGCTTAAAAATGACATTTAGATGCAAGATTAACCCCTATCCCCTCAATAGTGTTTCTGAATTGAAGAAAGAAGAGATCAAAGTGGACTCGCCGACTACAAATGTAGAATCACCTTCACTACAAACTCCAGTTTCAGAGAAGACTTCAACCACAAACAGCCAGTCCACCTCCACAGTGTCTTCTCCAGCCGCTCCATCACCCACCTCTGAAGAAGTAAGTCCTGCTGTGTTTTATTTGCAATAAATGCGAAAAAATGAAACCATGTTGGAATATTTTGAAATGCTACAAAAGAGCTCAAGCTATGCTTTCCTAAAACATGCTGTAAAATGCACAGAAACACTGTTTTTGATTAGTTACACCCCGTCAGTACTGGGTTTACAACCCCCATCTTGTACATGTATAACTGCCTGTAATAGCCTTGTTATAGCATAGGCTCAAGAAGATTTTGGCAAGGACCTTCAGATAGTTGTTGATTTAAATACTGTAGCATTTGGATTTTCTTGAACCACTCTCTGACCCCTGCCATCAACAAGAAGCTCATTGGATATTTCCTCTTTGGGCCATCCTCTGTAAATCCTAGAGATGGTTGTGTGTGAAAATGCCAGTAGCTCAGTCGTTTATGAAAAACTCAGACAAACTCTCCTGCCACCAACAACGACGCCTAAATGCATCGAGTAGCTGCCATTTATTTGCATTTAATCTGCATTAAAGCAGGTGTACCTACTAATGTGATGGTGAGAATACATGTTAGTGTGAATTATAATTGTTTTTCTTTACTAGGAGCCCAAAAAGCTGAGCTACGCAGAGGTGTGCCAGAGACTCGCCAAGGACCCTCCACCGGCCCAGCCGCCCACATCATCCACTCCGTCCTCTCCGTCCCCTCCTGCATCTGTGGCCAGTCACCCGCTTCAGGAGCTCAAGGTCAACAGGGTAGAAGAGCCGCGTCATAACTCCAGACACATCTCAGACAAACCCAGGAACGGTCACCAGCGTCCTCGCTCCTTCAGAGGGTCCTATGACTCAGACAGACCTAGACAGATGAACCGGGAGCGACCGAGAAACTTCAAACAGTTTTCTTCACAAAGAGGGGCCCGACGGAGCGGCAAGGAGCAGAACATCCCTCCCTCGTCACCAAAATAAACACTTGAGATGAAGTTGAGAAATTATTTATGTAAATGTATGTACATAAATGTATATAGGGAGATGGATATATTTTCATTGAGACAACTTTTTTCAATTGATTGTTCCCTTGTATAGTATAATTAATGGGCTGTTGGCAAAGCCCACACTGTTTGAGAAGTGAAAAAGATTGTCATGGCACTGCAAATATTTTTAGACGTTTCCATCATCATGAGTTTAGTCTATGGCTTCTGAAATTATGAGCTGTAGTGTTCATCAGAGAACAGTTTCTGTCTCAAGGATAAAATACATTTTTTTTAATTTTTTTTTTTAATTTGCCATTGTCTACAGAAACGTGAAGTGTCCAGTGTAATTGAACTGAAATCTTACCACTTGGATCTACATCATTTGTTGGGTGTAATTTTTGACATTATCAAATGAAATGTCTTTCTTACCTTTTTAGATTTGTAATCTTGCAAAATGAACAGGATTAAGAGTAGTTCATCTAGAATATTTTACTGAGCTCTGTAGCAGGTCTGAGGACATTGTTTTATGTAGCTGCATTTCATACTGATAAGGTAATTCAGATGTTTTGTGTGTTGTAAACAAGGTTATATTTCTTGTAGCTGTTCTTATCTTTGAGCTTGTAAACATGTTTTTAAAGTCTGAGAAACGCTATTACTGATTTATGGACTTAACTATAGTCAGTAGATTGAATATAGCTTTGGGGATGTTTGTCATAGTTTGAATAGGAATGCACTTAATAATTTACTTTAATACTAGAATTACTGATATTTGAAAAACTTAAATTACTGAATTTACATTTGACTGTAGCTTTGTTTAATGGATTTTTCTGTGCTGTTTTAAGAATTCATCTGGTTTGAAATTGTTAATTCTTTGTAGAAAGTCTTCGTATTTTAAAGTGTGTTTTTCTTCCCTTTTACTATTAATTTTCAGATGCTAACTAGAATGCTTTATTATATACAGAGAATTCCTGCCTCAAACTTCAGTGCCTTCATGGTTCTCTTCATAGACAATTACATGGTTTTATGGATTTATTTCTGGGCATGGCCAGACACATGCTCATCTGTGTGGATGCTTAAAAATTAAATGTCTGTTTGGAAGTCTTTGTTGTGTTTTTATCAGCTTTCCTTTGCCATTTTATAACAAATGTTAATGTTTTAGGTTATCCTATAGTCGGATATTTCCATAAATAATCAGTCTGACAATCAGTGCAAGTGGAGTGCACTGTCAGTCAGTGACCGACCACGCAGTCCCAGATTGGTGAGGATTTAGTATGCAGTGTAAACATAGGGCCATGTTATGTAATTGGTGTGGGGATTATTGTGAGCTTGCCTTTGTTTCCTATGTACAGTATATTGTATTTCTACGGGTAAAATGGTACATCTTTAGTTGCCTAAAGTGATATTTGGATGTAAATTGGACTAATATTTCACTGGGCGGTTGAATAATGGTAGTATTTTTGGCGTTACCTCAAATTACGGGGTTAATCTCGTTACGTAAGTCTCGGGGAAGTCGCTGCTCTCGCGTGGTTTCGTGAATGGAAGTCAGAGTGTCAACAGCGACAGAGGCAGCAGCGGCACGGCGCTGTCCGGAGCAGGGAGTGGGCACCAGCCTCTCAAACATCGGTGAGTCCGGGCATTTAACTCCCTTTAATTGTCTGGCATTTAATGGGCGACTTTTCAGTAACGTAAGGACTGTGTTGATATTGTCAGATCAGTTTGTGGGAAGCTGTTTTTGATTGAACAATAGCGTGCTAACGATTAGCCACCAACTTGGCGGATTTGTCGTGTGAAAGGTGAGCTACATCCAAGGCTAGCCTTCGGTTAGCATTTAGCCTTAGCTTAGTTAACGTTACTCCACAGGTTGTGCTGTAAATGTATATTACATGTTTACGTTGCGCGGCATGTCATCTGTCTATAATGGCCCTGTGTCATGACATACACACGTTGTATTGAAGTGACATTAGAGTCTCTTTGCAAAACACTGGGTGTTGTTGTTGCTAGTGTCGAGGTTGTGCTAGTCAGAGGCCCACCTCACAAAGCTAGCCCCTAGAATAGGCTCAGTAGCACAACTATCCTCAGGTTAACCCAGACCACCGCCCACCTGTATTTGTGGACCACATCCACCTCAGTCACCACAAGCTTAGTAATGCTTAGTAACATTGGCCTAATGTAAGGAACAGGCTCGTGCACCCATTACATTATGTCTTGATCTGTCTTCACCAGTCTTCGTGTGACATATTTTCAGCATTTTGGTAACTGCAATAATGGCGACCCAAACAGGACTTGTTAGACTAGTGACAAATGAAAGCATAAACCAAAAAAACATACATATGAGCATCCTTTTATACGGTGTTTTTTTTTTTTTTTTTTGTATATTCTGTTGATATTTTTTCTGGTAGCAAAGCTCTGATGTACTAAACAGCTACCTCCTTTTTAAAGTCTAGGTAGCTTTTCAAGATCAAACTAACTGCTGACCCCAGTAGGATATTGGTCAGAGATGGGGGATGATCGGCCTTTTGTGTGCACTGCCCCGGGGTGTGGGCAGGTATGATTTTATTATACTAATGCATCAATATCACCATTAAGACATATTATACTTGAATATACATTTATTCTCTGTTGTTTTTACCAGAGATTCACAAATGAAGACCATTTGTCTGTTCACAAACACAAGCATGAAATGACGTTAAAGTTTGGTCCTGCCCGAACAGACTCTGTCATCATCGCAGGTAATTACATTCTCTTGTATTAGATTATAGAAAAACAGTAGTCTAGTCTAAAAGTGCTAGACAGTTTTTTATTTCTATGATTCATAATTGCCTTAAGCAGACATTGCAGTCCTGTCCTCTGTCCACTAATGTTATGTTGCTTTGCAGACCAAACACCAACTCCTACACGTTTCCTGAAGAACTGTGAGGAAGTCGGATTATTCAATGAACTGGCCACTTCGTTTGAGCACGAATTTACCAAGACACAGGACGATGAGCACAGGACAAAAAACATGGTGAGTCTAAGAAATCACCTCTAATATATTTATGTTGCAGAGATTTTGGTAAAGTATGGCATTAATTCATCCACGCTCAGTGATACAAAAAGAGCTCTTACATTTGAGGTTAATTTATTATCTTTTATTAAGTTATCTTTTGGTACCAAGTGTCTGAGACAGCGCAGTGTTTCCCATAGAGAGCAACAGCAGCTGCTTTTAGCTTTATGTTTTCAGCAGTGCTTTCAAGTTAAGCCCTGGTTTTAACTAAGACCAACTCATTCTAGGCGTTTCCACTGTATCCTCAGCGTGCACGAAAAGAATATAGCTTTATCCTCATTTACTCTAATGGGTATGGAGGCAAAGCTGCTCTTGTAGTCCAAACCTCTGTAAAGTGCTGCAGGCTGTACGTTTTGGTAGTCGCTACTCTTCATCCACACTTCATTCATTCATTCAATCATGAATGGATCCAAAGCTGTCTGCTCTTTGTCCACTGAATTTTAGCTAGATGTCGACCAATCTGTTTTTTTATGGCCAATGCCAATACAATTATTAAAAATCAGAGCAGCCAATGGCCGATAAACAACGCAGATTTTTTAGACCGATATATGTAGGGCTGATTTCCTTAATTCCATGAAGGGAAGGAAATTAATTTAATATACCCATTTGTTTTAGTAATGCTTATTAAAATGGAAACTAATGTGTTAGAATAGGTCAGTGAGAACAGTTGAGTTTTTTTAGATTTTTTTTTAAGAAAGCCAATAAGTCAATCTCAGTCAGACTTGAACTTGGGGAGAGCTACAAAATGCATTTGGATTTTTGGTTCTACAAGCTTCTTTTTATTTATTTCAGGCCGACATAAAGCGATTTTGGATGTTTTCTACGAACTGCAGAGTAAGATGCCCACATTGCTAAAAGATGGTTGGAGAAGCTGGAGTCCTTCAGTCACATGGCCGTCCAGACATGTGCCTGACTAAAAATTGGCCAATGGTCAATTGTCTAAAAAATTATATATTGGATGACCTCTAATTTTGGCAATGTTCTGCCACACAAATCAACTGGTCCACGGTTGGGGCACTAACTAATTAGTGGTCTTTCAACTATATTTATGAGAAGTTGTTGCATTAGAAGGCCCCATGCATCATCTATTTTATCTTATGTTTAGGCGGCACCTTTACAAACTCCTTCAGATGTTAAAGATGAAGATGACAGTCCCTTACAAGTGGACTCTTCAGCTCCAGGAAGTCCAGATTCCTCCTCAAGTATGTCCGACAGCTCCAGAGACACAAAGGTGAGAGAAAAACACGTTTATCACAAGCAACGACCACTACTGATAAATAATAAACAAACTGAGGATTAATTTGTGTGTTTCTCAGGACATTATCACAAAACCAGTGGTGAGTTCTGCCCCTACACCAACCATAGTGCGTCCAGGGTCTCTGCCCCTTCATCTGAGCAGTGAACACTTTCAGCCGACTCTTCCATCTCCAACATCTGTCATCACACAAGCCCCGCCCTCCAATAGGCAGTTAGGGTAAGTTGCACTCATCTTTTTCACCATTTAAAAAAAAAAAACAAAAAAACAATACTAGCATCAGTACTCGCTTGGAAGCGTGTAGTTGACCTTTGTCCAATAAAGCAGCGGTTCTCTAACTTTTCTCACCAAGTACCACCCAGGACAATAATTGTCTTTTAAAGTACCATGGTACCATCTTTAATGGACTAAACCAGGTCTAAAACGAGTATAAACCAGAATTGATCCAAGACTAAGCCAGGATAAGTCCAGGTCTAAATCAGGATGAATCCAGGACTAAACCTGGTGTACCAGGACTATGCAGTGGTCTAAACTTCAAATTCATGTCCTGACCAGAGGACTAAAACAGCAACAGATCTGCCTCTAAATTAAACAAAATGAGGACTGCCAAAGATTTCTGAGGCCTTTACTACAAAGCTGTCTGAACCTATCCTGGATATCTCTCTCTTACCCAGACAGACAAAACCAAACCTGAGCGTCTCTGGATAAGCAGTACTATGAAGGTCATCATCATACAGTCACACCGACGTCAGAGATGGTTAGCCTGAATATCAAAGAAAAACAACACTAAACCATAGATCCATGCCCTAAACTCATGAAACATGTGGCACATAGCTCCATTAACTGAACAAACTGAATGCATCAAATTCAGTCTAAAGACTAATATCCACTAGACAGAAATCTGCAGGAGTTTTAATAATTCATTAATATTCATCACAGTTTAACCAGGGGGTCTAATCAATTTTATTATAATACAGATTGTGAGTAATTCTGAACAGAATATAATTCATTGTCCTTCCTGCCCATCTAAAATGTTTATCAAGTTACGACTTCACAGTGCTTCTTATGCTGCTTTACATCCTGCTGCTGTCTGCAGTGCCGCTTGAGCATTTCCTCTTTTTCCTCCCCTTCCTGCACACACTCACACCGGCAGCTCGTTCTGCTCAAAGAGCAGGTCATCTCTCATCACTGATTGGGCAAAGAGCTCTTATTATCTTATCCTGGAAGTTAACCAGGTCTAGACCAGGTTAGCTTTTCGGTTTATGTTACCATAGAGATCTGCCTCGATAGAAAGAGATCCAGCTTTGTACCGAAAAACTAGGGTTAATGCCAAAGTTACCTCGGCAACACTCTAATCCAGCTTTGTAGTACAGGGCTCTGAACACCACCAGAAGAAGCACCACCAGCGGTACCCACTACAGTTAAATAGCAATTACAATCAAATATGAAGACAAAACTAGAAATGCCCACCTTGGCAATAACCACTCACCACCTTTATTACCATTAATTTATGGATTATATGAAATAATATCCAGGCTAAACATAAATTACATTGATTTAACTACACAATATTAGAAAAACATGCATTTACTTTGTTGAATATTGCAGTGTTATTAGCAATATATAATGTCCTATTTTGACATAGTAAATTAAAGCAGAAATATAAGTCCCTGCATTTACGGGTCAAAACTTAAAGACTAAACCAAGATTAAAACAAAGCTAAGGGAGGACTAAAGACCTTAAGCTCACATATTAAAAGTATCTGTTCTAACAGGTCCCCAACAAGCGCTTATCCACTAATGAGGCACCTTCCCAATGGACAGACTGTTCCCCTCTTACCGAGTCCTGTGCAAATCACCTCAGTTATATCTGTAAGTTGTTGATTACTTAAAACATGGTACAATGAATTCTTCTTTAGGTGTTTTTAGTTTTTAATTGCTGGTTGGTTGTGATTTTGTGCAGCTTGCGAGGCCTGTGACCTCAGTGCCTAATGTCCCTGGGATCCCTGGACCTCCTGTCGGTGGCGGCAGCAGCGATTCGTCCTCACCATCTGGATACAGTCTGCACTCTGAAACTAAGATGGTGAGAGGAAGAGTTATAAGGAAAAGAAACATGTCCTATCATGAGTTTTAACCTTAAACTACATAGCCCTGGTGTTTCCTGTGTATGTAGCGGTTAAAGGCAGCTCTAAGTCATCAGGGCTCGGGGGCTCAGGACTGTTCTGGTGGAGGAGCAGGTTCGATCCCAGCTGTGCCCCAAAGACAGGAACAAAGCCAACAGCCCAATCAAAACTCGGATGCGCCATCACCGGCCCAGCCACAGGTACTCAACAGCAGGAAACAGACAGATCACTTACAACCAAACACCCCATACTCGCTCTGTTAATAGGCTCATTCGAGATTAGCTTGGGGTCGATATGTGCGCACTCCGGTTAGATTTGTTCTCCCGACTTGCGCTGATGTCACAAGTGCAACTTTAATGGAAAGCCTATGAGATCCAAACGAGACCAGCTGTCTGAGCCAGCCGCCACAGTCATCGGGAGCAACTGCGGAGGCTGCAGGCTCAGTTCATGATGGGAAAATTCCCATCTGTCAGCGGTGAACGGACAGAGGAGGAGTTTAGCGCTGATCAGAAATGTAACGCGCCAACACTTCACTGTCCTCCTCTCCTCCTCCTCCGACTCTTTTTAGGTAAAATACTGACTAATGCTACCGTTTTGACATGGATAAACTTTTTGCCCCGCTGCCCAATGTGAGTAACATATTAATGAGATTGTGCATAATATCTGCTGATTTTGGAGGTTGTTTACCTTGTGTAATATGTAAACCTAGACATTAATGCTAAGAATCACTGCTGAATGTGCCTCATGTTGTGTGCTTCTAAAGAGCACCTCATTCACAGAGACTGTGGTCATATCATAGACAGAAAAGTTCCTAAAAATCTGTTTAATGCATCCAACACATGCAAGAAGTGGATTTCCCATTGCGGCCCTGCGCTCTGGTCCACAATCCAAGCGAGGCACAAATCATCTCGAACAAGCCTATTGCTTTCACACTGCCTGTATGCACTGTTCATCTCAGAGAGGCCTGGGTTGAGGAGCTACAATAAGAGCCCTTGATCTTAGGGCAGCAGTACATCAGTAAGTAGAGCCCCTCGCCAACTATCTGGAAGTTGGGCGGATCGATCCCTGCTACCAGCATTGCATACTGTTGTTGACACTTCACCCACCTCGCCTCTATGAAAGTGTTAGTGTGATTGTGTATTGAGAAGCTGTGGGCGCAGATTGGGAGCAACGTGTCCATCAATCTGCCCCAAGGCACCTGTGACTTTAGAAGTAGCTCACTCACCACCACAAAGTGTGACAGAGGAGTGAATGAATAATGCACCAAATTGTAAAGAACCTGCTCCTCTAAAGAAACATGAAAAAAAACTTTGTCATTGATTGACCTAAACTTGCATGCTGCTTTATTTTGACTATTCACAATTCTACAAAAGTTTAATTTTTATGCTTTAAGTTTTTACAAAAGCATGTTTTTTCAATTTTGGGATTATATAGACAGTAGACTACAGTCAGTTTGTCCCCTCAGGTGTCCCCTGCCCAGCCCACCGGGGGGCGAAGGAGACGTGCCACAGAGATGGACCCAGATGAGAGGAGGCAGCGCTTCCTGGAGAGGAACCGAGCGGCGGCTTCACGGTGTCGACAGAAACGAAAACTCTGGGTGAACTCACTGGAGAAGAAGGCAGACGACCTCGCCAACATGAATGTTTCTCTAACGGTTAGTCAACAAGATTTACTATTTCAATATCTGTGTATAATTATAAACATTTTTACTTTCATATTTGACTGTGGATGGTTTGTGTTGCAGAATGAAGTATCTCTTCTGAGGAATGAGGTGGCTCAGCTCAAGCAGCTCCTCTTAGCTCACAAAGACTGTCCTGTAACACTCATGCAGAAGAAAGCCGCTCTTTTAGGTAAATGTAAGTCATACACTTGAGCAGAGTAAGTCCTCATCAGAAGCATTTTTGGCTTTGAGACACATTAGAAAACATTATGCTATAATTAATCTCTTTCATACATGTCCTCTAGAGCAGGGGTTCCCAAAGTGGGGTCCAGGGCCCCTCCTGGGGGTTGCAAGATCATTTCCAGAAATGATAAAAACATGAATAGAAAAAGCATATATTAGTCACAAATAATAATACATCAATTTTATATAGCGCTTTTCACACAACTCAAAGTCGCTTTACAATTTTTGATCTATTATTCATTCACTCCTCAGTCACACTCGGTGGTGGTGAGCTACTTCTGTAGCCACAGCTGCCCTGGGGCAGACTGACGGAAGCGTGGCTGCCAATCTGCGCCAACGGCCCCTCCGACCACCACACTAACACTTTCACACAGGCAAGGTGGGTGAAGTGTCTTGCCCAGGGACGCGCTTCAGATGGGATACGAACTGGCTACCCTCTGGTTGCTGGGCGAATGCTTAACCCACTGCGCCACCATTGCCCCGAGTGTGAACAATTTAAAAATAAATCATGCAAATAAATGATATTAACCCTGCATTTAAAAGCTTTGCCTCCATTACGAGTGTCAGTCAGATTGTACACTGAGGGGTAAATTTGGGAACCCCTGCTCTAGAGCATGGCTGTTCATGCAAGTCTTCACAACCTAACTGCATTGGTTCATTTCTTATGAAATCAGGAAAAGCCACCTGCTTGACCATCTTGGATTTGTTTCACTGCAGTTCGTGTCTATACAATAGGAGGAATTAATTTGTGCACTATTTGCACTTTTCATGGGCGTTTGTGTCTTAGTCTCTAGTGATAGGCCAGTGTTTAGTGCCAAAACATCAACACCCAGCGGCATTTCAGTCTGGTCTATTCATGTCATGTGACAGGAAGTTAGCTATTTTGTCTGTCCTGCTACCATTAACACATTTAAGTTAATTTTTTTGTGTGATTTGTCTTTAAGGATAATAATATTGTGATTAGAAAAAAAATCACCCATAAGAAATTATCAGTATCAAATAAGTTTCCCCCAAAAATAATCAATATCTAATGTTAAAAGTGTATCGATCCATTACTAATATTGTCACGGTGTGCTTGAAAACCACATGCAAGATAATCTACAATTATAATATGTTTTATAATATATATGTATATGATATACCTTTACAAGTGTGAAACAAATTCAAGGTGTTTGAGTATTTTTTTCTGGAACTTGCTGATTTCACACTGACCTCATATTTGTCATTCACTTCATTGAAAAACAGACCTCACATAAAATTTTTTTTTACTCTTTTCTTTATTTTTTGTTGGTACCATCTTCCACCTCATCCATCTAATGTATTTTTTTACCCGCTCACCTCTCTAAGGGTGAATGTGTCTCTGTGTGTGTGTGTGTGCCCAGCTGCAGGCGGAGGAGGAGAGGACTAGTCCCAGAGACGCCTCCGCTGAGCCCATAGGATCTCCGGCCGCGGTCATCCAGCGCGGCCCGTCTCCCCCCGGTTCCGCGCCAAGCCCCGGGGCCACCACCACCATCAATGGGATGAGCGTGCGGGCCGCTGAGGCCGTGGCCATGTCCGTGCTGGCCGGGATGGGGTCGGGGCAGCCTGGGGGGGTCCTAATGTCCACGCACTCGCCGTCCGCCCCGAGATGATGCGCTGACGCAGGTAGTGGATGTGAACTGTGAGTGGCTGGACCGGCATACAGTGTTTCAAATCAAAAAAGGAAGAGACCTATCCCGTTTGAAGATAATCTTACACAAAGACACAACAACACGGTGCCTCCACGCCCAGAAATCTCCATTACTCTGCATTTGTAAATTTGAAAACCCACACCACACACGCACTCTCTGCTCTAAGTTCGGGGTCGCTTCTTGTTCAGTTATGAAATGGGATAGTACGAGCGGACATTTTTAAGTTCATCTTCTGTTCTCATTTCACTTTAAATACAGCTTTATTTGTCCATTGACTCAAAGCCTGGGCAGCCAGCCCCATTCTCTTTCTTAGCAAAGTGAGGTAGGTCTGTAACCCTTTTCCCATTCAAGCCCCTTTCCTCTTTTTCCTTTTTTCTTTTTTTTTTTTCTTTTTTTTTTGTCTAAAAATAGTCGGGCTTTATGCATTGTTTTGTTTTTCCTGATTGTTTTTTTTTTTTTTTGTCCTCTTGCATTAAAATCCTGTATCAATTTGTCCCATGTGGAAATCAAATCAAAAGGAACCAGGCTTACAGGTGCATCCCAATAAGTTTGAATGTTGTGGAAAAGTCTGTTTGTTTTAGTAGTTCAGTTAAACAACTGTTACTGGGTCCGCTGTTTCTCATATTCCTCTGGACAATACGTCATAGGTTTCTCATAATGTTCAGGTCTGGAAGGTTTGCTGGCCAGTCTAACGCAGTATACCACAGTAATGTAACCTGCGCTTGTTACTCTATAGGAAATGTGGGCTGCATAATAAAATCAGCCTCTTCATAAAGCTTGTGAGCAGAAGGAAGCATGAAGAGCTCTAAGATATTCTGGTAAAATGACATAGAACTCCAAACGATATATAGCTGGGTTTCTGTCACCTTATTTTGATGCACTTTTTGAGGTGTCGCATCAGAAATGAGTTATGGAAACACCAAGTTTAGTAAATAAAAACCTTCATTTGCTAAAATGGTTTTACGTTCGCTTCAGGCTTTTTTTGTGCGGGAAAAGAAAAAACAAACGTTAATGCAAATAATAAAAGATGAAAACACATTTGTCAAATAAAGTCCAACGTAAAACTCATGTGACTGTTGTGTGGACGGAGGAGGCAATCAAAATAAAAATAAAAAAGCCAAAGGTTGAATATCAAATGTCTGTCCACAACGACCTCCAAACAATCCTTCTGCTGTTGTCTTTTCCTTGAGTTTCAGAGAGTAGTACAGATAATTTCTTAGTGTAAAATTCATACAGATTATTGTTCTGTTTTTGACGATGCTGGCATTAAATTTTACTCTAAGTCGCATTAAAAAGTATTACAAATGTCTTAAATTTCACAAGACAAAAACACTTTAATGGAAACGTGTCTAAGTTCGCCTCTCTTCTCCTCGAACTTAGAACCTTTTTTTTTTGCTTCACGTTTAGACAGAAACCCAGTTACTGAAATGAATTGACTTTTCCAGAATATTCTAATGCAAACTTGTACCATTTTTAATGCATTAAAATAAGATACAATAAGGAATAACACAGAAAGATTCATTACTAAACAAAAAGGACAAAACTAGGGACTATACCAGGACTAAACCAGAGCTAACTCAGGACTTTAAACAAAATTATGAATGGCAAAAGACTCCAGAGTACCTAATGTTTTGACATGTATGCTTTGCACAGAAAGAGAATTACGATGGCTGGCCAGGTTAGATTGTCTGTGGCCCATGACGCGGTTGAATACTTCCCTAGTGGCTTCTTTAATACTGTAAGATATCATGTATATATTATGTAAGAAAAGATTTTAAAGACATTGATTGTTCATATAAAGGTTTGCAGTTGAGGATCGCACTGGGAAGTTTTTTTTTATTATTATTTTGTTTACTTTCTGTCTTGTATAATTTTCTTCTCCCTAAAATATCTGTCATATAACTGTTTTGTGCATAAACCAAAAAGTGTAGATGTGAACACAGATTAGCCCCTGTGTACGTGCCTGACAATTTACCATTTTGTTTGAAACATATTAAAATGGATGTCATAGCATTAAGTGTATGTATCGAACCCTTACGACTGCATGGACTTAATTCAAAAATGGCTGACGAATACCACTGTTGTGCTTCATAATGTCACTGTTCCCTGCTTTTCTCAATGTCTTTTTAAAACATTATAAACTTATTGATGCAAAAACGATGTAAAGATTCCCTTTTCAATGTTGAGACTTGAAACGGATAGCTTTAGATGCCCTTTATAACGATAATCAAACAATGCTAGTGGTTCTCAACTGGTGGGACCTAATTTTCTCCCTGATCACTTTATTGTACAAAAGTTATTTTTCTTTATGGCACCTGTATTTTAAAATCTGTCTCACTATTTTATGTAACTAAAACAAGACCAGTGCATCTCAATAAGTTATAATAATGGAAAAGCATTGGTATTTCTGTTGTTTAATTAGAAAAGTCTTCATTCTGTCTTCCCTCCTGCCCACAGCAAAACATCTATCTTCTTGTGTGCAGTGATTCGCATCTTGATTTAGGCTTTACACCAGATGCCCTTCCTGACACAACCCTCTAAGTCAGAGATGTCCAAATTATATCCCAGGACCCAAAACAATTTTTTTTATTTGCTGTCAGCCTTCTTTCTCAATTGTCCCTTTCACCTGGCGGCAAAAAAAAAAAAAGTCAGCCTTATTATGTGCTGGTCCCAAGCCTGGATAAATGTGTGGTTGCGTAAGGGCATCTGGATTAAAACCTAGGCCAAAGTGAATGTCAGTGTGGAACCGCTGGACTGGACTTTCTTTTATGGTGAGATGAAATATGTCACGTCACCTCCGCATATATTTTTGACAATTTAACCATCACTTAAAAAAGTTTGGACACCCCTGCTATAAATGTATCCAGGCTTGGGACTGGCACAAAGAGTATAGTGGCTTGGCTGGGTGAGTAATTTCAATGGAAAAAGGGATTGAGTACAAACAGAGTTAAATATCTCAAGCATTTATTCATTTTAATGAATTTGAATTGAACTCCTGAAATACGTTGTTATAACTCTCTCTCATTTTATCCAGGCTTGGGACCAGCACAAAGAGTACACTGGCTGTGACCCCTCCTCTGCCTGGATTGGTAGTTCAGTGGAAAAAGGGAAATGCATATGTTTTGTTGAGTTCATATAGACTGACTTTTTTTTATTCATTTTAATTAATTTGAATTGAACTCCCCTTTTTGTAACTCTCCTTTTATCCAGGCTTGGGACCAGCACAAAGTGTACTGTGGCTGGGATAAATTCATTTAACCACAATATTCTAAGTTATTTACATGCACTCGTATTTTTAGGCTAAACATTCAACCTCCCTGAAATCCCCTTAAGGGCCACAACCCACCACTTGAGAACCACTTGACTTTAAACCAATCCAGGCATTTCATTTTGAGGAAAGAGTAGTGCAATATATTTTTCTATTTTTTGAGTTATTAAAAATGTGAGGCCTAGGACTGAGACATTATCTGTGCTTCATGTGGAATTTAGGATTTTTTTTAACACATTGTACTTCCACAACTATATGTTTCCCCTATTTTATTTTTTTTACTTTTTGAATGTTTATTTTCGTGCGACTGTTCCTTTGTCATACTAGTCTGTCTTATTTTGCTCAAGGAAGCATCCACGTTTGTGTTTTATCAGAACCATGTGAAATAATGTCAGCAGCAAAGAGTTGGCTTCAAAACAGAAATGAGGAACTTGTGTATAGTCTGAACTCATGGTTGTCTCCGGCAAATAATAAAAAATAAAATGAATGAAAAGGAAAGCGGTGTTGGTCTGGAGGAGAGCAGAGAGAGGCAGGTGAGTTGAGAACTTAGTATGAGTGGCTCTTGGCATTGATTTCTTTGTCTGTATCCAATTTATTTACCACAATCTCAGTTTAAATCCAAAGTGATGTGGCATTTGATGTAATTAAAACTTTAAATGAGCTGAGCATTGAAACTAATTAACCACCCATGACCCACATTTGGGTTCTGACCCAGTAGTTGAAAATCACAGCTCTAACACCAACTTATTTTTACTAAATTTAGAAAAAAGTATATTTTACCTCAATGACAAGATGGATAGCTTCACAACCAGTGTAGTAAAATGTAGTCACAAGGCAGAGATCTGGAGTATTTTTCTCTATATATTTATGTTTACTGTATATGTGAGGATAAATCTAAACTAAACCAGTACTAAAGGTGGATTAAACCAGAACCAAACCATAAACTGGGACTAAACCTACACACAATCAGGATTAAACCAGGACTAACCATGCCTAAACAAGAACTAAACCAGGAAAAAGCAGGGCTGTGTTGTCCCAGAGCTGAATGAAATTGTCCCTTTTCTTATATTTTCTATTATAATGGGCCCATGTGAAGCCTTCTTGCCCCGGGCCCCAGCAAATCTGTCAGCTGGCCTCGGTAAAAGTACTTTATGTGCGTACACTTTACTGTCAGTACTCAGTTACCTTTTACCTGGGTAATAATTTGACTCTGAAAAGAATATTTTATAAAGAAATTAGAAATAGCCTACATTTACATGAGGAGTACAGATTTTGAATAGGCGACTTCTTTCACCTTAACTCTGCCCCTCCATATGACAAAGATATTTATTTGATTACATTTCGGTTCAGCAGCCTTCACACTGAGTATGTTTTTTAGACTACAGCCCAGGTTTTATTCTCTCCTCAGTTTTAGACCTCAGTTTGAGTCTAAAACTAGCCTGAAAGTACCATAAAAGAACTGTATGCATGTTGTGTGTCCCGTACAGCAGAGGGAGCAGCGGGACTGTCCTGGCTGCAGATTCCTGTCACAGTAATTATCCTCAGCCCGGGTCACGTGACGCCCTGACTCCCATCTCCCACAGTCATGGCGGTGTCGGGAAGGAGCCGCGGAGATGGACCTGAGCACCACATCACCATGATCTGTGTGCTCTGAACCTTTTAACTCCTCTTGGGACTTTTTTTGCCACCGCAGCAGGGTTTTCAGAGCTTGTTTACGTCGCGGGGGCTGCTGCTGCTACCCCCCTTCCAAAAAAACAACAACAACAAATCAACCACAGCCATGGCCGACCGCGGCGTTGATTTGTCCGCTTTGCCTAAAGAGGTCAGGGACCAGCTGGCGGAGTTGGACCTGGAGCTGTCCGAAGGTAAGAAGCTGGTTGTGGAGTTGTGTTTGGGGGGGTGCGCGGACAGTGGGACGGGGGTAGACTGCGTAAACGCGCTCCGGGAGAGGGACAGGAGCTGCGGCAGCGCATTGGACACGACCACAGCGAACAGCCTGAAACACACTGACCTCCTTTTGCAGCTGACATTACTGACAGTCAAATCTTTACTGCAATAATCAACGTAGCGTTCAGTTTTATACGATTTTACAGCAGTATTTAATGTGTTATTGCTTGTATTTGTCATGTTGTTAGCATTGCACCAATTTCCTAAACAAGATCCTTAGACTGTGCAAACCTTCTCACTTTATCTTGTAAACATGACTCTAATATTGCATGTTATTTGCAATCGTGTAAGCCTATAGTTCATTATTATAAGCTGCACACGTAGTCTATAACATTGTAATTATTATGTGGTTATAGGCTAGAGTCATGTTTGTTTTGAAATGTGCAGCTATTTCATCAGACAGACAAAATATTGCAGTGTTGTTGGTCCACAGAATAACAAAAAGACCTGCGTTATTAGTCTTAGTTTGATTTTGCATTAGTCCTGGGATAAATCCTGGTTTGACCCCGGTTCAGTCCAGGTCTGCTCCTTTTGAAGCTGTCAAAAGTAATTTGTAGTGCCCTGTATTAGAAAAACATGCACTAAGAGCACAGGCAGTGGCTCTATCTCGCCCATACCTGGGATCTCCTTGTTCAGGGGTAAATGCTCTTTCCCCTGAGCCACAATGCCTTGCTCATAATTGTAAAGATTCCACTAAAACATTTTTTCTTTATTTGTTTTTGGTCACCACTGTGAGCCAGCCACACAGTGATTTGGCAGTTTGTTTAGTTTTTTTGGCCAGATGCCCTTCCAGCCACATCTTGTGTCAATAGGCAATGTGGGTGAAGTGTCTTGCCTAGAGACACAATGACAGTATGTGCTTAGTTAGAGTAAGATGTGAACCACCAACCCTCCCAATACAGTATATGCAAAGAATACAATAAAACTAAAAAGCATTTGTTTTGTTTTTTACTGACCCCTTGTGGCTGGAGTTGGTATCCTTCAACCAATCTCGCAAACATAAAGAATCCAACCAGCAAACCAACACAAGCAAAATATAACTTCCATGCCTGAAGAAGCACCTACTTTGAATATTGCAATAATTATATAAAGCGCAATATTTAAAGTTCCCCTTTTATGCTAACGCTAGCTATTTTTATTTTTTTTTAGCTTTTTACTATGTTATAAAGTTGTTTTCACCTAACATCTCCCCAAAAGATGTTTTACGTACATAACATATACATTATTTTTAAGGTACTGTAAGCAGCTGGTTTAAAAACTGGCACTACAGTCAAAAATCAAAACAATGGTCTCTTTTCTGATTGGACGATTGTCGATGCAAGGGTTTAGAACCAAAACAAAAATGTAAACATAAACAACTTGTCCATTATTTAAAAAGTTTTTTAAATTGTGAATAAATCAGCTTTACTAGTGTTATCAGTAAAACTAATAAATATTTGATCTAAACATGTTTACAGTATATCTGGGGACATGTGGGTAATTTTTATGAAGTATTAATACCTCCATTATAATAAAAGTCAGTCAGTTTATTTAAAAAATAAGGAAGGAAGCCCAAGGAACTGGCTGCACATCATTAAAATCTGCCCTAAAATAACTTATATCAAGAACCAAGGACTTTTTTTTATCAGTGTCAGCTCTGATTAGACAATTATTTTGAGGGGAAAGGTACATTTCCAGCACATGAAATGTCTTTATTGCAGTTTCTTTCAATACAAATATTGCTGATACTGTACTGCGCCGCCCTGTAACTACCATAGCTGTTCTTATCCATGTTTACCTGCCTATATGTAAACAGACTTTAACTGTCAACTACAATACATTATTTATCGCCATAGTCATTCAAGCATTAATATACATGTCTTGAAAAGTGGGTCAAAATTTCAATCCCTTAGGCCTTTTGTATAAGAGAGAGCTCCCATAGACTTTGCATTACTCTGTCTCTCTGCTCACTGCCCCAGACTCCAGCTTACAGACCAAAGGACCGTTGTTTATTAAAAATGGTGACTCTAGGGAATATTAATGTGAAGATGTGTTATTGCAAACATCCTCCTCTCACTGTGTCGTCGGCTGTGCTGTAATCCGATTGGTCCGTGCCTTTCTCAGGAGCCCGGGGGAGGATGAGTAATGTAAGATTTCTCATAGCCGAGCACAAGGATGTATGTGGCGTTGTTAGTGATGGGAGCAGCACAGGAAGGGACCCAGAAGGACTGTCATATACCCACACAGAGACACGACAATATAGGAGCAGCAGTGCTTCTTAATGAGTGGGTCAGGAACCAAAAGTGTGTCATGGGGAGGTTGGCTATAGCGTCAATGTTCAGCTTTTTTTTAAAGGTCTAAATATTGGTTTAATTACACCAAATTGTAAAGCAGATTTTAAACTGATGTGTTACATTGGTGATAGTAAAATGATTTAGAAAAAAAGTTTGGTTCTGTACAAAGGGGGCCACGATACAAGGATCAGCCGTGAACCGAGACAAGGCTGAGACTTTCAGGGTTCGAGACCGAGTTGAGACAGAGACCAAGGCAAACTGAGACCAGGCTGAGACCAAGCCCTGTGAACTGACTCAAGAGTAAAATAAGATAAAAAAGTGGTTCAAATACATAAATTATTATTTCATGATCTAATGCTACAAACTCTGCAAACAAAAAGAGACAGATCATTTTCCTGGTTCTAGTAGTTCTAATGTGCAAAGTTAATGACAACAAAATTATGAAGAATAGCATTTTCTCATAATGTTTGGTAAATAAAATCTCTGAGACTGCCGCATCCAAGATTAAGACAAGACCGAGTGAAATTAGACTGTAAAAAAAGGGTCTCAAGATCGGTCTTGGGCGCTACAACATTAATAAGCAGCACAACATTTTATGTTTTTCCGCTTATTCCTGTTAGGAGTTGCATGTGGCTGGAGCCTATCCCAGCAACTACAGGGCTTGAGCAGGATACGCCCGGGACAGTGACCAGTGACAGTGACACTTTTAAACATCCACAGACATTAACTCTCTCATTCATTCACAAGTGGCAACTTAGCTTGGTTGTACCAGCAGCAGCAGCACTGTACTCATGTTTGAACTGTCATGCGCTTTGTCTCTTGTATCTCTAAGTGTCATTCCTATCAAATAAATCTAATAAATAAACGATCTAACCCTTATTAAGAGATGGAAGCACTAACCACTCTGCCACCATGCAAATATTAATATTCCAGAGCAATGACAGCTTGCATGACACCAATCAGAGCCTTAAATCAAACTTAAATGTGGTCAAGTTTAAAATAATATTGTATTTAGCTTCTCACTTCATCTGTCTAATTCCTTGCTCCTGTTGTTTGATGCGAATGACTGGCCTTGTGTTTCCTCTGTAATGGTTTTAGCAGCTGAGCTTAGCGACCATACTACAGTGATGTCCAACGTGTGGCTTTATGGACTCATTGGACTTATAGTAAAAGTGTGTGAGAGTGAGTGGGGGGCTGGGGGCGTGGCTTTGAGGGTCCGTTTCTATAGCAACACAGCTTATGGTCCGTTGCAGGAGGCAATATGGGATTTAAAGTTGATGGATATGAGATGCAATGAGCTGAGAAATCATAATAGTGGAAAGTTTTTGTTCAGCAACTGGCCGGCTACATGTGTTTAATGTCAGTGCCTGGGTAGAGAACATTAACAAGTGGCTGGATATGTAGCTGCTTTATTTATAGGAGAAATTAGTGCTACATAAGCTAAAGGCTACATGCTACAGGGTTTATGCAGGGTCTTAAAAAGTCTTAAATTAAAACTTAAAGACTGAATTTAAGGCCTTTAAAAAATCTTAAATTTGTCGCTGTATGGCCTGTTAGGTCTTAAATACGTTGAAACAGGTCTTGTCACATACATTTGATGCTACTATCTGAAATAGCCACTTAAATGGTCAAAGGCAGTTCACCGGCGCTGTTACGAGAGCATTCATATTTTCTTACCAAGACCAAAATACTTTGCGGCACTCACTGTCAGAAATGGTGTCCGCTTTTTGTACACTGCATGCTTACGGAATAGGTCTTAATCTTTTGAACACTGGGCTTAAAAAGGTCTAAAAAAGTAAACTTAAAACAAATTTGTTGAAGCCTGCAGAAACCCTGATGCTAAAAGTCACTGAATTCTTGTGTTGTGCTCGACACATAGTTACAGATACACATAGTTACATGGCAGATTATAACTGTAACTGTATTTACTCCAATTATTGGTCCAATAGCAGTGGTGGAAGAAGCACTCAATTTCTTTACTTAAGTAAGCGCAAAAATTTACTCAAGTAAAAGTATCACCCTAAAATTTCTACCTAAGTAAAAGTATAAAAGTATTATCTTTCAAATGCAAGTAAAAAGTAAAAGTATTTTGCACAGACTCAACAGCTCATGAATGTGTTAAATGTGAGGGATTTTGCATGATTCCAGATGAAATAAACAAACTGGTGCAGTAGAAGAGACTGAATCTGTCGCTGAGCTCTTCTTTCTTTATTATTCTGATGTTTCTAAAGCAGTACTACTTTACTGCATCTGTTATATTTAAGTACTGGTGTCTGCAGTGAGGGTACAACAAAAACACATGATTTTAAATCAACATTCAAAAAACTTTGTACTTCAAACCAACTAAGAAATGTAGTGAAGTAAAAGATAGAGATACTTGCTCTAAAATGTTGTGAAGTAAAAGTAAAAGTACGCCTTATAAAATTTACTCAAGTAAAGTTCAGATACAAGAAAATTATACTTAAGTATCGTAACTAAGTACTTTTACTTTGTTACTTTCCACCACTGTCCAATAGTGTTTATAGTGCCTGAGACCAGTCTTGAGACCATTTTCTTTACAGTCTTGGTCTTTTCTCAGTCTCAGATGTGGTGGTCTCCGGAATTTTATTTACCAAACAAGAAAAAGCTGTTCTTCATAAATTTGGAGTAGTTAGTTTTTCTCATTAGAAGAACCAAGCAAATGATCTGTCTCTATTTGTTTGTGGAGTCTGTTGCATTTGGTCACTAAAATAATTATTTAGGTATTTGAACCACTTTATGTTTTACTTTTCCCCTTGATTTAGTGTTAGTTCACAGGGTTTGGTCTTGACCTCGTCTCAATCCCGGGCCTTAAAAGTCTCAGTCTTGACACAGTCTCGAACCCTGAAAGTCTTGGCCTTGTCTTAGTTTTTATTCTCTCGGGACTCGGACTGGTCTTGGTTTTAACTAGTACAGTCTTGACTACAACCCTAGAGTCCAACTATGGGCCTGAGGCAGATGCACCCTGGAAAACACTACTTAGGGCATACACTTAACACATTCATTCACTAAGCAGAGTTTAGATTCACCATCTTACCTTACATGCATGTGTTTGGACGGTGGGAGAAAGGTCTAAACTAGGACTAAACAGGACAATTATTTTTCATACTGGCATGCAGTACAGACAACTCTTGTGATACTGACATTGTAGTTGGTGACACTGCAAAACCTTGCCGTGGGTAAAACATCTGAGACAGTAACTGATGATTGTTACTGTAACAGCTTAAGATTTACTTCACATACGACTTATCTCGAATGCACAAACAAACTGTAGCAGTGGGCAGTGCTTAGCCCCACTAAAAACAGACCTATTGTTTGTATAGGTCTAGGATTGCTGTCCGGTCAGAGAATATCCCGCACGTGCCGTGTGCCTCTGACAGCCTTTACTTTCATATTCTGTTTTAAATAATTCATTCAGCAGCATTGACCACTACTTACTCCTCTGTTGCATCAACGCTGCTGCACACATTTAACAAGGAGCAATCAGACAGTGACTTTAGCATTCAGAGGTGTATTACTCCAGTGAAAGTACTGTTACTTCAATATAATTTAACTTAACTAGAAGTGCTAAGAAAGGATGCTTCACAGAAACATTACTTGAGTAAAAGTAAAGTTTTAAGTGTTACGTTTACCTAGGTACATATAATTTTTTACTACTACTTCTAAACCTGGCTTGAACACAGTAGCACACAGTAATTACAGAGTGCTACCCGCTTTGTCATTAGGTGAAAAATACTGACTCATTTAGAGACTGAAACTGTAAAAATTTACAAAAAATGTTTATCAGAAATTTACTCAAGTAAACATAAATATTTTTTAAACTAACTTGCAAAGTAATTTTTGCTCCAAAAATGTATTTTTTAAAAGTATCTGGTTACTTTCTGCCAAGGGTCAGCATGTAGCCTTTAGCTTGTAGCACTAATTGCTCTTATAAATAAAACAGGTCAATATAGAGCCAGTCGCTAAAATTCTCTACCCAGGCACTGACATTACACATCTAGCCCTCAGTTCTCATTTGCCAGAACCATCTCATTTATTGCTTTATTTAAAGCTTGTTATGAAGATGATAGGCTTAACATGTCCTCAAAATGTAAGTAAATTTGCGTATAAGTATCTAGTTACTTTCCACCAATGTTAGCATGTAGTCTTTAGCTTGTAGTTCTGTAAATAAAACAGCTAAACCCAGACCTTGTCACTAACATACTCGATCTAAGCACTGACTTTATACACATGTAGTGGGTCGGTTGCCATCCTGTGTACTGTCATTATAAAGATGTATTGTAGTCGTCCACCTGCCGTTCTCTGTGAAGCTGAAAGAGAGATGCTCTGCTCTCCAGCTGACAGTGTGTTGGTGTGAGATGAGGGTGCACTCAACCTCTGCTAAATAATTCAGTCTTTTCTGTATCCACTGCTCCAGAGCTCGGCCCGTGTCTGTGAGCAGCCACATACGGCGTTATATAATACTCACGCTTCATTTCAACCATCAGAAAGAAAAAAAAGGTCTTTGCTGTTTTGTTTTGTTTTATGCAACATGCCTGTAAAGTCTCTTTGGGTAAGACCAAGAGACTGTGGCCTGCAGCGATGGCCACTGATCATAGCTCCTCTGAAACGGTTAATAAGCATTTAAATACAAGACTGAAGCAGACATGGAAAAAAATGCAGACATTTTATCTACCAAATGCATTTAGTCAAGCCATGAGTGACTAATTTGTTTATATAATGAATGACTGAAAGTGGGCAGTGTGGCTTATTAAATGACTAAGACAGTGTCAGAAAAGTAGCGTCGCCAAAATGGTAACCAGTGACAATCTGTGTATCATTCATCCATTTGATTTTTATTTGAGAACTGGACGGTGGGAGGAAGTCAGAGAGTGAGTCGTCCCAAGGATCAAGCCCAGTAAATGAACGTGAGAGTGATAAATAGTTGCTGGTATGGGCGTCAGTCACTTGTAAACCCCAAATAAGAATAAGATGAAGAAGAATAAATGAAAGAAATGGATGGAGGGTTATATATTATCAGCTGAAACTCAAAAAGTTATCATGCTGCATGCACAAGCTGCAGCCTCCAGATTGCAGTTGTGTTATTGATTTACGAGAGCAAATGTGGCTACATCAGAGCACATTAATGAGTAAAGGTTTGGAAGAAAGACATACATAGTGGCGCCACAGTATGGCTTGGTTGATAGAGCTGCGGCGCATATAGAGGGCAATTACAGCCTGCCTCTGCGTTGTGGGTTCGAATCTGGACTCTGCAGCTGAATGCAGGCTTGCTGGGGCCCCGGGCAAGAAGGCTTCACATTGGCCCATTATGATAGAAAATACAGGAAGAGGGACCATTTATTTTACCCTCCTGACTACGGGTCTGGCTAAATGTCTCTCCCCAATCTCTCACCCATACTTTCCTGTCATTACTCAGCTGTTCTATCAAATAAAGCTGAAAAAAAAATCCTAACAAAAAAAAAGGACATAATAATGTACTGTACAGCATGGCACTGCACTGTCATAGTCACAAAATAAAGTCATTTACCTGGAAGCTGTACTTATAGACTTATCTGTGTGGTCATGTGAAATGTGGGACGCTGAGGTTGAAGTTTGGGAAGTTTGAATCTGTGTTGGACACTCGTACACAGCTCCTGAACTGAAAATAAGATCGAACTGTATTGAACTGTACTGTAGATGACCATTTGTTTTCCTGTTGTTGTACTAAATGTTGGTGGATTGGCTGACATCGCCTTTTCCTAATGCATGGTACCAACCAAATGTACTTCAGTCTCTGTGTCCCTCCCTCCTAAAGCAAATCTTAGTCTTCTGATCCTCGCCCAGTTCTAACCAAACCTGCCTGTAGACACGTCATGTGTGCTGTGAACTCTCGAGGAAAGAAGTAGTGAGACAAAAACATGCTGTTCCTGTCACTACAACTTTTTAATTATAGTTTACTCCCAAAAAAATAATCTGGTTCATATTAATTCAAGTTATTTTTCTTGATAGGGAAACAAATAGACACAAATTAAATGCGCTTGGAAAGCTATTCAAGCATTTAGAGAAGAGGGAGGAGCATCAACTTAAACACAACAAACCAAAAGATTTAGAAAAACATACAACCAGTCTGAGAAACAAAACATTGCATTCAGCGTTAATGTGCTACAGTGAGCTTACCTTAGCTTGTAGTTTTATACAGATGAAAATATAACAGCCTCCCTTTTAGGCAAACAGCAATAATTCAGTCTGTTTTATTCATCACTGTAATAAGACGTGTTTAATGTGGCGTGTATGATCATTATTCATTGATAAATACTTGAGTGAACCACTTGAGTGTTTATTTACAGAAGCCTATTATCTACAGAGTTTAGTGAATAGTGTCGTCTGCTGTTGTAAATTGTTTTTACATCTCGCACGTGCACACGACCCATGCGCAGCCCGGTAGTGGGGATGTGTCTTTAGCCTAAGAAAGTGAATAGGTTTGACTGAGGAATACAGAAATTTATTGGTAAAATAATTTTAATTGGCTGCTGAAGTAATGGTTACCAGGGTAAATAAGAGAATGACAGTCTTAATTTTATGTGATATATTAGTATTTTGTGGCAATAAACGGATCCAGGTTGACAGAAGAAATAAAAGCAAGGAGGGAAGCTCAGTTGTTGTGTATGTATGAACAAAGTGAAAGATACAAAGAGCTGCAGATACTGGAGACCCTGATGTTGCTGTTGCTGCTCAAAACAACAACATAAAGATAAATGTGTTTGATGTAGATGAGGAGGTAAACAGATCTGGATGGGAACAGGAAGTGGTGTCAGATAGGGCCAGTCTCCAGCAGCAGCAGCAGTGACTAAATGAGCCGGGCCGGTCGCCCCCTGATGCTCTGTGACCTAGATCCAGAGAAACAGCTCTGTAATCTGCCCACTGCTCCTCTCTCTGCCTCTGTGTCGCACACTGCCATAAACACTGGCTCTAATTCACCGACTGGACACACGCCAGTCTCTTAGTTTAACTCCACTTATCAATGCTTACAGTAGAGAACAGAGACTTTTCACAGGTAATTTGGATAAATGTAAATAGAAAGCAGAAGTGACGACTAGAAAAACCTGAACTTCCCCCCTCCTAAGCTTTTATAATCATGGCTATGACCAGGAACCTTCACATCAAACATTTGCTAGATTAGATTTATGCAAACCTTTGGTGCTGCATTGAAGAAAAACTTTTGTTTCTATCCACACAAAAAGATGAGGTGAGGCTTAGATCCAAAACTCTTTCCTTCAGACTGAAAACCAATAGAGAAATGTCCTATTCTTGTAGAAGGAGCTCTTTTTTTTTCTTTGTGCAGCATTCTGAACTTTCTTTAAGATTTCTGAGGTGTCTGGCACAAGCTTATCCATATTGAGTCTGAAGTGGAGGTGGTGTGGCCGCTTTCTCAGTGGTGTAATGTGGCAGTAGTGTGCAGGTTTTAGGTTTGCAGACAGCAACAAGGTAAACAACAAGGCGATAACAAAAGATTCCTCCATCACCATTACATATGTATATAGCCTATGTGCTTGTTTTGCACTGTTAAATTTATATTTTTTATAGTTTATATTTATGTTACATATTTTTGCTTTTTTAGACTTTTTCTTCATGTTTTTGTTTGATGCATGCTCTCTTTATTTTCTTGCTTTCTGCACTTTAATCTGTATTAAGATCTGCCTGAACAAATGAATTTCTCCACTGTGAGATTAATAAAGTTCAATCTAGTCTAATTTAATATTATCATAGATGCTGCTATACAAAAACAGCAGAGATTGTCTGATGCCGTGTTTAGTACAATACGAGAAAAACATATCACATATTTTTCTCAAATTGTACTAAGCATGGCAATTAGTTGAATATTGTGATAATGATATGACTGGTGATAGTTTGATGTGCAGTTGTGACATTGTAAATTAAATTAAATCAAAGCAGAAATGTAAGTACCTGTCTTCAGTAGTCAACACTCTTTCACATTCAAAGCTTTAAGACTAAACCAGGACGAAATTAAGGAGATCTTTTTTTTTATATATTTCTATTTGGTCACAACACATTTTCTTTTTTGGCTCTAAAAGGAAAATAAAAGTGTAAATTTCTGTCATAATTTTATAATATTATTGTGATAAATTTAGTTTATTGTGATATGGATATTACATTTGCCGATATTGCGATATATTGTGCAGCCCTATTTATTACAATATTTTACTAACCTAGTTTGTTTTTGTTTACTTGTGTTGCGCTGCTATGATTGACTAAAACAAATCATGGTAGACTGTAATTGCTGGTTTCCATCTGTCTAAAGCTAAAGTCACAGCTAGACGTATAAAGGTGAGCCCCAGACTTCAGATTGATGTCATAAATTAGACATTTGAGGTGACAAAATGATAACAGTTTTACATTTTGCAGCTTCTGTTTATGTGGTTGGAAACAAAAGGTCCCAGGTTTTGGATAATGGCACTTTATGTCATGCATGAGCAGTACATGTGAATTTACACCTCTCTCGATTGCCTTACTGCTTACAGTCGCATCTCAACACTCTAACACCAGCTTCTGAGCAGCTCCTCACATCTGTGCAAAGAGTTAATAATTATCCTCTATGTTCTTCTTGTCTCAGAGCTCCACACCAGAGCCCACACACTACCACACCACCCTCTATAGTTCACTGCTCTGAATTCCTGTCTGCCTAAATCACCACGTCTTTGATTCTTCAATGGCTTCCTTTGTGTCTCTACAGTGGGTTGGAGTGGGAGGAGCTGCCACTGACACACAACATACAAAATAATAGGCTCAGAAGTACCTACTCCAGTTCAAAAAAGGTTGGGACGCTTGGCAACATAAAGCGTGCCCATAAAATCTCTTTACATTTTAAAAAATATTTTACAAGGCAGTTGTTGAGCTATCTTAATCAGATTTGTTCTATGCACTTAGTTGTTATCAAAGTTTTTAATCACATCCGTACTGTTGCCAGACAGCTCCACGTTCAACAGAGCACAAAGTCCTACACAAGCTTACAAAGTGCAACTCTTACAGCTGCACTCAAGCCAAATGATAAACCAAGACGAAAAAGTTTGCAGTGAACTGGATGAATTTCTGAGGATGAAACGTTCCTCACCGGAGTTTGTTTTAGTGATGAGGTAGCCTTTCATGTTTCAGGGAAACTGAACACACATAATGTGAGAATCTGGGATCAGAACAGCCCCATGTCCGAAGGTGAATGTTTGCTGTGGGATCACCATTGATGAGGCTCTGCTGCAACGAACATCAAATCCAGTACTGCCTTGATGTGCTTCATGCAACTAATGTCCCATATAGAGGTGGATTAAATAAGGCAAAAAAACGTATCTTATCTACTCCTCAATTTGTAATAATTTCCACATATTTGTATTTGCTTTTGTAATATATATATTTTTTATTGTTAAGAGACTTTATGGACACCTTGTATATCCATATATTATTCACAATATATCTGGTGTTGAGACATTTTACCATTGCATGACCAATAATAGCTCATTTTGAATTTGATGGCAGCAACACACCTCAAAAAAAATTAGGACAGAGCAACAAAAGATGAACTTTCACCATTAAAAAACAGCTGGAGGAGCATTTTGCAACTGATTATGTTAATGGGCGACACTTCAGTAAGATGTCTGGGTATAAAAGAAGCTTTTTAGAAAGGCAGACTCTGTGCTGTTAGATGTGTTGGATGTTACTGATCTTTGAGCCCTGCATTAAAAACAAATATTATTCTGTACAGTGGTTCTCAAACTGTGGCACAGGTACCACTGGTGGTACGCAGGCTTCTGCTGCTAGAGTCAGTTCACAAGTCTTGAATATTCTTTAATTTAGAGGTTGATCCAGTGCTGAATGTAGACCATTGCTTAGACCTGGTTTAGACCTGGTTTAAACCTGGTTCAGGCACAGTCAAGTCCTGGTTTACTCCTGGTTCATACCTGGTTTAGCCACTCTTAAGTCCTGATTTAGTCCTGGTTTAGACCTGGTGTAGTCCTTGTTATATCTGGTTTAGGCTTGGTTTGAACAGAGTTAAGTCCTGGATTAGACCTGGTTTAGGCACAGTTAAACCATGGGTTAGTCCTAGTTCAGACCTGGTTTAGGCTTGGTTTAGACACAGTTAAGTTCTGGTTTGGTCCTGGTTTAGCCCTGGTTCAGGCACATTTAAGTCTTGCATTAGACCTGGTTTAGACCTGGTTTAGGCACAGTTAAGTCAGGGGTTAGTCCTGTTTTAGGCTCATTTTAGTCCATTAAAATGGTCCTCGAGAGACAAATATTTTCTGAGATGGTACTCAGAGTAAAGTGTTTTAATAAACCATTGGATTTTGTTCTTATTTACATTTTACATGGCGTCCGGTCTGTTTTAGAACTGGGGTCGTGCTATAAAAATCTGCTGATGCATATTTTCCTGCTTGTTGCTCGGAGAGTCCGGTCTACAGGGACTACAATGGGAGGGTTTGTTGTCATGTAAGAGATATTCATGAGAAAGGGGACCAGCTGCTGTCGGAGGGGGTAGCATCAGTGCAAGCAGACGGCAAGCAGTGCGCTGAAAAACTGTGAAAAATGTGGCAACACAAAGCTTTTCGGTTAGAGACAGAGATAAAGTTACTCACCCCCGAGCGGTATCAGAGGTGTCAGCTTTCAGATGCTCATAGTGACTAAATTTAGCTTTAATAATGGGGTTTTCTCCTAATACTGAGTCATTAGTTTCATCTAAATACCTAAGTGACAACATAATATGATGGCAACATATATTATATATTATATTATATTATATTATATTATATTATATTATTAGACAAATATGCAAGATACAATAACCTGCTGGGAGAGGTGGGAGAAAAGCAAATCTGTTATTAAGTAAAAATACTGTAACTTCAAAATAATATTACTCAGGTAGAAGTAAAAGTACTCAACATTATTATTACTACTAGGACTTGTGTCTTTCAGGGGCGGCAGTAGCTCAGTCAGTAAAGACCCTGCTGCTGGCATTGCATGCTGTCGTTGTGTCCTTGGGCCAGACACTTCACTCACTTTGCCTATGTCAATGTGTCAGTGTGACTGTGTTGGGTGGTGGTCAGAGGAGCCATAGGAGCAGATTGGTAGCCACGCTTTTGTCAGTCTGCCCCAGGGCAGAGTGGCTACAGAAGTAGCTCACCACCACCGAGTGTGACTGAGGAGTGAAGGAATAATGCACCAAAGTGTAAAGTGACTTTGAGTGTCTAGAAAATTGCCGTATATTGTAAGACTAATGCATTATTATTAAACTTCTTCGACTAATACTTTACTACATAATCACTATTACCACTAACATTTTTCCTGCAAAATGTGCTATGAACCAGTCCATACAGTACAGTACAGTTTCTCCAAAAATCCACAAAGTACTTAGTAAATAGTTACTTTCCACTGCTACCTACTTGAATATTGCAGTACTAATATTTGGGGGGCTGCTCCCTTCTGGATGTCCTTCCTGTTGTAACCAGCCACATACAGTCGCTACAGTGAATCCTCTGCCTCCATCTAATTCTTTCACTACATCCATAAATCTCCTCTGTGCGCTTCCTCTAGGCCTCCAGCTCTGTCCTTCTACCATATATTAGCCTCTGCTCCCTCCAGCTCTGCCTCCTGTCTTCTCCTCGGTGCCAGTTACACAACATGGCTTGTTTCTCGACAGTGGACCCCCTTCAACCTCAGAGAAAACCAGGCTGATGAAAAGAATGAGATAACTGTTGATAACACTGCAGCAGACTCAACACATTCAGCTGTGTGAACTCCCTCTGTTTTGTTTTGTACCTGTGTAATTGTGACACTGTTAATTGGAGTTTATTAATAACCTCAGCACACTCTCTCAGCTCACAGCTTCTCACTCGCACTCTGAGATGGGAATTATTGATTTATTCTTAACACATATCTAAGTGTTTGAGGGGAAATGCTGCTTTGCTCATTTACTGAGATATGGCTCTCCCACATTAATCGCACTAAGTCATATACTGTTTACAATATGCAGCAATGGTCTGACAGCAAACCACATTATCCACATGCACTGGATAAAAATCCTGTTGTAATCATAATTTAAATATGTTTACTTGGGCTTAAGTACATTTCAGAAGGAAATGTTACTCAGGTCAAAGTATTTTTTACACTTTGATGGCAAATGGGCGTTAATAGTGGTAGTAGTAGTAGTAATAGTAGCACAAGTACCACAAATGGTAGTGGCATTTAGAGGTCAACCGTTTTTTTTTTTGTTTTTTTTTTTGGTCAATGCCGATACAGATATTTTAAATTCAGAGCAGCTGATGTTCGATAAACACTGCAGATTTTTGGCATCGATATGTACGGACCACTTTTTATTAATTTTATGAAAGAAATTAATATAATAGAATATAGCCATTAATCAGTGATGCTTATTAAAATGCAAACAATGTGTTGGAATTGGACAGTGAGAACAGTTTTTTGACCAATAAGGCAATCTCAGTCAGACTCTCGGTGCAGGTTGAGCTTGGGGAGAGCTACAAAATGTATTTGGATTTTCGTTCTACGAGGTTCTGCACCAGAGAAACGAGCAAAATCTTTTTATTGCCGTGAAAAAAATATATAATTCCACCTGTAGTATGCAGTAGCGTTTGCAATAGTAGTAGTAGCGTTCAATACTTTCTACTTAACTTGACACCATACTTTTTTACTTTTCTTCAGTAACTATTTTATTCAGTGCTTTTTTTTACTATAGTAATACTATTTTGCAGTAACTTCTTTTACTACCTCTGGATCAGTGTGCTATTATTTGACAGTCAGTTTGTCCCACCATATCCACAACAGCCATTCATTTTTTGGTTGACACTCATTGTGCAATATCAATCTGTTGTAACCCTAGTGTGTAACTTGTGTGTATAAGCCAGTGCAAGGTCAGGTGTGCTGCTTTGGCCACGCCCTCTTCCTCCTCTGTCTCCCTTTGTCTAGATACAGAAAAAAGGAAAGATCCTATTGGAGGGAAGTCCCAGTCTGAGTCATGTCCTGTTGGGCCTCACAGGTTGGAAATATTTGTGGAAGTGAGGGGTGTTTCGTCAGCAGTCTCCAGTGTTTGAGCTAATGTGTGGAGTGAAATATGATTCTGCACATTACCTGAGACAAGGACCACACCCAGAGTCCCCAGAGCACACAGGGAGAGGCTCTGGAGACATAAAGCCGTGTGTGTGCTCAGGGAGGTGGGGAGTGCAAGGCTAAAAATACAGGTCTGGCTTAAAAGCTGAAGCGTCACTTAAAGACAAGTCCTTACACTCCTGCAACCCTACAATATTTTTGGAGCTTTCTGCCATGTTATAATGTTGATCCCTCATCATAAACATACCTGGAGTTGTGTTTTGTTTCATTTATGGATGTTTTCCACAAACCCCGCCCACTTCAGGAAGCACTGACCAATCAACAAGCCCTCTACATTCAGTCTGCTCTCATTCATTTACCCCAAAAAACAATGTACAGCTCTGTTTCCACTCATTCCACAGACATTGTTTTCATTTTGCAGTAAAATGGCATCATACAACAAGTTTAAGGAAGTGATGTTCTTTTTATTCTTTAAATTATGTTCAAAAAACACAACAGTCTGCACTCTGCTGGTCTCTTCACTTTTTTCTTTATGGCACAAGTAGAGTACTAACTAAAATGTCTACTTTTAGTGTTTTTAAAGGCTGTAAAATGTGAAATGCTGTTCTAGAGGTGACCAAGACGGGTTTAAAAATATGAATTAAAGCTAAATATAGACCTTTAATGACCTGTTTATATAGTTACTGGATTAACACAGCTGTTTATTATTGTGAAATGATTCTTACTTAATGGTGTTTATTAATGTTGAAGTAATGTAAGTAATCCTTGTTATCTAAATTTTACTTGACTATCGCTCAACAAAGCACCAGTGGTGGGTCTGTACTGTGCTTTGGTTAAGACCAGTGTAGATTATATCATATTATTGATTAAATGGTGCAGCCATTTGAACCCAGTTGTGAATGTATTATTCCCTAGTGAAACTGGAACTCCTGAGCAGCAGAGTTTCAACTTCACTAGCTCAGTAAATGTCAGTCAGAAGTTCCTGTATTTGACACAGTCTGGTATCGACCTGCTGTGAACTGTGACTTCACTTTTGTCAGTTGCAGCCACGGGGCATGAACATACAGGCTTATACATGTCTTTACAGACATTTAGTTGTAGAAATTACTCACGGTTGGTAAAGAATGGTGTAGCTTTGACATACAACATATTTTTGTGCCAGAAGTTAAATGCAAAGACAAGACAAATGAACTTTAGCCCTAGAAGTTGCAAACTGTGCATGGTTTTGGCCACTAGCAACCAACTGTGCCTGGGTAGTGAACTGTTTTATTTATAGGAGGAATTAGAACTACATATGCTAAAGGCTACATGCTAAAAGTCTCTGAATTCTTGTGTTATGCTGGACAAATAGTTACAGAACCATGGCAGATCACAAAGGTTTGTCAGAGTACACCCAGGATTTTTCCCTGACCACAAATCCTACTTTAATAAGTTAACTTTAAACTACCAGACAACCAGACTCCACCAGATCAGTGTGGTATTAACTAAACGACAGAATGTAAAACAATATCCCCCATAGTTATTTTGCTCGTAAAAAATAAGTTTAGTTGTTTGTAAAGAAAACTAAAAACCCAACCTTTGCTATCGTAACACACAGGTTGTTTGTGTTACGCCTCTCATGTAAGGGTCTGCTGCTCATGCTAATGTTCTCTACCCAGGCACTGACATCACACACATACAGTCCATTAGTTCCATTTGCACAAACCATCTTGTTTACACTTTGTAATTTTTGGTGGCTAATGCTAATTTATCTACTGAAAATGTGCTGTAGGCTGCTTGATGTCCAGTCCATAACAAAATAGCACAGCTTATCATGATGGCAACCACCATCAATTTATAAAGCAGCTATCAGCCTGCAGTATCCTTGGCCAATCCAATAGAGCTGATTTAAAATTCATCTATATGTAGCCATTAGTGTTGTGGTTTGTACTAATCGAGACCAAGACCAGTCTGAGTCCAGAGTGAACCGAGACCAAGACAAGGCCGAGTCTTTCAGGTTTTGAGACCGAGACTTTTAATGGACCGAGGCTGAGTTGAGACCGAGACCGAGGCAAACCGAGACCAGGCCGAGAGACCAAGCCCAGAGAAGTAACACTCATAAAGGGGAAGAGTAAAAAAAACATAAATTATCTTAATGGTCTAATCCCACAGACTCCACAAACAAACAGAGACAAATCACTTTCCTGGTTCTAATTAAAAACTAATTACTCAAATGATGAAGAATAGCATTTTCTTTTAATAATTGGTAAACAAAATCTCTGAGGTCACCACAGCTGAGACTCAGACAAAACCGAGTAAAATTGGATTCAAGACCAACATCGAGAAAAACTGTACCCGAGACTGAGACGAGACCAAGACCATAAAAAAGGTTCCAAGACCAGTCTCAATACCAAGTCTTGGTCTCGGGCGCTACGACACCAGTAGCAATCATATCTTTGTGTTGTTTAAAAAGAGTAAAAAGAGCTGAAAAGAAAGGAGTAAACAAACGTAGTAGTCCTTGAAACCACTTTTTTCCTCCACTATGAGTTGACTCTTGACTCATGTTGCTCTCAGCTCTGTATCCACTGTGCCACATGTTCAGGAAAACCCTGTCAGGGATGAAAGGTTTTGGATAACATGACTTCATTCTTCCTGACGGAGAACATGTCTGTGTGTGGGTCAGAGAGATAGAGGCAGACATACTGCACAGAGTGACAGTGCTTCTTCCATAAATAATGATGTATTTTTACACATTTGTACAGCAGCAGTGGCCGTGTGTGAGTTTACGTCTTTGTCCGTGAAAAGGGAGTTATTGGGAGGACTCAGAAGGATGTTTGTTATTCAGATGAACATGTGACAGGATTTGGTTTTCCGGAAAGCGAGTTTGTCAAGTAAACCTTTTTCCCATGAGAAAATAACTTTTTTTTTGTTAAACCTGTTGACCATAATACAAATACATTATATACACAAATACATTTTGTGAAATGTAGTGAATTTAACTTAGTGTGTTCGAAAAGTAGGCTCTATTTTCAAATATCGCTATAATATCGTTATTGCAATTTTCAACATAGTTATGGAATATCGCATGTTAATAGACACCTTTGTATACCCATACAGTATGTGATTGGTCAAAAGCTTGCAAATACTATTACTCACTGAAATTCCTCATCTGTTAAAATCCTTGATGGCGATGACAACTTTGTTATAGATCATCGTTATTACAAATAGGAAGTTAAACTCTTTCCAGACTTGAATGACTTTGAATTCATTATTTGCTGTACATAGAGAATATTTCCAACAGATTCTTTTGAAAGACAACAGTTGTGTGACCTTTATTTAACATTAAATTTAGCATCTGTTCAGCTCATATTTTGTGAGCAGGTGTCGACGAAATTTTAAACCATTTTCCCAAGAGCAAACAAAGCATTGTGGGATATTAAAGGCAGGAGAGAGGGAAATACAGGTCAGTTGCTAATTACTATTCTGGACCAGCGCCTTTGGGAAGAAGAAGAAGAAGAAGAAGAAGAGGGAGCCGTCGTCTCACTGCAGTTGAAATTATCTGAGGCTGAGAGAGAGGAGACAGTGTGTGGCTTTGATGTTTCTCTCTCTTTAGGTTGCGGTTAAGAGCTTTTGACAAATGTGGATGATTGAGCAGCGCTGTGGCAGGGCTGTAACTGTGACACTGTAACAGTAATGACTGGGACAGTGGGACAGTGAGGTGCGGGACGAGGACACACAGGACTGGGTCACTGAGGGGAGGTGAGGTAGGACCTCATGGTCAGTGCTGTGCTCTCCCTAAACAATATTATGAGAGGTTTATATGTTGTATGTTTGCTCACCGTTGTCTTCTGCCACAAAAACAGCTATACACCTATTTATATGCAGTTGAACCACAAAAAGTGGCTATTTGTATTCTATTACGAAATATGAGGACCACCACAAAATTATCAAAATGGTCAATATTTATGCACATTTTACTTCAGTTCTCTTTTCGCTATTTCTGTTTTGTTTGTTTTTTTCTGTTACCATGCCATTTTGCGGTGTATGCAATCACTTAAATAGACTTTGAAGACCAACTAGCTAAAGAGATTGTCTCGTAAACAGCTTTTAAAAACAAAAAGTTGTGAACTGCACCACTGTAGGGGTTTAAACTTTACTCTGACAGTCCAAAAGAAGCAGTTCATAACTTTTGCAACCTCAAGTGTGTTTTTTTTTTTCCTTTTTTTGTTCCTATTCTGCTAAATCAACTTTATAAGCTTTTAATGTTGTTTCACCTCAAAAACATACCTGCAGTAGTACTTTGTTTCATTCACACTCCTTGAGTAATCCTGTATGCTGACACTCTCAAAAGCTGAAAACACTTGTTCTTATGGCTCTATGTAGACACGTGGAACCAGGAAGTGCTCCTGTGTGTTTCTAAAGCCCATACACCGTCGCCAGACTCGGTCTGACAATTTCAGCCCTGAAATTGCTGTCACTACGAAGCCGTCAGCCCATTTATCTATCTGTTAGCTTCATGTTGCTAATAACTGTGCTAAATAGCCATTTTATGCTTTTTCCAGTCCTCACTGTTGCCAGCAGGGCAAGATGACAGACTCTTAATTCAAGTGTTCCCTGTTAAATCAAAGTAACAACTCCCCAAAAGAAGTTTTCCACAAGAACATTATATTATAAAACATGAAATACTAATGCAGAGGTGTCCAAAATTATTTCAAAAAGCCTGAAAAGGCATAGTATGGCGCTTTTAATAGAAAATGATGTGTAAATTTGTGTTAATTTGGTGAAATATGTTTCTTAGCTGGCAATGTAGTCTGGTGCTTTGTAGAAGAGGAGCCAATCTTTCATGACATTAATTTTTCATACCAGGAAGCCATCAAAATACCTTTGAACGAACAATTTTTTGAAGCTATGAATTTTATAATAAAACATCATGCCGTTTTAAAATGCATCTCAAACATTTTCCTCATTCTAACTCTACAGACCCCCACTTCCTGATCCCCTCTCCCGAACAAACGCATGAAAAAAAAAAAAACATCTGAATTTCAGATCATCCAGATGGAAGAGTGATTACTTCGAGATTCATTTAATGCCGCTCAGTTCCCCCTCCCCCCTTCGCCTCTGTCTCTGCAGTAAAAACGCCTGTTCACATGAGCTAAAAATACATCATGTGACTGAGCGCGGCCAACTCTACCGTTCATGCATTACTTATGGACACGTTTGCTTTTTTCTCTTTTATTTTTTATTTTTTGCTCAGAAATAGACGATGCGGGATAGGCCCTGGTGTGGCTCTCATATGTGTGCAGTCTATGAGCAGCAGCAGTCCTCACGTGACAGAGACAGAGGCAAACTGCTGTGTGTGCACCGCTGATGGAGCTCTGTGAGTCTGCACATTCAAAAGCAGGGGGTTGTTGGGTAATTTGTATGATGTGGTTGGATAAAAAGCAGTTCCAGATGTGGAGTCATAACACAAGAGCCTAAATCATTCATCATTCAATCATATACTTTTAGTTTCTGCTGTTTTAACCATAACCAGTATAAACTAAAGTATGTATCTACCAGTTTACTGCAGTGGTAGCTAATAATCCTGCTACAGGGAGTCACAAGCCAATGTGTCTTTGTGCCGTTTCCTAATCTGTATAAATGAATAGGGTAGCTAGGAAAGGCATCTGGTGTAAAAATGGTGACTTATAATGCAAGTCTGTATACAATAGGAGACTGGTGATTGGCTGTGATGACCTCAGATGGGAAAAGTCAAAAGGAAAGAAGAAAATTCCATGTGTTTCCAGATGTGTGTACTTAGCATGATTTATACTTGTGTCCATTTATCACCTATAGTAATTCAACCAGGAGAGACTAAAAACAAACACAGACAAATGAGTGAAGTGTAACAATGATGATTTATTGAAGAAATAAATTTAGTGAAAAAATTAAAATAAAAATAAATTTAGATTGTGGCAGGAAGAGACGTCAGTGATGGGAGGAGGGGAGAGTTTGATCGATTAGTTTGGGGAATTTTATCCCCCGAGGCCTAGACACTGGTGGAGGTGAAGAGGAGGAGAAGGAGAGGCTGAGGAGGCTGATGGTTCTGCTGCTGAGGTGGAGTTGGAGGCAGAGGAGTGTTACGCTGCGTAGCTGAACAACAGATTGACTGAGGAGAGGGCGTGTCTTTTGTAGAGACAGCAAGTGAAAATGATATCCAAAAAGCATCTGATTTTAATTTAATATGCAAATTCCTAATATCGATGTAATTTTTCTCTCTCTGTGCATATTGGCTGTGTGCATATGGGCTGTTTACTGTTAAACGGTACTTTTGTGGTATCGAAAGAAAAGTTACAAAACTACTGGGATAAAAAAAATATTTTTATTCAATACCAAGTTTCAGTACCTCGTGGGACCCCTAATGTTTCTTTGCATGAATCAAATAAATAACATAATGAATCATAGAAACTACTGGTTTTAACTTAGAGCTAAGATTTTGCACCAGAAATTGTTGCCTAAACTGAGGAGAGAGAAGCTTGGGCATTTCTGCTTAGCCTGATGTCATGTGATCTCTGTTTCCCCCTCTTGGAATCAAAAATGGTCTCTTGTTCGTGAGAGACTTTGCTAACCCTGCAATGCTCAATGTAGGCTATTGTCCACAGTGTCCACATTTAAAATAAAGTTATCTCATATAGGAATAATATAAATATCTCATAGTTTGCCCGTTTGCTCAGTGGCAGTAGTGGCAGCCACACTGAATACATTACACAGAAAGTGCAGCCTCAGATTTGTGGATGTCACGGAGTATGACAGCTTTCCCCTCAGTGGTGTCTGGAGGCTCTGGTGGGACACACAGATGGGCTGAAGGCAGGGGGGGAAGGCGACTCGGGATCCCTCCTCCGGACGTCCTGTCACTGCCTCCTCCTCTCCGCACATGCATCATCCAGCTCTGTCCCACTCCTTTATGTTTCTGATTCATCCCAGTCTTTGCCCACGCTCTGCTCTGTTTCTCCTTATAGCCGCGTTTTGTTTTTCTCTTAAATCATAACACAGCTCCCCTCTCTCCTGAGATCACTGCAGCAATGTGTGCACCCATCTGTTGTTGTGTCTTTACGAGCAGTTAGTACAAATTTACTGCCATTTTAAGCTTTTATTCTAATTTATTGTGCTATTGAAATCTGGAATTGTATTTTATCCTCAAGGGCCACCATCTTGAAAGGCCATCATCTTGTTAGGATGGTGAGACTAGCGATGTATGGTTTAGAGACAGAGGCTTGGTGGAAAAAGCCTTTTGTGTGTTAATGTCACAACTCCATGATGATAACAAGACTACTGTTATTTATTTTCATGTATAAGATTGGGTATGTGGCCTTATCTTAATGAATGATAGCTGATATCTGTGATTTCTTTTGCAGGAGACATCACACAGAAGGGCTATGAGAAGAAAAGAACTAAACTACTGGCTCCATTCATCATCCAGACTCCAGGTAAGAGACCAACCAGCGGCAGTTTTTCATGGAAGCATCCTTGATCTGTAATCCACTGTACTTTTGGCAAGGAAGATACTATTTGCTCTGTTTTCTCATGCAAGTGGATATTTTTATTTAAAGCAATAATATGTCAAGATTTAAATCCTCATTGTCATATTGCCTGCTGTGTTTTTACTCACCAAAAGGGATGCATTCAAAGATGTTTTTATTAAATTAACCTTGGCCAAAAAGCAGGACTTGAGGTTGAGTTGTTTTGCTCAATTTAAAATGGTTTTAAACTAAATGTGTTTCTATTTTGTTTCATTTTATTTCATTTATGAAAATGCCTACCCTCAGGTTTATGAAAATGAATACGGCATTAATAAATCCAGAATAATGTAATATAGCATGACATTACAAGCAATCAATTTAATCACTTGCATTTACAAATCTGATGAGGAAATTCACTGACAAGGACCACACCACAACAGAGCAGATCTGAAACGTTTACTGGAGGATGGATTGGATAAAGATGGAGGAATGATGAGGGATTTAGGAGGAATGAAGGATGAAAGATGCAAGATGAGGGATACAGAAGGAGGGATGTTGGATGAGGGATGCAGGATGAGGGATGAAAGATGAGGGATGAAAGATGAGGGATGTTGGATGAGGGATGACAGATGAGGAATGTTGGATGAGGGATGCAGGATGAGGAATGTCAGATGAGGGATGTTGGATGAGGGATGAAAGATGAGGGATGTTGGATGAGGGATGCAGGATGAGGGATGTTGGATGACAAATGAGGGATGCCAGATGAGGGATGTTGGATGAGGGATGTAGGATGAGGCATGACAGATGAGGCACGTCATATGAGGGATGACAGATGAGGCACGTCATATGAGGGATGAAAGATGAGGGATGACAGATGAGGGATGTCAGATGAGGGATGTCAGATGAGGGATGTCAGATGAGGGATGAAAGATGAGGGATGTTGGATGAGGGATGAAAGATGAGGGATGTTGGATGAGGGATGAAAGATGAGGGATGTTGGATGAGCGATACAGGATGAGGAATGTTGGATGAGGGATGACAGATGAGGGATGACAGATGAGGGATGAAAGATGAGGGATGTCAGATGAGGGATGCAGGATGTTGGATGTGGGATGTCAGATGAGTTGTTGGAGAGAGGAAGCTGAAAAGGAGAAAGTAAAGTAATGTGTGGCATGAAGGGGAAAGAGAGTTGGATCAAGCAAACAGACACAGAAGTGTTGGATGAATTTTGCCTGTTTAAATAGGATTTCTGGGAAAATGAGAGGAGTGGTTGAGGAGTGCTGAAGCTGGAATGTAGCCGAGGCATGGCCTTCCTCCAGAACCTAAGATAACACATTAACTTATATAAAGAAACAAAGTTGGCTACAAATACATTTTATACTAAACTGACACAAAGGCCAACATGTATACCTAGATATACACACGGTGCTAAATGACTCACAGCGACTGTGACTCTTCAGAGAGCAGCAGGACAAAACAGTTTAAACAAACAGTTGTGAAGTAAGTTTTGGCAAAACTCTACACTTGCTTAAATTAAACGTACACCTAACATGGACATGAACATGGCTTCATACGAGAGTGACCACCTGTCCCACTTTTGGTTGTTCTGCACAGCCATTGAGGCATTTGTCCCCCTGTCCCACTTATTAAGACAATGTCCCACTGTTTCATTTGTGCTCAGTTGGTCTTATTAAAAGTGAGATTCAAATTAAGAACAACAAGGTAAGATCAGTATTGTTTGTGTAAGATGTAGAATAAATATTTGTGGGTGTCCCGTCTTGCTGGGTTGGAGTATATGGTTGGGAGTATATGGTTGGTGTGTTTCAGCCCCTGAGTTTTAGGAAAGGCCTCCCCGTGGCGCTGTGAGCTGGTGTCGCTGGACTGTGTTGAGAAAATACAAACTGAGAGAATTCATTTTTATAATTAGATTTTTTTTCTGTTCCATCACTGAGTAATCTTCATTACTACTGCAAAATGTGTGTGTTATTGGGATGAAGACAGCAAGACAAATGTTTTCTAGGTTTTAAACGGTAGCATCTTTATCCCACCAAATTGCACAACATGTCCCACTTGTTGTTTTGTTTTTTTTGTTTTGTTTTTTTGTTTTGTTTTTTGAGGTGGTCACCCTACTTTTATTTCTTTACAACAGGATTCAGGACTGATTCATTATATGCCTCTTGAACCAGCAGTGAAAAATACTTGGGTTGTCATGTTCAGATATTTTTAGGGGTGTAACGATATGTTTTTGCAACAATACAATACGTATCGATTAGAATTGTTTTGATATGATTTAAGAACAATATTGGCTAATTTCGAACTATACACCTCCATATGGATAATCGATACAGCAACTTTTTGTCAAAAATTATAGAAGTTTACTCTCAAATGTAGCATCGCGGCGAGGTTGATTACTTCCAGTAGACAGAGAGCAAAGAAAAGTTGAATATAAAATTTTATTTAGTTAAAAACACAAAAATTACCTCCAAGAAGACATATCTGGTTTTATTTTAACATACACATTTCTAATATTGTTTTTTTTCCATGCATATCGATTTACACTTCCTAGAAAACGACCTGATTTGATACAAGGTAATGTGTATTGATATAGTTGCGTCGTAGGGGAAAAAAATTTATAGAATGATATGCTTTCTGTATCTTTACACCCCTAGATATTTTACAATGTTTATTTCTGCACTGTTACGTTCTGACACTTCCATGTTCTTTTGACAGTGGAGCCGCCTCCTAAGAACGACGTCCAGCCTCCTCCTGCCCCCAGCGCATCCTCAGGCCACGCCCCTCCTCCGTCAAACTCATCCCGTTACCGAGAGAGACGCTCCAGAAGGACGCATCGAAATGGAGGGACCCGGGATGACCGCTACAGATCAGGTGGGCTCACTGACACAACTCATGCGATTTCAATAGGGCCAGTAAAAGCTAAAAAATGTTCTGTGATTGTTCCAATGCCACTACAACAACACAGCTACCTTTCCTGATTTTGCTGTATTTAAAACTATGTCGCCACCACAAAGTAATAATACCTTACATTGAAGTGAAGTTCATAGTATATCCTACACAATGATAGCAGTCTCACTAAACAGATGTATTGCCAATATTTATTTGACGTTGCTTTTCTTTTCTCTATATAGTATTATTTCTCTCTTTAAAGGGGATATTATGCAATCTTAATCTTGGTCACCACTAGAACGGCATTGCACATTTTACAACTTTTAAAAACATTATTCAGTTTCACAAAATACTTTAGTGGGGCCATAAAGAAACAGGTGAAAAGACCAGCACACTTTTACACTCTTTTGAATATAATCAGAGAGAAAAAACATGTGCACTTGCTTAAACATTTTGTATAATGCCATTTTGCAAAATGAAAAGTTGCGAGGAATCAGTGGAAACAGAGCTGTGCAGCGTTTTTTTGGATAAAAGAATGAGAGCAGACTGGATGTAGAGGGCTTGTAGATTGGTCAGCGCTTCCTGGAGTATTGAGTCACAGAGGGGGGCGGGAGGAGGTAGGAACGAGCCGTTTGGAGCTCACAGAAAGGTTGTGCCAGAGAATGCAGATTACTTAAACATGTACACAACTCCAGGTATGTTTTTGATCAGGGAACAGCATTTAAACATGCTAGAAAGTTTTTAAAAAAATGCATAATATATCGCCTTTAAGAAGAAGAGGCCAGCTTTTGAATAGACTCAATGTTGACTCTAACTTATACTACGCATGTATTTTAAAGTATATTTCACCATTCACTGTAAACAACAATATTTAGGCTTTATAATAAGTTGACCATTGAAACTGTATCCACCCTGCTTGCTGCTCACTTTTGGTTCCTGGCCCACTGGTTGAGAAACACTGCTTTACATCACATTTCTCTCTACATATGTTCAGTAAGTGTGTGAGAGAGGCTTGGGTTGTAATTAGCAGACTATAGTGGGGTCCCTAAAGCTTTTTTGGGGGGCTGTAGTGAGGTCAGGGTGATGTCACTGTTTGGGCATGTGGACAGAGCATAGAGTTTTACTGATGTGGAGAGAAACCAGACACGAGAGAGAAAAAAAAGTTGGTCCATGTCAACACGTCCTCCTCAAAGGCAGAGCGCTAAAGGCCAACTGAATTTAAAGATGTGGGACAATTTCATATCAAAGGATTTAACGGTGAGTGGATTAAGAAGGAAAGATAAAAAGAAATGTTTGTAGCTGAGCAGTGGAGAGACTTAAATGTCAAGGGTCAAGAGAGAGAGCGAGAGCCTGAAATGGCCTTGAGATGATAAGTTTTGGGAAATGTGTTGCCTTTTCAAAGCGTAGTTCAAGTACAGTCAAAGTGTAGGAATAAAAAGCAGTACCAGGTTCTCAAAGCTGAGGTTAAAGTGGCATCTCTCAGTAGTAGTTTAGTTTATGATAATGTCCAGAAAAAGTGAAATGTGGCATCAGTTTTATTTACAGCAACTGCAGGTGTAATCAAATATGCCTCTAACATTTACACTGCAGGGGAATAAGGAATTTTGTAAACTAACAGATATCAGTGTGAAACTTGTCCTGTAGATTAACAACATAAATATAAGGGAAAAATGTATTGCAGGTTTTGAGTCAGTTAATGTTTTTATATGAAAATAAGGCCTTATATATATTATGTAGAAATATGCTGCATATTTCTAAAAATGATATTTGAATATTGGAGAGAGCCAGGTTTAAATTCTTGGTTCATTTTGTTGACATGTTCTCTTCAAAGGCTTTTACAGAGGGTGTTATGGATATCTTTTTTTTTTTTTGCAGTAAATTAGAAAGTACTGACAACAGCCTTAAAAACTTAAATTTTGCCTTTTTTTCCGGAGTAAAATGACCAATAAATCAGGCTAGGCTATATATCAACAAATTTTTCTGTAAAAGCCTTGAAAATATAGTTAAGTTCAAGACTCTAGAGATTTCTGACTCAGAGTGTGAGAAAAACCTTTGACAAAACATTTTAATGACATTTTAAATTTCTGTGTTTAATGTTTAAGGAGCAAACTGGCCCAAAACCTCAAAGTTGAAAAAAATGTGTTTTGCCTGTTTATTCAACAAAGGGGGGCATTTTCCCCACACCTTGATCAATGTGGAAGTGAATTGAAATTAAAATGCTCCAGGCTTCCATGTGAGCTCATGAGCTTTTTGTTTACATGAAACAAACTTCTATAGATTGAATGTAGTCCACAGCCATCACAGCTCATGTAAGAATCTAAAATACAGCCATCCTCATCAGAGCGCAACAGTGCCCGCAACAGTAAATTTTCCATTAATTTTTTCCTTAGAAAAATGTGTATATTAAGAGTTTAAAAGCTTGACGGAGGCGTATCAGCTACTGTATGTGGTAACTTATTAAAATCTGTGAAATACATTGGTGGTTTGGCCTTTTTATAAGTTGAAGAAACACATTTTGATCAACAGTAACTGCGCTATGTTCATGAGTTACCCCATAGCTGATTAGCCTCTGTCAAGCTTTTCAACTCCATCCATCTTCTGCTTTATCAGGGGCCGGGTCGGGGGGGCAGCAGCCTAAGCAGGGACACCCAGACATCCCTCTCCCCAGACACTTCCTCCAGCTCCTCTGGAGGAACCTCAAGGCGTTCCCAGGCCTGCCGAGAGACATAGTCCCTCCAGCGTGTCCTAGGTCTTCCCCGGGGCCTCCTCCCGGTGGGACATACCCGGAACACCTCCCCAGGGAGGCATCCCGCAGGCATCCGAAATAGATGCCCAAGCCACCTCAGCTGACTCCTCTCGATATGGAGGAGCAGCGGTTCTACTCCAAGCTCATCCTGAGTAACCGAGCTCCTCACCCTATCTCTAATGGAGCGCCCAGCCACCCTGCGGAGGAAACTCATTTCGGCCGCTTGTATCTGGGATCTTGTCCTTTCGGTCATGACCCAAACCTCATGACCATAGGTGAGAGTAGGAACGTAGATCGACCGGTAAATCGAGAGCTTCGCCTTTCGACTCAGCTCCTTCTTTACCACAACAGACCGATACAACGACCACATTACATTACATTACAGATGCTGCACCGATCCACCTGTCAATCTCACGCTCCATCCCTCATAAGACCCCGAGATACTTGAACTCCTCCACTTGAGGCAGGAACTCTCCTGCATTTTTTGAAAAGTCTAAGGGAAAATTTATGGAAAATGTACTTCTGGCACCAGAGGGGGTGGCGACTGTTGCACTCCATATAAGAGATATAAGACTTATACACGGTGTATTCATATCACACATTTTGTCTTAGGTGGCCCAAGTCTTTAAGTAGATTCCAGCAACATAATTTCCAGTTTTATCCTCATTAACGTAACCAATGAGAGCCAACCTTTCCATAAAAAACGACTTTAAATCCATACTTTGATGGTCAACAATAGTAAATAGAACAGGCTTTGTTTTTAATCTGAGCTTAATGAATGCAGTGTTTTGTAAATGCCACTTCTGTTAAATATTTACCGTAGGTGTAAAAAGGGACACTTGTGCACTGCTTTTTTCGTTTTACAAGCATCATAATAAACCAAAGCTATGAAGTCTGGCATCACGACTGTCTTCATCACAGACAGCTCTTATCGTCCTCAGACATGTGTGCGGCCCTGTGAGGGAGGACATGAGCAATTTGTCCACGTGGATGGCAGTTATGTAATTATTACCACTGCTGTGTAACGAAGAGGTTTATTACTGAAATGGTTTTGAATGGGGCCAAATAGACGAGAGGTGTCAGCGAGTGCGCCTCTACCACACAGACGTTTTATCACACACTGTATAAGAGGAGTCCATGCTGTGTCTGTGGGAGTGACTGAGTGGAGGCTGTGCGTGTGTGAGCGTGCACATGTGTAGGCAAATGTGTGGGCAGGAAAACGATTGACTTGCCCTTACAGTGTCACTGAATGGGCCTTGTTGTCTGTCTTTATGTGTTAAAACTGTTTTATTTGCAATTACTACAATCAACATTGAACTGAGACTATTTTAACACTGGCATTAGTTTAAGTGGAAAACGGAAATGTACTATTTATCTTTATCTTTATTTATTTATAAAGGGACAATACATATTAATGAACATTTGACATGTAAATATGTGAGATTATACCCAAAGGCTAATTTCCATCTCTAGTCCCTTGGCAGGTTGATGTCAATACGTAAGCACAGGGGACACACAACAAACAACAAGTATACAAACATACAGAGCACATACAAACAAATACACTGTATGACAATACTAAAACTCTATCCATCACAGGTAAACCAACATGTTCAGCACCATGTACATCATTCATTAACAAGATATGAAACTAAGTGCTGATATTGCATGCTTTGTTTTATTTTTCAATGCCTAATTGCTGTTATAGATCATCCTTTACCCCAAATTCAATTTGTACACTATATAAATACAATAAAACAATTGATTAGTAAGATCTGTATTTCCTTATGTACATCTCCCATCTTCCATAAATATCAACAATAGTAGTCTATAAATTATGAATACAGTTTTGTCCTTTCAGTAACCATTTTTTCAAGGCTTTAGTAAATGATGTTAGCGTTGCCAATTCTCTTATACCAGCAGGTATTGTATTCCAGGTTTGAGATGCTCGATAAGAAAATGATAATTACCCAAACACACTTTGTCTAAAGGGCACCAGGCAGTCGCCTCTAGAATCAGATCTTGTTATCCTGTTAGAATTTTGCTTTACAAAGTCTTTTAAAGGAGGTGGTGCTAGTTATTAATTTAATGCATTAGTAACTTTATTTATATTTTTTTAGTTTACCCATTGTCTATTGTATTGTAATCCTACATTATCTGTGTATTTTCTGCATTATGGCATAACCCATTGCACTAGTGACTTTCTCTAGCTCACTCATAAGCCACATATCCATCTGTCGTAAATTATGTCCATGGGAGTGCTGCACAATATATCGCAAAATTATTGTTATCGCAATATCAGCAAACGCAATATCCATATCGCAAGAATCTAAGTATATCGCAATAACACTGCAGTCTTTCATCTGACAGAGATTTACACTGAAGAATCATTTTTCTACCAGAGCCTTAAAAGAAAATGTGTTGTGACTAAATAAAAATTGTTAAAAAGTTCAGTTTTAGTGGTTATTTCCTTAATTTAGTCACAATTTAGCCTTGTTTTATTCCTGGTTGAGCCTGTGTTAAGTTTTAACTGTTAGCTGTAGCTGTTTTTTTGACTAATACATTAACTTACACATTATACATTTTTGTTTTAAGTAACTTTAATTTACTATGTCAGAAAAGTAGGCCCTATTTGAAAATCGCATGTTTTTTCCATATCGTGCAGCCCTAGTCCACGGTACTGAACAGGGCAACCGAGAGTAATGAAAAACCATTACATTATGTGACGAGCTGTATTTTGTTGCCTTGTACATGTAAAACACTGAGTGCCGTCTTATCGAACTGTCAGAGTCTTACATACTGTCCCTTGCTTAAAACCGCTGTAACTGTATTGTTCTGTGCTCTTTCAGATATCCACACAGAGGCAGTGCAGGCCGCTCTGGCCAAACACAAAGAGGAGAAGATGGCTCTGCCCATGCCCACGAAACGACGCTCCACCTACGTCCAGTCTCCCATCAACACACGCACACCTCCAGGTAATACAATATACTCATCACAAATCTTTAACGGTCTCTTAAGGGCAATTCAACCCAGTCACCACAGACAGAGCAAAACATAGTAACAGGTATGCAAATATATATTTATTTCATTTTTATTTATTTATATTTTCACATTGAGAAAACATGAAGACAACAAACAATATATATGAAAGAAAAAAAAGTGATGGCGTGTGGCAGAAACCTATAAAGGTTTTTCCTAAAAGCCACACCCCAAAGTCCAGAAACACAGTACAGCATCTGCTGTAGACAGCTCTATTAAGAAACAAAACCCTTTTTAATTTACAGTTCATAAATAAAGTCATAACTGTCAGAAAAATTCAACCAAAAACATCAACAACAACAAAAGCACAACTACATCAATTAGGCTTCCCCTTTCTTTCTATACTTTTACTTAAAAAATATCACACAACTATAATACTGTTGATTATTTTTTTTTATATTATTACTACATCATAATTATGTTACCTAATATTTTTTGATGCATTGTATTGTGTTATATATTTGTACTATGTTACATCTTTATATTTATTTCTATTATTCATATTACAATTTATGTTTTGCAGGTAAAATGACTCTGTTTGCTGTTTGATATTGATAATGCCACTTTATCTCTATACTCGTTCCATAACTTAGCTCCATGATATCTAAAAGGAAACTGAACTTGAGTATATAAGAATATACCAGTATATACCATGACAGTTCACACACAACAGAGCAGAGCCAGAGATAGAAAGCTGAAAGTTGGCAAAAATATCCTAAGAATCATCAATAAAATAAAACCAGATAGGAGTAGACTTTAGGCAATTAGAAACAATAAAACTGTTATAATGAAATAAAAGATCAATAGAAGTTCAAAGATATATAATTAAAAAATATTTAAGAGCAGTGTTCAGTAGTCTGATTGCAGATGGTATAAAGGACTGAAAAGACTTAGAATAGTTATTTGTTTTGGTCAGAGGCATGTGTTAACGCTGACCTGAGGGAATTAGAGTAAAACGTGAAGATAAAATGTGCCTCTGGTTTTGGTTTGGTTATGATCCGCCCTGGCTCTCCCAGAGTGAAGCCAGGTCTTTCTGCTGGACACCAATGATCTTTGAACACACTCTGACAATACTATTTAGGCTACTAACAAAAATGATGACTATGAATATTTAATACACAAATGTAAAAAGAAAACATAAATGTTTTATCAACTTCACACACTACTGTATTCAGCAGGAAATTGGCATTAATAAATATGAAAGAACAATGTTTATAAGTCAATGATGATTACTGTGAGATTAATATATTGTAAATAATATATTAAGAGGTTAATAATTAACTTGTGCTTAATGGTGTATAATGGTGGAAAGCAGTTGTTTTTAAGCAGATTTTGCAATTGTTTGGGAAAAAAAGTTCACTCAAGTCAATTTTTAAAGTTGGTAAAAGAGTAAAAGCATAAAATCTGTGGTGTGCAGTAGCATATGGTTTGAGGTAGTATTAGTAGTAATAGTAGTAGTGGAAGTTGAAATACTTGTTTTAGCTGTAGTAATAGTAGTAGTAGTAGATTTTGCTGCACATTTCCAAACCACTTTTGAAAGTACTATTGCAAATAATTATTGCAATTAAGCAAACATTGACATTCAATACTTCACGATAATGTGACAATTCTGTTGAGTACTGTTACTTCTACTTGATTCATAAGATTTTGAAGTAACCGTACTTTTACTTGAGTAGATTTTTAGTACTTCTCCCGCCTTTGATTGTGTGTGCTTTTAATGAATTCTTTTACATTTCCTCTTCTCTCAGACTCCTCGTCCGGCTCTGAAGATGACTCGTCCAATCGCAGACAGTCCTCTGTGGCCGCCCCGATGCCTCAGGTCAACCCCAGCCTCCAGAGTCCCGAAGCCTGGATCAACCGCTCGGTCCAGGGCTCGTCCACGTCCTCCTCGGCCTCCTCCACCATGTCCCACGGAGAACCCAAACCCCCGGCCCAGGCGCAGCCCCAGTACAAGCCCCAATACCAGCCTCTGTACCAGCCCAACGAGACCAACGCCGCATCCGTCACCAACATGCTCGCACACAGCCGCATCGGTGAGAATCATTGCCATTGAATCGGTGTTGACAAGTCGTGTAGATCGACAGCCAATGGGAGTGTCCTTTATTCCAGAGAGCATTAACTCACATGTTTTGCCAAAGCTTGCTGGTTTATAGTTGGTGATGCAGATGCTGAGGGTCACTGTGTTCTTGATGAGGCTGGATGGGATTAGGAATGAGATCATCAGAGGGAGCTCATTAAAGGTCGGCCGATATATCGGGCCGATTTGTGCCTTTTTGTAGTCAATCAGCAATCCGACGATTCTTGTACTTTTATGCCAATTTTTGCTCAGGCACATGTCCAGGAAACCATGTGACTGAAGGACCCCAGCTTCCCCGACCATTATGTAGCAGTTTGGACTCTTAGGCTGTGTCCGAACATCATCCCTAGCCCCTAACCCCTCAATCACTATATAGTCCAGCACTATATAGCGGACTATAGTGCACTCATTTTGTGAATGATTCGGACACTTGCACACTATTTTTCTCTCTCACCGGTGATTATGTGACTCTAGCGTCTGTGTAAAAGAAAGTTGGGCGAAACTCCGCTGATAATGTTCTTCTGTGATAAAGCTCGACCAGACTCACTTGATGTTTTAGTCATTTATAGATAAATAATAGTCATACGTGTAATATTTAACATGAATTATTGCTATAATGAGTAAAACGGACTGGGTTATTGCAGCTCTGTGCCTTACGTGGGGAGACTGAATGCTGGGTAAGCTAACGTTAAGCTAAGCAATTTTACACTGCAATGGTTTATTTCAGAGCTTTTTATTTCTGATTACTGACCACTACATAGTGCACTATATAGGGATTAGGGAGGATGTTTGGACACAGCCTTACTCTGCAGTTTATAAGAAACATCCACAATGACTTTATCTCAGCCTGAAAAGATCAAAACAGCAATAAAAATTTGCTAATTTCTCTGGCAGAGAACCTCGTAGAACAAAAGATTTAAATGTATTTTGTAGCTCTCCCCAAGCTCTACCTGCACAGTAAGTTTGACTGAGATTGCCTTATTGGTTTTCTCAAAAAAATCATCTTTAACTGTTCTCGCTGACCAATTCTAACACATTTTGTTGTTTGTGTTTTAATAAGCAGTACCAAAACAAATGGCTATATAATATGAATTTCTTTCATAAAATTTAGAAAATTGGCCCTCCATAATATAATCAGCCATGTTTATCGACCATCAGCTGCTCTGAATTTTAAAAATTGACCATAGAACCCATATTGGTCAACCTCTACACCTCATGTGAGATATTTTGTAGATAAAGTCAGAGAGTCCAGACTGAGATGGTTGGACATGCACAGAGGAGGAATAGTGAATATATGAGTAGATGGATGCTGAGGTTAGAGCTGCCAGACGTAGTTGAAGAGGTTGACCTTTGACCTCTCCCTCCTTTTTTTTTTTAGCCCCACCTGAGAACAGCGCCCCTCCTCCACCAGACGTGACCGCTGTAGCGCCCCCCAACACCAACACTACCACCAGGGGGCCCCGAGTCGACCTGCCCTCCAACGCTGCAGTCCGGGGCATGAGCCGAGGCCAAAGTCGCTCCAGCATGATGGAGACCGCGGACGGTAAGGACCAAACCCAAAACCTGGATTTATTTTTTGACGGGTATTTCAATCCATTTACTACATTGTTATGGCATTAATTCAACTTCACTACCTTCTTTTCTTCTCAATCTTTCTGCGTGTTATTGTGACGGGCTCGTAGCACGTGGTAATCTACAGAGTAAGGAAATTTATCAATGTATAATGTCCAAAGCCTCATGTCTTGATCCCTTTCTGTCCCTTCTGTTTGTAATGAATGCAAAATAAATAGATATATACAAAAATTCACACCAAGAATGAATCCTCACATTTAATTGGACAACGTATCTTTTCCCTGGTCACACCTTGGTATCTCTTTGTCTCCTCCAAGTGTGCTACTCTTACTTCCCATGTTCCATACAGTGATAATGTTAAATAATGTTATAATGTATGCTTAAATTATGGGATGAAGAGTAGCAGACTGTGTTAGCCTGGCCAGCACAATTAGGGTTGATAAGTTTGATTCAGACCCATTCTACTAAGAAAGGGAATGGGTCTGACTGGCCAGGCTAAAGTAATCAAACATCTCCAAAGTGTTTTCTCCGTAACATTTTTGACTGTAACCGCTTTTGTTTCCTCCTGTAGGGGTTCCTGTAAATAGTAGGGTGTCCACTAAAATCCAGCAGCTCCTGAACACTTTGAAGAGGCCCAAAAGACCCCCGCTCAGTGAATTCTTTACAGACGACTCAGAGGAGATTGTTGAAGGTGAGTAGCTTTGTCTAAAAGTCAAAAGTAGGTACAGACAGAGGTGGGAGAAGTAGCCTACACATTTTTTACGCAACTAAAAGTATTGTTACTTCCTATAAGTAGTTAAAACACAGCTGTCCATCCTCTCGCAGTGCCACAGCCCGACCCCAACACTCCCAAACCTGAGGGTCGACAGATCATGCCGGTGAAAGGGGAACCTCTGGGGGTGGTCAGTAACTGGCCCCCCGCTCTTCAGGCGGCACTGGCTCGATGGGGCGCTACCCAGGGGAAGAGTCCTGCTCTTACAGCGCTGGACATCACGGGCAAACCGCTCTACACGCTCACATACGGTGAGGACCAAGAGATATTTCCACTACAGTTTGTGAGCTGGTTTTAGTTGTTGGCACAGATGATGGTTATTGTCTTCATCTCGTCTGTTTTTGTAGGAAAACTGTGGAGTCGCAGTGTGAAGTTGGCATATACGCTGCTAAACAAACTGGGCACGAAGAATGAGCAGATTCTCAAACCCGGTGACAGGGTAAGAGAGCAGACAATAATATTTGGAAACAAATGTTGGGCCACAAGAAGCAAGAACTGACAATACAACACGATCTGATCTCACAACCAAAGTTAAATCTGTTTAGTTGGCTCATCAGAGCTTGATGAGCGACTGCAAAAATGATAAAACATCTATGCACCATAGACTGTGCAGAGTTTTGTAACTTTTTATTTAATTTATACAGCAATTATTGTGTTATAATTTATTAGTTATTATTACTTATTTCATATAAGCACACGCATTATATTTTGTGGTTATTCACAGCCTTAGCCTTAGTACTTGCTTTTTGATTATGCGTACGCTAACGCAGTTAACACGACACGTGTACGAGCTGCAACCTGCAGACCAGCGCTGTGACCGTGGTTGTGTGACATCAGAGACTTCAAAAGTAAACGTTCTGCAGAAAGTTATGTATAATGTATAACATGGTACAGCACAGCGATCACAAAATAAAATAATTTGCAATGTTTGAAAAAGTGACTAAAGCGCCAGGTGTACTTCAGTGTGATACTTTGTGTAAAAGCCTTTAGAGGAGGGGAATTGTAACAAGAAACCTTCGCACCAGGACAGGTATGTGAGACGCAACACATACACATTAGTTGACAGCAAGTATATCGTCAGCTTAAGAGGGACTAGTAAACATTGTTCTTGGTTCCTGGTTTTTTGTCCAAAAATTATTATTAAAACACATCCACTTGTCCTGTAGGTGGCGCTGGTGTACCCCAACAGTGACCCGGGCATGTTCTGGGTGGCCTTCTATGGCTGCCTCTTGGCTGAAGTCATCCCTGTGCCTATTGAGGTCCCATTGTCTCGAAAGGTCAGTAGATGCATAAAACCAAGTACAAGCCTGCGTTAACCGTATAAACATCTGAAAACCTCAACGTCCTTTATGTCCTTACAGGACGCAGGTATCAGTCAGCTGGGCTTCCTCCTCGGGAGCTGTGGCGTTGGTCTGGCTCTGACCAGTGAGATTTGTCTCAAGGGTCTGCCCAAAACACCAACCGGCGAAATACTGCAGTTTAAAGGTAAAGCTACAACTACAAATCTAGTCTGGATTTGTGTTTGTATTTGTATGTGCTCCTATTGTATACTTTCTATAAATCTACAATTGAAAATATTCTTTTACTATTTTAAAGGTTGGCCAAGAATGAAATGGGTTGTGACTGACTCCAAATACTTGACAAAACCATCTAAAGACTGGCAGCCGCACATCCCCACAGCCAACACTGACCCTGCGTATATAGAGGTAACGACTTAAGTACTAATTATAGCTAAATATTACAATATGCTTCATCGTCTTCATGCACATCTCTTCACCTTTGCTTTAGTACAAGGCGAGTAAAGACGGCACGGTTGTGGGGGTAGCTGTGTCTAAAGTGGCCATGTTGACCCACTGCCAGGCTCTGACCCAGGCCTGCAACTACTGCGAGGGTGAGTGAGAAAGAAAGTCCCAGTCAGCGTCATCATTAGGGTTTTATAATGTCTGTGGTGATAATGTAATTCTGCTGTGTCCATCTAAAGGAGAAACTCTGGTGAACGTCCTGGATTTTAAAAAGGACATGGGGCTTTGGCATGGAGTTCTGACAGTAAGTGCTTGAAAATCAACTTGACATGCATAATATGCTGAATATTTGTTGAAAAATCATAAAAGCTCCTCTGTGGTAATAAAATAATCGAGACAGCTTTAGTTATTTTATGTTGTGTTCATTTCCAGGCTGTGATGAACAGAATACACACCATCAGCGTCCCGTATGCGGTGATGAAGGCCTGTCCTCTGTCCTGGGTCCAGAGGGTCCACATACACAGAGGTAACTCATACTGTTATTATCATATATATTTAGTACAGCACATGTTCTTACGCGTGACTGTGAAATGTCTCCCTGTGCAGCCCGCGTTGCTTTGGTGAAGTGCCGAGATCTGCACTGGGCGATGATGGCCCACAGAGACCAGAGGGACACCAGTCTGACGTCACTGAGGATGCTCATCGTCGCAGATGGAGCCAACCCCTGTGAGTTCTGCATAGAAACACTCGGCTTTTAATACTACAGTACAAAAGTTCAGTCAGTACACGTGTTATTAATGTAAATGCCTTGGTTTTTAGGGTCCGTGTCGTCCTGTGATGCTTTTCTGAACGTGTTCCAGTCTCATGGGCTGAAGCCTGAGGTGATCTGCCCCTGTGCTGCGTCTCCTGAGGCTCTGACTGTGGCTATACGCAGGTCTGTCCTGGTTTAACTGTCTGCAGCTAATATACGATTAGGATTTTTTATAGTTGCATTGTCTATGTTTTGTCTATGACTTTAACCATTATTAAAGCAGAAGTATTCTTTTGGCTCTTTTCCACCAGCACTACTTTTACTAGGGTTTTTTTTTTTCATTACTTTGTAGTAGCAGTTTATTGTGGGCGGGGACAGTGGCGCCTCATTGATGGGACTCCTGTAAACGCGACATAAACAACAATGGAGAAAACAGAGGAAATGTTGTACATTGTTCTGGTTTTGTGTTTTTTGTCAAAGCCAAAGAAACTTGAGCTTAAACTCACTACTCTCTTGTGACCGCTGGCTGTTGTTGGATACATGCGGCACACGTAATGCATTCGGAGCATGGATAATTCAGTTTGAATCAGGTATAACTTTTAAAAATCACGGTTTGTTTTTGTGGCTAACGTCCCACGTATGACTCACAACTGACAAGTGACCAGCATCTGTCAACATCACATTTTAGCAGTGGTTTGGCTCGGACTGGAACCTCTGCCAAGCAGGTACTAAAAAAGTTTCTGGTACTGGTAATGGTTGCCTAATGGAAAAACTATCAAAGCAGGTAGAACCGAGTAGAGTAAAACCGAGTAGTGCTGGTAGAAAATGGCTGTTAGTTAGGCTGTCCAGCAAGATCAGTGAAGTAGGTCTGCAAACCTCCCATTCAAACCTATTTTTGCCAAAATCAGTCCCTCTTGACCAGTGATCACAGAAACAAAGACATCTAACAGGGGAGGTTGTAGACACTTTTAGCTGTTTTGTGACTGTCTGGATTTCTGATTTGTAGGGAGTTTTAGAGGGTGGGGTTGAGTGATGAGTTTGGGATCATAGGACTGGAGGTGGTGGGAGGGTCAGTAAATTTAATAATTTTGTTGTGAGTACTGTAGATTTTCTTTGGAGGGGTTCAGTAACCTTTAGCATTAGAGATTTAGGGGTGAGTAGGGGCCTTGAAAGCGAAGAGAGAAACAAATAAAAGAAACATAGCATTGGATAAATGATTAAACATTGTACGGATATTATTTCTTGTATTATGGAGCCTTTCATAATGTTATGTAGCTGTCCATAGTGTGAATAGGACTATGGTTACTACAGTGACTTTGTTTCTGACCCATAATCACATTTTAAAGTAAAGATCGGGACAGAGAGAGCAGAGACCTGAGGGAGAAAACTGAAACAGGGAAAAGTGTATTAAACCTTATGTACCCTTATGAATTATGTCAGTATTTTCAATATTGATACTGTATATTCTTATTCTTGCATACAGGGGAATCACATAGCCACTTACATTTAGGGGTGCTGGAACTCAACTAAAGGGTGCTGTAGCTCCCCTAAAAATGGCCTAGCTACCCCTAGGCCCGCTTCAGCTCTCAAAGAAAGTGAATGGGATGAGAGTGAGAGATTCCAAAGCTTTTTTCCCTAGAATTGTGACCCAACTTTCTGGTTTTGATTTGAATTATTCTGCCAGTCCTTTTTTCCTTGGGTTTCTGTGGATATTCATGGATCACTACCTCAAACATCTCTGATCTGACACACTTGTACGGCCCTGACCCAGTATTTGAAAACCCCATCTTTTAGTGGGTGTACAGCCTGGAAAGTTACGTAGTGTTGCTTTAGAGATGACAAAGTACAAAACGTGCCACACTTCTTCTTTGATTTCCATGTCTGTTGTGTATGAGGCCATTGTCTGAGCTGTTGATCACAGTGGAGCAGATGGCACCCTCAGAACCAACAGATGGGACGAGACTGTCCACGTTTGACCAGAGTCCATGTCTCTCTCTCTCTCTGTGTGGGTGTGAAGACCCGGGGTACCTGGCGCTCCCCTTCCTGCTCGGGCCATCCTGTCTATGACCGGCCTGAGCCACGGGGTCATCAGGGTCAACACCGAGGACAAGAACTCTGCACTCACGGTCCAAGATGTGGGTCACGTGATGCCCGGAGGTGAGGGGGATGGATGAGTCAGGATGAAAGGACAAGAAGGTTTTGTCATGTTGTAAAATCAAATGCAGTAAAGTCCAGTAACAACAATGTCTAGTTTTGTAGTTTAAAAGTAATTTTAAAGCATTTTCATAAAAACTGAACCAATTTTACTAACACAAAATACAAATCCATGGAACTATAGATGTACAATGATGCAGTAAACATTAGTAGTGTTCCTGGCATATTTACTATTTACTTATTTTCTGGGGACTGAAATATGACAAACCAGAGTGTCCCAAAAGTACTACGGTATGCTTTTTGGACTACTTTTGGTAATGTAAACTCAGAAAACTGTTCTGACCTGACCCGCGGCACACTGCTCCAGTGGAAATGAGGCTAATGAATCAATTACAAGTCGTTGAGAACAAAGGAAAATAAGAGCTTCTCTTGTTCTAATGTGGAAGTAAACCTGCATGTGTGCAAATATGGGATAGGCCAAAGCTTTCTGGTAGAGGCTGAATCTTCTGATCTATTAAAATTCAAGTCTTAAAGTGTTTTTTTCCTCACAGATTATACCCTATTCTGCTAAATTGACTTTTTTGAGCTTTTAACCATATATAATTTCCACTTCACAAACATACCTGGAGTAGTAGTTTGTTTTATTCATGCATATTTGAGTAATCTTGTCATCTTGTAATGATTTGGAAACGCTTGTGAAAGCAAACCTGTATGTATGCCAGTATGGGATAGGCCAAAGCTTTCTGGGAGAGGCAGAATTATCTTTTTTTAGCGTCATGTTGCTAATAGCCGTGCTAAATATTAAAACATAAAAAATAAATCATTTTATTCTCTAGCTAGTCCCTACTGTTGCCAGCAGGGGGCGACAGACACCAAGTCCAAGCGCTCTCCTCAAAGTCAAAGTAACAGCTCCCCAAAAGAAGACGTTTTCCACACATACACATTATTTTAAGTTATAAAACGTTATGCAAAGGTGTCAAAAAGCCACAAAAAAAAACATAATATAGGACCTTTAATTACTTTTCTAAATTTTCTAAATATTGCTCCCATGTCCCCAGCCCTCATGTGCATTGTCAGACCAGACGGGCCTCCTCAGTTGTGTAAAACAGATGAGATTGGGGAGATCATCATTAACTCTCGAGCTGGAGGCAACATGTACTACGGCCTGCCTGGACTCACCAAGAACACCTTTGAGGTTTGGACTTTCATATTCACTAAACAAACCTGTCTGCGCTGATATATTGAACTCTCTGAATAAAGTCATTGTCTCTGTTCCTTGTAGGTGATACCAGTCAATGCTAATGGCGTTCCTATTGGAGAAATCCCATTTGTGCGCTCAGGACTGCTCGGGTTTGTCGGCCCAGTAAGTACGGTTATCTGTTACAGCGGAAACTTAAAACTTCCTCAAAAATCTGCTCAGTCTTTCAGTTTTTTTTTTAGGACTCTTACTGACCTCGCTGCTGTGTTACAGGGCAGTCTGATCTTTGTCGTGGGTAAAATCGAGGGTCTGCTCATGGTCAGTGGAAGGAGACACAACGCTGACGATCTGGTGGCCACTGCGCTCGCCGTGGAGCCGGTCAAAACTGTGTATCGAGGACGGTATGAGCTTTAAACCAAACAAGTTAAAAGCAGAGGTGAACAGTTTTGGAGGAAAATGCAAATAGAAACAAATTCTTTTACCATTTTTAAATCTCAGCATTAGTAAGTGGTCAGCTCATGCTCACTTACTGTACTGTATGGTCTTTGCAGGTTTTGTGGTTGTCAAGAGAAAGTCTCGTTTGTCTCTGCTGACATCTAGTGGTGTAAAAAAAAAACTCAACAAAATTACTCAATTCCCCAATCAGGACAAAAGTGTCCTTTTCACGTTTTATTTTTTTGATAACTTTGCAGTGGTTCTGTCTCAGGTGTGTATTTTATCACTAATATTGATTTCCTAAACACAAATCTAATAATACTTCACTTTTACTCTCTAACTAGATCTGTTACATTTTTTTTCATAAATCTTTTAATCAACTTGTGCCCTGACCATAAATACAAAATATTAAATTATTTTCAGAATTTTAACCCTTTTTATGCCAGCATCTCATTTTTTAGTAAAAAACACACACACAAAAATGTAATATTTTTAATATTCTTCATGCTAAGTGGATTTTCTCGTGGGGGTTATTACAGCCTTTACCAACAACATTGATTTAGATGGATTTGTGATTGATGATTAATATGTTAATATTTATTTCTACTTTTTTACATAAATATTATAATCAACATGTGCTCTGCCTGTTATGCACATAAAGTACAAAAAAAAAGGAATGTATACTATTTTTAGGTGTTGTGAAGAAAACACTTTTGTCACTTAACAGCAACAACAAAACATTTTAAAATTAGGGTATAAGGGTAAAAAATATCTACTTCCATTACTTTCTACCTCTGCCATGTGAACATTCTTGGAGAATTTAGCCAGCCCAGTGTGTGTAACTCTGATACTCTGTGTTTCTGCAGGATCGCGGTGTTTTCAGTGACGGTCTTCTACGACGAGCGAGTGGTGATTGTGGCAGAGCAGAGACCAGACGCCAGCGAAGAGGACAGCTTCCAGTGGATGAGTCGAGTACTGCAGGTAAACCATCTGATACTATGCAAACACTATACATTTCTGCAGACCGCCTTACTCTAAATATACTGTATGTGGTATTTTCCTTGTAGGCCATTGATAGCATTCACCAGGTGGGACTGTACTGCCTGGCTCTGGTCCCGGCCAACACTCTTCCTAAAACCCCGCTCGGTGGGATCCACATCTCGGACGCGAAGCAGTATTTTCTGGAGGGAAACCTTCACCCCTGCAACATACTCATGTGTCCACACACCTGCGTCACCAACCTGCCCAAACCAAGGCAGAAACAGCCCGGTAGGTCACGCAATCTCTTTCATTTTCCATTTCTAGTACATTAGAAAGCTGTTGCAAAGGCCTCGACATAATGATAAAGAAAGAAAATGGCCAATAATTGTTTCCCTTACAGTGAAGAACAATTCTCAATGTAGACATGCAAAAGAAATTTAGCGTAGTTCATTTTTGGGCCCTTCTTTCACAATAAAATGAAGAAAAAGTACTAAACTGAAACAGAAACGTCAAAGATCTGCTATGGAGACAGCAACAACATGAGCAGGTCACTCTGTAACTATACATTCACCCAATGCATTTAGCATAGACAATTATTTATAAAAGTATTCGCTAATGTGAAAATGGATAAGAATAAGAAGTCTACAAAAATATGAAGAAAGAAAAGTGCTAGGTGGTCAAATTTTTCTAACTAGATTGATCAAAGAGAAATAAGGTCTTTACATAAAATCAGGCCTTGATTTTGCATTTGTGTTTGTCAAAATAATTTAATAATTTACCCTAACTTTAATCCTTTCCTCTTTAGTTGGGGTGGGTCCCGCGTCTGTCATGGTGGGAAACTTGGTGGCCGGGAAGAGGATCGCTCAGGCTGCAGGACGAGACCTGGGCATGATCGAAGACCAGGACCTTGTTCGAAAGGTACAAGAACAGAAAATAACTTTTCAGTGACCTTATTTAGTTTCAGGAGTGCCACTTACTATATATACATTCATAACACAATCCTACTGGGTAATGGTGGTTTAAATTGAGGTTCTTGCACCAATTGTGTGACTATAAAAAAGAAATCTGGCTTCTTCTCTTTCTTTCTTTCTTTCTTTCTTTCTTCTCTCGTCTTCTTCTGTCTGCTATAGCTCTGTATGTGGCCAACTGTGATGGTAAGAAATCTACCAACCACAACCCACTGGCTACTCCCCTCATTCTTCTCTTTTTCTAATAATTGTGTGGCCATACCTTACTGTGTCATTGTTGTACTTGTGTTGAACTGTGGCACAAGTTAATAACGCATGTTTCTGTTGAGATTTGCTTATGTCTTTTTGATTTATCTTGCTGTACTTAAAGCACCACCATGCAACTTTTACCTTAAAATGTCCAGCCTCAAAGTCTTTGCACTATGTAAATGTGTGGCCATGCTAGTATCTTCTGAAGCTGCATAGACATCCAGAGGTGTCTATCAATTTACTTATATCACAGCTTAAATAAACTGTATTCATCTATAGTTTTATGGGCATACATCAAGTTACATAGTGCTGCTTTAAATTATTGCTCATTGCAGTAGGAGCTGAATTGGCTTTAAGTGTAATGTGTCTTATTTTATTTCAAGTGATATTTTATTCATGTGTTTACTAATTATTAATGTTAATCTGGAAACCCAAATTCCTATCCCTGTGCCTGTAACCAAAACAATATTGTGCCAAATCTATTAAAGCTGAGTTTACTGCTAACTCTTCTGTTTTCCTTCAGCATCAGTATCTGGCCGAAGCTCTTCATTGGAGGGCTCAGACCGACCCAGACCACGTCCTGTTTGTGCTTCTTAATGCAAAGGTACGTCCTAAGCTTAACCCATTCTCAATCACAACATGTAGGCGGTATGGTGGCAGTAGAGCCTAATTTTTGTGTGTGTTTTTGGCTTGTCCAGGGCATGACGGTGTGCACAGCGACCTGTATCCAGCTTCATAAACGAGCGGAGAAGATCGCTGCGGCTCTGATGGAGAAAGGCAGCATCAACACCGGAGAGAACGTGGTGCTGCTGTATCCTCCAGGTCAGTTCTGGCTGTGATATAGTAATAATTAAATTGCTCTACTTTTAAGGGTGTTCAGTAACATAAGTATGCTTTGGAAATAACATATCTTTTCTGGTACCTAGAACATTTTTATCCAATGACAAGCTGGTTCTTATGCAGCAAAACTAGTTAAATCCAGGGTGTTTCAGAGCCAGGATTTAAGTCTCATGTCATAGATGTTTGTTGTCTATTGCAGCCATTCCCAAAGTCAGAAGTTTCACGGCCCCCTTAAAAAACAGAAAATCCCACATGGACCCCCAACAAAAAAATGTTCACTCTGTTCAAAAGACTATGGCATGTTTTTTTCCCATAGATTTCTATTACAAATGTTTTAAAAATAGTAACACTTTAGAATAACTTACAGGAGCATTATTTAGGTATTAGTTTAGAGTTACCTGATTTTTTGCGAAACACTAGTTTAGAGTTAAAAACATTAATATTGTTTAATTCTTTAGTAATAAGCTCCTGTAAATTAGTGCAAAATTATAAACATCAGTGGTAATTGAAAATCTAAAAACTTTTTTTTGGTATAATTATTGTTAATTAAATGTTTATTAATGCTTTGTTACTGCTTCATAGTTGCGAGTTGTTCTACAACCTCTGGGGGCCAGCCTGCAGTACCTTCGCAGCCCACCAGGGGGCCGCAGACACCACTGATCTACTGTATACAGGGCTTGACATTAAGACTAGCCAAGGCCAAATATGTTTAGAATTTAATTTTGGCTCTCAGCAGCCACTTAGGCAGGTTGGATTTTCAAGCATCTGTATCTTTGCTTTAAAGTTAAGCCTGATTTTATGTTGCTCTGCTTGAGTGTACATTTTTTACTTTAAAATAAATCATCATAATTTGTGTGTGTGTGTGTGTGGGGGGGGGGGGTCATGTTTAGAGATGTAAAACCCCCATTTTACATTTCTTAAATCTTGTAGTATACTATTAAATTAAACACAAGCTTTTAAACTAATTATTAAAATGTGGCTACTAAAAGCAACTACTGGCTAGTAACTTTTGAAAAAGACAACCCACAGTGGCCAGTGATTAAAAAAGTAAATGTCAAGCCCTGACTGTAAAGGTTAAACTTGTAGTACTGTTACTAAAAAATAATTATATTATATTATACAGACAGGCACAAAAAGTAAACCTTACAACTATTTACCAAAATTTGGACTCAAACCTGGACTGTTTGTGCTTGCTACCCACCTTACCATCAAGGTCCAGAAATACTGCAAACATATAGTACTTAAATTGAGTAAAGGTATCTAGTTACCTACATCTGGCTGTTGCTCTTTATGACTGCTTTTTTAAAAATAATTTTAAATGCATTTCTGATAACGTCTCCTTTGTGTTGTGTTTCCTTCAGGCATCGACCTGATCGCAGCGTTCTACGGTTGTCTGTACGCCGGATGTGTCCCAGTCAACGTCAGACCTCCGCATCCTCAAAACCTGGCCGCCACTCTTCCCACTGTCCGCATGATCATCGATGTAAGACACTGTTCAACACACCGTAACTAACAGCAATGTATCCATGAAAATATGTTGTTATTTATTTTCGGTTTCTTGTGTGAATAAATTGTGCTTGTGTTTCTGTCCCACCAGGTGAGTAGAGCCGCCTGCATCCTCACCACTCAGAACCTCACCAGGATTCTCCGCTCGAAAGAGGCTGCAGCTTCTGTAAACATTAAAACGTGGCCAACCATCATTGACACAGGTGAGATTTCACAGATTTAAAAAAAAAAAGGTCAAATGAGGAGTTTATTAAAGGTCCTCTATTCTGCTAAATCAACATTTTGAGCTTTTAACCATGTTATAATGTTTTCTCCACCTCAAAAGCTTGTTTAAGTAATCCCGTTTGCTCGTGTGACCAGATTTCTAGTCCCAAAAACTGGGCCACATTGTTTCAGTAATCACAGTACATTTGAACTCACCGAGTAACAAAAAAGCTTTTAAAATCAATACAATTTTCTGTCATGTAATTAAAATGCACAACACTGGAGCTTACGTTTTTAATTTTAATGGCAATTTATTAATAAAAAACAATGACACTGCAAATACGTTTAGTGACAAAAGTCTTTAGATTAATGATTTTAAGTGTTCTGTGCTAAAATGGTTACAACTGGGACAGAGTTTGTTGAAAACTGGGACATATGAGTGTTTTTACAGATATGCGTTGGGACATGGGACAAGGAGCCTAAAACTGGTACTGTCCCGGGTTAAAAAGGGACATCTGGTCACCCTACTGTTTGCTGAGCCCGTCCATTTCTCAAGACCGAAAACACTCGATCTCACGGCTCTATGAAACCAGGAAGTGCTCCTGCACGTTTCTAAAGCCCATACGCTGTCACCTTCTGATCATTTTAGTGCTTAAATAAGATGCAGTCAGCTCATTTATCTATCTTTTACCTTAATGTTTCTAATAGCCATGCTAATTAGCCATTTTATGCTCTTGGTCTATTTCCCACCGTTGTTACAGCAGGGGGCGACAGACACCTAATCCAAGCGTTCCCTGCAAAATCAAAGTAACTACTGCCCCAAAAGAAGACGTTTTTTTCTTACATATACATTATTTTAAGTTATACAACGTGAAATACTAATGCAAAGCTGTCCAAAATTATTTCAAAAAGCCTAAAAAAATGCATAATATAGGACTTTATGTACTTTAATGATCTGCTGTGTTGAATGCTGCAAGAAAGGGAGCAGACAAAACAGACTTCACATTAAGTAGTCTACATTTTGGGCTGTGCAACTCCATCCAAAAAGAAAACAGGAAGTCATTAACAAAACACTGTATCTCTTGTCCTAGTTAATTGCACAATGTTTGTATGTTTTGAATAAGAGTGAGTGAATTTTCTCAAGTCCTCAGTACCAGTGTATGTAGTTTTCTTTACTTCTCTCATCTAAACCTTGTACTGTTGTTTGCAGATGACCTCCCTCGGCGCCGTCCTCCAAATATCTACAAACCTCCCACTGCGGAGATGATCGCGTATCTGGACTTCAGTGTGTCCACGACGGGCATGCTCACTGGGGTCAAGGTCAGGCACGAGACACGAGAAACAGCAAAAGATACCACATTTTTCTCATGATAAAATACATTTAGTTCTTGGAAATAGTTGGAAAATAGTGACTCTGTGTTCAGTCGAGGCAGCTTCGTCTTAATCTTTCACATTCGCTGATAAGAGAAAGGCCTCGATCAAGGACATGATGTTTTTGTGTCTGGTATGACTTATCGTATTTTAACGGGAATAGACTGAACAGACAACAGTCACTTAATAATAAAGCCTATAAAGCATGCTTAAAAGGACAATAGCACATTTTATTTTTGGATTTGAGGAAAGTGAAGCTTAAAGGCATAATTTAAAAGAAATTAAGTAAAAAAATAAGACAACCTTGGTTTATTATTGAGGATTTTAACAGATAACAGCCTGCATTGACAAACTTTGACCTATCACATGTTTGCATACATCCTGGTCTTCCTTTAGACTACAGTAAGGTCCTATTGGCTGTTGGTATACACAGTGGTGGACAAAGTACTCAACTTTATTACTTAAGTAAAAGTACAGATCCTGCGAGTCAAATATTACTCCAAGTAAAAGTCGCTCTGTCAAATTATTGCTTGAGTTGAAGTACTGAAGTATGTGCTCTCTAAAATACTTAAATATTCAACATTGTATTGCAGTCAGGAATTTGGAGTAAAATTTTTGGTACATTAACTCTCCAGATACAGCTCCAAAAATATTAATCAAATATATGTTCGCACCTTCTTACCCATTGTAGATGACTAACTAACTTATTTTAGTCTAATAATCAGTCTCCAGCTCAGAATTAGAATAACTAGACACATGTTTGTACAACATCAGTCAGTGAGAAACTGAGAACTTTATTCAGTGTAAATCCTTTAATGGAACACACAGGGACTAATATCGAAAAACAGGCGTAAACCAGGACTAAAGCAGGTCTAACCCAAGTCTAAACTGAGATGAATCCATGTTAAAATCAGGACTATCCAAACAAAAACTGGAGGTAGCAGTATGTGAACCAGCACTGAACCAGGTTTAAGACAAATTAGTAATGATTTTCTTTACGGTGTGTAAGAGAGAAACTACACTGAAAGGAGAAAGTCCATGAACACGGCTGTCTACAGATACACCAAAGCTGTATTTAAGTATAGTACTTAAGTAAATTTACTTTCTTACTCTCCACCTTTGGATATACACAACGTAAATATTAAATAAATAGTTGCTAAAAAAAATTCATACTGGTAAAGTGGTTACAGGTGGTTCGAGGAACAGAAGTGTATGACAATAATATCCCTAAAATGTAAATATACAGTGAGTATATAATCTATTTAGAGGACAACAAATGAGGATCACCTAAAACCTGGACAATAATTTGCATTTACAAAAAAGTAATGTGAATTTTGACAATGGCAACATCCTTTTCATGTCTGTTTTACCTTTAACATAATAAAGTTAATTGTTAAAGATTATTTGGTACACAGTGAGACTTTAAACAATAGCATCTCTACAAACATACAGAGAAAATACTAAACTCTGAGCTGTAGGTTTAGGGTGACAGTGACTCAGTGGAAGGTTGGTGGTTCTAATCCGGCTCGCCCCAGTTCAGTTGTTGTGTCCTTGAGCAAGACACTTTGTGGCGAAATTCATTCAAAGGAGCAGAAGTGCACTTTGATATGGATTTTTGCACTTTACCATACAACAGGGATTCTCAACTGGTGGGTCAGGACCAAAAGTGGGTCACAAGGAGGTGGCAGCAGTAGCTCAGTTGGTAGATAAGTTCTACTGTTATTGTATCCGTGGGAAAGACACCCACGGTGCCAATTTTGTGTGATTGGTGGTGGCTGGAGAGGCTGTAGCCGCAGAATGGCAGCCACATCTCCATCAGTCTGCCCCAGGGCGACACAGAAGTAGCTCACCACCAACAAGTTTGACTAAGGAGTGAATAAATAAGGCAATCCCAGTGTCCAGGAAAGGTCGCTCTTGAGGGGCAGGAGGGTGCAGTTGGGAAACAAGTTTAGTTTCCACTTAAAGGGCCTATATTCTCCTTTTTTGTGAGTCTTTTAATTTAGTTTAGGACACATCTAGATCAGCATCTTCTGTTTTGTTGGTCAGAAAAAGCAATAATTGTTGAAAAAACCTTATTTGAAGAAACTCATCATTTGACTTTGAAAGAAACGCTCAGATTAGGTCCCAGTCACTTTAAGAACCCTCCCTCCCCGCTGTCCCGCTGCTGTCACGCCTAGGGTGACCACCTCAAAAAGTACAAAAAGTGGGATAATAATAATTTGTGCAATATGGTGGGACAAGGTGGGACAACTCAAGAAATAAATGTTCTGATTTACAAATCTAACTTACTGAGATACAAGCTGCTATAGTTTTATAGTTCACCAGGCAGACACCGGTGAAACGAGTCATTTTGGCCTCTCACAAACTCAGTGTAAAAAAATAGAGGATTACTCAAACATACATGAATGAAACAAAAACACGATTTCAGGTATGTTTTTGATGAGGAAACAACATTATAACATGGTAGAAAGCTCAGAAAAGTCAATTTTGCAGAATATAGCCCATTTAAAGTGTTTGTGTGATTTTTCTCGCCAGATCTCTCACTCAGCGGTCAGTGCACTTTGCCGCTCCATCAAACTCCAGTGTGAGCTGTACTCCTCTCGACAAATAGCCATCTGCCTGGATCCTTACTGCGGTCTCGGCTTCGTCCTGTGGTGCCTTGCAAGGTACAATTAAAACCCCATTACACTGCTGCATAAACGTTGTGGTTGTTGTTGATCTATTAATAATTACATTGCCCTCTTCATTGCAGTGTTTACTCAGGACACCAGTCGATCCTGATCCCTCCGTTTGAGCTGGAGAGCTGTGTGTCTCTGTGGTTGACCACTCTGAGCCAGTATCGCATCAGGGATACTTTTTGTTCTTATTCTGTGATGGAGCTGTGCACAAAAGGCCTGGGCACACAGACAGACCTACTCAAGGTGAGGGGGTAACATGAAAAACTTAAGTTAAGCCCATATTTATTAATAACATAGCTCTGCACAATGGCCCAAAACACACAATGCAGCCGAAGTGGTTAAGAAATGGTTGGAACAGGATCAGTTTGTGGAAGTGGCCAAGACCAGAGTCCAGACCTGAATCATCCGCTTGTGACTTTGTGAAGAGAACTGAAGACCAAAGTAATGACAAGGAAACGTTCTAACTCCAAGTGTGCAAAAGACTTGTCAACCATTAAACAAAAATGTTTGACAGGTGTGATAGAAATTAAAGCCTTTGCCACTTTTTATTGATAAAATGTGTGAATAATCTTGGACATTGACTATTTTGCCATTATCTGCATTAAAATAAAAATAGCTAATACTTCTCAGTAGTATCTTTGCCACTTTGTTGTGTCATGTCCAGACAGAACAGATGCATGAACGAAGTAAATTCAGCCAGGTATGAATCATTTTGGGCTTAGTTGTATTTATTTTAATTTTGTACATTATATATCTACATATTTTCTTTTTGATTTCATTTCATTTTTAATGTCTCATATTTAACACCTTTTGTATTGTTTTGTTTTCAGCTTCCATTTATTCTTCCAAAATGTGTAATGCTTTGGAGTTTCTGTTAGAAAAAATCTTTACCAAAAAGGAATTATGTTAAATTTAGGTGGAGTCATAGGTGAAGCAAACTGCATTACATTTTATAATAGATGAATTTGCATTGTTCCCAAAGAAAAAAATCACAAATTGTGTCCAAACAAAATGATCGATTTCATGTGTAATGTGCCTGGGTAAAGAAAATTAGCAATTGGCTTAAAATCTCGCTTTGTTTGTTAGACTGATACACAATAACACAATACATAATTTAATCTAAGCAGTAAATGCCAAAAATCATGTAATGTTAGACAGATAGTAACACCATTTTTGTGTGCTGTTATTTGAAAGTAATTTTGTTACAAACATATTCACAACTATTTTAATTTTTGACACCTTTTCTGACCCACACTGACCTCATCTGTGTTTCAGGCTCGAGGAGTGAACCTGTCCTGTGTGCGGAGCTGTGTGGTGATCGCAGAAGAGCGCCCCCGTCTGGCTCTGTCCCACTCTTTCTCCAAACTGTTTAAAGACGTGGGGCTGTCGTCCAGAGCGGTCAGCACTGCCTTCGGGTCAAGGGTCAACCTGGCCGTCTGCCTGCAGGTCTGCTAACCCACACAGTCTTATATGTTTTACTGTGCTGTGTAGTGGGCAAGGCAAGTTTATTTGTACAGCACAATTCATACACAGAGTAATTCAAAGTGCTTTACAGAAAAAAAAGACGAGGTAAAAGTACATAGATAAGAATTACAATTAACACCATAAAATGAAATTTTAAAATGATAATTAAGAATCAATTTAAAATTAAATCAAAAGAGAAGAGTGCAGATAAAACACTTTCAGTTGTCATATTCACAGCTAAAAAGAACAGTTTTAAGTCTGGACTTGAACATTGTCAGAGTAGAGGTCTGTCTAACATCGTCAGGAAGACTGTTCCAGATTTTTGCTGTAGAAAACTGAAACACTGCTTCACAGAGTTTAGTCCTGACTCTGGGACCAACAGAAGACCTGCCCCTGAGGTTCTCAGAGTCCGAGATGGTTCATATGGGACATGTCAGAGATGTACTGTGGTGCTAAGCCATGGAGAGACTTGTACACAGCAGAGCTGTGTGTTATTTGACTCTGTGTACTGTTTTTTCCTGTTTATCAGGGCACCACTGGTCCAGACCCATGTACTGTATATGTGGACATGAAATCTCTCCGCCATGACAGGTAAGAGGGGAGGAGGATTACATCATTGTGTCATTAATGCTAACGTCTCTTTCTGTTTTATTTGTGGTCCTTTTTCCACTATAAATAAAATGTTAGGGCAGATTATGAATTGTTCTTGTGCAGAAAAATCTGTTCCAGCCACTGCTGCATTTTGTACAGTTAGTAAAAAAAGTCATCCACTTAATAATGAAGCCTATAAAACATGCTTAAAAGGACACTACCTGATTTTATTTTTGAAATTTGAGGAAAATGAAGCTTAAAAGCATAATGTAAAAGAAATTAAGTGTAAAAAAAAATAGCATAATCTTGGTTTATTATTAAGGATTTTAACAGATAACAGCACTGACAAGCTTTGACTGCTACATTTTATACAGTGAGTATAAAAAGTCTTTTGAAGAACCCAAAAGTAATGGATACATTGTCATTCAAACAGACATGGATTGCTACAAGAGTCCCATTAAATAATGACATTATAATGCTTAAAAAACAAAATATTTCACCTTGAGACAAAATACATGCTGACACATTGATTTGTAGCTGCCTTCCTAGATCCTACGTACTGGGCATAAGCTTGGCATGTGATTAATTATTAAATTCGCTTGTTGTTTTTATGCTTAATCAAATTACTTTCTGTGGTCCATAAATGTCTTGCTGTTGTTTTACAGAGTTCGGCTGGTGGAGAGAGGAGCACCACAGAGTCTTCCACTAATGGAGTCTGGCAAGGTAAGATCCACTGTCCTTCCTAAAACCTAAGGTATAAGGTTGGGCTGTGTCAACAAAAGAAAACTGTAGTCAACTAAAATCTCCATTACCCCACATCTGCTCATCCTGTTAGCAGAACATTATATCCAGAGGTGGACAGTAATGAAGTAAATTTACTTGAGTACTGTACTTAAGTATAATTTTTAAGAATCTACTTTACTTGAGTAGTATTTTTAGAGGTAACTTACTACTTTTAATCCACTACATCTAAAAGATAAATATAATACTTTTTACTCCACTACATTTCTAAAAAAGCAAAACTAACTCCTGCAGAGAAATTGTCTTAAAACTGAAAGGCAACTGATTTACTCCCTAAAGATAAATATTTACTACATAATACTGCTCATATTTGCTCTCAGGAACTAAAAAGAACCTCTGGACTTAATCTGAAAGTGATTTAGCTTTTGCTTTGAACATTATTTGGATGATTCTATAGAAAAAACAATTTAAAAATAATTGATTAGTATGATCATAAAGCCCAGCCTTATTTATAATACATGTGGCTTGTTTTTGCTGTAGAACAATCCTATCTTTTATGGTTTTGTAAGTTGATCCCCACATTTCCTCACTAAAATGATGTAAAACATATTTTATTTATATTTTTGGAGCTGCAAATTTGTGACTTGAGTTAGCAACTTTTACTTGGATTGCAGTAATAGTTGACCTGGAGGAGTTATACTTTTACTCAGGTAATGAAGCTGATTACTTTGTCCACCACTGATTATATCACATAACTACTCTCTGTCAAAGCAGCTTTCCTCAAAATGGTCTTAATGGAGAACTCACCCATTTGAAATAACAGCTAAAAGTAGCTCGTCCGATTGTTTCACCAATGTCATTTTTGTCAACTGTGACCTCACTGACTCAAAAACTTCATAAAGTTTTCAGCTTAAACATACTCATACACTTTGTTTTTCATCTTCAGATCTTACCAGGTGTTCGAGTAATAATAGTAAACCCTGAAACCCGAGGTCCGCTTGGTGATTCTCATCTCGGAGAGGTAAGACTACGTTTGCTCTTTTGTCCAAATAAAAGCAGTCCCTGACCCAGAGTCTTCGTTGATCTCTCAGATCTGGGTGAACAGTCCTCACAACGCCAGCGGATACTACACCATCTATGGAGAGGAGAGTCTTCAGGCCGACCACTTCAACACCAAACTCAGCTTCGGAGACCCACAGACCTTATGGGCCCGGACGGGATACCTGGGATTTGTCAAGAGGACGGAGCTACTGGACGCTAGTGGAGGTAAACTTAGTCAGGCTCTCACTGTGGCAAAAACAATTGGACTTTATGTTTCTTTTCTACTACGTTTGTCATCATGCTCTTGGATGACCCTGTGATCCAAATACTGTATGTGTTTTCTAGATCGGCACGATGCCCTCTTCGTGGTGGGATCGCTGGATGAGACCTTGGAGCTGAGAGGGCTGCGTTATCATCCCACTGACATTGAGACCTCAGTGTCCCGGGCTCACCGCAGTATTGCTGAGAGGTCAGACTGCTCATAACATAATCACATCATATCTCTTAGTATTCAGTGCTGATGTAGGTCACAGGCAGGGCTCACTGTTGGTAAATGTAGCTAGCCACAAAGCCTTTTGAATACCCACAAAATATTTCCAATTGTGTATTTATATATGTTTTACAATGACAAGAAACATGAAACCAAATAGACCAAAGACCTCAGCACGTGCATACAAAATATCCAGCTTTGAGGAGGTGGGATTAGTATTCACTTCTATTAAAATAATAAGCTTTTTAAAGACAGAAATAATAAAGGTGTTTTAATTGAACTATTGTACACCATAAAGTAAAGCCTATCAAGTCAGACATAATGACTTTCTTAGTTCAATGAAGTGGGTCTGGAACTTCTTCCAATCAACCCTTTTTTTTTTTGTTATTATAAAAATCAGCAGCCAGAGCAGGTTTAAACTTTCAATTGCATCATGTAGAAAATAAGTTTCAAGTCAGGTTATGACCAGCTTTACTAAAGTAGGACTTTTTTGTTCATGCAGTGGCACAAATTCTACCTGAATGTAATGAAAACCAGCAATTTAAATATATACTAAACTAGGACTGGGACGAAACTCTTTTGTCACGATACAATACTGGGGCATATAATACTGATATATTGCAATACAACAAGTATAGTAGTTCAATATTATCAATCACTGCAATATTTTCTCCTTACATTTTAAACAAAGATGTAGACCTAATTATACAAGAAACCAAGTCATGTTTACAAATGTCAGTCTGACATTTATTTAAAGGTACTGTAAGCAGCGTGCACTCGGACGGGTTAAAAACAGTACTGCAGTGTAAATCAAAACAATAGTCTGTGGGTTGATAGTCTTTCCACTTTTCTGATTGTTCGATCAGCAATGCAGTTTTAGAACAAAACAAAAAATGGAAACAAAAACAACTTGGTCATTACGTAAAATATATTTTTTATTGTGAATAATTCAATTGTACCATTGTTATCAGTAAAACTAATATTTGATTAAAACATGTTTACCTCATATCTTCGCACACATGTGGGTCATTTTTATGAAATATAAAAAATATATACTGCTCATAGCACCTTTAAGTATTTAGAAATACTTTCAAATGTGTCACAGTATTTGTCGCAGTGCTGCCCTCTACAGTCCTGGCAGAGTTCTTCAGCACATTTGTCTGTAAAAGTGGAGCAGCACTATTACGAATAGCTTCACACAAGTAGGATATTGGGGAAAGTATAAGTACAAAATATTATGATTAATTACGTTTTCCCACCAATTTTTACTGGAGGTCTAGTGTTAAAGGTAAGCTTTAAAAGTGGCGTGAGAACTTGACTGTTCAACACAAAGCTGACATCCACTTGCATTTAGCAGATCAGTGGGTATTAATCTCAAGCCTTAGTCATATTTAGAGAAATTTGCCCTACATTTAACTCTTTTACCTCTTGTTCTCCCTCACAGTGCTGTGTTTACATGGACCAACCTGCTGGTGGTGGTGTCTGAGCTGTGCGGCTCTGAGCAGGACGCGCTGGACCTGGTTCCCCTCATCACCAACGTGGTCCTGGAGGAGCACCACCTCATCGTGGGCGTGGTGGTCATCGTCGACCCCGGGGTCATTCCCATAAACTCGAGGGGAGAGAAACAGCGCATGCATCTACGAGACTCCTTCCTCGCTGACCAACTAGACCCGATATACGTGGCTTATAACATGTGATCGCGACGACAGCATCTTCAGCCTAACACCACCAGCAAAATCTCTACCTTTCTCCAAGTCACTGTGGCAAATAAAAAACGGCAACAACTTGACAGCAACTTGAACAAAATAGTTTTTATTGCACTTCTTAGGGAGAGAACGGACACCTGTATTTTGTACAAATTAATTTTCTATGCTAAGACAACCACAATACATGTTTCTCTTTTTAACTAACACTGAACAATTTTACATGCTGCTTTTAAACAACTCACCAATGCATGTTACTGCTACCCATGTTTTTTTAAGAAACAAAGACACACACAGGCAGTATTTCTCAACTGGTCTAATGGCGGGACCCAATTCTATTCCTTATTATACTACGACCTTCGCAGCACATGTATTTTAAAAACTGTCTCACCATTTCATGTAACAAAAACAATATTTAATGAGCTTAACATTGACGCTATATCCAACCTCCTTAAGCTGTGTCCTCTTTGGGGTCCTTGTCCCACCAGTTGAGAATCTCTGGAGCAGCCTGTGTACATTACTGTCTTAAGAAAACTAATATTCTCCCATATAATGTTGAAGCCAAATAGAGTCACACAATCCCTAATTTAATTCCTGCCTTACAAAATGTTAGCCATACATTCCTATATTGATTTTGATGTGTTATTGCTAATTGTTTTTTCTTCTATAGCAGTGGTTCTTGACTGGTCTGATTGTGGGACCCAGTTTTATCTCTGATCATTTTCTTGTGACCCACTTTTTACAGAACAAAAGCTATTTTCTTGCGCCCAAACCATTCACACTCACATTCCTTAGTTGTGTGTCTCTGTCAGTGTCTGATTCTAAGCTTTAGACCTGCAATGTCCAAGGTGTACACCACCTCATGCCCAAAGTAGCTTGGATAGGTCTAGCCACCTTAAAGCGGAACTCAGTAACTCTACTCGTTTCTTCTTCATTTTCCTTTATGGAGCGCCCCCTATATTTCAGAGTAAAGCATTGTCGTAAATACTCATAAGTTCAGTTGACTTTTATTGTGATCCTTCACTTTCGTTTTCCCTTCTGCATGACTGTACAGTTTTTTCTCCCATTTGGCCACTCTCTCATCATGAAAATTGAGAAATAAAGCCATCACTAGCTTGTTGTTTGGCTCTAAACGCGTTGAGCCACTTCCTCGTGAGACTTTGTTGACACCGAGTCGGCGATACTGATACTTGCAAGTGTCTTTTTCAGCCCAAGCAGAGGACACTTAATTTACCCCACAACAACTGATTTAATTATCACACGTACTCCAAAACTATTTATTTATGGTTAAGGTTAACCTCCGTAAGGTTAAATTACTGAGGTCCACTTTAAACCTTAATCAGGAATAAGTAATTGAAGATACATTGGATCAGCACAGTGGCATAGTGGTTAGCACTTCTGCCTCACTGCAAGAAAGTCCTGGGTTTGATTCCAGGACCACCTAGGGCCATTTGTCTTTTGAGTTTGCGTGTTCTCCCTGTGTCAGCTCCGGTTTCCTCTGGGCGCTCCAGTTTCCACCAAAAACATGTACAATAGGTCCCCAATGGAGCCAGAACTCAATCTAATGGGACTGTCCCAGTTAAAGAAATGGCACAGTTCAAAATCTGCCTCACCATTTCATGACATTAAAACAATATTTGTGCTTCAAATACACTAAATACTTAAACTATATCCAACCTCCCTACAACCTACTTTTGTGCCCTGACCCACCAGTTGAGAACCACTGTCTTATATGAAATTAGTGGTAATCTTAAAGCATATTAAAATAACAAAGAGTAAAGAGAGACTATATTCTGTACTGTAACAATACAATCCTCTTTGTATTTTAGATACTGTATGTAACTGTAAAAATATTTTATCTGTACAAATGTATGAATGCTTCACATGTGTTTGTTTGGGCGATGGACACAGATGGTTTATTGGACAATAACTTGAGGGAAAAGTGTAAATAAGATGTAATAGTTTTGGCTTACAGAGGAATAATGGTTGTTTTAATGGTTAAGTCTGGTTAGGATTAACATTGCACTTTCTCAAACGTCTATTTTACTACGACACTGAGGCTAGAGGAGCTTCAGGAGTTTATTAACCAGAGATAATAATACAAATTCAAAGCAAACGCTATACAACACATATTATAATGACTGTTTAAGGCTTTCAGGTTGTTCATTCACTTAAAGGTCCACAGATTTCCATTGTACAGTGCTGTGCAAAAGTCTTAGACATGTTTATGAACCGGACATATTATGTTTTTTTTCAGGCTTTTTGTAATAGTTTTGGACACCTTTGCAATAGTATTTCATATTTTATAACTTAACTCACTTCCTGGTTTCACGTGTTTTTGTAGAGCCGTGAGACCGAGTGTTGTTGTTTTTTGTTTTGTTTTTGTTTTTGTTTTTTTGAGGTGGAAACATTATAACATGGTTAAAAGCTCAAAAAGTCGATTAGGAGACCTTTAAGATGAGCTAAGAACAAAGAAAGGTGTATCAATTTAGAAAAATACACTAAATTGGAAGCACACCAGACAGATTGGACCTCTGCCAAGGCACTGGACCTATCTCACAATAATAAAGCTACAGTGCCCACACCTGGACTCAAACTCTAACTCAGTCTTCTAGTTCAGGGGCAAATGCTCTTTCCCTAGAGCCACAAATCCTTATATCTCACAATCTACTAAAACTAACCATTAGTTCTTTTAATGAGGGAAGTTCATATCTCAGTGGCACAGAATAATCATTTTTCATTACTATGACTAAAAATTAAAAATCTGTATTTATCAAAGCATTTTTCACACCTCACTAAAACTTTTGCACAGTGTCTCTATGGTCATATCCCAGTCAGTTTTGTTTAATGCAGGCAGGAGCAAGTGTTGAAAAAGATTTGGTCCTTTCCTTTCTATTTTTAATGAGAGTTTATTGAGATGTGTTTTTGTCTTTGTGGGACTTTGTAAAATACTCTAAATCTGGTCTGCCTCAGTCTCATCCTGAATATGTGTCGGTCACTGATTTGAAAAAGCACCTATAAATGCAAAACGCACAACTGAGCCACATCTGGAAGACCTGTGATTGGTGGTCAGTAGAAAGCACTGGTTCTCAACTGGTCTGAGTCTGGGACTGGATTTTATTCATTTTATTGTGACGCACTTTTTAGAAAACCAAAGGTAAAGATTTGGTGTGGAGTCGGCAGGTCCTCCCTGTATTACTGTGGGTTCTCTCTGGTCTTCTCTTCTCCCACCGTCCAAAGACAGGCAGTGTATCAGTCAGTGCATCCTATAAGGACATTTGTGTTAGGTTGAGATGCAGTTTAGACCTGGTTTAGATCTGTTTTAGACCTGGTTGTGTCCTAGTTTAGATCTTGTTTAGACCAGGTTATGTCCAGGTTTAGACCTGGTTTAGTCCCAGTTATGTTGTGGTTTAGTCCTGGTTTATTCCTGGTTTTCTCATGGTTTATGTCAGGGTTTAGTCCTGGTTTAGAACTGGTTTAGCCCTGGTTTAGAACTGGTTTAGTCCTGGTTTAGACCTGGTTTAGTCCCAGTTATGTTGTGGTTTAGTCCTGGTTTATTCCTGGTTTTCTCATGGTTTATGTCAGGATTTAGTCCTGGTTTAGAACTGGTTTAGCCCTGGTTTAGAACTGGTTTAGTCCTGGTTTAGACCTGGTTTCGTCCCAGTTATGTTGTGGTTTAGTCCTGGTTTATTCCTGTTTTTTTTCATGGTTTATGTCAGGGTTTAGTCCTGGTTTAGAACTGGTTTAGTCCTGGTTTAGATCTGGTTTAGTCCTGGTTTAGATCTGGTTATGTCCATATTTAAAGCTATAGACCTGGTTTAACCATTCCACAATACTAAAGCTTCACATTAGCCAAAAACTGACTCTATATCCAACCACCTCACCGTCGCTCCACTTTTAGACCCTGGCCCACCAGTTGAGAACCACTGTATTAGATCAACTGTAAAAATAATATGAGGTTGTGCTTGATACTGTAAACTTCAGTGACTTCTGTTACCATGTAAATATCTGCATTTTGTATCCTCTGAACCCCTGCATTTAATAACATTATGTCCAACATCCACAGCTAAAGACAATGCAATGAAAATAATTCATTAATGCACTTTGCACTGGTGAAACGTACGGGACCTTTTATTCCAGTTCATGTCCTATTTACTTATGTTAATACTTAATTTTGTTTATTTTTTTCTAAACTTAATAAATTTACCCGCAACAAAGACAGCTCTGTGTCATAGCTTTAACACATCTTACTTTGAAAGGACAGAAATAAATCGACTTCCTGCGGGAATAAAAGGTAGTTTATTCAGGGATTCAAACTCAAAAATGCAGTCCTGTAATAATCTTGAAATATATACAATATACCTATATATACTGTACCTATAGATGTGTGTCAGATTTATTAATACTTCAGAGCATTTACGCCAACACAGTGGTTTTCAAACTGTGGAATGGGTACAAATGATGGTACGCAGGCTTTTTCTAATGGTGCTCAGGAGCATTTGGAAGAGTATTTCGTCCTAGGTTAAATATTAATGTTTTACTCCCGCTCTAGTTGTTTAGGTCCTGGTTTACTCCTGGCTTAGGTCTGGTTTAGTCCTGGTTTAGTTCTGGTTTAGATCTGGTTTAGTCTTGGCTTAGAGCTGGTTTAGATCTGGTTTAGTTCTGGTTTAGCCCCGGTTTAGTCCCGGAGTAATCCTGGTTTAATCCTGGTTTAGTCCTGGGTTTATCCTGGTTTAGATCTTGTTATGTCCTGGTTTACTGTAGATCTGTTTTAGACCTGGTTGGTTTAGACCTACAGCTAGGTCACATTTAATCCTGATTTAGGCACAGTTTGGTTCCAAATTTAGTCCTGTGTGCAGTCCTTTTCAAACAGAAGTTTAACTCTTGTTTGGTTAGTTCTGGTTAAGTTATGATAATGATTAAATCATTATTTTTATCTTGCGTTTAGATCAAATGTTAGTTCTGGTTTAGGCTGATTTTAGTCAGTGAAAGACGGTACTAGGAAAGCATTATATTGGTATATTTTGGTGGTACCCAAAGAGAAAAGTTTGAGAACCACTGAATGAATAAATTAAGCATCTGTCTGTAATGCAACAATGTTCTTTACTCTTTTCTTTATACTATGCAACTCCAATGACGCATACACAGCTTACACAAAACAACTAAAAAGTTTAGATTAAAAGTTTATTGAGTGACCTTCTTTAGACTGTAATGATCTGTTTGACTTTTGCCTGTGTGTATGCAGTCATGGTATGTTGTAATTTCTCATATTTGTGAGCTAACTGTTGTGTAAGTTAATGGGACTGACCCGCTGGTACCAACATGACACACTCTCAGTCTTTTTCTATTTTAGTTTCATGTTCTTTGTTTTATACGTACTGTTAAATTAATTTAGGATGAATAAAAATATGTAATCTATTAAATGTCTCAGTCTGTCATTGAAAAAAAGCCTAGACAGGGCAGTTTCTAGCTTTGTGGGGACCCCTAGTTTGCCAAACTATAATAGATTCCTAATTCACAAGCAAAACAGGCTTCAGTCATGATAATCTCTCATATCAAAACTAAACATCAAGTTGACAAGTTGAGCCACTCAAGAAACATAAAATAAATACATTATAAAGACATACAGAACTCACTTACAGTCAAAAATAATTAACAATAGGCCCAATATTTATTAGTCACTTAAAGCAGTAGCACAATTCTAAACTTCATAAATTACTCATAATTAAAGGGGATATATATTATGTAAAATCAGCTTTTTGAGCTTTCTACCATGTTATAATGTTGTCCCCTCATCAAAAACATACCTGGAATTGTGTTTTGTTTCATTCACGCCTCGTTGGGTAATCCTGTATTCTCTGGCACCGCCGTTCTGAGATCTTAAAACGCTCCACAAACCTCCACTTCTCCCATGAACCCCTGCCCGCTCCAGGAAGCACTGACCAATCAACAAGCCCTCTACATCCAATCTGCTCTCTTTTATTTATCCAAAAAACAATGCACAGCTCTGTTTCTACTGATTCCTCACAGATACTTTTCATCTTGTAGTAAAATGGCATCATACAAAAAGTTTAAGGAAGTAAAGTTCTTTTTCATTATTTAAATTATGTTTAAAAGACTGCAACACTCTGCTGCCCCCTGCTGGTCTCTTAAACTGTTTCTTTATGGCATCAGTAGAGTACTTAATTAAAATTTTCTTTTAGTCACATGACATACTGCAGCAGACATTTGCACAACAACATTTGTCCTCAGATCAGGCTAAACATTCAGCCGTGGGGCCCCCTAGTGCCTCATGGGGCCCTATGCATAGTCCGCATATAGAAACGGCCCTGAGCCTGGACTTTCCAACCCATACTGTCACAATAATATATTGGTTAAAAAAAAACTGGCATAAAAATGTGGCCTAAAAAACTGACCCAGCCCCCAGTGGTTTGTTGTTGGTCATTAAAAAGGAATGAATGTTGTTTGCAAAAGAACACAAAATAAAGTAAGTTAGCACCACTGAAAAATAAATATATTTATGCTAAAAAGAGAAAATATAAACATAAACTCATGAATGTAGAAAAAAAGGTACAAAATTTCACTATAAATAAACGTGACCACAGCTAAATGCATGTTATACTCAAACTAGGTATCGGTGCTCTTTAGTTGATCCCTTTAGAAATATTGTTTACTCAGAATGGCCTTCGATAGTTTGAAGTTGTCATTCTGCAGCAGATAAATAGGCCACTGAACTTTTCCACTGAGTTTATCTGTTGCTCCAGCTCTTTTTTACCAATCACGAAGCCCAGAGGAGGCCTTGCGTCACGCGTCTTTGCCACTGCGCTCCGCCCACTTCCTTTGGGGGAAAAAAGTGGTCAGCTATTTTTTTTTTTAGCTGGCATCTTTGCATTTTAGCCGTTAGCTTTTGTTGTTTAGAAACTTTTACACCCAGTTTCTTCTGACAAAGTAAACACACGAACTCCACGCTGTGAACCAGAGCAGATAAGAGGCCCGTGAAAGGTAAATTTGAGCGTTAGTTTCGTGCGCCGTGACGCGGTAATGGCGGCAGCCTCTCCCATGGCTCGTCGCTGTCTTACGAAAAGGGAAGGTGTAGTTAGCTTTAATGGCTCCTCGTATCGCTGACGTCTATTGACGCGGTAACTTGCGTGCCAGTGACAGAGTTACTCATTTTTCTCATTGAGACAAAAGCCCATCCATCTCCCGTAAAGTGAAGTGGTCCAACTTGTAGCGTTTGTAGCGCAATAAAGCGTTGTTTTAAAAAGGTTTACATAGGTTAACATCCGCTTTACGAAGTCAGTGTTTTAGGGTAGAAATTGTCTTTTTATTACGGGTAACTTTAGCGTTGGATTATAGACCATGCATTGGGTTTACATGGTTTGTTTGGCATTCTGGAGTAAATGTTTTTTATTTGTAAAAGTTGAGTCTTGGGCCTAGCTAAAGTCGGTAACTCTAGGATAGGCGCAGTGGCTAATGAATCATAGAGGAAGTCCAAATGTTGTTCGCTCAGTCCCACCTGTTTAAAGTTAACTTTGAGTTAATGCGCTTTTACTACACTTTAAAACATCTGCTCTTTCTACTAATTATTTTCTTTAACACATTTTACTTGCACACTTTTGTTAACTAGCGCCATAGGCCACACAAAGCTTTACAGAGAGATATTCCCGTTACAAACTGCCGTGTCACCCTAGAGGCGTTCATTATTAAAAGGTAATATTGGTTTATTTGTTTTAGTGAATATGGAAGAAGTACAGATGGGCAGCAATGGCACTGACTCACAGTCTTCCACCTCAAATTCTCAGATAGGCCAACAGGTAACTCAGAGACGTGCACCAGCTGAGCGCGCAATATTAAACCTGCTTTATGTGCAGTCTCATATGCGCTGTCTGCTAATGCTACTTTTTGCTTTAGATTATTAAGCTTTAAGGCCCAAGGAATAGCTTATGTTTGCACTTTTTTGTTATGCTGCTTTAGTTTGCTTGCTGTATATGTCCAAGAATTACGAATTTGCAATAATCCCACCCAGCATTTACCACGCTTTATTATAATTCACCCCAAACTAATGATAAACGCATATTCAAATTGTAATGCAATCACAATGTACAGCTGCTATGACCATAAGAACTGTGTATCACTTTGGCAATGTTGTGTTTAGTGAAAAGTTATTGTTTTCTCTGAGATTTCCTAACATTGTATAATTGTCCAATGCGCCAATATCTAGTTTACATCTAATTTTTGCACAGCGTTTAATGAAATATTTGCTGTGTGCAATGCTTTAAGCTGTCATAATTTGCTTCCTGTATTGTCAGAAAGTTTATAAGTAATCAACGAATCAGCTACTGAATCTACCAAAGATCCAGTCAAACTGAATGTGACGAATGTGAAGCTAGCTTTGCACCATACGCCAGTGTGAAACTTTTAAATGAAAATAATTTTACTTTGTGATATTTGAGAAATTGTGCTTTTGACTTAGCATCTGTAGCTAATGTATTGCATATTGTCTCAGTGTCCAGCCCCTGTCTGCTTTGTGCAATAGCTGTACAATGCTGCCCACCTCCAAGAATCCCTAGCGAAGAATCTCAGCGAGTTCTCAGTCGGGCTGGACAATATACCACTATAATGGCAATTATATGATCTGCAAAATCCATAAATGAAAGAGCTGCTTTTTCACATTTCATCATGGACATTTGAGAGTTTGTTGCAGAGTTGTAACAGTGGACAATCTCTAAATTACATTGTGACAAAGTAAGTAAAAAGTAGTTTGTGAAGCTAGTCTAAAGCCAGTTCAACTTTTGAAGAAATGTGTTAAATATGTTGCAAAAAAGTATTATGCAACATTCAGTTTAGTTTTTGCATATCACATACTTCCCTAATATTGTGCAGCCCTTTTCCAAAGAAATTGTTTTAGCTTCTGTAGCTGTCGTGCTGATGATTAACAATGGTTTTCTCTCTCTGACATAATCGTGTGGTGCAGTTTTGTCTCTTCCTGGTCTTACTGTAAATGTTAATGCTTTTAATAAAGGCTTGTGCTGCATATTAATTTCACATTTATACATTATATTGATTACATTTCCTGCATATGTTTGGCTGTTTTTTTTTTTGCAGATGTCATTGGGTGGTTCTCCTGTGACCGTTGTACACCTGCCAGGGGCCCAGTTGCAGGTTCAAGGGGTGATCCAGACCACGCAGTCCTCTGTCATTCAGTCTCCTCAGGGACATACTCCACAGGTTAGCCTTTCATGATGCTAGCTATAGTTTTACATTTAAAAACCTTGCATTTCAATTTACAAAAATGGTTTGTTGCGGATGTGTAGATATGGACATGGTTCTGTAACTACTTGTCCAGCATAACACAAGTATCCAGTGACTTGGCATGTAGCCTTTAGCTTATGTAGCTCTTACTGCTACTATAAATAAAACAGCTGAATATTGTGCCACTTGCTAATATTCCCTTCCTGGGCACTGACATTACACACTTGTAGTCAGCTGGATGCCATATGCCAGAATAATTTTCATTTTTTGCTCAGCCACTTGAAATGAATGAATGAATGTATGTTGTTGAATGTTGTTGGCTGCTTATCTTACTCCCCCTGCAATTCAACTGTTGATGGGTATGTAAATCTCAAAAAATCTGCTTTTTGACCAGCCCCAGGGGTCAGACAGTGACGATTCACAGGACTCTTCAGACAGTGGAGCCCCAGCCCAAAAGACCAGAGAGATACTAGCGAGGCGGCCGTCATACAGGTAAAAATATCTAGTTGTAAACAATTGCAAAGTCATTATTTGCATGTATTTTTGTGACATTGTTTAGTGTTTCATGTCTTTTCTGTCTCCTCTAGAAAAATCCTAAATGACCTTTCTGCCGAGGAAATGACAAACATTGAGGGAAAAGACAGCCCAGCGTCCACCGGGGTCTCGGGGATCACGGTCCCCTCTACCCCCATTTACCAGACCAGCACTGGACAATACAGTACGTACAGGCCTTTCAAAAGTACTGGTACTTATAGTATCATAAGTATTTTGTTGGGCAGTCCAGTTTGTTAACCCTGGGCGCTTGATCTCCTCACCACACATACATGAATATTTTAAAAGTATATTGTTTGTTTCTTCATTTATATATAAAAATGTATGTACATATGCAAACACTTCCATCCATATGACCCTTTTAGTGTTTGTAAACAGAACGGCTGCTTCCCAAAGAATGGTGCCATAAACATAACGGACCAGAATACATTTTCTATGGGCGATTTAGCATTAGCCACAAAATATAATAATCAAGATGGTTTTGCAAACTGCCTGGTTGGAAAACTTTGAGTGTGTCGGCGTTTATTTATGACCTCAAAGATTTATTAAATGTAGCAATTAGCATATACAATTAGAATTTAAGCTAAAGGTCATGCAATATATGTTTCATTATTTTTATGTTACACTACACAAGCAGACCACAGTAGATTGTCAGTGTTTGCTCAGATTTAATCCATCGATCATCACAAATCCTGCTTTAGCAACTTGAACTGATTGTCAGATTTAGGTGCTAGTAATTCATAGTTAAATTTACCAAATATATACTATATAAACAATATCTATTCTGCTGTCTAAAATATTGAAAGTTTCCCGATTATGCAAAATTGACTTTTTTGTTTTGTTTTTAAACATAATGTTCCCTCTTCAAAAACATGACTGGAGTAGTGTTTTGTTTCATTCATGCCTCTTCTAACGATCTGGAAACACTCGGCCTCACAGCTCTACGTAGACTTATGAAACCAGGAAGTGCTCATGCATGTTTCTGAAGCCTATACACCGTCACTGGACTCATTCTGCCATCACTATGAAGCATTCATTCATTAATTTTCTTCCGCTTATTCCTGTTAGGGGTCGCGGGGCACTGGAGCCTAGTAAAGCCCATTAACTTTGGGCCTTAGGCGGGGTACAGCCTGGACAGGGGCCAGCTTGTCGCAGGACTATGAAGCAGTCACCTTATTTATCTGACAGCGTCATATTGCTAATAGTCATGCTAAAAAGCCATTTTATGGCCTGTGTAGTCCCCATCGTTGCCAGCAGGGGGTGTCAGGCACGTAATCTAAGCATTCTCTACAACAGTTCATGTTTTTCACACATATATATTATTTTAAGTTTTAAAACCTATAATACTAATGCAAAGGTGTCCAATACTATTTCAAAAAGCATAATATAGGACCTTTAATGGTTGTTATTTGCTCTGTAAAAATAAATGGGAGAAAAAACATTACTCTTGTCAACAAACGTGTTGACAAGAGTACGTGTTGCGTGGGCAACTTATCTGAATGCTTGTGAAAGGATCAATACATCTGCTCAAAATTAGTTATTTAGACACAAGATGGCAGTAGAAGTATAATGAATTTGAGCTGGTGCTGTGGGTTTGCTTTGTAAAGCAGTGAAGTAAAAAGTGATTTACTCAATGTGGACAGAAAATAAAGTGATGAAAACACCAAGTTCATGTGTAAATATGTAATATGTCCAAACTTGACCAGCAAATGTTTAAAGAGAGCTTAGTACACAGCTGTGATGTTTGTTGTCACACTACCATGGATACAGACACACTCAAACAGCTCAAAAGTTGTGACGTCGGTGTGGATGTTTTGTTTATTTACATCTCTCTGCTTGCAGAGCAAAACGGCTTTAACAAATCTCCTAAAGGTTAATAGTTATGTCTGAAAACTCACAGTACAGAAGATGAGCAGGGCAAACACATGGAAAAAATGTTGTGAAAGTATCTTTGTACTCGAGACCTTACATCTGTGCCCATGTTTACACAATCCCCTCTTTGTGTTTCCAGTTACCATAGCTGCTAATGGTACCATCCAGCTGGCATCTCCGGGCTCTGAGGGGCTCCAGGGAGTCCAGGCCCTGACTATGGCCAATGCAGGAGGGGCTCAGCAGGGCACCACCATCCTGCAATACGCCCAGACTCCTGACGGCCAGCAGATACTGGTGCCCAGCAACCAGGTGGTGGTACAAGGTGAGCTCAGGTTACCTGCTGCTGGGCCAGACTTTTTGTTAGAGCTTTCTTTTAAGCTGCATTACCTGAAATGTCCTTTTCTCATGCTCTCAATCGTCCCACCGCAACTGCTTGCTTTTTTACTTGGTTAAGAACTTACTTACATAAGCATTAAAAAAACACTTTCCCAGTAGGAAGTTCTGCTGCCATTAATTCAGTGTTTACAAGTCACGTAGACCATCAGCTAATAGGAGCAGACATTATTTTATCGGAGCATCTGAATGGGCAAAGCTTAACATAATATGTAGGACATTCTTGTCTAAAGTCCTTGATTATAAGATTTGGAGTTTAGTAGGGGTGCAACAATGAATCTGATTAATCGATTATAATTGACTATTGAAATAATCGTCAACTGGAGTATTTATTGACTGAAACATATCATTTTGATAAAAGAGGCTTTATTAACCAAGACAGGTAAAGACTGGTTCAAATTTTAGAAAAATTAAGTGATTTTTGGTAGAATTATCAAATTTTTTTAACCACTTTACTCACACTTTACTCTACGATTATTAACCGACAAATCAACAGATTAATCTATTATCAAAATAATCATTAGTTGCAGCCCTGGAGTTTAGAAATTTCCTTTGACAACCTGCTACAAAGCATTTTGAAAATTTAATTGCAGGACAATATAAGTACTGATATAGCAAAAATGTTTAAATACTGTATTACACATTAACTTGTGAAGTGAGAAGTAACTAAAAGAGTTCTTTTAATCTCTGAACGTTAGGAGCAGGAGGAGAGATGCAGGCGTTTCAGATTCGTACAGCGCCCACGTCCGGCTCACTGCCTCAGACGGTGGTCATGACGTCTCCAGTGGGCCTACCCCAGACCAAGACAGACGATCCAACAATGAAGAGGGAAATCAGACTGGCCAAAAACAGGTGTGGATTACAGGATGTCTGTCTGTTTGTTTTTTTAAGCTTAAAATATTCCTCAGCCTAGTTCAGGGCAGGGTCAGGCTTGAACTGAAGCTCTTTTGTTCCAAAATGTCATGAAGTCTAAAATCACATGTTTATAATCACTACTTTATTTTATGATTTTACTTTAACCAACCATTACAGTCACAAGGAGTCTGTATACTTTTTGTGTCTGTCCCAAGCCCAGTTAAATGGACCTGCATAAGGAAGGGCATTAGGCATAAAACCTGACTGGTGTTAGTCTTGCTCTGGGTTCAGACTGGTCTTTATGGAACTGGTTTTGCCGTCCATCCAACACTGGGCTGTAAGCCATGCTTTCCTTAGTGACGTTCGTGGACCTCAGACCTAGTACAAAGCAGGATTAACAGGTCAGCTGAGGTAACTTCAGGTAAGCAGTCTATTCACTTAAGGTGAACACCATAAGAACTTCTAAGATTGTCCGGAGCAGCTTATGTCTTGGATAGCAGCTACAAATCTAGAGGATGTCTGACAATATGTGTATCAGTAAAGTATGCAGCTATATAAATATCTATAAAAAACATCTATACTTATTTTATATATGGTCAAAACTTGAGTCCTTAGAGACTCTCAGCTTGTGTCATCTGTCATAAGCATTACAGCAATGTTATATGATGTAAATCAGGGGTAGGCAAGTTTGATTGTTGTCGGGCTGAATAATATTTGAACCACCAGGTGGCGGGCCACAAGAATGGACCAACAGTTCTCTGTCATGGTTTGTTGGCAGCTTTCAATAAATAAAAATCCTCCGCCCAACAGCACCATCCCCTATTTTGCTACAGTTTTACGTGGTAAACTAGATAAACATTGGATACTTATTGGATAGAGGCAAAGGTAACCATGACAGAAGGTGGTCCCATGATAGAATACTTGCTATTGGTTGGAGGCAACTAAAACCATGAAACCATGACCGACAGCTGTATGCTTCCAAATAGGGTCTTAAGCGTTCTTGACAATACCATGGAGTTAAATGCTATCAAGTAATAGCAATTAATAAAAGAGGATATTAACTAAAAAAAGTTGAAGAGGGCTAACTTTATCTGGTCTTTGGCTCACAGCTCAGGGGTCTTGCACTGAAATGAATGATCCCCTGAACTGACTGAATGTTCAAATCTTTTTAGGGAGGCGGCTCGTGAATGTCGAAGGAAGAAAAAGGAATATGTGAAATGTTTGGAGAACCGTGTGGCAGTTCTGGAAAACCAAAACAAGACCCTGATCGAGGAACTGAAAACTTTAAAGGACCTCTATTGTGTGAAAACAGGATAACGTGTTTGTAACGTGTTCAGGTTCAATCAGATGATGCAGCAGCAGCTCGACCGTCAGACACTGCAGGGTTTCTGGGAACACTTTTATTTCAGGGTGAGATCCTCCAGTTTTTTTTACTCTGTCTCATATAACGTGATGTGTTGGCAGTCAGATATTCTCAACAATATCCAAGTACAAAACCTAGTTCTACAAAAAAAAAAAAACGGGACACTGTGTAAAATGTACATCAAACAGAATGAAATGTGTGCGTAATACCAAAAAAAAAAAACTATTAGGAAAGATATTTAAAGGTCCCCTCCACTTTTCGAGCTTTTAACCATGTTCTAATGTTTTTTCCACCTCAAAAACACACCTGGAGTAGCATTTTGTTTAATTCACGCATGTTTGAGTAATCCTGTTATCGTCACCTTACCAAAACCGGGCTGAGTAGCAATTTTATGCTTTACCCATTCCCCATTGCCAGCAGGGGGCGACAGACACCAAATCAAAGTAAGAGCTCCCCAAAAGAAGACATTTCCATACATATGCATTAATTTAAGTTATAAAATGTACAATACTAATGCAAAGGTGTCTTAAACTATTTCAAAAAGCCTGAAAAAAACTAAAACAAAACTAATACAGGTCCATCACTTTGGGCATAAAAGGAGCATTTTAGATGTCTGGAAACTGAAAAATTTTCTTCGGTGTAAAATTGCATATAGACTTTGACTATATGATCTCCTACAGTATAGAATAATGAAAGAATGGCAGAGTGGTTAACATAGTTTCTCTCCTGCTTACACATGTTGTCTAAAGGCTCCGGCCTCCACCGCAACCCATGATTGGAAAAAGTGGAATTAGAGTTCTGAATTATAAATATATCTCAACACCTTAAATGCTTTTGAATCATTGCCATCCATGAAAAGGTTTTATGAGATTTGTGAGGTTTTTTTTTTACATTTTACACACTGTTCTAACGTTTTTGAATCAGGATTTGTACTTGACCATGTTTCCACCTGCTGTTTTTTATTCGCTATAACATTTATAGTTGTGTACATTTTAATACAGGGAAGTTTAAAACCGTGAGCTTTACTTCGAGTCTCACTTTCTAAATGTCTCCCTTTCTTTATTTTTGTGTTTTTAAACAATGTCGGTGATATTTTTTTCTTTTTCTTCTAACGTCATCTTCAGATTTTTAACTGTATGGATTATTATACAAACAATTTTTGTTTTATTTTGTATTTTTTTGTGAATCCTTTTCTTTTTTTCCCGCAAGGAGATGTTACAGATGTCATTCCTAAGTTTTGTGCAATGAACGTGAAAGGGCAATAGAAAAGGTGATTATATTTTGCTTTGGTTGGTTGTTTTTTTGGCAGTTACTTCGACAATCAGGGAAAAAGCACATTGTCCAGGTAATATTTATTAGGTAAAAAAAAAAAAAAAAGAACAAACAGTTTATGAAATTGATAATTGTGTAACGAAATAAATCTATTTTCACTTTACAGAGACGTGTGGTTTTCAAATGAAACGTGCTCGCCAGCCACTTTATTATGTACACACCTGTTTTCATGCTTCTAAATGCAAATACCTATTCAAATGGAGCGGCTCAGTGCATGAATCTGGCATGGACTGTACTGAGTTAGAGGTTGATTTTTGAACTTTTTTAGTCAATCACCAATGACCCCAGCTTCTCCAACCATCTGGTAGCAGTTTGAGCTCTTACACTGCAGTTCATAGGAAACATCCAAAATCACATTATCTTGGTCTAATAAAGCTCAAAACGGCAATAAAAAGATTTTGCTCACTTCTCTGGCATAGAATCTCAAAACAAAAAAATCCACATGCATTTTGTAGCTTTCCCCAAGATCTACTTGCACAGCAAGTTTGATTGAGATTGCCGCCTTGTTTTTTTTTTTTTTGTTTGTTTTTTTAACTCATATTTACCTATACTCACTGTCCAATCCTAATACATTTGTTTGCATTTAATAAGCATTACTAAAACAACTGGCTATATTATGTTAATTTCTTTCATAAGATTAAGAAAATCGTCACTTCATATGGTTTTTAGAAATATCTGCAGTGTTTATCGGCCATCGGTTGGCTCTGAATTTTAAAACTCAGCATCGGCCATAGAAAAACCCACATGGGTCGACCTCTAGTCTGAGTATTTCAGAAACTGCCATAGTCCATATGAGGGTGTGCGTATGATAAAGTGCTTGTAAGATTATAGTACTTAGCTCTGGTTTGAGATGATAGAAAGGCAGTAGCCACTCGTTACAACCACGGTCTGCAGAGGACTTTATCTGAACCGCCACTCACTGGATTTTCTCTTTTTCAGATCCTTCTCTGTAAACCCTTGAGATGGTTGTGTGTGAAAATTCCAAATACTCAGATCCGTTCATGCAATTTTTAAAGACACTTAAATCTACCTTCTTTTCTATCCTGATGCTCGGTTTGAACTTCAGCGAGTTTGTCTTCAACATGTCTCAGGACTAAATGCATTAAGTTGCTCCCAAGGGATTTGTTTGTTTATTAGATAGTTGTATTTCGTCACATTACAACAGATGTACCTGATAAAGTGGCCAATGAGTATTTTCCTTTGCCAATGGAGATGTATTTATTTAATACAATGGCCCATTATGTGTGGTTTAATCACTGTAGACACCTTTGGAGCTGTGATGTGTTGTATGTGAAGTTCAGAGAAGCCGGCTGCCTCCAGATCTTTCCACGTTGCTCTGGTTAAAGTGCATCCTTCGCCGAGGTGGTACCAGAGAGGCTCCAGGACGTGCTGTAAAATGTTTAACCAAGAAGAGGGCTTTGAGACGACGTGCTCCAGGAAGTAGAAGGCTCCTCCCTGAAAGAACAAACATAAACAAACAGAAAGTGGAATGACAGCTTATGATGCCCACCTATAATAACTTGGTCAGCCATCTTAATCCCTTTTCTATTCTCCAACAAATTTGTGTGGTCCCTGTTGACTCAAGTTAAATTTCCAAGGTTGGAACAAATAAATACAAATTTAAAGGTCCTCTATGCTGATAAACCATGTTATAATGTTGTTTCCTCAAAAACACATCAAGAATATTATTTTAAGTTATAAAATGTGAAAAACTGATGCAAAGGTGTCCAAAACTCTTTCAAAAAACCTGGAAGAAAACATAATCCAGGACCTCACACTTGAGTGAAATTGGACAGATGTATAACCAAGCAGAGAAACAGTGTAGTCTTTACAGCCCATTTTATTTCAGATAAAGAAGGATCAGTGATGAATGGGAAGGGTTACAGACCCACTTGATCTCATGGAGACAGTCAATGGGTCAAGCTAGATAGGCTAATTTAACTATAATATGTCTCTACACTTTATGACTTTATATCATATACAATATACAGTACATCTTGCTAACATTTAAATTCATTCATACAGTTCTTAAATTATTGCAATATAAAGCTTTCTCTCTTCATCTTTTGCTCATTATGTAATTAATAAAACTACAGGTAATTTTCAGGCTTTATATTTGGTGTAAAAAGTAGTGTTACTTTAACAATACTATGTGCTAAATCATTGTGAAACTTTTTTGTCAGGGTTCCCCTAAAAATGTACCTAATTTTCTGGTTTCTGTTTTGGCATTACTTTGGTCACTTACAGGGCCATACAAAGAAATTTAGAAATAATGAGGGCCATTGTGTCAGGGTTGAGCCACAATTTAGTCCTGGGTTCATCCTGGTTTAGACATAATTTAGCCCTGGTTTATCCTTGCAATTTTGTTTAGACTTTTTAAACTTAATACATTGAATTCTTCATGACTAGTTTAAATTATTGTAGCTTCTGGTTCTTAGATTACTTACATGTACTGTAAAAATATTAGAACCATACTGAGGTCTGGACCTCTGTGGTGCATATGGCCTGGTCACTTTTATAGTTTTTTTTTTTTTTTTTTAAGGTCTTATTATATACATTTGAGGGTCTTTTACATTTTTCTTAGCATATTATCATTCTTACTGATTTCCAAAGACAACTCTCTCAGTAAATGACCATCAACTTTGTCTTTGTTTTGTTTGATTAAGTTAGATTTTTTTTTTTTTTTTTTTTTTTTTTTTTTTTGGCGACCTTATCTCCCCACAACTCACTTCTAGGTACTGGACCCACTGTCTGAGATAGCCTGAAGTAACCCACTCGAGGGCCGTGACACATGATACCCACAGCTCTGAGGACGCGGCGCGCCTCCTGGAGCACCTCCTGCACATTACGCACAGAACACAGCACCAGCGTACACACGACCACGTCCACTGATCCGTCCTCTACCTCCGCCAGCTTCTCTCCGGACACCACTAGAAATCCCTCGTAGGTTAAGTGTTTATTTTCCTCCATGTTCCTCCGCAGGTATTTCTCAAAGTGCGCGTTGGGGTCGCTGCAGATCACCGTGCAGCCATCCGGATAGTACTGGAAGTTTGCCCCGCTTCCACATCCGATCTCCAGCAGGCGCAGCGTCCCCTCAGAGCTGGCAAATCTTGGCAAATTCCTGAAAAGTTCCCTCTTAAAATCGTGCATTTTCTCATTATAAATAAATGTACTGTTGTAGGACAGCAACGCAAACAGCCTCCTGTACATCCCGCTCAAGTCCGCAGTCTCCATTGCGTCCAGTAAAGGTGAGACTAGAGACAAGAGTCCGGCAAATCCGCTCTGTGGACACTGGACATTTAGCAGATAAAAGGATTACACAGTTCTTGTAATTGGACAGATCTAATTGGATGCGGATCACTTTCCCACAAGATGGCGCTCCTTAGACTCTTCAATGGTTCTTTCCTCACCAAGAAGCCTGCCACCTAATATTAAGCTTTTAAAGTGTCATCTTTAATGGACTAAACCAGGGCTAAACTAAGACGAATCCAGGACTAAGCAAATCCAGGTCTAAACGAGGACTAAACCAGATCTAAACTAAGTCTAAACCAAGACAACTCCAAGACTAAACCAGGACTAATCCTGGACTAAGCACTGGTCTAAACTTCAAATTCACTCCCTGCCAGAGCAGGACTAAAACAGGAATAAAACTGTCTCTAAATTAAACTAAATCAGGACTTGAACTGCTGAAGACTCCCAGGTAGCAACAGCGGTACCCGTACCACAGTTTGAGAACCACTGAACTATGTACCCTAATTTTTTGTCTATAAATCTCTTTTCATTGTACCCAGGGAGAAAAATGGTCCCCTATTGTCCTTACAGAATACAACAAGATCATCATCAAAGACATGAATAGTGTAGACAAACTGGTGACTTTAAATTGCCCTCAGTGAATGAGTGAGAGAATGGATTCCTACCAGTGTGTGCCTCTATGGGCCAGACCTGCGACTCATTTTTGTCCCGTGTTCCCCTCCTCAAGCCCAAAATTGCTCTTCCAACTACCCATGATGCCTCTTTGGGAATAAGGGGTAGAAGAGTAATGAATTTTACTTTGACCTTTATGGATGTATTTAAAATCTGTTTCACTAACAACCCACAACCCTTAATAGAAAAGGCTGGCTGGTTATTTCACTGTTATTTTGAGTTATGGGGCATGCTACCATAAAGGGGCAAGCTTTTTCTTTTCATCTGTTCCCTTTAGAGGTCACTACACTGAATAATCTGCCTCCATCTAACTCTAGCTTCTGCATCCTCGTCTCTGACACCAGCCAGTTGTGTAATTTTGGTTTTATATTTTAAAATAGAGTAAGTCTTTTTTAAATATTCTAGTAAAAAGTAAACCATTAAATACATTTCCTCTTGCTCTTGAAACGATAAACATGTTTCTTCTTGTTCCCCCTCAAATTAAGCCCAGGGTCTTCCTCTAGGCCCCCTGCAGCTCTAACCTCAGCATCTTTCTACCCAAATATATATTCACTGTCCCTCCTCTGTACATGTCCAAACCATCTCAGTCTGTCCCTCCAATGAACTCATTCCTAATCTGATCCATCTGGTTGTGGTGGTGAACATATCTCACCAAATCAAAGCAACTTTGACCAAAAAACTGAGCGTTAAAGCTTTAATCACACCAAAATCTGACTGAAACACAGTACCACAGTGTTACAGAATAGCAATGACAATATAGAATATTGATTTATGAGCCTAGGTATACAGAGAATACAAAGAATTATGTTGATTTTACTGCTAGTCAATAGGTGTGTTATTTTATACAAAAATAAAGATTTAGTACAAAATCAAAAGTATGTTGCACAATTAATTGAAATCGCATCAAAATTGCAATTTTAATTGTCGCAATTAGCAAATGGCAACGGCTGCAATTATTTAAGTGATTTAATATCCACAAGGCATGTGATGTGAAGATTTCAGTTTTCTCTCAAGTGCTCCATCAAATGCTAAAAATGTAAAGTGTAAGCTGTAAAATGATTTTGAAAAATATATTGCAAATGTAATCGCAGAAGCAATATCTGTCAGAAAAATCTCAATTAGTATTTTTTCAAAATCATTCAGCCCTAATCCAAAGCAAATTATGATTAAATCTAAAAGCAATATTGCTAGTACTTCATAGTGTAAGCAAGGTATTTGTGCATGGTATTGTGGCTGTTACTTCACCAGCTCATTATAAACCTCTTCACCTGTATGTTTATTTAACCGCGTGGCCCATGATGTGTGGCTTGATCAGAAAGATGAGCGGGGCTTGAATGTGTTGCAGTTTGAGCTCGGAGAAGCCGGTGCTCTGCAGATCTTTCCACGAGGCCCGGGTCATCTGACAGCCGTCCCCGAAGTAGTACCACAACGGCTGCAGGACGTGCTGGAAGAAGTAGGTCCAAGAGGTGTCTTTGTCTGAAATCACATGCTCCAGGAAATAGAAGGCCCCGCCCTGCAGCATAAACATAACCATAAACATACAGTAAGTCAACAACTGCTGAACCGGGTCAGAGTTGAATTAAACAGTAAAGCAAAGACCACAGAGATTTGTTGAGACATGTTGTAATAGATTCAACAGGTAACGTTACTTTGAATAAGCAAATGTACGTTGTCACTGCTCATTGTTTAAAACATGGTTTGTTGAAAACTGGGACATAATTGTGTTTTTAGAAATATGTTTTGGGACATGAGAGAAGGAGCCTAAAACTGGGACCTTCCCGGCTAAATAGGGACATCTGGTCAGCCTAGCTATGACACCCTTAAAAGTACTGTAACTTCAAAATAATATTACTCAAGAAGAAGTAAAAGTGGTTCAAAAAAAAGTTAAAGTTATTATGTTTTTACTAATACTATTATACCCAAGCTTGAGATTGAACTGTGGGGTTAAAGTAAAAACTTAAGAAAATGTACAGATCATATAAAAAATGTAAAAAAAAACTTACTTAAAATTAGTTCTCAAGAAATGATGTAAAATTAAAATTCCTGTATGAAAGCAGATTTCAACAAACTAGCAGAAGCTGAAGTTATGTTTTGCGCCATTTTCTACTTTTGCATTGGCTCAAGACAATTCAAATAATACAATGATACTGTTTTTATCTTCAGTGACAATGACTGACCAACTCTAATTACAGCAAGTAAGTCATGATAACGCAGCAGAGTCATAAATAACAGTGGCTCAGTCTGTAAAATAAAACCTTGTCCTTTATGAGTTAATTTAATTTTGCTCTAGCTAGTCCTGGTTTAGGTAGGGCAACTCCTAGTTTAATCCTAGTTTAATCCTGGATTAGACCTGGTTTAATGCTGGTTTAGTCCTGGTTTAGATTTGTATTGGACTTGGTTTAATCAGTGCTTAGATAAGATGTAATGAATGAATGAATGAATGAATGAATGAATGAATGAATAAATGAATTTATTGAACATAAATACAATATACAATATACATTAACAAAAATATCCCCCAATATTAGAGTAATTAGTTTAAGGTATACAGAAAACAGATATACATTTTATATTTTTAAAGAGAGAGAAAAAAGTATTTAATGTTCAAAAGGAGCAGAATGAAGCTAAGCTTATTTATTTATACCTCTTTTATACAATTTTTATGTTATCCATGATCATAATCAGCAATACACACAGAGTCAGACTGTTTTCAAACAAACCACACTTTGACGATATCAATAAAAGTCTTAACCACTATCTTCACTCAGGTATTTCTCTAATAATGATTTTTTGTACATCATTCTAAATTGAAAATTGAAATTTGGATTGTTTAAACGTCTCACAAATTTACTCCACATATGGCTATACTCATTTGTCTTACTCTTGTGCATACTTTTACTTTTGTAATGCTGGTTTAACCCTGTGTTGGTACTAGTTTAATCCAAATTTGGGCTTATTTTAGCCTTTTAAATGTGGCACTTTGAAAGCCAAACATTTTCTGAGGTGGTACTCAGTGTGAAAACATTGAAAATCACTGAACTAGCAGAAGATGACCTTACATTTTTGTACTGGGTCAACCATTTGAAGCCAGTTAAGACGATTTAAAATGCTTACTAGATTAGATATTTCTAATAAAATTATGCTTATTATGTTATGTGCAGTAATAATCAACTGTGCAGCAATAATGATGATGCAGCATAGTTATAATACACAGTAATAGCCAGTTGTTGGTCTTACAGGCCTGAGTATGCGGTGCGCCTCCCGCAGAGTTTGTGGGACACTTCGGACCGAGCACAGGACCAGGGTCTCGACCACCACGTCCACGGAGTTGTCCTTGATCGACCCCAGGTCCTCCCCAGACGCCACCACGAAGCTCTCCAGGGTCAGGTGGCCATTTTCCTTCATGGTTTTGGTTAAATATTTTTCAAAGAAAGGGTTCGGGTCCGTGCAGATCACCTTACATCCCGGAGGATAAAACTGAAAATTGGACCCAGTGCCGCATCCGATTTCCAGGACGGTGAGCTGCTTCCCGGGCTGTTTGAACTGGGACAGATTACTGAACAGTTCTTGCTTCTTGTCGTGCATTTTCTTGTTGTAGTTCTTCGTTATTCGGTAAAGGCAAAAAGGAAAAATGCGTTTGTACAACTCATATAAACCTAATGCGTGGATAACGTGCAGAGGCACACACAAAACATTTACAATGAAAGCACAAAATGTCATTAGCGCAGACATCTCTAGACCGAGGCGACAGCGTGAACTCTGAGCGCGAAGTAAACAAGTTCACTCTGCAGGTCAAGTTCGACCTGACAGGATATCCGGTTAAGAGGCATTTCAAAATAAAACCTCTCTCTCTCTCTCTCTCTCTCTCTCTCTTTCTTTCTTTCTCTCTCTATATATATTTGCACTACTTTTAATAAAAAGTGCATTTATTGGCAACCTTTAAATTGGGTGGATTTCAATTTTTTTTAACAAAATTGCAGGCATTGAATAGTTTATAGGTTGTTTTTTTTTAAACCAACATTATTTAATTTTTGATTGATTTTGTAATAAAACAAAATAATCACATAATAATACCCTTATTATACACTTATTATATAATTATTATATAATTTTACACTTATACACACATCTTAGTTCTCAAAACCTCTAACATGAGCTTTCCCTCTGATGGACTCATTCCTAATCCTGTGTAATTACACAGAAATGCAATGTTTTAAACATAAAAGCCGCGCTTCATTTCCGCGTGAGCTTCAACATAGACTGTCCCCGCACTGTAATTCGTGTCTACAGAGTGTACAGGGAATCCGGTGGAAAAGACCTTCACATCAAAATGAAAGATCTATTCACCGCTGTTAACACCAGTGGTGTCTGCAGGTGTACAGCAGTACGCACAGTGCATATTTTGAGATGTCCCCCGACCCCGCCCAATCCCCGCTGCATCCACAGAGCGCACAGAACCATAGTAGGCTGTGTTTTTGAAAACGCAAGTGCAGCCACAGCTGACTGCTGCTCTTTAAATCAAAAGTGATGTGTTTGCTTACAGCAAGAAGACAGTAAATCTGTTGAGGTTTGTCCTGACTTTGGTTACGCGGACAGGATCTACGTGATGCGCTTTGGACGTGCCGATTTCCCCACTGTGCCCGAGAGCTCATGGGACATGGCAGTGCCACGTCAGTTTGTTCTTTTACTCAAATGCATATGGAAGCTGGAGCTAACGCTGATCGTGGGTCACAGGATGAGACCCGGGGCCAGTGTCACTGTTACAGAGCCATAGTTACGCAGAGAAACTTTACGCCACGCGCCCTCGATGTGCGCTTTTTATTCCTCCATTATATCCCCTGTGCGCACGGGACATAGATCTACAGCAGTTTGTTCTTTTTTGTTTGTTTTGTTGTTTGTTTGTTCATCTGTAAGCTGGAGCTAACGCGCTAAGGCTCACAGAGCCTGGAGCCGTGAGACGCCATTACGCAGATAAAACTGCGCGCTCCACGGCTCACTTAAACGAAGCGAAAGCAAAAGGAGAGACATAGGCTTAAAGCTTACTGCTGCCGTGTGCTCCCTTTCCTAGTGTAGACTTTGTTTATACAGACCACAGCTGCATGAGTCTGTGTTCTTGCTTCAGACTGGTGGCCACACAGTAGGTCTATGACAGAGTGAGTCTACAAAAGCGCAGTAATTACGCGTAGCAGCTGATTTCTCAATCAGCTGAGTAATCAAAAAAACGTACACTGACACATTACACTGAAGTGAAACGCTGTAATGTATAATAATGTTAACAAATATGTTAAAATATAATTTAAAATTGAGTATAAATGAGCAGTTGCTTGGTATTTTGTGATGTGTGCGCGTCTAAGTATTGTGTTGTGTGTACGTTCCGGGAACAGTGTTGGCCTTGTGGTCTCCAGTGTCAAAGCGCAATTTTTGTTCCGGGATCGTTTGATTTACAAATTAAGCCCTGGGTGTCCTACAGTTATCGAGCTTCAAAACAGTCTTTATTTTATATTAAAAAATGACCTTATATTCGCAGAGATAGGACCGCTAAAACTCCAACGAAATATTCAGTTTACTCGGTCAGCGAAGCTCGCTCTTCACGCGGACTTGCACGAGACATGTCTCCCAATATCTGAGCTGTAATTTTATTTTAAAAAAAATAAATAAATAAATCATAGAACTTAGGTTCAGAGGTCCTGGTTAAAGTTTGGGCAGTCTTTTCTGCCCACAGTGCAGAGACTGCAGGCTGAAGGCTGTGTGTGTGACCTGTGTCTGCTTCCTCCACTAAAAGAGGGACACAAAATGTAAGCAGATACAAAGCTTATGTTACGCCACTGTAGTCCACCAGCCCCTATCAGTTACTAAAGCAGTCTCTGTTAAAATGTAGTTAAGGCTTTTTATAAACTATGTTTTGTCTTGAGAGGTAAAATCATAAACTGCACCCATAATATCCATCTAAAATATAAATTACACCTTTGTATTTATTGTTACTTTTTAGTGAGATTGACATATTCTAGTTGTGTGTTTTGTCTTTCAGGTACACATCCATCTGGACACTGGAGTTCACCTGTACTGACAGTGGCTACATCTGCTGGTCTGGAGTTCACCTGTACTAACACTGTGGATCTGGAGACTGGAGTAATGAAAAAAGCTCTGTACAGCAGCACAACAACTTTCCAAAAACTATTGCAGCAGTCTATCTGAGCTGCACTTAATGTCTCTCATTTTGCATTCCATTTCAAGGTTGTAAAGAGCCTACCCCTCTACTTCTATGAGCATGTGATGTTATAGATAAACTGCACAGTATTCTTGGAGAAATACTTCAGGAAACCACACATCTGTTCATCTCTAATACTGCTTGCACTGAATTTGGATAATATATTCAGTTACAGAGCACATCATATTGGATGTTACATATCTCCTGTAACACCTCCTGAATTCACATTTTAACTGCACAAGTTGTTCTTAAGATTATACATGAGATATCTGATTACAGACCAGCTACACCTCAAAGATTTTTCCTGCCACACATACAGTAAGAAAAAGAATCTTACATCCCAGTGTAGTTATGAGGTAAACACTAGATTGCTCTGCAATACCTGATCAGTCCTTATACAGGAGTCGTATTTAAATATTTTTTAGTCACTGTTCTTGCTGTGAACCACAGTGTGACTGAGAAGTAAATGAATAATACACTTAAGTGTAAAGTGACTTTAAATTATTAAAAAAACTGCTCGTTGTGTTGTACTTAATTCCTGTGAATCTGCTTCGTCTTGTTAAGACATTGACCACAGCAAAGTCCCGGTTAACACATTTACACAAACCTTACGCAACGACTGTTTGCTGCTGTCCTCGTTTAAAAATTAATAGAAAAACGCTGCTAACGCTGAATATTCTTGAGTTTTGATTCTAAAACCGGCAAAATCCCCCAAACGAGTCTCTCACACCGTGGCGGCCATGTTTGTTATGAAAAGCTGCCGTCGCTCTACTTACGTCACGTCCTCTGATTGGTTAACTCTGCATCCCTTAGTCCCGCCCCTCTAAAATCTCTTTGAATGGGAGCGTTACCAGACTAGTCATCGCTTGCCAGGCTATAAAACAACAGCATTGGGAATATAGTGATTTGTAAGCCTAAGGATACAGAGAACAGAGAATACAAAGCATTAAGCTGACCATATTTTAAGTCAATAAGTGTGTGTTATTTTATATAAAAATAAAGCTTTAGTACCAAATCAAAAGCAAATTACGAAGTAGAAGGCGCCGCCCTGCAACATAAACATACAGTGTGAACCGAACTATTAAATCTTCATTAAAGCAAATATAACAGAGATTTTCCAGAGCATGTTGTTATAAACTCAACAGGTAATCCAGCATTTTCCATTAACTGAGAAGACTATGGTGGCTGCCATATTCTACTTTTCTCCCCCATAGTCTAAAAATAAGCAAGACAATAAATTGGTAATATGTTTTGATTCTTATGTTATCATAAAAATATAAAAAATAACTTTACTGTACTAATAAAAGACTCCCTAAAGATTAAATAGAGACAGAATAAAGATAAAGGATCACCAGTGCCACCACTGACGTAACAGGAAATACTGCTTATTGTTACTTTGTATAAAAAAATATATATTATCAATATCATTGCTCATTATCTAGTGACAATTAAGAACATAATGAATCAGGTGAAAAGTGTGTTACATTGGTTGCAAGAACAAATGGGGTTTCGGGATGCCCACTTTTTCCATAATCATTTGAAAAGTTTTGCTAAATAATGTTTTTCCCTCTCCAAAATTCTGTCAGCACTTCAACATACTACTACAAAACCTTGAAGGTTTTAGAAAGATTTTATGTGTCATTTTTTGGTATTTTGACGTTATACTGGTGTGACTGTAACATGTTCAAAAAACAGCTTGGAAAATATTAGGCTTTTAAAGTGTCATCTTTAATGGACTAAACCAGCATGAATCCAGGGCTAAACGGTCTGAAACAGGTATAAACCGGGACTAAACAAAGACTAAACCAGGGCTAAACTAAGACGAATCCAGGACTAAACAAATCCAGATCTAAACGAGGACTAAACCAGATCTAAACTAGGACAAATCAAAGTCTAAATAATGTGTAAAGCCTGGGACACACCAACCCAACGCCCGACCACTGTCAGCAGAGGCGAGGCGACTGCTCGTCTCCTCACGTCTCCCCTCGTCGCCACTGACAGTCGCTGCAGACACCGGGGCGACTCAGACCCACAACCGAGCAGTGCGCATGTGCAAAACGTAATAACTATTTACAACAGCAGGCGGCGCTAGTCACTAAACTCCGCAGTTATTTAAACTCTAGTAAATAAAACTTCGCAACACACGTGTTTAACTCTAGTATTTATCAGTCAATAATAATTATACGCACTAGATTAAACTTGACTGATCACAGTAATGAATTAAAGGGACTGGATTATTGCAGCTGTTTGTCTCAGAGGAGGATTATATTTTTATCTGCACGAGGCTAAAGCTAAGGTAAGCTAACTGCAGCATATTACTGTCACAGATGTGGGAAACACAATGAAGTAGTTGTAGAACAGAAAGTTCCTTATATTTTTTAACTCGAGCTGTTTGACAAATTGTGAACGGGACACACAGCCAATCAGAGCTCGCTGACCACGACGGCCCGATGCCGATTCAACAGTGTAATCGGCCAGAACTACGTCCAACTGTCTCCTACTACGTCCGATGGTGCGGAACACACCAAACAGACTCACGTCACCAACCGCGTCAAACCATCCGACCGCACCCAACGGCCGATGATCGCCCCAGTGTGCCCCGACCTTAAACCAGCTCTAAACTAAGTCTAAACCAAGACAACTCCAGGACTAAACCAGGACTAATCCTGGACTAAGCACTGGTCTAAACTTCAAATTCACTCCCCCCTGCCAGAGCAGGACTAAAACAGGAATAAAACTGTCTCTAAATTAAACTAAATCAGGACTTGAACTGCTGAAGACTCCCAGGTAGCAACAGCGGTACCCGTACCACAGTTTGAGAACCACTAAACTATTTACCCTAATTTTTGGTCTATAAATCTCTTTTCATTGTACCCAGGGAGAAAAATGGTCCCCTATTGTCCTTACAGAATACAACAAGATCATCATCAAAGACATGAATAGTGTAGACAAACTGGTGACTTTAAATTGCCCTCAGTGAATGAGTGAGAGAATGGATTCCTACCAGTGTGTGCCTCTATGGGCCAGACCTGCGACTCATTTTAGTCCCGTGTTCCCCTCCTCAAGCCCAAAATTGCTCTTCCAACTACCCATGATGCCTCTTTGGGAATAAGCGGCAGAAGAGTAATGCATTTTACTTTAACCTTTATGGATGTATTTAAAATCTGTTTCACTAACAACCCACAACCCTTAATAGAAAAGGCTGGCTGGTTATTTCACTGTTATTTTGAGTTATGGGGCATGCTACCATAAAGGGGCAAGCTTTTTCTTTTCATCTGTTCCCTTTAGAGGTCACTACACTGAATAATCTGCCTCCATCTAACTCTAGCTTCTGCATCCTCGTCTCTGACACCAGCTAGTTGTGTAATTTTGGTTTTATATTTTAAAATAGAGTAAGTCTTTTTTAAATATTCTAGTAAAAAGTAAACCATTAAATACATTTCCTCTTGCTCTTGAAACGATAAACATGTTTCTTCTTGTTCCCCCTCAAATTAAGCCCAGGGTCTTCCTCTAGGCCCCCTGCAGCTCTAACCTCAGCATCTTTCTACCCAAATATATATTCACTGTCCCTCCTCTGTACATGTCCAAACCATCTCAGTCTGTCCCTCCAATGAACTCATTCCTAATCTGATCCATCTGGTTGTGGTGGTGAACATATCTCACCAAATCAAAGCAACTTTGACCAAAAAACTGAGCGTTAAAGCTTTAATCACACCAAAATCTGACTGAAACACAGTACCACAGTGTTACAGAATAGCATTGACAATATAGAATATTGATTTATGAGCCTAGGTATACAGAGAATACAAAGAATTATGTTGATTTTACTGCTAGTCAATAGGTGTGTTATTTTATACAAAAATAAAGATTTAGAACAAAATCAAAAGTATGTTGCACAATTAATTGAAATCGCATCAAAATCACAATTTTAATTGTCGCAATTAGCAAATGGGAAAGGCTGCAATTATTTAAGTGATTTAATATCCACAAGGCATGTGATGTGAAGATTTCAGTTTTCTCTCAAGTGCTCCATCAAATGCTAAAAATGTAAAGTGTAAGCTGTAAAATGATTTTGAAAAATATATTGCAAATGTAATTGCAGAAGCAATATCTGTCAGAAAAATCGCAATTAGTATTTTTTCAAAATCATTCAGCCCTAATCAAAAGCAAATTATGATCAAATCTAAAAGCAATATTGCTAGTACTTCATAGTGTAAGCAAGGTATTTGTGCATGGTATTGTGGCTGTTACTTCACCAGCTCATTATAAACCTCTTCACCTGTATGTTTATTTAACCGCGTGGCCCATGATGTGTGGCTTGATCAGAAAGATGAGCGGGGCTTGAATGTGTTGCAGTTTGAGCTCGGAGAAGCCGGTGCTCTGCAGATCTTTCCACGAGGCCCGGGTCATCTGACAGCCGTCCTCGAAGTAGTACCACAACGGCTGCAGGACGTGCTGGAAGAAGTAGGTCCAAGAGGTGTCTTTGTCTGAAATCACATGCTCCAGGAAATAGAAGGCACCGCCCTGCAACATAAACATAAACATAAGCATACAGTAAGTCGACAACTGTTGAACCGGGTCAGAGTTGAATTAAACAGTAAAGCAAAGACCACAGAGATTTGTTGAGACATGTTGTAATAGATTCAACAGGTAACGTTACTTTGAATAAGCAAATGTACGTTGTCACTGCTCATTGTTTAAAACATGGTTTGCTGAAAACTGGGACATAATTGTGTTTTTAGAAATATGTTTTGGGACATGAGAGAAGGAGCCTAAAACTGGGACCTTCCCGGCTAAATAGGGACATCTGGTCAGCCTAGCTATGACACCCTTAAAAGTACTGTAACTTCAAAATAATATTACTCAAGAAGAAGTAAAAGTGGTTAAAAAAAAGTTAAAGTTATGATGTTTCTACTAATACTATTACACCCAAGCGTGAGATTGAACTGTGGGGTTAAAGTAAAAATTTAAGAAAATGTACAGAACGTATAAAAAATGTAAAAAACGACAACTTAGAATTACTTAAAATTAGTTCTCAAGAAATGATGTAAAATTAAAATTCCTGTATGAAAGCAGATTTCAACAAACTAGCAGAAGCTGAAGTTATGTTTTACGCCATTTTCTACTTTTCCATTGGCTCAAGACAATTCAAATAATACAATGATACTGTTTTTATCTTCAGTGACAATGACAACGCAGCAGAGTCATAAATAACAGTGGCTCAGTCTGTAAAATAAAACCTTGTCCTTTATGAGTTAATTTAATTTTGCTCTAGCTAGTCCTGGTTTAGGTAGGGCAACTCCTAGTTTAATCTTAGTTTAATCCTGGATTAGACCTGGTTTAATGCTGGTTTAGTCCTGGTTTAGATTTGTATTGGACTTGGTTTAATCAGTGCTTAGATAAGATGTAATGCTGGTTTAACCCTGTGTTGGTACTAGTTTAGTCCAAATTTGGGCTTATTTTAGCCTTTTAAATGTGGCACTTTGAAAGCCAAACATTTTCTGAGGTGGTACTCAGTGTGAAAAAATTGAAAATCACTGAACTAGCAGAAGATGACCTTACATTTTTGTACTGGGTCAACCATTTGAAGCCAGTTAAGACGATTTAAAATGCTTACTAGATTAGATATTTCTAATAAAATTATGCTTATTATGTTATGTGCAGTAATAATCAACTGTGCAGCAATAATGATGATGCAGCATAGTTATAATACACAGTAATAGCCAGTTGTTGGTCTTACAGGCCTGAGTATGCGGTGCGCCTCCCGCAGAGTTTGTGGGACACTTCGGACCGAGCACAGGACCAGGGTCCCGACCACCACGTCCACGGAGTTGTCCTTGATCGACCCCAGGTCCTCCCCAGACGCCACCACGAAGCTCTCCAGGGTCAGGTGGCCATTTTCCTTCATGGTTTTGGTTAAATATTTTTCAAAGAAAGGGTTCGGGTCCGTGCAGATCACCTTACATCCCGGAGGATAAAACTGAAAATTGGACCCAGTGCCGCATCCGATTTCCAGGACGGTGAGCTGCTTCCCGGGCTGTTTGAACTGGGACAGATTACTGAACAGTTCTTGCTTCTTGTTGTGCATTTTCTTGTTGTAGTTCTTCGTTATTCGGTAAAGGTAAAAAGGAAAAATGCGTTTGTACAATTCATACAAACCTAATGCGTGGATAACGTGCAGAGGCACACACAAAACATTTACAATGAAAGCACAAAATGTCATTAGCGCAGACATCTCTAAACTCTGAGCGCGAAGTAAACAATTTAACCCTATAGGTCAAGTTCGACCTGACAGGATATCCGGTTTAGAGGCGTTTCAAAATAAAACCTCTCTCTCTCTCTCTCTCTCTCTCTCTCTCTCTCTCTCTCTCTCTCTCTCTCTCTCTCTCTCTCTCTATATATATATATATATATATATATATTTGCACTACTTTTAATAAAAAGTGCATTCATTGGCAACCTTTAAATTGGGTGGATTTCAATTTTTTTTAACAAAATTGCAGCTATTGAATAGTTTATAGGTTCTTTTTTTTAAGCCAACATTATTTTTTTTTTTATTGATTTTGTAATAAAACAAAATAATCACATAATAAGACACTTCATCTTAGTCTCCAAAACCTCTAACATGAGCTTTCCCTCTGATGGACTCATTCCTAATCCCGTCCATTCCTTGTTGCTCCCAGAGGACACAGTGGTAAACATAGCTCACCGAATCAAAGCAACTTATAGCAAAAAATTAAGCTTTATAGGTTTAATCACACCAAAATCTCGCTGAAACACAGTATCAAAGCGTAAAACAATAGCATTGGGAATATAGTGATTTGTAAGCCTAAGGATACAGAGAACAGAGAATACAAAGCATAAAACTGACCATATTTTAAGTTAATAAGGGTGTGTTATTTTATATAAAAATAAAGCTTTAGTGCCATATCAAAGGCAAATTATGAAGTAGAAGGCGCCACCCTCCAACATAAACATACAGTATGAACCGAACTATTAAATCTTCAGTAAAGCAAATATAACAGAGATTTTCCAGAGCATGTTGTTATAAACTCAGCAGGTTACTCAGCATTTCCCATTAACTGAGAAGACTATGGTGGCTGCACATATTCTACTTTTCTCCCCCATAGTCTAAAAATAAGCAAGACAATAAATTGGTGATATGTTTTGCTTCTTATGTTATCATAAAAATATAACAATAACTTACTACTACTACTGTACTAATAAAAGACTGCCTAAAGATTAAATAGAGACAGAATAAAGATAAAGGATCACCAGTGCCACCACTGACGTAACAGGAAAGGCTGAGCTTGTGCGGGAGGTTGAGCGTTACCGACTAGATATAGTCGGGCTCACCTCCACGCACAGCTTGGGCTCTGAAACCCAGCTCCTTGAGAGGGGTTGGACTCTCCACCACTCTGGAGTTGCCCGTGGTGAGAGGCGGCGGGCTGGTGTGGGCTTGCTTATAGCTCCCCAGCTCAGCCCCCATGTGTTGGAGTTTACCCTGGTTGTGTCCCTGGCCCTGGGAACGGGTCTCTCACTGTGGTGTCGGCTTACGTGCCAAACAGCAGTGCAGAGTACCCAGCCTTCTTGGAGTCCCTGGGAGGGGTACTGGAAGGTGCCCTGACTGGGAACTTCATTGTTCTACTGGGGGACTTCAATGCTCACATGGGCAATGACAGTGACCCCTGGAGGGGCGTGATTGTGAGGAACAGCCTCCCCAAACTGAACCCGTTGTTGGACATCTGTGCTAGTCACAGTTTGTCCATAACGAACACCATGTTTAAGCACAAGGGTGTCCAAGTGCACGTGGCACCAGGACACCCTAGGCCGGAAGTCAATGATCGACTTTGTTGTCGTGTCATCTGACCTTCAGCCATGTGTCTTGGACACTCGGGTGAAGAGAGGGGCTGAGCTGCCAACTGATCACCACCTGGTGGTGAGTTGGATCCACTGGTGGAGGCTGGACAGACTGGCTGAGTCTCCTGTCAGAGGGGTCTTCAACTCCCACCTCCAGGAGAGCTTCAGCCAGATCCCGAGGGAGGCTGCAGACATGGAGTCTGAGTGAACCATGTTCTCCACCTCTATTGTCGATGTGGCTGTTCGGAGCTGTGGCCGTAAGGTCTCTGGTGCCTGTTGTGGCGGCAACCCCGAATTTGGTTGTGGACACCAAAAGTAAGGGATGCCATCAGGCTGAAGAAGGAGTCCTGTTGAGCTTGGCTGGCTCATGGGACTCCTGAGGCAGCTGACGGGTACCAGCAGGCCAAGCGTGCTGCGGCCTGTGGAGGCAAAAACTCGGGTCTGGGAGGAGTTTGGGGAGGCCATGGAGGAGGACTTTTGGTCGGCCTCGAAGAAATTCTGGCAAACCATCCGGCACCTCAGGAGGAGGAAGCAGTTCTTCACTAACACTGTTTACAGTGGAGGTGGGGAGCTGTTGACCTCGATTGGGGATGTTGTCGGGCGGTGGAAGGAATACTTCGAGGTCTCAATCCCTCTGACTCACCTTCCACTGAGGAAGCAGAGGCTGGGGACTTGTAGGTGCACTCGTCCATCACCCAAGCTCAAGTCCCCGAGGTGGTCAACAAGCTCCTCGGTTGCAAAGCACCGGGGGTAGATGAGATCCGCCCTGAGTACCTCAAGTCTCTGGATGTTGTGGGGCTGTCTTGGCTGACATATCTCCACAACCTCCTGTGGCGGTCGGGGACAGTACCTCTGGACTGGCAGACCGGGGTGGTGGTTCCTCTTTTCAAGAAGGGGAACCAGAGGGTGTGTTCCAACTATAGGGGGATCACACGTCTCAGCCTCTCGGGGAAAGTCTATTCCAGACTACTGGACAGGAGAAGTCGTCCTGTTGGCTTCCTCAAACCAGGAACATCAGTGCTCACTAGAGCGGTTTGCAGCCAAGTGTGAAGCGGCTGGGATGAGAATCAACACCTCCAAGTCCAAGGCCATGGTTCTCGACCCGAAAAGGGTGGTTTGCCCTCTCCAGGTCAGAGGAGAGTTCCTGCCTCAAGTGGAGGAGTTCAAGTATCTCGGGGTCTTGTTCACGAGTGAGGGATGGAGCGTGAGATCGACAGGCAGATCAGTGCAGGGTCTGCAGTAATGCGGTCATTGTATCGGTCTGTCGTGGTGAAGAAGGAGCTGAGTCGAAAGGCAAAGCTCTGAATTTACCGGTCGATCTACGTTCCTACTCTCACCTATGGTCATGAGCTTTGGATCATAACCGAAAGGACAAGATCCTGGATACAAGCAGCTGAAATGAGTTTCCTCCGCAGGGTGGCTGGGCGCTCCCTTAAAGATAGGGTGAGGAACTCGGTTACCCGGGAGAGGCTCGGAGTAGAGCCGCTGCTCCTGCATATCGAGAGGAGCCAGCTGAGGTGGCTCGGGCATCTGTTCCGGATGCCTCCTGGTCGCCTCCTTGGTGAGGTGTTCCGGGCATGTCCCACTGGGAGGAGGTCCCAGGGAAGACCTAGGACACGCTGGAGGGACTATGTCTCTCAGCTGGCCTGGGAACCCCTTGGGGTCCCCCCGGTAGAGCTGGAGGAAGTGTCTGTGGAGAGGGAAGGGCATCCCTGCTTAGACTGCTGCCCCTGCGACCCGGCCCTGGATAAAGCGGAAGACCAGGTGTAATGCTGGGTCAGTTCTGGTATGATCCTGATTCACAGATTACTGAACAGTTCTTGCTTCTTGTTGTGCATTTTCTACTACCTTTTCGCTATTTGGCAAAGATACAAAGGAAAAATTTAACTGTACAACTCATACAAGTGGCAAGTAGGATAATGTATAATTTAAGGTGTGGCAAACGGTTTAATACGTTATCTACTACTAAGGTTTGAACTAAATAGCGTAATTTATAGGATAAAAACATCTGAATGCAGTGATTAACATGTTGTTCAGCAAAACGCCGCACAAACACGTCCAGAGCTAAAGTTTTAGTGCATTTGTATTCATTTTATTCAACTTAATTAGTCTGCACTACTCATTGGTAATACAACTACTATTTTGTATATCTAAGATAATTCATACAACACATCCTGATGTTTGTCCAGAAACTGCATAAATTCCACCTGGGCCGCAAGTGTTTTATTGTTGTTTGCTCTTAGTCAGTGAAGTACTTTTCTTGTATGAAATTTATCTTTAAATATTTGAAGTTTTTCTCATAAATGTTTGACCCATCGCAAAAGTTGTATTTTCCCATATGCCCTCTCCAGGTGGGGTGGCATCTGGAGTGGCAAGGACTATTTTAGAGGTGACAGCTGCCACCCTGTGCCACCCCTATAGATCTGCCCATGGCTAGAAGCATCATTTATACGGCCCCCAGGTGAACTTTCAGCTCTGTTTACCTACAGTAACGAAGTTAAACGTTAATGCACATGATGGAAGCCACCGCACTGGCATTCATTAAAAATATATTCACTACATGTACGTCAGTCACAGACTGAGGTGACATCTTGTAAACTACAAATGTCACATAAATGTCCATTTTAGCTATGACTTTTAACTTACCAAGAAAGGAAAAAAAAAAAAAAAACTCTGACATTTTATTTCATGTAGTTCTAAGTAAATAAATCTAGGGCCTAATTTTATGACAGTCTTTCCCACCACACTTGGTCGTTAAAGTTACTGTAAGCAGCATGTGCTCGTATGGTTTAAAACAGTACTGCATTGTAAATCAGAACAGTGGTCTGTGGGTCTCAGTCACAGTGATTTCTTTTGCCGCTGGTTCTGTAGCTCTGTTGTGAGCTGTGTCCACAGCTGCTGCTGTACAGATGTGGCCTCAGTGGCAACCTGAGCATGGAGCGCTTTCTGCTTTTCTGATTGGACGATCAGCGATGCAAGGGTTTTAGAACCAAAACAAAACTGTAAACATAAACAACTTGGCCATTATGCAAAATATATATATATATATTATTGTGAATAGATCAGCTGTACCATTGTTATCAGCAAAACTAATATTTGAGGTAAGCATGTTTACAACATATCTGTGGACATGTGGGTCATTTTTATGACATATTAAAAAAAACATACTGCTCATCACCTTTAAGGTGGCCACCTGCCAACAAGCACTGACCATCTTGACTACCATTCAATATACTCTGTCAGAAGTACATATACAATTCTGTTTATTTTCTAAAAAAAATTGTGATGCAGCTTTTACGTATGTTAGGTAAAATGTATGAGGTATTTAGAAGTTGTGAATTTGGTGTATATGACAGTAATTTATTGGTACACGGATTTGAGGTATAAACAGTTGGTTAACGCCTTAACTGAACAGTTTGCTGCAGGAAACACTGCATGGTAAATAAATTGAGGGACAAAAGTCTTTTAACAGATGTTTTTTGGTTTCCTCTGCTTCATGTATTAATTGAAATGGGGACCATTGGGACATAGTCTAGACATGTTAGTGATGGTGAGTCAGTAGTTGGAGGTGTTTACAATGTGTCCTATATATTATTACGTACATTTTGCACACTTTACTGCATATTAAGTACTTGCTTTTTTCTTCCAAAGTTTGGTGAACTCTTGTTGCATATACTGCCATGGATATACTATCACCGTGATTTTTAACTGGTGGGTCGGGACTCAAAAGTGGGTCGCAGAACCATTTTCAGCGGGTCATGCGGCTTTGGGCATCAGATGCCCTTCCTGGCACAAATAAAGAGTGTCATTGAGTTTTAGCAGGAGGTGGCAGTATGGGACATGAGGTGTAAAGAGAAAATCCAGTTCTGTTACTATTACAACTAAGGTTGAGGTGAGTGCTGTTTAATTTTCCTCAAATCACAATGTCAGTATTGTATGTAAACTTGAATCCTTTTGATTGAACTTTTGATTGGCATTGCACTTTTTATTTCGCAGTTGCACTTTATATTTCATGTATTTTACAAAAGAACACAACCTGATTGTGTTAAAAATGTCTGTGACTGACAGATTCTGATGTCAGGCTCATGATCAGCTCTTAAATAAGTGACAGGATAGTTTTAAGAGGACTTTGAGACTTGAGACATGGACCTTTTATTTGTGTTTGTGCATGAAAGCACAAGTGAGTCTGTTGAAAGGTTCCTGATGTGACAAGTTGTACTTTTTCAATTACAATGCAATGAATTGAATACAGGAGTTGCCCTTGGAGCATCACTTGCTTGGTTTATCTTTATCTTTCTGTGTTCTTTCTTGACTATGATATTCTGATATTATACTGTCTCAGGTTCAAACTGCACTATGTGCTTTTCAGTTAAAATATCTTGTTTATTTGGGTTGCAGCTTGTCAGTACAGGGTGATGGTGGGTCCTGAAGCCAGACCAGAACCACTGTACTAGAAGGTACCATTAACTTTATCATGTTTGCATTATGAGTAAACTGTTTATTGATTGCAGTATATCCTAATTCAGCTTTATTTTCTCTGATCCATCCTGTAATTGTAGACCACAGCCATAAGACCCACGAGGGAAAAAGATGTTTGTGTTCAGCTCTTCTGTAATAAACTGCAGGACCTCATGTATGGACCTGGAACGCAGCTTCTTCTCCCTGAACATCGTAAACGTGCGCGCAAACACCCATCCATCGCCATTTATAAACATAAATGTGCTCAAATACTTAGCATAGGGTAAAGCTCCTGACAGACTGATTTTTCTGCACCACGTTCAATAAGTAGGAGAGCAGGTCACTGTAAAAGCAAGTTGTATTTTCTCTTTGCCACAAGATGGAGACATTCTTCGGTTTCCATCACACGCCCTGTAGCGTTACTTGAATTGTAGTAACAATAACCATGTAACTTTTAGGGTCAAACCTAATTAAGATTTAAAACAAAAAACATTAATATTGTTACAGACTTTGGAAAATCAATGCGTTGTTCAAATAGTATTTAAAACAACAAAATTACTTTATTTTGTCACAACTCTTTTTATTGAGAATAACTATGTAAATATGTGTAATTAATGGTCCCAACTTCGCAAAACAAAACAATCCAGTTATAACATTTTACCCTATGTATAGTGCTCCCCTAAAAGTTATCACATAGAGACATTTGTAACACTATTCAGTCCTATGGTAGGCTTTGTCGCATTTTTCTTTCCAATTCACTTCACCTACAGCAATGTAAACCTCTCTTAATAACTCAAAAAGCTGCGGTTTAATTTCATAGACTTTTAACCTATGTTGACCAACTCTAGACGTATTGTCCTATTCTAGAAAACTTTAATACCACATACATTTAACTGGTGTAAGGTGAGTATTTTAGTATTAAATGCAGAAATATTGAATGAAACATAGGTGAGTATAATGACTAAAGAGGGTTTGTTCTTACGGTACCACTGCTGTCCGCTCCTGAAACCGAAGGCATTTACCGACACTCCCTAACAATTTGCTGAGAGTCATCAATTATGCAGTGTATCTGCACGCACTGGGAAGGGAGATAGCAGCAACAATATGGCGACAGCCGCAGTTTCTCGGGACTCTTTTGTACATCTGCAGTTCACTGAAGGCTGTTTCGGGTTGTTCTGATGCCAGAGAAAGTAAGTACACCGTCTGTTTTCTGCTTTGTGTGATATTTTTGTCGTGGGCAGTAGCGCAGTCCCACTTTGCCGACTGACTGCATCCCAGTGCCGCAGAGCGGTGCCTCTCTCAGCATCATTAGCTCCATCCGTCTGCCGTTCATGGACCATTGTGAGCGAGAAAAGGGACAGAAGTGCGGAACATAGAAGGCGAGCGTGGGGATCTCTGCTTTCTGTGACACTACGTTAAAAATACACTGAGACAGCTTATTTAGGGTGTTGGCCTGCTCCTGGTGGAATGACATTACAATGTGAAACGGGGGCTACGCACGAAGTGAGGCCGCGTCAAACTTCTGTGCGTCGACACTAAAACTACTTCACATGCTCCATCCCGAGATGAACAACATGTCGCTTAAAATGCCCTGAAATAGTGGTCATATAGCTACGTTTATTGTGTGACTAAATGTGTTTTAGCCCAACTCGCCACCTCTCTGCCCCGTCCGTGGCAGTCTCTGTGGAGAGTTGCGTGAGCAGGTGCGTCTTTAGATTGGCACTCCCCTGAGTCCTTGTGTGGTCCATTCTCCGTTCTCTCTAAATAATAACCTGTATCATCCTCAAACAAACTTGTATCATTCTGTCATTAGTTACTCTGGGAGAGCTGCATTTTTATTGTGGATGTTGGTACATAGAGCTGCATCAGCTCGATGTGGGATAGGTGAGGCTTTTCATCCTCTGAATGGATCTCTTATTTATTGTGTGGGGCCTGTTTTTCTAACGCGGTGCGGACTTGAAGCCAGGATGTGCATTATGCATTCAGCTGACCTACTAGGAGTTTGTCCGGTAGAGCCTATAGCAGCAATAAAACACACTGCAGTATTTCAGACTCGGGCCCTACACAGCGCCTCGCTGTGAAACGGCGAATTTTGCAGAGATGAGACTACTTATAATCTCTGTGGCTTTGTCGTCCCTGGCGAAGGTAAAGTTATTGTGGAAAGAGGAAAGAATTGTTGCCTCTTTGACACTGTGGTCTCCTTCACCATGAACAAAGAGCAGGATAGAGATATGGGGTTATTTCGGGTCTCTGTTCACTACAGTACATCCTCTGGCTCAGGTCTCGCTCACATCCTTAGCGCCTTTACTCTGAGCTGACTCCGTACATTTAGCGTCATTGAGCCGCCAGAGCTCCACTGCAGAGCGAGGATGTGGAAGTTGTTCGCGGAGCCATGTGACTCCCTGTAAGTGCCGTAAACGCCTCCTCCCTCTTCACGGAGCGGCCGGCAGCCCAGTCAGATGTCAGGTCACCGTCAGTGCAGACGCGATGAGAGCGCAGTCCATGTGATGGATTCAGCGATGCTTTCCAACGATTTTTAATTTTATTTTTTTACAATGGACGCAGCGCCAAAGCCCCTCACCATACACGACCAGAGAGGACAACCCCGTTGTTTCTTGGCAAAAGACGACTACCTTGCTTTTATTTGTCTGAACAACCATTTTTGCTGACTTCTACTGGATCTAACTGAACTGAACGTCTTTACGTTATTGGCACTTTTACGCAAGTGACCCGGGCGATCGTGGATTTAGTCAAAGACGTATTTTTTTTACCATTCAGAGTTGCGTGTGGGGCATTGATCATCTGGGTCTGTTTTATGGATTATCTTGTCTTAGTCTCTGTATGAACACTATGATTATAAAGTGGGAGTAGTGCTGGCCATGCCATTGGATCCTGGTTTGAATCACCTTGAGGGTAGATCAGTTGCTGTAACACTGGTGGAAGGAGACTCAGAGGTTGTTCACAGGTTACTTAGTTTGGACTTTATACTTCACCCAAATGGACAATTCTTCAAGATAAAGGCTGGAAATATTGTGCTGTGTTACAGGTCTGCATATTTTCCATCCCTGATATCGTAGCTCTTTCATATCTGACCAAACAGCTGATGTAATAATAATGTACTGTTGCATGACTGATGTTTAATCAACCATTTGGACAGCTCAAATGGTTAGGTTGTTTAATTTGTGTTTCACCACCATGATTTATTTAATATAATTATAATATTAGGTATAGTATAATATACGAATGACTAGATATTCCCAGGGCACAGACAAGTGACACTCACAACCTAACAATAGTTCTCTAGGCATTTTCTTAGCAGGCTGTGCAGAAAAATGCAGAAAATTGTACAAAAATATACTGTGGTGTCAGTGTTTTGATGTGAGACTTTATAATAATGTAAAGCCCAGAGAGGATTGTGAAGAATAGGGTTCTAGCAAAATAATAGGAGGGAAAACTTCGGCTCCCAAGATGGCACCAATTGAGGATAGTCACTTGAAATGAAAAGATTTTGGTCAGAGGTGAAAATAAATCTATGTCCATTTCATCCAGGTACATTTTACAGTATCAGTCATTTTCTGTGCTGGAGTTAGAGAGCGTGAATACTGCCTACTGCCACATATTCCAAATGTTTGCACTTTTCTGCCTTTATTTTGCTTGGTTTGCTTTCTTTAGCTAAGGCTGCATTAGTAAATTTCAATCCGTGAGCCTCTCAGCAGCACTGACACCGAGGAAGAGATGCAGACTAGACTAGAGCAGTGGGTTTCAAACTGTGGTACAGGTCCCACTGGTGGTACACAGTCTTCCTCTGGTGGTACTACGGAGTCTCTATCTAGAGATCATTTTATACCTGTTTAATTTCTGTTTTGGTTAGGACTAATCCTGGTGTTGGCCTGATTTAGAGCTGGTTTAGTCTTGGATTAGTCCTGGTTTTGACCTGGTTTCATACTGGTTTTGACTTGATTTATTCCTGGTTTAGTTTTAGTTTAGTTCTGGTTCAAACCTGCTTTAGTCCTGGTTCAGACATGGTTTAGTTTTTGTTTAGTCCTGGTTCAGACCTGACTCAGACCTGGTTTAGACCTGGTTTAATCTCAGATTTGTCCTGATTTAGAGTTGTTTTTTACCTGGTTTTGACCTTTTCTTAGTTTAGGCCTGGTTTAGACCTGCTTTATTCCTGGTTAAGACCTTGTTTAGTCCTGGTTTAGAGCTGGTTTAGTCTTGGTTTAGTCTTAGATTAGTCTTATTTTAGTCCTCTTTCAGACCTGGTTAAACCCTGGTTTAGTACTGGTTTAGTCTTAGATTTAAACTCATTTTAGTTCATTAATGATGTTCTTGGTGTGAACAGAGTATTTCACCCTTTAAACTCTGAGTCAGTTTGTTTTGAGTTTTGTTTTTAACCAACTCTTTCTTTTTTTTCCTCCTCACAGTTGAACGTCTGGGATGGAAAATAAATAAAGAGGAAATAGCTGCAGGATGAAAACATGGCTGCGCCCCTTCTCGCACCCCCAGGACCTGACAGTTTCAAGTACTTCACTCGGGAGTCGCTTGCTAACATCGAGAAGCGCATCCAAGAAGAGAAGAACAAGAAGCCGCCCAAGCCCCGGTCAGACAGTAGTCACCGTGACACCTCCGACGACAATGAGGCCAAGCCCAACAGCGACCTGGAGGCTGGGAAGAGCCTGCCCTTCATCTACGGCGATATTCCTGATGGGATGGTCGCCACACCGCTGGAGGACATAGACCCATTTTATATGAACAAGAAAGTGAGTTTGACAAGCATGTAACACCTCAATGTCACACAATGAAGACGCAATTCAGTTGATCAGAGGATTAACATGTGGAAGATAAGATAAGGCAGAGCTAGGAGTTCACGAAATCGATTCTTGGGTCAGCCGCCAGGGCAGCTCCCAAAACAGAGGGAAGTAATAGAAACACAATCTTCTAAATTATCAAAGAGGTGGAAGTGGCATAAAAAGGCACATAGGTTTAGTGTGCACACATCAATAAAGACACAGTAGCTATTTTCACACATACTCTTCCACACGTTTCTCAGGATTATTTGAACTTAACTTCCCATTTTTCTCACTGGGACATTATCTTGAGGGGACAGTAGTATAATGTCCAGAGGGCTGAAATGTGTGACCAGTGTCGGGATACCTCCTCAGCACTCTTGCCTCACCTCAAGAAGGTCCCGGGTTTGAATCTGTTGGAGTCTTTCAGCGTGGAGTTTATATGTTCTTCCCGCGTTCCTTCCAGTTAGGTTAATGGTTTCCCCGATCAACCCTAAAACATGCACAATCCTCCAGACACGTACTCCTGACCAAGATCCTGGTCTTAGATCTGGAGAAGGGCCTGGCAGTCGCCCACTGAAGGATGGGTCAAATGCGTGAAACAAATTTACCTACAAGGACAATAAAGTATACCTTAACCAGTTACTGACCATTTCCTCATTAGTCAGTCAAGTACTCCTCAGTTCATTGTAGTCATTTTTGTTGTATGAATAGCATCCCCTCACTTTTCTCACCTGGACATGATCCTGAGGGGGCTCCAGTATAATGTCAGGAGTGGTCAAACATGTGAACAGTGTCGGGACAGGCTCCTGAGCATCTCCTTTAGGGTGTCCTGAGAACATGACCAGCTGATAATGCATGTAGTGTGCGGTTTTCTATATTGAGTTCACAAACAGCTGAAGCCGCCCACCCTTCACAAATTGTGCTTTACTTTTCTATGTTTAGTCATGTTGTGCGCTGAAAATCCAGTCACGGGGATCACTCTTTGTACTCTTTTTGCCTGTCCCAAGTCTGGGTAAATGGAGAAGGATTTGTCCGGCGTTAAACCTGCGCTAAGTTGCATATGGAAATCACTGCACAAAAAGAGGCAGATGATTTGCTGTGGCACTCCTGGAAGGGAAAAGTTATGTTTTGCAAATACTGTCTTTCATTTCAGTTCGTTAGCATTGTGTTGTGAATGGCTGCGCTAATTACACGTCATGCCCAGGTCTTCCCACTCCCCGCTTCTCTAAAAAAAAAAACTAATTTGTTTGAACTCAAATCCTGCTTCATTCTCCCAACTTTATACATAGATTGGACATCAGAAGAGAAAAGTGTGAAAAGGGCTAATAAGTCACTAGAATCTTAGCAAAGTTACTGATCCTTCCACTTACTGTCCAATCCCTCATAATTGGACCAAAAAGTACTCCTCAATTGAATAAATCAAGGTGGGTTGTGTGGCTTCCTGTTAAAGAGGTTGAAACACATTGTCAACATAACCCAAACATTGTAAAATGGATACGTAAAACATAATCAGGATAGTGCATCACAGTGTTGTTGGTGTGTCTGCTGGTTCTCATTGCTAATGCATGATAGCTCAGGGTAACTAATAGGGCAGTGGCATGTCGTAATGACTTGAGGTGGAGGTGTGGAGTGTAGGCCGTGTCTGTGTGGAGCTGGTGATAATGTGAAAGAGAATCTGCTGCTGGGACAGTGAGAAGGGCCTCGGTCAGCAGCAGAGCCTCATATCAAGTGGACGTGCCTTTTGTGATCTATTGATCCACAGTTCAGCAGAGCGCAAGGGTACATCTATACGTCTTATTATTATACTTCCTCATCTTTGTTAGCACCTCAGAGCTTTCATTCTTTCATTCAAATACAAACTCTGAACTAACACAATTAACCAACCACTTAATAATATAGACCAATTTGATATAAGTCCCGGGCTGGGTCCTTAGGTATAGAAAGTGTTCTCTTAATGGAGCTGTATTATGCAAAATTGACTTTTTGAGCTTTCTCCCATGTTATAATGTTGTTCCCTCATCAAAAACATTGGAGTTTTGTTTCATTTAATTCTGTTTAAGTAATCTGGTATTCTCTGGCATGGCCTTTCTGAGGCCTCAAAACGCTCTCTGCCTCTCCCACAAATCCCTGCCCACTCCAGGAAGCACTGACCAATCAACAAACCCTCTACATCCAGTCTGCTCTCATTCATTTATCCAATAAAGCTTTGTACAGCTCTGTTCCCACTAATTCCTCACTGCTATTTTTCATTTTGTAGTAGAATGGCATCATACAAAACATTTAAGGAAGTAAAAAAGCACTTTTTCTCTGTTCATGTTCAAAAAACTATCAAAGCTCTGCTCTCTACTGCCCTTTGCTCATCTTTACTTTATGGCACGAGTAGAGTATTTGTTAAAAACGTTCTCATTTAGTGCGATAATGTTTTTAAAGGTTGTAAAACATGCAATGCTTTTCTACGATCAAGACTGACTTAAAAATATCAATAAAAGCATAATATACCCCCTTTAAAGATTACCAAAAATGTCCCTTACCTTACGCAATTATGTTTTACCCACACATTTACTACACAACCCTCTCTTTTTCAGCTAATACATGATATAAATAGGTAAAAAAAAATGTTCAAGCTAACCTAAGATGTCAAAAAATAATCCAGCCACAAGGGTAAAGCAGTTTACTCTTTGTTCCAGTCCCAAGCCTGGATAAATGAAGAGATCTTGTGTCAGAAAGGACATCCATTATATAACCTACTGCTGAATCAACATGCAAGTCACTGTACACTAGAAATCAGTTCATTTGTTATGGGATTTTGTAAAATATCTTCTGAATGCATTGCTAAGATTTATCTCCTTTAGCTTCAGTTATCTTTGTGTATGTTTTTCTTTTTTGGCCAGTTCTTTGTCAGCACAAAAAAACATCAACAACGACTCTGTATTATTGACTGCCCTTAATAATTAATAGCTCATTGACGAGCAGTGTAGCCAAAAGCCAATGGGAGGATCCCTAACCTAGACCTCTGCCAATGTGAACATGTGACGTTCTGTCTTAAGGTTCCACAGATATTCCGTTCACAATAGGGTTTCAATTGGTTTTGTGAAATTGTCCTGGCATCTGTAGCGTGTATTGTGCATGGTATAAGCTCTACGTGTCTCTAAAGCTGTTCTTGCAATAATGTTTTGCTCCTCCATGAGACAGCATAAACTCTGCCTATCAAAGTAAATCGATTAGTGGTGCACCCAGATAAGATTAGCCTTAGTCCTGGTTTGGTTTGCTTTTGGTTTGATGAGTGAACATTCACATTGTGCTTTTGTATTTTGAATTGATTAGAGTCTGTCAACATACTTTACATGCTTATCACAAAACCGGAGGCAGAGTTGAAGATGTTGAGATTCTCTCTGGGAGTGACAGTGATGGACAGGATTATGGATTGACAGGTTCCCCGCAGGGCATTAAAAAGCATCAAAAGTCAATAAATTGATTTTGCAAAAATCGAGGCCTTGAATGGCATTAAAAAGCATTAAATTTGATTCTGACAGGCATTAAAAATAGTCCCTGACATTATTAGTTTTATTCGTGGCTATGAATATGTATATTTAAATAATTCTTTACCATTTTCGTAGCAGGAAAAAGCTTGCTTCCAGAGCGACCACATTACCCAAACACTATTGGTGCATTATGAACTGTATTTTACAGTACTTGCAAATACATTTAGACTATTTAAGCTGTCACAATTGTATGTTTGTGGCATTAAAAAACATTAAAATGGCAATAAAACAGCATTAAATTAAGCTTGCTGATACCTGCAGGAGCCCTCATTAAGTACGTCAGAGGGACGTCTCATGTTTGATGTTTTGTACGTAAAGTGAGTCTGAGATGGTTTGAACATGTACAGAGGAGGATTACTGAATATATGTGTAGAAGGATGAGGCTGAGGTTAGAGCTGGAGGCCTAGAGGAAGACCAAAGAGGAGATTTATGGATGTAGTAAAAGAGGACATGAAGTGTGTGAAAGAAGAGAATGCAGAGGATAGTGTTGAATCACCATTTTCCCCATTTTGCCCTTCATTATACTTGATATCTTCATCCTGATATCCAGATGCGTCTTGAGCGGGCAGTTTTTTTTCTAATTCCCATTTATCTCGATCATGTTACTCTCTGTCCAACCTGAGGAAAAAGCCATTAGCCTCCTTCCATGTTACCTGCGTCCTAACCTCCCCAGGCTGCTCCCCAGTCTCCTCTACTCGACCCACAGTCCTCCCAGTCCACTCCAGTGTCTGTGTGTGTGTGTGTGCATGTATACATCAGTGTGTTACGGTCAAATGCAAGGAAACCTGATCACAGCACTCATGCATCAAAGAGAGGAAGAGGCCGAGCTGGAGAAATGCAGCGTTGCAGTTCTTTCTTTTCCCTGGTGATAGAGAGAGAGAGAGAGAGAGAGAGAGAGAGAGAGAGAGAGCTGCCTGGGCTTGTGATTAAAGCGGTCGTATTGAGAGGAAAAAAAGCTGGAAGAGATGGAGTGTACCGTTAGCTTATACTGTTGTGTTTATGAGGGATACGATAGCATTGAAGACTAGCCATTAATTAGCAGCTGCGTGGTCTGAAACAAAAGGTTAAGGTGCATTAAGTTTAAGTAACATCTGGTGGCCACAGTAAATCATCTTCCTCCCAGTGTGCAGTGATTTGCATAAAGATGTAGCATAGGTTTTTAAGACATATTTATCTGGGAATGGGACTGGCACAATAATGTTACAATCTGTTGACTGACATTTCCTCTTTGTCCCCTGAAATAATTGTCAGAGCCTAGATTGTGGTCATGGTTTAGACCTGGTTTAGTGCTACATGTAGACCTGTTGTAAGTCCTGTCTGAAATATTTACAGTCAAATACTTTCAAGTAGTAAATACCCATAAAACTCAAAATAGCTTACAATTCTACTACATTTATTTTTTAATGTACCTTAAAACAGTTTTACAGATGCGGTTTGTACTTGAGAGCAAAATAAACATAACATCACTTTTACAGATTTACTGTAATTATTTATCATCAATGCAGATTTGCATTAAATATTTATCCCTAAAAAGTAAAAGGAATAAAACTAAAAATACCTGATATGCAACTGCAATGAATAAATGCTGCATTTCAGTGTTTCTTAAACTGTGTCAAACTAGAGTTTGAGTGGCGACCACTGCTTAGTCCTGATTCAGGTGCAGTTAAGTTGTGGTTTAGTCCCGATTTAGACCTGGTTTAGACCCTGTTTGGCCATGGTTTAGTTCTGATTTAGTTCTGACTTCATCCTGGTTTAGACCTAGTTTAGCCTCTTGTTGGTTTTGTCCTTGTTTAGATCTGTTTTAGTCCTGACTGGTGTCAGTGGAGTAGCGTGCCTGGTTTAGAACTGGTTTATGCTCTGTTTGGTTGTGGTTTAGTCCTGATTTAGTCTTGATTTAATTCTGGTTTCAAACTAGTTTTGCCTAGCTTTGGTTTAGTCCTAGTTTAGCTCTGCTTTTGCCTTGGCCATTGTCTGGGGTGTAGTCTGTAAGGTTTAGAACTGGTTTATGCCCTGTTTGGTTGTGGTTTTGTCATAATTTTGTTCTGATTTAATTCTGGTTTAGACCTAGTTTAGTCTAGCCTTGGTTAAGTCCAAGAGTAGACCTGTTTTCGACCTGGCCATTGTCTACGGAGCAGCCTGTCAAAGACCCATAGTTGCTGGGATAGGCTCGAGGAATAAGGCCTTATGGTTTTTACTGGTGGATTTTCCAGTATTACTTTCATTTAGCTATTCATTCATCTTCTACCACGTTCATTTCTTTAATCCTTCTCATCAGCTGAACAAACATCATTTTCACACCACTTTTGGGCTATGATGCCGATATAAACAAGATATTATGTGCAATGCGTGACTCAGGCTCATTGTGTGTTTCTGCAGTGAGCACAAAGGAGGGTTGCTGCTGAGCTAAAGCAGTATTAGCCTTCTGAATGTCCACGTATGTAAGAAAACGCTGGTTTCTTTGTTACACCTTGTCGTTTGAAGGGATTCTGCATGTTCTCTCTGTCGCTCTTCTGTTTTACTGTGTTTTTTTTCTGTGGTGTAGTAAATTAGAGCGAGGGCCAGCCTTTAGCACTCAGTCTGTCCTCAGTCTCTGATGACACAGCATCTTGCCTTTACTGAACTCACAGAGGAGGAGAGTGGAGGAGAGTGTGGGGGCGGTGTAGTGTGGTATAGGCCTCCACTGCTGGCAAGTGTAGGTATAGGGAGTGTAAAGTGGAGCTAAGGAAAATGGAAAACGTGAAGGCCTGTATGTAATAATAATACGTGTCAATGCTGAAATATAACATTCTTCTATATGAACAGGTGCTCTTGAGCCATTACAGCTGAACTAAACCAGGACTAAACCTGGAATAAACTAGAACTAAACAGTATAGCTACTTCAGGACTAACAAATGTAAAACTGGACCAATTTGCCTCCCCAAAGTCCAACTATATGACATTAAACTGAAATTTAGAGCTTACTTCAAACTTCTACCTCTGAGTTTAGCTCTAGCTTAGATCGATGAGAATGAGTGATTATCTCTGCCTTGTTAAACATCACATCTTGCAACAACAATTTTTATCTGCCTTTAGTTTGCTTCCTTTTTTCCAATATGTTTTTCTTTGCGTAACAAGAGCATTCTTTTACATATGCCCTTGATTTATGCATTTTAGTATCTAATGAACAATATTCAGTAACTATTAAGAATATTGTTATATCATTATGACCTGATATTCAAATTTGTGGAAAATAAAGACGTCTAAATTTGAAAGAAATATAGAAAATGAACAATGTTTAATACCAAACTTATTTAGATGCATGCTAGTTTGATTTAAGACTGTTTTGTTTGTTAGATGGTTTTAAGACAAAGACCAGTCATGAGACCACTTTTCTGCGGTCTCATCCCTGTCTCAGCTGCATTTTTACTGGGTCTTGGTCTGGCTCGGTCTCAGATGTGACGCAGGTGTGAGATTTGTTTTACCAATTATTATATGGAAAAAAAAACTCTTTCTTTAATCACTGGCTCTGCCTCAAGGACATTAACAAGTAATTTAAAACAGTACCAAGTTGGAGGGCTGAAACTCTGACTCTAAAGCACAAGACGAGTGAGCTCTCTCTGGTTCAAGTGCCACATATTGTCCCACATATATTTATTTACCAGTGGTTCATAAAGGATTATGCGTACACACAAGTACCACATGCAGGAACAAGAGAAAGTGGGTGATAAAGCCACTGTTTAAACAAGCCCTGTTCAGAGCATTAGGAAAACCAGGAAAATGAATCTGTTCTCTGTTTGTTTGTGGTGACTGTGGGCATTACAACACAGTCTCGGCCTCTAGAAGTCTCAGTTTTGACTCGGTCTCGGTCCCTGAAAGTCTCAGTCCTCTGTGGTTTCGGTCCGGTCTGTTTGGACAGTTCTTTTGGAAGACAAAGAATAAATGTCTGCCTCATTAAAGACCTTGAGCTTTAAACCACACACAGCACGGCTCGACTGAATCAGTAAAAAGCTGTTTGACCAGTGACGGTGGAAGACATAAAACGCCTTGTTTTACTACGGTAGAGGCAGATATACCAAGTCTTGTCATCTTTGGAAAATTCAACATTGTTATTGCATATCACACAGCCACCTCATGTTGTGCAGCAGCAGCTCTGATTCATTTTCATCTCATTTGTCATTAAAATGAGAGAGTTAAATTAAGTAATCCTGATCATCTCCATTCATAGCTCTCAGTTTCCATTCCTGGTGTTTTCTTATTTTCCTCCTGCCTGCCCCCTCTCCGTCCGGCCTTCGCGCACCCATCCATCTCAGGTTTGGCTCGCCCCCCTCTGCAGCTCTCTCTGTTCTGCATCACTCCCTCCCTCTCTCTCCGTCTCACTTCCGCTCGGGGTGATGCTGCTGCTGCTGTCCCGTTAGCCCTGCTGCAGGCCCCCCCCACACTCCTCCTCCTCCTGTATCTGCAGCTAGAGTCTGCCTCGTGTTTTTCAGCATATGTGCCTCCAGGAGTAAATATAGCTTTTATAAACCGTGTTAACGTTTGGGAATAACATGGACTGCTGCATCGTGGTGCCATGAGCTAAGCACAACGCAGTACCTGGATGGATTAGCATGAGCCATCAAATTTCAGATGCTTTTGGCAAACAGAAACCATTTGACTATTGACTATTTGTGTTTAATAGCATTAGTGAGTGGCTCAGTATCTAGCCATATTTAGGTATATACTGTAAATAGTGGCGACAGAAGCAAAAGAATACAAACCAATACTAATTTTCAGTTTTATGCTGGACACATAATTACAGAAGCATGACAGACAGTTTTGAGTTTATCCATCAAACACCAAAAATCCACAACAGCCATTTAAATGTATCGTCTAGAAACATGAAAATTAGTTCAAAGCTCATTCTTTGTGGGTCATGGATGTGCCTGTGTGGACTTTTATTACTTATGGTGTACTTTATGGTGTAGCACAGCCACAGACAAACTTTATTAGTTTTGTCAAAAATACATCTAACCTCCAAAAATCTGAAAGGTTAATCTATAACAATGTATGTAGGTTATTTCAGTCATTTGTGCCACTAATTCTAGTAATACTTTGTACTACAGGTTGTTCCTGATTCTCTTGGAAAACCCTGAACATGTTTGACATTGTCCCAAAGTATATTATTAATTTAAATAAATTAAATTAACAGCCACTGAAAATGAACAACATCAGAAGTTGTCCACATCACAAAGAACTAGTACCTCAGTTCGATTATGGTGTCGGAGTGACAGAGATAAATTAAATAACACTGCTGTGTGTCCAACACAAAGTACACTGATTAATTACCTTTTGGACAAAGGTAATTGTGTGTGTTTAATCCTGTGATATGTTGAGTGTCTTTTTTCATTAATGATGCCCTAACAATTTGCAGGAACCCCCGATTACCTCATGCTCCTTATGTCATCTTTACAGTAAACCGGGATTATTTTAATCACTTTGGAAAATAACCATCAGAGGGAGTGGCCAAAAACTCCCCTCATGTAACAGTATTGTTACTTCACAATAATATCAAGTAGAAGTAAATCATATTGTGTGGTAAAACTACTCTTAGAAGTACAATTTATTTATTTTACTTAATTAAATGTAACACTAACACAGCATCCAAGGCCATTTTTTGGTCTCGTCTTGGTCTCAAATCTAATTTCTTTTTTTCTGTCTTTTCTCACTCTTGGATGTGGCGGTCTCAGAGATTTTTTTTTGCCATTCTTTTATTCTTCATAATAGTTTTTCCTCATTAGAAGAACCAGGAAAATGATCTGTCACTGTTTTTTGTGGAGTCTCTTGCATTAGATCATTAAAATAACCATTCATGTATTTGAACCACTTTTTTAAACCTTATCTAGTGAGGCTTTGACCTGGTCTCGGTTTGCTTTGGTCTCGGTCTCGAACCCTGAAATTCTCGCCCCTGTCTTGGTCTTGGTCTTGACTACAGCACTACAACTCACCTTTCATAAGCATGATTCAGTAAAAGTGTGTCACATAAAAACACTTATTGGTTCCAGTATCAGACTGAGCTGAGAGTGTTGTAAACAGACCCTAACCTGCTCTAACAGGTGACCCAGATCTAAGCCTAAACCAGGAGCAACCTGATATCTTTAACTCTCAGATTTATCGAATACTTCACAGATATATTGATTTCTTCGTCTTTTAAACTCCTAGTAGCTCGCCAGTGCCTGCTCTGCATACATAAGCGTGATCCCGTCATCTTTTCATTCATGAGGCGTATTAGCAGAGTCAGCAGCTGCGTGACATTGAGACGCTCTGGACACACTGTAATAGCAGATTTGGAGACATTTAATTGTGTATGCATCACACATAAGAGTGAATTGTAAGCAGATATTTTAGGTAGTGGAAATATGGATAAATACAGAGAGGGTTGAGTCAGGAAGGAAGGGCATCTGATGTCAAATTTATGCCTAATCATTATGTGAGTGATTGAACAAGAGGAGGCGGTGGCGACCAATAAAAAAAGGAAAGACTTTTGTTACAGGGAATACATTTGGTCAAGTTATTTTTGATGTGATTAGACTTCTAGACACCTCTTCTCTTTAAACACCTCTGGCCCAGAGGCAGATCATTTTGTGTTTTATTTTATTTATATACGTTTTTTTTTTTTTTTTTTTTTTTTTAGTAAGGGACCATCAAGGGCCAAGTGACACATTTTTGTATCTGTTTATTGGTTTTTAACACACACTTGGCCCATGGATACAGACACAGATGATATGAGTCACATTCAAAACAAACAAAAAAAAAACAAAGTGGTACATGGGTGTCTTAGGAACATTTTTAGGTACAGTGCATTTGGTAAGTTGGCATTAAAGTACTAATGCTCTTTTAATAATGGTGAAAACATTCAGTCCAACACACAACAAGAAAGCGTTCCACTTTTTGCCACAAATGTTGTCTTTGTGGTGCAGCCGAGATGTGAAGTAGATGTGAGACGTAGTGAAGTACAGCCTTCTGCCACTGTGTCTTAGAGGGACTTTCATCAGAGAGCCAGTCTGTGAGAAGACACAGAACTGCAGAATGCTCACTTTCTGTGCTAGAAAGTGTCAGTTCTCTTGTGTATTTGTCATTGATAACAGGTTACAGCTATTCCGAGGCTGAGCAGAACAAATAAAGGATTATTGTTAAGGACATATTTTTACAGAGGAGCAAAGTAATAAGACTACCTCTCCATCTATAATCATCTGCATGGGTACTGGTATGTTTTTATGCTGAATCCCCTCCCTGACACAACCCTAGCTTTACTTTTTGGCGCCCCCTAGGGGTTTTCACCTCTGACCTTCATCTACAGATAAAATGCATTCTAAAATATAATAGACTATAATATCCACTACAGTCTTCTGTGTGACAGCCATTTAATGTGAAAATTATTGCTCAATTACAGGCTGAATTTGATTTATATCCTGATACCACAAAAGCTTCAAAGTGATTTTCAAAAACACAGTAAACATATCGGCCATTTGCTAGTAGTTCATCAAACCTATTAAAACCTAAAATAAAAATTAGTACATTTAATCCTTCTTTAGAATTTAAGGCTTGTTCAGTCATTTTTTAATAATACAGCGATAATAAGGTAATAAAAAGGTATTAAATGTAATGTTGTCAAAACCAAGGCCTTAAAAGTATTAAATCCTACGTTCAGGCATTAAAACTTAAATTGTCAAGTCTTTCCAATGTTTTAGGTAGTATAGATTAGTGTGAATACAGTACGTTAGCCACTTTGACATTTATGAAACAAATTATTCAAATCATTGTTTTTTACATTCATATGACTGTAATTAGAAGTAACACCCATGCTCAGCCCCAGGTAGAAGCTTTTACTTAAAAATACTACATATTTCAGCATAACCAGTGGCTTTTTTCCTTCTCATGTTGGATGTGAATTTGTTAAAAAATCCTAAGTGGTTTTATCAATATCTTAGTCTACCGTTCATAAGGGCTGCAAATATGATCACAATACACTTATTGATGAACTTTATCAATGAAATCTATGATTCAGTTTCAGTGTTTTAGTGTAAAAACCTTATATATTATTGTTCTTTTGCTGGCGACTCTTGTTTTAAATGTAATTCAAAAAAGGTGGAGCTACCCTGTATTAATGTAGCTCTTTCATGAGTGGAAAATGATGTTGATGAGTGTTTTTTTTTCCTAATTCCAAGCACAGAGACACAGGTAAACCCTCTCCATGCTGTCCTGTGTGTGGGATGCTGTCTCAGCCCAGCGCCCAGCCCCACTTGGCCCGCTCTGTTGATGTCCGGGGAGTGGTGCTTCAGAGAGGTTTGCGTCAGCAGATCTCACCCCGTGATCGATGACACCACTTGTGGTTGTCTTCCTGTAAGAGCTTTAAACTTGGGCCGAGGCGAGTCATTTGGCTTCAATAAAGGGTTTGAATAAACTTTGAAAGCTCACGTACACAGCAACACAGTGCTCTTATGTATCCCTAAATGTGTGTGGGTTAGACCTTTCCCGGGTCTGAAGCCATTGTCTACAAAAGGTCGTGTACACATTCTGCTGTCATGCAACTTATGGTTTGCAGTTCATTTGCATTAGAGGTCCCATATTCTGCTAAATCAACTTTTCTGAGCTTTTAACCATGTTATAATGTTGTTTCCACCTCAAAAAATATACTTGGAGTAGTATTTTGGACAATCCAGTCAGCTCGTTTATCTATTTGTTAGCGTTGTGTTGCTAATAGATGTGCTAAATAGCCATTTTATTTTATCATTATTATTATTATTTTTATAATTGCATTTTGCAATGAGCAGGTCTATACAGTAGGATAACAAAGGTGAAAAAAGATATATCAGTATACGCCAACATTGCACATTACTATTCACCCAAAAAGATGTGCATTTAACACAAATAGACATGTTATATACAGACAAACAAGAAATAAAAAGGCAATAATAATAGTAATTTATTAAAAAAGGAAAAAGAACAGACAAACAAAAAAATAGCTATTTTAAGCTCTCTCTGTTCCCCGCTGTTGCCAGCAGGGGGCAACAGACACCTAATCCAAGCATTCTGTGCAAAGCCAAAGCTCCCAATATGAAGACGTTTTCCACACATATACATTATTTTAATTTATAAAACATGAAATACTAAAGCAGGGGTGTCCAATACTATTTCAAAAAGCCTGAAAAAAGCATAATATGGTCCTTTTAAGGCTGCACTATCCAAAACTGATCAGTCCCCAACCATAACTTTGCAGTGACCTGGTTTCGTTTTATAAAATCAAAAAGTTGAGCTAATTACCACAGTAAAATGCAGTAAACTGGTAAAATAAAATTGTTGTTTCAAACTGCAGTTTAGAATTTCATTGACATCGCAAATGCAGTTATCTCGCCTTAAACATCATCTAAATGCATTTCCAGTTTCTCCCTTTGCTCTTTTTTTCTAGTTGTCTTTTTTTTTTCCCTTTTGGCCTCTTTTCCTCTCTAAGCAGACACAGCCAGCACTGTTTTAGCCAACTTTAAAAGATTTAATGTTGGCTATCTGTGTAGACAAACAGCCAATAACAGCACTCCTTTTTCAACCCCCCTTTGTATGTGAAGAGCAAATTATGTCCATTTCTTGAAATATAGCTTTTGTAGTTAGAATTTATTAAAAGGGTGACTTATGAGCATGGGAAATATACAAAATACATGTTGATTTTAGTTTCAGTTGCATGAATCAAGACGATAGCTTGATCCAAACGAGGTAAGGTGGTCTGTAGACAGTTTTAGCTTGTTTTTCTTTTCATGAGTATTTTCACAGACCTGCGACTCTGGCTTGAGACAGAATCTACTTTGTGACATGTGAGGCCATAACTAGATCTTTCTTGAATGAAATGATACAACAGCAAGGATATTTGCTTTTACTACCTACCGTATGCAGTGATGTACTGTATATTTATTGTTTGACTGGATTAAAAAACTAACTTGTGTCTTCTCTCTCTCCACAGACATTTATAGTCCTAAACAAAGGAAAAACAATCTTCCGCTTCAGTGCCACGCCCTCCTTGTACATCATAAGCCCTTTTAATCTTCTAAGACGGATAGCTATTAAGATTTTGATACATTCATATCCTTTCACATCAAGTTATTATGTTATTGTACTACACACTACCACAGTGGTTCTCAAACTGTGGTACAGGCACTGATGGTGGTACTCAAGAGTCTTCTGAGTCCTGATTAAGTCCAGGTTTAGTCATGCTGCTTTTGGAAATGGTTTAGACCCAGTTTAGTACTGGTTTTGGCACGGTTTGAACTTGGTTTAGTACTGGTTAAGTTCTAGTTTAGACCATGTTTATTAGTCTTAGTTTAGTCCTGATGTAGACCTGCTTTTGACCTGGTTTAGATCTGGTTTAGCTAGGGTCTAAAGCTCTATTTTATTCTTTGGTTTAGTCCTGGTTTAGACCTGGTTTATTTATGGTTTAGACCTGGTTTTGTCCTGATTTAGTCCTGGTATATACTTAGCTTAGACCTGTTTTTTTTTTTTTTTTTTGCCCTGGTTTACTCCTGATTTAGGCTCATTTTAGTTCATTAAAGATGGTACCTGGAAAGCCAAATATTTTCTGTGGTGGTCCTGGGAGTAAAAAGTTTGAGAATCACTGCACCAACTTAATGTATTTGATGTTTTGTTATAAAGATATTTTACCTGTGTATTTATTGTGTTCCACAAATATTTCCCTTAACTCTTGTCTCCACATTATTCAGCATGATCATCATGTGTACCATTTTGACCAACTGTATTTTCATGACGTTTAGTGACCCTCCGGAGTGGTCCAAACAAGTAGAGTAAGTAACACACAGCACATACTTACAGTGCAGAGAAAACATGGTTGCCCCTTTCTTTTCTACTTTTTCTCTGCACAGTATACAGTACAGTACATATATTAACATGGCTTCTCTCTCTTTAAAGATACACCTTCACAGGGATCTATACGTTTGAGTCGCTCACTAAAATTGTGGCTCGAGGATTTGCTATAGACGACTTCACTTTCCTCAGAGACCCATGGAACTGGCTGGATTTTATGGTCATCTCTATGGCGTAAGTATTTTGGTTCATATTTTAGAAAAAAAATAAATGAAAACACATTACATTATGCTGGCTCCCTACTGTACTTTATTAGACACACTTTATCAGCCTGATTTACTAACAAAATTGTGTGTGTTCTAAAACTAGGGCAGCATGATATTAGAAAAATAAGCAATAATTGTGTTAAATATTAAGATATATATAGGCAGCAATATTAGGATATACTTTTTTTACAGCGCTAAACCTGGTCTAAATTGGGTCTAAACCAGGACTAGACCAAATAAAAGACAGTGATTTATTGAGTTTACTTGCAAAATTGATATTGCAGCAGTTTATATTAAAAAATTTGCAATATATTGTGCAGCCTTGACTAAGTCTAAGTGGACAGTGCATACAAAAAAGTAAATCACATGCAACATGCCCACAAAGAAGATGCACTTTAATGAGTTATTAGAAGATCAGGCCCTAAGCATCCCCACTATACATTTATTTTTTCCATATATTTGCTATCATCTCCAATGCCTTTCATACTTCTGATCATCAACCTAGCTTGGCCAGCCATCCTAATACTTTTTTCTATTTTATACAAAGAATTACTCGGATCAGAAAACAGGGGCAGTACCAACAATAATATATTTTTAGCATACATGAGGGAATAAAGCCCACCATGTTATAGATACTGAGCGGGTGCGGCTGGCCAGCTTTAGTGACACTGACATCTTTCTTCCCTCTTGAGTGGAGCGGAGGCTGAGTAACCCTATCTCATCACCTTGCAGGTATATAACAGAGTTTGTAAACCTAGGCAATGTGTCGGCCCTGCGAACGTTCAGGGTTCTGAGGGCTTTGAAAACTATTTCAGTGATCCCAGGTAAGACAGTCCAGGTGTGTGTGTGCGGGCCGTGTCCTGGGGTTGATGTTCGCTGTCCCTCTTCCTCCTCCTCTGTTCTTCTTCTTCTCCTCCTTCTTCTTCTTCTTCTGTTTGGACAGGGCTCTATCTCTCGTTCACAGTGGTGGTGCCCCCCTGTGGTCCTCGATGGTGCTGCTCCTCGTACATTCGTGTCGGTGTTGTTCTTGTTGGTGTTGTGTGTGATTGTTTTGTTTTGTGTCTCGTCCTGCTCCTTACAGATATATAACAGAGTTTGTGGACCTTGGGAATGTGTCGGCGCTGAGAACGTTCAGGGTTCTCCGAGCACTCAAAACTATTTCTGTCATTCCAGGTGAGACTCCCATTTAAACTCTAAGGCTGGCCTGATTTTAGACTTTTTATTTTAAAACATCAAAAATGGTGCTTATACATTTTTGACTTAGGCTTAGGCTTCGCAGTCTGCCGGCAGTGTACAACTTAAATCACTCATAGTGCGCAGACCTCTCCCAAGGCATTGACTCTTTCTCACAGTTACATACTAGTTACTTTTGACTAGTATATTTTGCGTTATTTTGCTAACAAACAGACATACAAACCAGTGATAGGTGAAAACATAACCTCTTGGTGGCGGAAACTATTCATTAAAATCTGAATGACCAGTAATAATGATGCATCTGTCTTATATTGTGCTTTTAAAAAACTTAAAGTTGCTTCACAGTTAGGTGTAATATTCATTCACTCAGTCCCACTCAGAGTTGGCTGCCATTCTGCACTGCAGCCTCTGCGACCCCCACCAAACACAGTCACACTGACACATTCATACAGGCAACGTGGGTGAAGTGTCTCGCCCAAGGACACAACAGCATTATGCAACACTGGTAGTGGGGATCGAACCGCCAACCTACCGGTTTGTGAATGAGTTCTGGTACCTGAAGACATCTATTTGGGGTTTTCAGAGGGGTCGATATAAAGTATGTTAAACTTCCTAAGACTGCCAAGCCTTGTTTGAGAGACACTGACGCTGCATGAAGCTTGAAAACCTGCTTTTTTCACAAGTTTGGCTTTAACAGGCTTTTATTTTAAAATTATTTAAAACCATTGTCCATTGTTTTAAAGAATACAAGTAATAATCACAAATAAAATATCCACTCTTGTTCTGAGAAGAACAGTTCTGTTTGCTTCACTCTCAGCTGAAGCAGCTGAGGGCACAGAGGCGGGGCTTATGTTCACATGCTGTATTTTCAGTAATGATGCTGACAGAGTCAGTTCATTCAGCCTTGGCGTTTAAATGTTGTGCATGCTGACCCCTACGTCCCTCCTCCATCAGCTCGTTTTTGTCTGTCCTCTCTTTCTACACTTTCTGTACACTTTTGGGCTCTCTTACTGCATGTGTGCTGCTTGCAGGATTTTTATGAATAATGGGTTGGGTTGGGATGTGGTCTCGGATACACAATAAAACATAAAGCATTAAAACCTGACTGCATCAATTTGTACACTGTAAAAAACTCACCTCCAGTATTTGCCGTTGTTGGTATTCCACAGAGTACATCCCAGCTGTTTGTTTATGAGCTCCCTTTGTATTTTATTATGTATTGCTTTTATTAATGGATATTATCTATTATATTAAAATGAAAAATTCCTTCATTATTATATTCTCTATTTAACTCTTGAAAAAACTAATAATCATGATTATTATTTATAAAACTAGTAATATTGTAGGGAAAATGCACTTGTTTAAAAAGTACAGAAATCAGTTTGACATTTAGTTCTCAGTTCTCTCCGGCATTTTGCTGGCTACAGCTCTGTAAGTTAAATGAGTCAGCCTTAAAACCACAGTTAAATAAAATCTTTATGTAGACATCAACAGATGGCAGCATTGCAGCCTGCTCCCCCGGCCTTCCTCTGCCCCGCCGTCACTTGTAAACTTTGTTGAAAACTAGCTTTGCTTTTGATTTTTGACATTTGACCAGAAGGCTTAAGCTAGCCAGTCATAACGTTTAGGTATGCTACCTTCACATGTTATATAAAGGAGTTTGGTGTGAACATACATTGTATGGTCACTTATCTTCTTCGACAGAGAATGTGTTTGTTTTTTTTAGGAACATTCATGGAAGGAGGTAAAGCTTGTTTCGCTCTAGACAGTGCAAGTGTAGGCTACTGCTAGCAGGTGCAGAGGGCTGCTCATCTTCTGCGAGACAAAGCAGCCATGCCACACGCAACAGTTACACAACATAGCGTCTAGTGGCGTAGTGTGAGAATACAACTGGGTCGGGTCGGGCTACTAACTGCAGCTAATACCAATAATCACAATTTTAACTCTTTTCTTTCTTCTCCGTCTGTGTGTGTGTCTGTGTGACTGATGCGTGAGTTTGTGTGTTTGTCTGCTTGTTGCCCACCTGTGGCCATTTGTGTGTTGTTGTTGTGTGACTGTGCACAGGCCTGAAGACCATTGTGGGCGCCCTGATCCAGTCCGTGAAGAAGCTCTCGGACGTGATGATCCTCACAGTCTTCTGCCTCAGCGTCTTCGCCCTGATCGGACTTCAGCTCTTCATGGGGAACCTGAGGAACAAGTGTGTGATCTGGCCCATCAATATGACCGATCGATATCTGGCCAACGGGAGCAGAGGGTTCGACTGGAAAGAGTACATCATGAATGACAGTGAGGATTTATATTATTGTTGTTAGAGGTCACAGTGAGCAGGAGTCTATCCCAGCTACTTTGGGCCTGAGGCAAGGTACACCCTTGGACAGACAACCATTTACCATCACATTCATTCACTATGGGACACTTATACATGCATGTGGTGGGAGGAAAAGAAAATAACCTATAGTGACACAGACAGTAGAAAGATCCGGCACAGGAATTGAACCCACAAACCTCTTGCTGTGAGGCAGAAGCTCTAACCACTCAGTGAAAGCTCTTCAGAGCATTCACTGTCCAATAACATGCACATATAGCTGAAGAGGAGAAACTTACCCCCTAGCAAATGTGAGAATGAATGGTTGTCGGTGTCAGTGTACCTGCAAAGAGGTGAGGATGTACCCCACCTTAGGCCTATAGTTGGTGGGAAAGGCTCGAGCCCACACAACTCCTCCAAAAAGAATGAATAGATCAAAAGCAGTGTGGCTACAGCATTTATCTCCATTATTTCTTTGGAAATATAGCCGTAAGTATTACATAGCGTTGCTTTACGAATAAAATGTAGCTGTAGTGTAATTTCAACCAGGAAGAGTGATTTCTTTTCCCCGTCTATATCCAACCACCTGTCTGTCACTGTCAGCCAATCACAGCCTGCCACCTGCCTCTCGTACAATCACCTCTCAAGCCATTCACATACATTTACTGTATGTATATACACAGTATGTATATAGTATGCATATTTACAGTATATATACATGCCCTCTCCCCTCAGTCATCCTGCTGTTCAGCTACGAGCATCAACTCCACTGCAGCAGCAGAACCATCAGCCTCCTCAGCCTCTCTAGGTTCCTGGGAAATAAAATTGCTCAAATTCTCTCTTCATCGCATCGCTGACGTTCTATCTGCCAGGGTCTAAGCGTCAAAGTTCATTCCTCCAATAAATAATCCGTTACACTTTTACATTCCTGTGTCTGTGTTTTTTCTGTCTCATCTGGTAGTAATAGTATTCACATATATATTCAATTTAACATTATTTACATATGCTAATTTTTCTGTTTTTTTGTTTTTCCCATAGGCAATTTTTACTTCCTGCCTGGTCAACTTGATGCTCTTCTCTGCGGAAACAGTTCAGATTCAGGGTAAGCTCATTAAAGTCATGTCTTTTGATGAACTTTTACCTTGTTTTTTTTTTTTTAATGTACTTCACATCTCTTGTCTTCTCCAGTCGGTGTCCAGAGGGTTTCACGTGTATGAAAGCCGGGAGGAACCCAAACTACGGCTACACCAGCTTCGACAGCTTCGGATGGGCTTTCCTCACTCTGTTTCGTCTCATGACACAGGACTTCTGGGAAAATCTGTACATGCTGGTAAAGTGTTCGACTATCTCCTTATTAGAGTTAACGCCTGGATAATACAGTTCATTGTCAGATTATTGCTGCATTTTTAGGTTACTCAGCCTAAGTTTGGACAAAGCTCTGAGCTGCTCCAGAGCTGACAGTGGTGCAGAGTAACACACCTTTGTCAATTGTAGACCAGTAAAGACGCATATTCAGGGTCATTCTTTTTTACTAACAGGGTATAATAAGTAAAAAAAATAGATGAGTAACAAAGGCTTTTTTTTTACTTTCTTTGTTTGGCCTATAATTATTTAGCTGAGTTTATTAGCATTTAGTAGGGTTGTGACAAGAGCTTGTGATCTCACAAGATCAAAATGTCACAAGATTCTTGTAAATAAATAACATTTTTCATTTGTGGGAAATTTCAACAGTGTAAAAATCTCATCTTGTTCTCGTTAACCCGGTCTCGTGTCTTGTCTTGAGTTATCTTGTGTGATTTGTGTCTTGTCACACCCCTAGCATTTAGTGCTACAAAAAAGTCAGGTTAGGGGGCATCTTGGTGGCTTACCTGGTTGCACCCATACGACCGCAGTGACCTGGGTTCGATTTTTGGCTCAAGTGTATTTGATCCATGTCATTCCCTGTTCTCTGTCCCCCATTTCCTGTCAGTCTGCTGTCAAAAAAATCTCTCTGCCAGGTATTCTGGCACCCCTGAAAAGATGTAACACTGGTAACCATCGCAAACTAATCTAACCTTATATTATTATTGTAAGATTTTCATGGGCCCCTGTCAGTCATGGGCCCTTGGAATCATCACTCCCTTCTGGCGCCACTGGCTATGAGCATAATCTAACAAGGTTATGCATTTTGTTTATTGACAGTGGCAGAGAAAATTTGAGTTCTTCAGTTTTTAGATGAAAACTCTCTAATAAAAGCATGAAAAAAATGAACTGGCTCATTATATATATTTTTATATCATAGAGTGTATTTTGTGTGTTTTTTTCTCAGACATTGAGAGCTGCTGGCAAGACCTACATGATCTTCTTTGTGCTGGTGATCTTCGTGGGCTCCTTCTACCTGGTGAACCTGATCCTGGCTGTGGTGGCCATGGCCTACGAGGAGCAGAACCAGGCCACGATGGAGGAGGCGGAGCAGAAAGAGGCCGAGTTCAAAGCCATGTTGGAGCAACTCAAGAGACAACAGGAAGAGACACAAGTAAGTGTCACCTCAGGCCCTGTCCACACAAATGAGGATGTTTCTGTAAAGATTATTATTATTATTATTATTCTCCCTCTGTCAACATAAAAATGAACATATTTGTGTCTACACTTTACAACTACAAAAATGAAAAATAATTTCTTCAAGATGGTAGGAAACGCTATGCCAGGAATCACATAATGTAGAATGACATAATGCAGTGGTTTCCAAAGTGTGCTAGGGGGAGGCTGAATTGAGTTGCAATGTTCAGCCTAAAAATAGAAAACACAACAGATTTGCTATGAAATTGTTTTAAAATGAATTTGAAAAATAACTTATAACTGTAAAAAGTAGGTTATAAAATCCGGTCTCACAATCGAACCAGTGGGGAGTTTGTTTCACTTTGGTATTGCAAAATTAATCTCTGTTTATCTGTAATGGCAATTCAGAAAGTAAAGAGTGATTCATTTATAGGGACAGATAGAGGGGTGCTGAAAATGCCTAGTTTATCCACTTTTAAATCCATATATACTGCAAGTTATCCTAACTTTGCCAAATCCAGTGGCTCTCTTGCTTCCTCCCACCATCCAAAGATGCCCTGTATCTACAGTTAAGCCCAAATTTATTCATACCTTGGCACTGCACAACAACCAAAACACAGAGTGGTTAAGAAATGTTTGGAGCGGGATGAACGACATGTTGAAGTGGTCAAGACCAGAGTCCAGACCTGAACCATCTGATTGTGAATTTGTGGAGAGAACTGAAGACCAGAGTAATGACAATGAATCCTTTGAACATCAAGGACCTGGAGATCTGTGTGGAAGAAGAGGAGCTCAAAATCCAAGTGAAAATGTGCTGTGATAGAAAAAAAAAAAAAGCTTTTGCCTCTTTTTTGTGTAATTTCCAACCAGAACTGACCCATTAACTACGTAAAAAAAAAATCACTTCAACAGGAAATTTGGCCATCGTATGAATAATTTTGGGTTTAACTGTAAATTAGTGAATCTAAATTTCTCATTGACAGGGCTAGACACAACCATTGAACAGTCCGGGCTCCGCTCCAGGCTCAAAGTAGTTGGATTTGAAGATTTGACCAGACGTTGCTGTTTTAATAATTATATTTTCTTCCTCCCCAGGCTGCTGCTCTGGCCACCTCGGCGGGGACGGTTTCGGAGGCGGCGCTAGAGGACGAAGGAGGAGGGCATCTGTCCCGCAGCTCCTCTGAGGTTTCCAGGCTCAGCTCCAAAAGCGCCAAAGAGCGACGTAACCGCAAGAAGAAATGGCGTCAGAAAGAGCAGGAGAAAGAGAAAGGGGACAGCGAGAAAGTGGTGAAGTCTGAGTCGGACGATGGCAGCAAGAGGAGCACCATACGATTCCCAGGAACTCGACTGGGCAGGAAGACCTCCATCATGAACCAGGTACAACTGAAGAGGAAAGCCTGTATGTTTATGTGGCCTGCTATCATTTTTTAAACTTCTAGGTCTGAGTTCATTATAGACCGATACAAACCCGCAATAATCTCCATCTTATTAATCACCTCTTAAATGCATTGCCAATATTTATATGATTTTCTCTTTGCTTTCCTTGTTTTCCTTTTTATGTTTTTTTTGCGATGAGTAAGCAGAGTGCAGGGATAGCCACTTCTCAGTAGGACACCATTAAATCAATAATGCAGTAGACCACGAGCCAATGGGAGTGTCCCGTATTGTAACAAGAAAACAAACCCCAAATTATGTGAGCAAGACATGTTCCCATTGGCTTTTGATTTAGAGTAGAGTTTATTTGGTCCTGGTTAGGATTTGGTTTAGACCTAGTTTAATCCTGGTTTAATTCTGGCATAGACCTGGTTTTGTCCTGGTATTGTCCTGTTTTCGTAATGGTTAAAACCTGGTTTAGTCTTAATTAATTTAGTCTTGGTTTAGAGCTGGTTTAGTTCTGGATTGGTACTGGATTTGTGCTGGTGTAAGTCCTGGGTTAGACTTGATTTAGGCCTGGTTAAGATCTAGTTTAATCCTGATTTAATCCTGGTATAGTCCTGGTATGGTTTTGTCTTAATTTAGCCACGGTTTAGAACTAGTTTAGCATATTAGACTAGATGATGTTTAGTCCGGGTTTAGTTTTGGTTTAGGCTCATTTTAGCCGATACTTTGAAAACAAATACCTTTATGAAAAAATCTAACAGTTTTCCTCAAAAATAAGAAAACTTAAACTTAGAACAGACAGACGGTTTTAATTTGGGTTCTCATTTTTACCTCTTTCTTGTCCCCTCCCTAGTCCCTGCTGAGTATCCCGGGCTCCCCGTTCATGTCGCGCCACAACAGCCGCAGCAGCATCTTCAGCTTCAAGGGCCGCTCTAAGGACATGGGCTCGGAGAACGAATTCGCCGATGACGAGCACAGCACGGTGGAGGAGAGCGAGGACCGCCGCGGCTCTCTCTTTATCCCCTACCGCCGAAACAGCTACAGCGGCTACAGCCAGGGCTCGTCCCGGATACACCCGCTGGCGCCCCACTCTGGAGGAGGAGGAGGAGGAGAGAAGAGGAACAGCACGGTGGACTGCAACGGCGTGGTGTCTCTGATCGGACCAGGGCCTGGCCGACGGCTACTGCCTGAGGTGAAAATAGATAAGGCAGCCACTGACGAGAGTGTAAGGACGTCCATGAGACACTAGTTCAGTCTAGGCATGATGATGATGGTGATGATGATGATGATGATGGTGGTGGTGGTCCCGGGCCGTGCAGTTTCCCCTGTACAACCTCTAACCCCCTTTTTTGGCTCTTGTCCCGAATCAGTAGTTACCCATTTTCTTTAGTATTTTATTGTCCTTTCTCATATTTTCAACCCTTTTACTGTCATTTTACATTTTGCATTTCACCAGACAAGTACTACCGACACAACATGAACCACTTTTATTCATTGTGTAATCCAATCTCACAACAACAGCTGTTTCAAAGGGCTTTAGCGACTGTACAAGACAAGGAAAAACTCAAAAAACCCAAGGTAAACCTCAGCGAGAACCACAGAAGCAGCATTCACTTTTAGGACTTAGGAGATGTGTCCAGGACAGTTACTTTTCCCAGTTGTTTCACATATTGTTCAACTGACATACATAAAGATAATGATTTTTTTGTTATGTTTGGATTAATATCAGACTATACTGTAAAAATGTGCCACAATAAGGCATCAGAAACACATCAGAACATCAGAAACGTTCAACCCACTCACCTCAAAAGACACTATAATGATGAGAATAAAAGATAATTAGAGTAAATGACAGAGAATAAAGTTTGAAGTTCAAATGAAAAATGTGACTCCTTTAACACATATCCATGGGCAGTATTATTCAGCCCTTAGCCTGAAGACTTTGTGGAGCATCCTTTAGCTTTTATAACTTCTAACAAACGTTTTGGGCAGTTGCTAACAAGCCTCTTACTCCTCTTGACTGGAGTCTTGGACCATTCTTCACCTGCAAAAGCCTCTAGCTCAGTGATGTTTGAGGGTCTCTGTGCTGCAACTACTCTTTTCAATGGGATTTAAATCTGGAGACTGAGAAGGCCACTCCAGGACATCCCAGGATCTTTTTGTCTTATCCTTATTTGATAAATGCTTAAAATATTTTTGTGGTTGAATATTTGTTATTTCAACTGTATCCTCACAGACTGTACATTTCATCTATTCACTCATAATTATTTTATCTTTTTGTTTGATCCGTGATACTCTCTCTTATTTATATTTTCTACTCTTATTACTCTAACTGTGCTTCACATTTGTTGCTTCTGGTTTTCTAATCTGAAGTTTAAATTACAGAATCCCTCTTCTTTCAAGTTACCATTGTAGACCCCTTTTTCTTCTCTGCCAGTCTGTTAACCTTTTGCAATTAGCATGGTCCAACAGAAGAAGTCTTGACCTCCCCTGGTACATGCATGAAAACGCATGTGGTAAAATGTTCCATTGTAGTTCTTAGTGGAAATGTTAAGGTCCTGTAGTTGTTGCAATTAAACTGAATGGAGTAAATTCTCAAATAATGTATTACTGCAGGTGTTTTTAGGGAGGGTTTATGGTCAAAGCCTGGGTCTGATGCTGCACTCATCTGCTCCTTCAACAGTCTGTATTTCAGAGAGAGAAAATTATTGTTGTTGTTGTTATTGTTGTCTCATGACAGTAATTAGAGTTAGCCTCCACCAAACCAAAAAAGCCTTTTCTGTAATAGGCAGAAACCTAAGGCAGATCCCAGCTCTGGGTAGGTGACTGTGTGCTCTCCAAAATAATTAGATGTTATGAAAACTTATAAAAATATTCTATTCCGATAATGATATGACTGGCGATAATTTGATTTACTCTTTTGACATAGTAAGTTCAATTAAATTATATATTATATTTACTGGTCAAAACTGTGTCACAATCAAATCTCTAATCAAAGACTAAACCAGGAATAAAACAAGGCTAAATGAGGACTAAATCACAACTAAATATGGACAACACATTGAACTCATTGAAGCCTCTGATAAGAACAATAACTGACAATGTTAAATCTCTGTCAGACAGCGGACCATAACATTATTAAGATACATTTAGTTTCTTGCGATATGGATATTGCATTTGCTGATACCGCAATAAAGACAGATTTACGAGATATTGTGCAGCTCTAAAAATGTAATCAGTAATAGATTTGTTTGAGAATTTACACTGTTGAATCTTGGTTGATTTGTATTATACAGTAGGAGCTACAATAAAACAATAACGTTTGTTTGCCTGTCTGTTAGGACCGGCGTGGACTGACCTCTCACTCTTGTCCTTGTCACAGACGACAGACGTGGAGCTGAAGAAGAAGCATTCAGGCTCTCTCATGGTTTCTGTGGACCAGCTCAACTCCTCCTTTAAAGAAAAAGAGCAGGCAAAGAGCCAGATGAGTGTCGCCACCAACACTCTGATAGAGGGTAGAGCTTTTTTATTTTTCTCAGTTTCTTGGTCTAGCTTGGTTAGTTATCCACTCTTTTTCTCTTTTTCTATTATAGTTTGTGTTGATTTTCATTCCATTTCCAAGGTCAGAACAAATCCATTCAGATTAATCTATATCTGAACGATCGACAGGGGGCAGGGCTAACAAGCACAAAACTGCTTTAAGATAGAGATTTTTTTGGTTTGTTTGTTAGTCTGTTAGTAAAATAATTCCGATTTTTGGCATACATCTGGCTAGATCTCTGGATTGAGGATTTTTTTTCCCCCAAGCTTTCTGTATCATTGCGAGATTTGGGCTTTGTGGTTCAATGGGTACAGCATTTACCCCAGAATCCACTTGGAGCACTATATAGGCGGTTTTCCACTGGACGTTACGGCACTGGTCGTGTCAGTACGGGACAGGTTTGGTACAGGTACAGCCCCCAACCTGCTTGTGTTTCCATGACTCTGGATTCAGGAGATCCACAAGAGCAAAAAAAGTTGTGTTAATAAATGAGATAAAAAAACGTGTTTGAAGCTGACTTTTAAAACATAAAAGCTGTGCCAATATTTAATAAAAAGACGAGAGTAAATCCAGGTTTGTGAGGCTGGAGGTAAAGCTTCAGTAAAGAGTAGACCACAGGTTTACCGCCAACCTTCTGTGCATTAAAGTCACTTCTCTGTATCACTTTAACACATTTTAACCACTGACCATATAACAACATGAGTTTAACTTGTGTTTAAACCAGTCTTACCTATAAATAAAATCTTTTGATTCACGAACCGAGAGCCATATTTCACTAAACCAGAAACAGCTGTTGCTAATATACACTAGCTTTATTTTGGCACAATATTATCTCGTCCTCTCTGTGAATTTGGCTGTTTATCACAAGGACAAGTACACGTTTGATTAAAAATAACTTTAATTAAAATAAAATCCCTTTGCTTTTGCTTGAACGTGAATTCTCTCTCATCCAATCAACTCGCAGCAGCTTTACTTTTTCCAAAGCAGACCCAGAGCTGGACACCCCTTACCTTAGGGGTGCCTAAAGTAGCACATTTTGTTTTGCTTTCTTGGGCCACTTCAGACCACTTTGGTAAGTGGAAACACCGCCTCAGTGGAAAAGCGCCTTATTTTCACCTTTGCAGGATAAGTCAATGGCAGAGGTCTACGTTCTGAATACATTTTAATATCTCTTGACCTTTTCTTGTGTGTCTTTCTTTCAGAGCTGGAAGAGTCCCAGAGAAAATGCCCTCCTTGCTGGTACAAGTTTGCCAACGTCTTCCTCATCTGGGAGTGCTGTCCAATCTGGCTCAAGATCAAGCACATAGTCTACCTGATTGTCATGGACCCCTTTGTGGACCTGGCCATCACTATCTGTATCGTTCTCAACACACTCTTTATGGCCATGGAGCACTATCCCATGACAGACCAGTTTCAAGAGGTTTTAGCAACGGGCAACTTGGTAAAACTGCATCACTTATTTTTTCTTCCAGTTTCATTTATAGCTCTGGAAAAAAATAAGAGACCATTGCAAAATGATCAGTTTCTCAGGTTTTATCTTAAACAGTAGGACCAATATGATGAACTGAACACTTTGCCACTTTGCCTTTGTGGCCTGCTGACAAAACTTTTTCTCATTTAGAAATAAAACTAGTTCTCAAGTTTTTCCCACTAAGTACCACCTCAGAAATATTTGGCTTTCAAAATACCCTCTTTAAGGGACCAAAATGAGCATTGATAAATCAAGACAAACAGGGACTAAATCAGGACTAAAACTGGACTAAGCAAGCCAAGTCTAAGCTAGGACTAAACCAGGACTATTGTGGACTAATCTAGGGCTAAACCTCGTACAATCTCTCAAGCTCTACGTAGACAAATGAAACCAGGAAGTGCTCCTGCGCGTTTCTAAAGCCCATACACCGTCACCGGACTCATTCTGATCATTTCAGCGTATTTATCTATCTGTTAGCGTCATGTTGCTAATAGCGGTTCTAAATAGCCATTTTATGCTCTGTCCAGTCCCCACTCTAGCCAGCAGGGGACAACCTACACTTAATCTAAACGTTCTCTGCCAATTCAAAATCTCAGCTCCCCAAAAGAAGACATTTCCATACACATACATTATTTTAAGTGATAAAGCCTAAATTACTAATGCAAAGGTGTCCAAAACTATTTCAAAAAGTGTGAAAAAAGCATAATATAGGACCTTTAAGAATAAGGGGACATTAAGACGACAATGTTTTTTGCCGAATGATTCAGTTGTGTTGAGTGCTCCTCGCTCAGCGTCCCAAATGAAAATGATGCAACATTCCTAACCACGTCCAATATATGACCATTTTATGCTTCAGTTCATAGATTCATTTCTTTCTTAGTTGCAGTGGTCACTTATTTTTTTTCCCAGAGCTGTATCCTTGTAGCAGCATGGACATAAATTATTCCAGAAGCAGTGCAGGTTTACCCCACCCACAAGGCCTTAAGACCGTATACTGTGGCTTTGTTTGATATGTGCACTTAAGTATACACATATATACTGTCTTTGATAAGGCCTCATTAAACATTTAGGCCCATTTTAAGGCAGACAGCCAGCCTCACTCTTAATGCTTCAGCTGCATCTTGCTTACCTCAACTCTACTTACCTCTTCCTTCTATACAAACATACATATAAGCATTTTTTTCAATACAGTGGTAGCATACTGGTCGAGTCAGTATATAGCCTTATAATGGCTGTCACTTGGAGGCTCCCTGTAAGTCAAGGTTTGTTCCTTTGACTCTCAACTCCAGCTACACTGTGCCGGTCCCAAGCCTGGATCAACAAAGGCAGGAATTAAACTGACTCTAAACTGAATCAAATCAGGACTTGCTAAAGAACTCCTAAAGTCACCTGAGTGTTGCATCAAAAAAGGCATCTGATGCAAAAACCTAAGCCAGAGCGTAATTGAAAAAAAACAAAACAATCAATGATTCACTGACGACCCTTGAAAGAAAGGGAGCAACCAAAGAGAGAGGCTGGTCACCTGGAACTTCTAAAACATTTTTTTTTCCAGAGCTCTGAACTATAAAGCAGGCGTTAATGTCCTATATTATGCTTTTTTCAGGCTTTTTGAAATAGTTTTGGACATCTTTGCATTAGTATTTCAGGTTTTATCACTTACTTAGGTGTCTGTCGCTCCCTGCTGGGGAATGGACAGAGCATAAAATGGCTAATTAGCACAGCTATTAGCAACATGATGCTAACAAATAGATAAATGGGCTGACAGCTTTGTAGTGGCAGCAATTTAAGCGCTGGAATTATCAGAATAAGTCCCAGGACGGTGTATGTGCTCAGAATAAGTCCCAGGACGGTGTATGTGCTCAGAATAAGTCCCAGGACGGTGTATGTGCTTTGGAAATGCACAGGCACACTTCCTTGATTTGTCTGTGGGGATCTAACAATCAGTCATATCAACAAGCCTGTTAAGACAAAACTACTATAAACTTGTGCAAGGTTAACAGCAAGTGACCTAAAGACTAACAACCAGACAGTTTTGGGGTCTTTCATTGCTTTTTTGACAGGACAGTAGAGACGTAATGGAAATCATGGAGTAGAGAGGGAAATTTAGGTTAACCCCAAAGTTACTTCCAACTCCCTAATCCTGCTTCATAGTAGAGAGCCCAGTGTTCTTTCTTGTGTGAAATATTGAACTAATTAAATTAACTCAATGTGGTCCCCTCCAGGTCTTCACAGGCATCTTCGCCGGAGAAATGTTCGCCAAGCTGATTGCCATGGACCCGTACTACTACTTCCAGGAGGGATGGAACTGCTTCGACGGCTTCATTGTGACTCTGAGTTTGGTGGAGCTGGGTTTGGCCGACGTGGAGGGTCTGTCCGTGCTCAGGTCATTCAGATTGGTGAGTCGGAGAGGAGAGGAACATCAGGAGGTCATCGAGAAATAATAAAAATTACTGGCAATATATGTACAATTTATACATTTACTCATGTACATTATGTTTTACCACACAGCATTTGTGAGAGATGTTTGCCAAATGTCACGCAGGCTTTTAAGTAGAAGCTGCTAAATGCATGCTGCCCCATACGTTTAAAGGGGCTATATTATTCTATTTTTGTATGTCTTTTAAATTAATTTAGGGCACATTTAGGTCAGCATCTTACATTTTGTTGGTCAGAAAATTATTGAAAAAAACTTTTTTGAAGGAACTCATCATTTGACTCTGTGAGAAACGCTCAGATTAGGTCCCTGTCACTTTAAGAGCCCTCCCTCCCCGCTGTCCCAATGCTGTCACGATGCTGTCACGCCCCTTCACCGTTTCGAAGTCTGTGGAGTTCACATGATTTGTTTGGTTGCTGCGGGGGAGGCGTGAGCTGTAGCGGTGCCTCCTGAACGGGACAGGACTGTGAGGGGGAGAGGGGCGTGGTCAGGGGCAGGACCCTGAGGGGGAGAGGGGCGTGGTCAGGGGCAGGACCGTGAGGGGGAGAGGGGCGTGGTCAGGGGCAGGACCGTGAGGGGGAGAGGGGCGTGGTCAGGGGCAGGACCGTGAGGGGGAGAGGGGCGTGGTCAGGTGGAAAAAGCAGACACCGGTGAAACGAGATGTTTTGTCTTCTCACAAACCGAATGTGAAAGAATAAAGGATTACTCAAATATGAATGAAACAAAACACAACTCCAAGTTTGTTTTTGATGAGGAAACAACATTATAACATGGTAGAAAGCTCAGAAAAGTCATCAAGGCATAACTGCATACCTTTAATGGTAAACTACCCCACCCCCAAGCTGGCTCTGAGTTTTAGCTAAGCCTGCAATTATCTCGTGTGAATGTTTTGCCAGTGTTTATCTTTGGTTCTCTTTGCTAACCTCTATTTATGGTTCTCTTTTTTGGTTTATTTTGGGCTGTGTAAGCCAGGGGTATCCACACCTTTTTCAAAGAGGTCCAATAGCCAACAATCCCATTTAATGTTTTATTATATTTATTGAACACACTATAAATGTTTTATCATTTTAGTTCAATTACTAGACAGAGAATTATTAAACTTACCAAACACACCCCTGGTAGGTTAGGTTTATTTTTTAATAGTGATGATATGTAGTTAATATAATATAGTCAGTCAATTTAGATTTAAGGTGATTTCAGATATGGTTTGCGAGTGGTAGAGATTAAATCTATAGAAATGCTGCTTGATCAGTCCTATGAACTTTCACATCACCTCACTTTGGACATGTCTGGTGTAAGCAGATGATGCTAGCCCTGAAATGGCCACTTCTCTGGATTATCGGCAGCTAGTAATCTAATGTTGACAAGTTGTGTAGATCAGTGGTTCTCAGACTTTTCACTTCTAGTCCCACCTCAGAAAATATTTGGCTCTTCAAGAACACTGGAATAAACCAGGACTTAACCAGTACAAAACCAGGTCTATACCATAATTAAACTAGGAATAAACCAGAACTAAACCAGGACTTAACCATGACTAGCCCCAACAAAGGCAGGAATTAAACTGACTCTAAACTGAATCAAATCAGGACTTGCTAAAGAACTCCTAAAATCACCTGAGTGTTGCGTCAGAAAAGGCATCTGATCCAAAAACCTAAGCCAAAGTATAACTGAAAAAAAACAAACAATCAGTGATTCATTGATGACCCTTGAATGAAAGGGAGCAACTAAAGAGAGAAGTTGGTCACCTGGAATCTCTAAAAAAATTATTTTTTACAGGGCTCTGAACTATAAAGCAGGTGTTAAGATCCTATATTATGCATTTTTCAGGCTTTTTGAAATAGTTTTGGACACCTTTGTATTAGTATTTCAGGTTTTATCACTTAAAATAATGTATATGTATGAAAAATGTCTTCTTTTGGGGAGCTGTTACTTAATTTGCAGAGAACGCTTGGATTAGGTGTCTGTCGCCCCCTGCTGGCAACGCTGGGGAATGGACAGAGCATAAAATAGCTAATTAGCAAGGCTATTAGCAACATGATGCTAACAAATAGACAAATGGGCCGACAGCTTTGTAGTGACAGCACTTTAAGCGCTGGAATTATCAGAATTATCAGAAAATATTTGGCTTTCCAAGAACACTGGACCAAACCAGGACTTAACCAGTACAAAACCAGGTCTATACCAGAATTAAACCAGGAATAAACCAGAACTAAATTTGGACTTAACCATGACTAGCCCCAACAAACGCAAGAATTAAACTGACTCTAAATTGAATCAAATCAGGACTTGCTAAAGAACTCCTAAAGTCACCTGAGTACCAGCAGAAGAAGCCACCAGTGGTACCGTACCACAGTTTGAGAACCACTGATGTAGACCAACCAATGGCAGCCTCATAATAATGCCTAGAGTTATGATAAGGTCTTGTTTTTTAACAGATAATTGCTATGCCAGTCTACTTTTAGGTGATTAAACACGTTCATATACTCAAGATCTAACTGTACTTCTCTCTCTCTCTTCTAGCTGAGAGTCTTCAAACTGGCTAAATCCTGGCCCACCCTAAACATGCTGATTAAGATCATCGGTAACTCGGTGGGAGCTCTGGGTAACCTGACCCTGGTGCTGGCCATCATCGTCTTCATCTTCGCTGTGGTCGGGATGCAGCTGTTCGGCAAAAACTACAAGGACTGTGTGTGTAAGATCGCCCAGAGCTGTGAGCTGCCCCGCTGGCACATGCACGACTTCTTCCACTCCTTCCTCATCGTGTTTCGGGTGCTGTGCGGCGAGTGGATCGAGACCATGTGGGACTGCATGGAGGTGGCCGGGCAGAGCATGTGTCTCATCGTCTTCATGATGGTGATGGTCATCGGGAATCTGGTGGTGAGTGTTTGACTGTAACAGGGAAGACCCAAAGTCTTAAAAGTAATAAAAAGGTATTAAATTTGATGTGGTCCTTAAAAATATAAAATCTTATGGGCATTATGGGTATTAAATTCTGTTCCTGTTGGTCTTAAATTTAAAAAAGGTATTTTCAGTGTTGTTGGTGATATATAGATCAGTGAATATATGCTTGCAAACTTTATTAAATAAATCACACTAATGATCAGAGGTTGAGGAAGTAGTGGAGGAACAAATTTACTCACCTTAAAATATCTACTTAAGTAAAGGTATAAAAGTAGTTACTTTTACATGTACTTGCGAGTTAAAAAGTAAAAGTATTTTGCACAGACTTGACAACTCATGAATGTGTTAAATGTGAGGGATTTTCCCGAAAAATTGTGCTGATTCCAGATGAAATGAACAAACTGAGACTGAATCTGTCGCTGAAGTCTTCTGTCTTTATTATTCTGATGTTTCTAAAGCAGTACTACTTTACTGCATCTGTTATATTTAAGTGCTGTGTGTCTACAATGAGGGTACAACAAAAACACATGATTTTAAACCAAAACTCAAAATACTTTGTTCTTCAAACCAACTCATAAATGCAGTGGAGTAAAAAGTACAGATACTTGCTCTAAAATGTAGTGACGTAAAAGTAAAAGTACCCTTTGTAAAATCTACTTAAGTAAAGTACAGATACAAGAAAATTATACTTGAGTAAAGTAACTAATTACTTTTACTTTGTTACTTTCCACCACTGGAAATCATTGTGCAAAGTTATACATCATAACTTATACAGTATATAATAGGCAAGTACAGTAGTCTTATTTGCGAGTTAGACTTAAGCATTAAATTCTATCATAAATGGTTTAAAAATGTTTTAAGTCACTCATTCGAATGAGTCTGAGTTTGTACATTTCCAGAAGCTTTTGTTACAGGTCTTTTGTATATATGAGCTGCATAATGTTGCCAAAACATCCTCACAGTACACTTAGTTAAAAGCCTTTATCAGTGAAATGTATAATTCAGTTTTTTTTTCATGCAGAACTGTTATTTCCTCTGTTTTAGACTTTTAAAACAAAACCCTTGAGTGTCAGAGTAGTACAGATATTTAATTAGTGTAAAATTCATACAGATTCTAAGTGGCATTTAAAATTCTTAAAAAGGTCTTAAATATCACAAGACAAAACCTGGAGCTACCCTGTGTAATGTGTATGTTTTCATTTCAGACAGGAAACACTGGCGGCACCCTGAAAATAAGTTAACGAATGCTACGCCACAACAGATGAATAAATATAGGCAGTGTGTGTGGCCTGTAGACTGATTTCCAAAAAGTGGTGGTGGGCTTTTTTTTAGCAGGTTGTGGAGTGAAGGAAATTGTATAGAAATAAAGTTTCAGTGTTTTGATATATTAGCTGAGACACTGAATAGATTATGATAAAGTTAAAGTTATGTTGTTCATCAGTGGTTCTCAAGCTGTGGTATGCAGGCTTCTGCTGGTGATACTCAGGAGTCTTTAGCAGTAGTGTTTAGTCCTGATTTAGCCTAATTTTGGCCTGGTTTAGTTCTTTCTGGTTTAGTCCAGGTTTAGTCTTAGTTTAGTGCTGGTTTAGACCTGATTTAGTCCCGGTTTAGCCTGGTTTAGTGCTGGTTTAGTCCTGCTTTTGACCGGGTTTACTCTGGGTTTAGAGCTGGTTTAGACCTGATTTACTCCTGGTTTAGTCTGGGTTTAGTCCTGGTTTACCCCTGTTTAGGGCTGGTTTAGCTAGGTTTAATCCCTACTATTTATTCTTTGGTTTAGACCTGGATTAGTCCTGATTTAGATGTGTTTTATTTCTTTAATGCTGGTGCTTGGAGAGCCAGGTTCTGCGTTTGTGAACCACTGATGTAGATTTTAAAACACTGTATATAAAATAACTCACAATAAAATAATAAGTTTATTGTGTTTGTAGCCTTATGTCCAGTCTGTTTTATGAAAGAACATTGTATGTGTGCGTACGCGGGCCCTGATGTCCCGTGTTTGGCTGTCCTTGCTCAGGTGCTGAATCTGTTCCTTGCCTTGCTGCTGAGCTCCTTCAGCGCTGATAATTTGGCCGCCACAGACGACGACGGTGAACCCAACAACCTCCAGCTCGCCGTGGCTCGCATTCACAAAGGAATCGCATGGTTTAAGCTCAACATGAGGGCATTCATGGCTCAATTTCTCAAAAAGGTACGGCTCAAGTTCCTAAATGTATTGAATTTTATTATATATACAATCAGTATAGTACAGTATAGTGTTACAGCCTGGACATGAGATTGAAAGTTGTTTATTATGTGGACACTCTGGGTTGATAATCGTTCTTCTGTCAGGGTTGGACAGTTTGACTCTGTTTGGTGAGTCCCGCACCATCGGACGTTTTAGGAGACTGTTGGACCTAGTTTTGGCTGATTGAATATTGAAGGAGCGCTCTGATTGGCCTCGTGCTCCATTCACAGTTTGTGTCATAGTCCTAATATGCCCCCCATACTCTAAAACTAAACAATAAAACTTTTTACCCATAAACACATTACTTAGATACTACTGTTGCTACATATGTATTAATATACATAACTTATAAAGATCTAAATTGTAGACACAAACAATTTATGTAATGTGGTGTTTACTGGAACATTTCAATATTATAATAAAACCAAATTAAATAAAAATACAAATATGAATAAAAAGCTTTAAAGTTTTAAAAAAGCTTTAAATAAAATAAATAAATAATAATATCTTCTTGCTGGGTCTAACATTATCTCAAAAATGTACCCCCATTGACTCAATATAAATAATAGGAAACCCTGCAATTTATTATAAAGCTCTCAACTATTATTTTTCCCACATCTGTGACACTGATGTGCTGCAGTTTGCACCTAAGTTTGTAGCCTTGTGCAGATGAAAATATAATTTTCCCTCTGAGGCAAAATGCTGCAATAATCCAGTCTGTTTGATCCATTATTGTGATAAGACGCATTTCATGTATCATGTATGATGATTATATTATTTGCTGATAAAAAGCCTTACTGCAGAGGTTTATTTACAGATGCCCATTATCTGCTGAGTTCAGTGATCAGCGCAGTTGTAAATAACTTTTACTAAGGGTGTGACAATTCACAAATCCCAGACAAGATACGAGACTGGGTTAACAAGATGAGATGAGATTTTTTACACTATTACCTGAAAAACATAAAATGCAAAACTATTTAGATGCATTTTTAAAATCAACTTAGTGCCTGTATTTACTTCTATTATTTGAATTATGAGCTGACCAGCGGAGGTGTGAGGGGACAAAGCAGTCACCTCCTCTGAAGCCGTCAGGTGTTGGGTCGGTGTGTTCCTGCCTTTACAGTGGAGGGGTGTGTGAACAGTTCATGAGCTGGGTGGGATGGGTTTACAATAATGGTACAATGTGGCTTACCTTGTAATGTTAGGTAAATTTTCTGAAAACATTTTTACTTTTGTCTTTTGTTACATTTTTTTATTTGTTTTTAAATGTCTTAATGGCCCCTCAGTATCTGTCTGACCTGGTCCAGCCGTACATCCCGTCACATACTCTCAGGTCGGCAGGTCAGCTGCTTTTAGTTGTCTCTAACACAAACAGGAAACTCAGAGGTGACTGGGCTTTTTCTGTTGCTGCTCCTCGACTGTGGATTGAGTTACCCTTTGTGTGTCCGACAGGCCGACTCCCTTTAATGTTTTTTAATCTCATTTAAAAACACTTTTTAGTCACTCTGACTTTTAACCAAGTATGAGTTGATGACTTTTATTGTTAGTTTATCCATGATTTTATAGTAGAGTTTTATTGTGTTGTGAACTTACAGTAGTACGTATGTTTTTATTTATATCAGTGCTAATATTTCTAATGTGTACAGCACTTTGGCCAACATTGTTTTTATCTTAAAGTGCTTTACAAATAAAATGGATTGGATTGGATACTTGAGTACATTTAGGGGGGATTACTTTTATTCAAGTAAATGCTTAGACCCTCTAAACATCTCTTAGTATTTTTGATCCTAGTAGTAGCTGTAGTTGTGGTAATAGTAGTTGTAGTAAGTAATAATAGTTGTAGGAATAATTGTAGTAAAAGTAATAGGAGGTAGTAACAGTGAAAATTATTGTAATAGTAATATTTTAGGTTTTTTTTTTGGGGGGGGGTGTTGCAAAAATACTTTCTACTAAAGGAGACTTTACACTAAAGGTTTATATTTTTGTTGACTACTTTTACTTACTACTTGAGTAATGATATTTTGAATTAATTGTACTTTTACCTTAGCACAGATTTGGGGCACTTCTTCCACCTCTGCTTTTTGTTAATCCTCCTGTCTCTCTCTCTGTCTCAGCCCATGGAGGATGAACAGAAGCCGCTGGACGAGATGTACGAGGAGAAGCTCAAATGCATCGCCAACCACACGGTGGACATAAACCGCGAGATGGACTACGCCAAAAACGGGAACGGCACCACGAGCGGCATCGGCAGCAGCGTGGGCAAGTACATGATCGATGAAGACTACATGTCCTTCATCCACAACCCCAACCTCACCGTCTGCGTGCCCATCGCCGTCGGAGAGTCTGACTTTGAAAACCTGAACACAGAGGACTTCAGCAGCGAGTCGGACGTGGAGAACAGCAAAGATGTGAGTGCAGGGAATTTAGTCACAAAAAAATGGATACTCACTTGGTAGAGCGCATACTGAGCAAGGCAGCTCATGTTTGATTCTCAGCTCTGGCCTGGTCAATCCATTTCTTTCCTGTCAACTACTGTCACTGTCAAATAAGGAAAAAAAAGAAAGAAAATTCATCTTTAGAGCTCTACTACCGAAAATAACAGCACCAGCCCTGCCCTAAATAATACTATAGTGACCTTTCCTGCTTGTATTCTTCACATAAAGTAAAACTAATCAGAATTACTTTTGCATACAACTTTTATCAAATAAATTTTTTTACCTTACCTTAAACTTCTAGGTCTGAGTTCAGTGTTAGACCATTGCCAATATCTCCAATTATCTTGGTCTGATTAAAAATGGCATTGGCATTATTAATCTGCATAATATCACTTTGCTTCCCTTTCTCAGTTTATGTATTTTTGTCTCTGTGTAAGCACAGAGGGAAAAGCCACCATCACTGTATGATCGGCAGGCATTTATTTAATGTTCATAAACTGTGTGGACCAACACCCAATGGTAGTGTTCCCTGTCTCTATGTAGGAATTGGGTGATTAGCACGCTTGCCTCACTGCAAGAAAGTCCTGGGTTCAATCCCTGACCGTGTGTGGCCTTTCTGTGTGGAGTTTGCATGTTCTCCCTGTGTCTGCCTAGGTTTCCTCCAGGTCCTTTAATTTTCCCTACCACCAATAACCTGGTTAAAAAAAGGTCACATAAAAATAAAAAAGAAATATGATTAACCAAAGCTTCCAGGACATGCTGAGCCTATATCACTTCAAAGGTGATATTTATTAAAACATTGAAAGTGGCTCAGGAGATGGAGCGGCATCCAAAACCCAGAAGGTTGGCGGTTTGCTGGCCTTGGGCAAAATACTTCACCCACCTCGCCTGTATGAATGTGTTAGTGCCCCAGGACAGCTGTGGCTACAGAAGCAGCTCACCAACACTGAGTGTGACTGAGGAGTGACTGAATAATGCATTATTATTATTGCTAATATGCTATTAGGTGAATAACAGTTTAAACATGTTTAGTTAAAAATCATAGTATTAGTAAAGTAAAAATATGCACAAAACAAATTATGTTTTTGGTCCATGTGCATAACCAGGCCAGTCTGAACCCTTCCCATTCAAAAACCTATTTCCTTTTTTTTTTTTTTTTTTTTTTTTACCAAATTTACCTGACCAATCATAATCTAAAATGTTGTGTATGTTTGTAGATAATTCTGTGTTACCTGACCAATCATAATCTAAAGTGTTGTGTATGTTTGTAGATAATTCTGTGTATGTCTATCCAATTGCATTCAGAGGTAATTTAAGCTGTGTCCATTTGTTTTGCCCCTAAAAATCCATTTTAAATTTGACAGAGCATACTGATCATTTGTATGGAATAGAAAGATGCAATATCCGGTCAGGCTAAAATTTACACAGATGTGTTGAGGTTATGTAATAAGCTTTGAATGCATTGATCTGAGCTGGCATCACATGAGATTTTGTAAGATCCACTGAGCCTCAGGAGCTGTAACATTAGCTGTAAGTGCTGAGGCTGCAGAAGCACAGAGACCAGGGCGGCCATGACGAGGTGTGTGGGGAAGTCTGCTGCTGCTGCTGGTGGTGGTGGGTCACCTTGACCTGGTTTGTAGTATTATAGAAAACAGATAGTGCTGCAGCAGTGAATCTGCACCAGGTAATGTTCCAGTGGGCTCCTTCCTGGTTCAATGACAAACAGCCAGGCTCGAGGACGTGTGGTTGTTCGCTGAAGCAGAGGAGTAAAAGAGGCTGAATGCAGTTGCTTTGCTGACTACAGGAGACTGTAAAGTGCAGTATCATTCTCTAGTGAATTAAATGAGTCTGAGGCTGGGTGTGCACCAGAGTAAACGGTTGTGCTGCTGTTTCTAACGTTAAGTCACCTTCACTGACATGTTGTAATGTTAGGCTGCACGATGTTTGTTATCAATATTTCTACATCATTATTTGTCATTATTTGTGAGATGTTATTACTGAGCATTTGAATGACTTCTCTTTCATTTAGCCACAACAGCCAAATACATATCAGAAAGAACTCCACTTATAGCAATAACATTCAATGTAAGAGATATTTTAATTTTTGTATGTAAAACTTTGAACTTTAAAATCAATACAAAGGGGGCCTATTATACTAACTCAACAATTCTGAGCTTTCTACCATTTTATATGGTAGACATTCTCAGGAGCTGAAAAAGCTTGGTTTCACCTCTCTACGCCAGATCTATGTGTCCCGACCTTCTCCAGGAAGCGCTCCTGCCTGTTTCTAAAGCATCGATGCCACGGCTCTTCTCTATATGTTACTATAAAGGAGTCAGCTCATTTACATCTGATAGATTCATGTTGCTTATTCGTCATAATGCCCCGCTCTGTCTCTCCCCCTCCGTACAGTACAAGCACTCGAACCTTCTCCTCTCATGTCTGAACTTAAATCCTCCCACTTTTAGTACTGTCTGTAAAATATTTCATGAAAAAAATCCTAAAAAAAGGATACTAGGTCTCTTTTAATAAAAAGTAGTTAGTAATATACGTTTGACCTGTAAAAGTAGAAGCTACTGCAAAGCCTTGTATTTATTTATACAATTTGATGAAGCATGTCAGTAAATTCAAATATTGTATTTCTATTGGAGTATTAACATAATTACAGCACATAGCACACTTTCCTATTTCCATACAGTTCTACGACAGTAGCTATAGAATAGGTTGCAGGAGGGAGTAGAGGAGCCACATACATGGATGCATCTCATGTACCTCCAGCTGTAAATCTTGCCCTGTATGTAAATCTAAAGGGACATTAACTAATGACTGAACTGGCACAATGTCCCTCACCACAGGATGTTACATAGAAAAGACAAATTCCACTGGTCTACAAATTTTTGGACTCGATCTGCTTCCGAGATAAAAGTGGCTAAATCTCATTTATTTTGATAAGATGAACTGAAAATCAATTGATAACTGTGCTGGTTAGCTAATGTATTCAAGATATTTAATGATATTGTTTCACATCAAAATCCCATCTGCTTATACAATAGATTTAGGCATTTTTGCTTAAAAATAATATTTATATTTTGAAAATATTTAATTTCTCTACATGCATGCATTTTGTCCACTTCCAAGAGAGAGATTTCTGCAAATAAAAACAAAACATTTTATGTCAAAACTCTAGACATATTAAAATGAATGTATTGAATGTGCAGCTTTCAGATAGAACTGGTTACTTGTAGACACTGTACCTTCTGATAAACTACCGTTTCTGCCTTATTTTGCATAAATTTCCTATTTTGACCCAATACTGTTTCTTGGAAACTATAGCCAATCTGCACATCTGACTTACTTTTTCTTTATTAGTGACCTAATCCAAGAAAAAATTTGTTCCAGAAGCATTTTGCTTGTAGACCAGTGTTCTCAGACTGACAGGCTTTATGTGTCCTGTAGCTGGATGATACCAGTTCATCAGAGGGGAGCACCATCGACATAAAGCCGGATGTGGAGGAGGTGGCAGTGGTGGAAGTTGTGGAGGAGTACCTGGACCCAGAAGCTTGCTGGACAGACGGTAAGTTAAGCCTTTTATCTGCTCTTAGTGATAAAAAAAATCATTGGTCAGTCTTTTCAGTATCTGTCATTTGGTTTTGTGCTTCTTTTGTCCAGAATGTGTGGCTAAGTACAAGTGCTGCGACGTCCCCATCACTCACGGCTGGGGAAAACACTGGTGGTTCCTCAGAAAGACCTGCTACCTGATTGTTGAACACAACTGGTTTGAGACTCTGATCATCTTCATGATCCTCCTCAGCAGTGGGGCACTGGTACGCAACAAAATACACACTTCACTTATTGATATACTAACTACATTTTCTATATCTGTCCCTCACAACAACAACAGACCTACTTTTTCACTTACTGGCACTACCACTACTACTACCACTACTAGTTCCAGTACATCTCTACTACTGCTACTACTACTATTATAACTACTAATGCCACTCTTTTTCCTTTCACAAACCAATAATTGACTGTTAACAGTTAACGGAGGCCTGATAATAAAACCTAGATCAGTGGTTCTCAAACTTTTCACACCAAATACCACCTCAGAAAAAAATTTGGCTTTCAGAGTACCATCTTCAACGGACTACCTACATTATTGAGCATTACTGAATTATGGTAAAATGTGGACAAAACCAGGACTAAAGCTGGACTGAACCTACACTAAATCAGGACTAAACCAGGAGTAGTCTAGGATTAATCTAGCACTAAAACAGATCTAAGCCAGGACTACATATAAAATTAAATCTCCGAACTAAGCTGTACTAAAACAAGAAAAACACTGGCTCTAAATTAACCTAAATCTGAACTGATTCCTGTGTACCACCAGAAGAAGCCTATGTTCCAGCAATGGGACCTGTACCATAGTTTAAAGAGTAACTTGGTTACTGACTCGTGAAAATAACTTAGTTACTTTCCTTTTGGATTATTTCCTAACAGGAAGCCCAAATGAACCCAATTCTAAATAGAAGAAGCCTATAGCCTCACCATTGCTCTGACCAGCACTGTTATTTTATACAGGCGTTCAAGTTTTTTTAGCTGCATTCATTTTAGCAGCAGGGCAGCCTGACACAGCAAATACTGCCCTTTAGGTTCACCTGCCTCTGCTCCTGTGCAGCGTTCAAGTCCTGTGGACACAGTTTTATTTCACTACACTGAAGCTAAAATGCACTTGTTGTTAGCGCCAAAGCGGTGCAGGTCTCTTCTTTCCCCGCTGTCCCCGCTGACAGCAGCAGCTGCATGCGCCCCGACGCGCATGGACAGGACGAGTGGCCGCTGCGCATAAAGAGGAGCAGAGAAGGGAACGGATGAAAATAAATTGGGAAACGTATTAGTGCTATTCGTGTAATGCATTTTCATTCCGTGTTTTTGCGGTAAACCGCAGGTAAATGAAAGTGACTGTAGTGACTGTAGTGACTGTAGCGCGAGTAACTAATTGGGTATTTTGTTAGTAACTGTACTATTACTTACTGGGGGGCTCAAAAGTAACGGGTTACCCGCTGCGTTACTGACAATTGTAATCTCGTTACTTTGTAACGCGTCACTCCCAACACTGCTAATTTGTAGGTATATACTGTCATTGATCAGGCTCATTATGCCTTATTGTGCGCTGACACACGGGACAGTAGAAGCGCAGCCGTGAGAGGGGAGGGGGCGGAGGAGCCTGAACGTTAAATGCGGGGTTGAGTGGCGTGTTTAGGAAAAAGACCCACACCTGGCAACAGCAGGACTGGGACGAACGTGCGGGGGAGAGAGGCAGCGAGGGCGTGGAGAGCACGGGCCGTGGGAGGAGATACTCAGCACAGGTGTGGTAACAAGGTCAAATACTACATCACAGTTGCCTATCTGGAACTATTGAGCAGAAATCCCACTGTTTAACCCTAGGAGGGCAGCACTGTGACGGTTTTCACTACAAAATGTGAATTTAGACCTTTTTTTACAAAACGGTCAAACATAAGACTATATATAGTGAGATGTATCACTAAAGCCCTGTTTGTACAGCTGATCAGCTAAAAAAAATGGTTTAGGGGTGAGTTGCTCTTTAAGAACCACTGATTATGTATTAAGGTCTTGTTTTTTTTTTTTATTTACAGATGATTCCTATGACAATATACTACTTTATGATTAAACCCCAAATAAAAGCAAAACAAAACAATTTAATTCTTAAATGTTACACCACCAGAATTTCATGTTATTTTAAAGGGGACAGATTAGAAGTAGGGAGAGAGTGGGCCTTAAAGAGACAGGCACCTAAAAGAAGCTCCCTAAAAGAAGACTTTTTCAATAAATATGAATTATTTTTAAGTTATGGGTGCATGGTGGCAGAGCGGTTCTCGCCTCCCAGCAAGGAGGTCGTGGGTTTGAGCCCCGGGCCAACCAACACACCATCAAAACAAACTCTCTGGATGGAGTCTGAATGTCCTCCCTGTGGGTAACCGTTACCATGGGTTCTCTCCGGTTCCTCCCACTGTCCAAAGACAGTGTTGGGTGAATTGGTGACTCTAAATTGACTCTAGTGACTCTAGTGAATGAGAGTGGGAGTGAATGTCTGTCTGTGTTCGTCTTTGTGTCAGCCCTGTGACAAGCTGGCCCCTGTCCAGGGTGTACCCTGCCTACGGCCCAAAGTTACTGGGATAGGCTCCAGTCACCCGCGACCCCAACTGGAATAAGCGGTAGAAAATGAATGAATGAATGAATATTTTAAGTTATAAACAAAAAAAGCTTTAAAAACAGCATATCTCTCCTTTATTTTAAAGAAGAGATCAAGGAAAGTATTTATTTGTTGCTGTCCTTGATACAGTATGAATGTTGCTATTGGACAGAAAAGAGATGCAGCAGCCCTTCAACCTACAGCCTGACTTACAGGTTCTGGGCCTGTGGGGAGAACTGTTCTTATCTGACCAGCGGTGGAAGAAGTACTCAACTACAGATAAAAGAGCAAACATTTAGTAAAAGTATCACCTTAAAATATCTACATAAGTAAAAATAAAACTACTCACTTTCAAAAGTACTTTCAAGTAAAACGGTAAAAGTATTTTGCACAGACTCGCCAACTCATGAATGTGTTAAATGTGAGGGATTTTGAGAAAATTTGCGCTGATTCCAGATGAAATGAACAAACTGGTGCAGTAGAAGAGAATCTGTCACTGAGGTCTTCTTTTTTTATTATTCTGATGTTTCTAAAGGAGTGTTACTTTACTGCATCTTTTATATTTAAGTACTGTGTGTTTACAGTGAGGGTATGACAAAAACACTATGATTTTAAGCCAAAACTCCAAATACTTTTTACTTCAAACCAACTCAGCAATGTAGTGAAGTACAAAATACTGATACTTGCTCTAAAATGCATGGAAGTAAAAGTAAAAGTACCCCTTTTAAAATTTATTCAAGTAAAGTACAAATACATGAAAATTGTACTTAAGAAACATAACTAATTACTTTTACTTTGTTACATTCCACCACTGTATATGATTAATTAGACTGAGTAAATATCCCATATTGTTTAATTATCAAACCAAGAAATAATAAGAAAATCACTAGTTTCCTATTCTTTCGAGCCAATATGAAATAAATGTTAATATATCAACACACAAACAAAATCCACTTCTTTCATTTTCTTCTGGAGTAGCCACAGCCACTCATTTGCATCCTAATGTGCAGTGAGTTGCATGTTGATTTTGGATAGGATTTACACCCGATGCCTCAGCTCTCTCCGTTTACCCAAGCTTGGGACCGACACAAAGAGTACACCTGACCCCTTTTGACTGGATTAATTATTGCTGCATTCATGTGATCCTCAGAAGCTCTCATGTCCGTGTGCTTTAATCACGGAAAGTTGGGATATTAACGTCCCTATTTACAGATCAACAGAGTCATTGATCTGTAATGTTAATAATTAGTGTTCAACACAACTAACTAGTCAGATTTAATGTTAGCTTTCTCACCACTGAAAAGCTGAACAAATACATGTTTAGCTAAAAGGCTTGGCAAATGGAGGTAAAATTAAGGGTGCTCCGATCGATCGGCCGCCGATCATGATCTGCCGATCATGGCTAAAAATAGAGTGATCGGTGATCGGTAAAATGGGCCGATCAGAAGGGCCGATCAAATTACAATAAACACGCGAGGCTCTCACATTTACTGTCCTGCAACTCCGGTTTGATTAAACAGCAGTAGCGTTATTTTAGCAGTGTTTTTAAGTTAAGCCCTGGTTATAACTAACACAAACCTGCCCTGGAGGCGCTGCTTTGTGTCCCCGCTGTGTCCCCGCCTGCTTTAGGAGCGCACGGGACAGAACCGAGGCGCAGCAGTGCGTGTATTTGCAAACACCAACGTAAATAGAGCTACAGCTAACCCGCTAACAGTTACGTTAAAAGGATTAAGAAAGTTCAGAGTCTGCCTGTGTCTTGTTGCGCGGAGAAAACTGTGCGTTTTGTGGCTTAAACTGCACCAAATGGCTGCTAATGGAAAGAGAAAGTAAAAAGGCAGCCCATGTGTCCGTGTGTCTGAGAGGAGCACCTTTCATCGTTGTCTTCTCTGCTCTCTTTGCGCGTTTTCTTCATTCAGACGTTGTCAAAACTGGCAGCAGGAGCTGTCTGCTCTTTAGTCCACTGTGTTTCAACCTGGTTTGGCTCCGCGTTACGCGGACACAGGCACTGCACCCGCGGACTCGCATTAAAGGAACCAATTAAGAACAGCTGATTTTTACATCAGCGGAGCATTCAAACAAAGCCACAGACAGTGGGCACACATTAAAGGCCAATAATGCAACAAAACCTCTTCTAAAACAAAAATAAGTAGAATTTTGTTGTTCTTTTATATTTACAAAGGCTACAGTATTTTTCAAATGGAACTAATAATAGCCTGCATACAATACATTACTACATTGAAGACCACGTGATCGGTATCGGCCATGATCGGTATCGGCCGATCACAGCAGAGGCTGATCGGTGATCGGTGATCGGCCTCAAAAACCCTGATCGGAGCACCCTTAGGTAAAATAACTCATTAACAGTAATAATTGGCATTTCTAATGCAATTCTGTTACTGGTGCAGGCTTTCATGTGCATTTTTAAACTAAAAATAACTTTTCCTGAGTTTCCGAGGACTACATGAATGTTGCATAATATACAAAACAATATGGCTAATAGAAAAACAGAATAACAGTTGGCAGCTAATTAAAACTTAAATCCAAAACACAAAGTTCATGAGAGTTTACTTTTTTTTTCCTCGTACATTTCAGGCCTTTGAGGATGTGTACATCGAGCAGAGAAAGACCGTCCGTATTATTCTGGAGTACGCTGACCGAGTTTTCACCTACATCTTCATCCTGGAGATGTTACTCAAATGGGTGGCCTATGGTTTTGTCAAGTACTTCACTAATGCCTGGTGCTGGCTGGACTTCTTCATTGTGGATGTAAGTAAAACTAAATGTATATTCTGTGCACAATATATTTAAAAATGCTTCATCAGAGGAAAACTAGAAAATAGCTCTATCAAGGAGGTCAAGAATTGTTGTATAGTAATTAACCAGACATCCAGGGGTTTTTAGCCAAAATACATTTTCATTTAGTTGAGACTAATGAGACTAAAAAACATATATTGCCTTGGGAGTTATGTCTCTAATAACAAAACAGATGTGACGTTTAGATATTACTTCACTAATAATACTAACACATAAAAAAGCATAAATTATGATGATGATTTACCATTTCTATTTTACTGGTCGCTTTGTGCCCCATAGGGATGTTTCACAAAATATTTCTTGTTTAAAATGTTATTTGTTTTTGTTTACTTGAAGACAAAGTCTTTGAGGTACAGTGGGGCAAAAAAGAATTTAGTCAGCCACCAATTGTGCAAGTTCTCCCACTTAAAAAGATGAGAGAGGCCTGTAATTTTCATCATAGGTAAACCTCAACTATGAGAGACAAAATAAGAAAAAAAAATCCAGAAAATCACATTGTCTGATTTTTAAAGAATTTATTTGCAAATTATGGTGGAAAATAAGTATTTGGTCAATAACAAAAGTTAATCTCAAAACTTTGTTATATACCCTTTGTTGGTAATGACAGAGGTCAAACGTTTTCTGTAAGTCTTCACAAGGTTTTCACAAACTGTTGCTGGTATTTTGGCCCATTCCTCCATGCAGATCTCCTCTAGAGCAGTGATGTTTTGGGGCTGTCGCTGGGCAGCACGGACTTTCAACTCCCTCCAAAGATTTTCTATGGGGTTGAGATCTGGAGACTGGCTAGGCCACTCCAGGACCTTGAAATGCTTCTTACAAAGCCACTCCTTCGTTACCCGGGCAGTGTGTTTGGGATCATTGTCCTGCTGAAAGACCCAGCCACGTTTCATCAGTCAGTCTGCCCCAGGGCAGCTGTGGCTACAGAAGTAGCTCACCACCACCAAGTGTGACTGAGGAGTGAATGAATAATTGATCAATTGTAAAGCGTCTTTGAGTGTCCAAAAAAGCGCTATATAAATTCGATGAATTATTATTATTATTATTATCTTCAATGCCCTTGCTGATGGAAGGAGGTTTTCACTCAAAATCTGACGATACATGGCCCCATTCATTTTTTCCTTTACACGGATCAGTCGTCCTGGTCCCTTTGCTGAAAAACAGCCCCAAAGCATGATGTTCCCACCCCCATGCTTTACAGTAGGTATGGTGTTCTTTGGATGCAACTCAGCATTCTTTCTCCTCCAAACACGACGAGTAGAGTTTTTACCAAAAAGTTCTATTTTGGTTTCATCTGACCATATGACATTCTCCTAATCCTCTTCTGGATCATCCAAATGCTCTCTAGCAAAATTCAGACGGGCCTGCACATGTACTGGCTTTAGCAGGGGACACGTCTGGCACTGCAGGATTTGAGTCCCTGGTGGCGTAGTGTGTTACTGATGGTAGTCTTTGTTACTTTGGTCCCAGCTCTCTGCAGGTCATTCACTAGGTCCCCCGTGTGGTTCTGGGATTTTTGCTCACCGTTCTTGTGATCATTTTGACCCCACGGGGTGAGATCTTGCGGGGAGCCCCAGATGGAGGGAGATTATCAGTGGTCTTGTATGTCTTCCATTTCCTAATAATTGCTCCCACAGTTGATTTCTTCACACCAAGCTGCTTACCTATTGCAGATTCAGTCTTCCCAGCCTGGTGCAGGTCTACAATTTTGTTTCTGGTGTCTTTTGACAGCTCTTTGGTCTTGGCCATAGTGGAGTTTGGAGTGGGACTGTTTGAGGTTGTGGACAGGTGTCTTTTATATAGATAACCAGTTCAAACAGGTGCCATTAATACAGGTAACGAGTGGAGGACAGAGGAGCCTCTTACAGAAGAAGTTACAGCTCTGTGAGAGACAGAAATCTTGCTTGTTTGTAGGTGACCAAATACTTATTTTCCACCATAATTTGCAAATAAATTCTTTAAAATCAGACAATGTGATTTTCTGGATTTTTTTTCTCATTTTGTCTCTCATAGTTGAGGTATACCTATGATGAAAATTACAGGCCTCTCTCATCTTTTTAAGTGGGAGAACTTGCACAATTGGTGGCTGACTAAATACTTTTTTGCCCCACTGTATGTAACCTCGAAATGTAGAGTTGCACAATATGAAAAAAACATTAGGTCTATGATATTTGAATGCCTCTTTTGATGTTGATTTTATTATTAGCCATATCTTGTTTAGAAAATATATACAATACAAATACAAAACTCCGGACTATCCTCCACTTATCAAAGCAAGGGCTAAATCAATATTAAAGATTCCTCTCAGCCTGTGCCTCTGAAGCGTGGAGGCTGAGTCTGACATGTCGTCTGTGGAGAGCTTCTACTGTTGTCCTGAGCCACAGTCTCTCTGCCTTCACTTTTTTCTGATCCCCTAAGCTCCAGCCCATGTTACCTGGATGCTTAACAAATGCACCAGAGACCTCTCCCATCAACAATGTGATGCTTCCTGGACCGGTTGCATCTGGCTCATTTAGCAAACTCAACAACGTTGTTTGCAAATCTGGACTGAAGCCTTCGCTGATGCCTGGTCATCCACGGTGATGCTTTTCCTGCAGCCTCTGCCTGCTCCTCCAGGAGCTGGGCTGTGACACAGTGATACAATCCCAGTATGGACCCAAGCAGTATTGTGTATTACTGTCCACATATGCACATATGTGATGTCATGTAGTAAATAACTGGATGGAGAGATACAACATGGGAACAAAATTTCACAATATATTGTGCAACTCTACTGAAAAGCTTTCCTGATCAGACCTACAGTATAACCATCACTGTTGTCTGTGAAGACTCTCAGTAATCCAGGCTCTAAATCACAGCAAACAAGGTTTATCCATAGATGTAGATGTCTCTTGGATGAGAGGCAAAACCACTTAAACTGTAAAACTTAGTCCAGATGACTTATTTTTAACCTTGTTTGTTGTGAGACTGTTATTGTTATTACTTGTAAAGATTTGCTTCTCATATGATTTACCTCTGCTTTGACCTGTCCCCTCTGTTGCAGCACGTTTGAATATAACTCTGTCTCTCTTAAAGTAAAGAGAGGTTTTGCAGCGGTCTGGAGGTGCTCCCTGTGTGAGGTCCAGGGTAAGACTTGTGTGTTGTGTTGGGACTGCTACTTTCACAGGTTATGCTCTCTCTCTAACCCTGAAAGTTGTCCTCAACCTTCTGCGTTTTCTCTCCCCACTTTAAGATGCTTTGGTGTGGACCATGTACTGTTGTGTATCGTGTACTGTGTTGAATATTGTGTGTGTTTCTGTGGATTTAGTGTTTCGTGAAGACATCTCTCCTCTTTTTCCCCTTCGTCTGACTCTTTCTTCACTGTGTCAACCACAAGTTTTTTTCCAGGTGTGCTCACTGTGCTGTTAAGCTGGTTGTCACCTCACACTGGCTTGCCAAACTAAACCAAACAAACACATAAAGGAAAAATCTTTTTGACATAATCTGTAGTGGATTAACCCCTGTTAAAATGCTACCCTCCAATGTGTTGTGTGTCTTTGATAGTGTAACAGCATTCAGGGTCCTCTCTAACCGTGTGGCTCCTGTCTCTTTCCTGTCTGCCCCTCTCCCTCTGTCCTCATGTGTAGGTGTCTATAGTCAGCCTTATAGCTAATGCGTTGGGCTTCTCCGATCTAGGCCCGATTAAGTCACTCAGGACACTGAGGGCCTTGAGACCCCTCAGAGCCCTTTCACGTTTTGAAGGGATGAGGGTAAGACCCAAACACCAGGCCTTCTGCATGTCCAACAAATACACGCATGCTGGAGCCAAGAAGTAGCAATAAAATTTTTTTAAAAAACTAGAAAGGCTTGAAGAGGAAATTTGAAGTGGCCACTTTGGTCAATAAGATGCTTCTTGCATGAATGCAGATCATCTCAGATGTTCTTAAAGCATCTGATTTGATTCACCATTTCATTTCATTTATTTTTTATGTAGAGCTTTTGAAGCAATTTGCAATCAAAAAAGTAATCATTTTAACTGCAAAAGTACTAAGTAACCACTTAATCAAATCTTGCAGCACATAGAAAATTTACTCCTAGAAGTGGTGAAAATGTTATAAAAATACTACACACTAAAGGATTGAAAACCTGCCTTTACATGAATATCTAGCACAGCTATCCAAGGGTCATTTGAGGATGATGAAATTGAATAGGAAATTGAAATGCATTTTCAAATCTCTCATAAAAGAAGGTGCATCTCTGTTGCATGTCAATGACCCCTGAGTGGCTGTGTGTATTTTCCTCCTAGAGCAAAAACTCTAAAGCATGTTTACTGTGATGAGCTGGTTCAGTTTCTGCTTGTTGCTGGGAAGACAAACTCTCCTGACTGACTTCTGTTATCTGACCTACCACAGTTTGGCTTTGGCATTGTCACACTGGAAGATCAACAAACTTCTGGTTGCATACCCCTCCCCTGTCCCTTCCATCCCTGCTCACTACCCCAAACTTCATTATCATATTTATTTATGACTGCCATTTTGCAGATGTTATGTATATGTTGTATAAAGTCTGTCAAACTTTTAACCTTAATACAATAGTTTAGTATTCAGCTATACATGAGCATGCCATCTGTCTGGAAATGCACATTCCAGGTCTCTTCCATAAGCCAAAACAATTAAAAGACTAAACCAAGACTAAACCTGGACCAAAGACTCAGACTAGACCCTGACAAAACCAGGAGAAGCCAGGACTATGAGATAACTAAAGCAGGACTGCAAGCACAAGGCTCAAGACTACACCAAGGACCTTTTCACTCAAGCTTTTCCAGCTTGTTAAGGTGCCTGATTGTTTAAACACAATCCAGCGCTTTTCTCACTTGGACATGATCCTGATGGGGCGCTAGTATAAGTCCCGGAGATTTTAATGTTGTCAGTGTCAGGAGATCCTACTGAGGACTTCCTTTGGGTGTGTAGAAAACATGGCTTATACAGTTTGAGAGGGTTTGACATGTACAGAGGAGGGATAGTGAATATATGGGTAAAAAGATTCTGAGGCTAGAGCAGTCAGACAGGAGGCCTCGAGGAAGACCAAAGAAGAGATTTATGGATGTAGTGAAAGAGGACATGAAGTTAGGGCTAGATGCTGAAAAGGAAAGAATACTGCTCTGGCCGCTCAGCAGTACCACGGGACGACCTCCTGACAAGTCTGAACTCAGACCAGTCCAGAGGAATGTGGAAAAAGGGTTATAGTCCAAAACTAAATTTTACCTTGAGCAGTAAGCGGGATTGTAAATCCATCTTGCCAGGCTCTTGCTGATTTTTTGTGATGCGGGCCATTGGTGTGGCAGTAGTGCCGTGAGTGGGCTTTAGGTTTGCTGACAAAACAAGCACTTTTAGCGATACCTCTTAACAACATAACGATGCCAAAAAACATAACATATTCTGCCATGCTACTATATGTACAAAAACGGCAAAAATCCTTTAAACAAATTTTTTATTGTATTGTTTTAATATTGTAATTGTTAGTTGTTTAGCTATGTCAGTGAGTCATTGCTGTGATTGGCTTTCATCATGGTAGCTGCCTTTTTATCCAGAGCAGAGTGCTGCACATGTCAGGCTGGACTGACTTAATTAACCGTACACAATGACAAAGCTCAGAACAAAACCTAAATTACTGCAAAGACTAAACCAGGACAAAATGAAGAATACACCAGGACTAAGCAGAACTGGACCAGCAATAACCTAGGCCTACACCTGACTACACCTGAGACTAGACCCCTCCAAAACATCTTGAAGGCCAATTAACATTGAACAACTACAAAGCACCATAAAGTTACATCTACTGTAAAAGCTCAAGTGGAGAGACTGAATGTGCATCTCTGTGTATGTTTGTGAATGTGTGAACTTGCCAGAACTTGTTTTCTTCACTATTCCTGTGTCTCCCTGCCCCCTCTGTAGGTGGTGGTGAACGCCTTGGTGGGTGCCATCCCCTCCATCATGAACGTGCTGCTCGTCTGCCTGATTTTCTGGCTCATCTTCAGTATCATGGGCGTCAACCTGTTTGCTGGAAAATACTACTACTGTTACAACGAGACGTCAGAGGAGAACTTCCTGCCCGACCAAGTCAACAACAAAACACAATGTCTGGCTCTTATCAGTCAAAACTACTCCGAGGTCAGATGGAAGAATGTGAAGATCAACTTCGACAACGTGGGTGCGGGATATTTGGCTCTGCTGCAAGTGGTGAGAATCAATTTTCAATATCTTTTGACATGCTTTATTGTTTATTACGTGTATTCAAGGGATTTCTTTCTCCTTATAGGCAACATTCAAAGGCTGGATGGACATTATGTACGCTGCAATCGACTCTAGAAAGGTGAGAATGACTTTAATTAATTGTTTAATTTCAATTTACATTTATTTATATCAAATAAAATCAGAAAAAGCCTTGATATTTTCTGCCTGGGCGAAGGGATGTGAACAGTTTGTGTGCTGGGTGGAATGGAGATTGAATTAAAGTTTTTAGCTTTTCATGATATGCTGGGCCCTGGCCATTAAGGGCTTTGTCTGTTATGAAAAATGTAGATTGTATTCTAAATTCGACAGGAGGAAATGGTCTCTTATAGTGGATAACCTCACAAATATATACTGGGGCCCCTGACCGGCGGCACGGTGGAAACAGTGGTTAGCATAGTCGCCTCGCAACAATGGGTTCCAGAAGGGGGCAGAAGGGGCCTTTCTGTGTGGACTCTGTATCTGGGTGGGTTGAAATGTATTATTGAAATGTACGATACACTTTTATTTAAATTTTTTTATTGCAGGACAGGCATTATTTCATCTGTATTCGGCTTTAAAATGAAACCCTTAGATTAGCACGGAAAATTTGTGTAAATGTGTAAATTATACATATTATAGTTCTGTTATTGACAATGGTGGCATTGAATTTCAGTCTAAATGGCATTAAAAAGTCTTACAAAGGTCTTAAATTTCTTTTGACAAAATCTGAATCTACCCTGTAAAACTTAGACCAGGTTAATCCTCCAGGTAGGCACTCCTGACCAGGACCTTGGCTCTAGCTCTGGAGAAGAGTCGCTGGGCGCTGCACTGCAGTCACCTACTGTTCCTGACAGATTGCCCCAATAGCACTGAAGGATTGGTGAAATGCAGATAACAAATTTCTCTATGGGGACAATCTCGTACCTTAACCCCATAATAAAAATACTATAAAATCATAAACAAGTCTGCAAGTGATAAGTGATGTTTGTACTATTCTTTCTGCATCTGTCTGACCCAGGATCTGCCTAATTTCTGCATTACATTACATAGTTGAAGTAAATTATAAACCTCAATATGATTTTGATAATTTTAATGTTACAGGTGGAGGACCAGCCAGTCTACGAGGACAACTTGTACATGTACATCTACTTTGTCATCTTTATCATCTTTGGATCCTTCTTCACCCTCAACCTCTTCATTGGTGTCATCATCGACAACTTCAACCAGCAAAAGAAAAAGATAAGACACATTTCTTCTGCGTTCACCGTTATCTGTGGTTTATTACATTTAGCATAGCAGGAAATACTGCAGTTAGCTATTCTACACAAAAATGCCAATGACTGGTTTAGTCCTGGTCATGTCTTGGTTTAGTTCTAAGTTCATCCTGGTTTAGTCTTAGTTATGTCCTGATTTAGTCCTGGGGTCTCATCTATAAAGGTTGCGTACGCCACTCTCTGCGCCAAAGGTGGGATCTATAAGAAACAACTAATCCAAGTTTGCTGCACATTTGATACAGTTCACTTTCACTTTGTATCTCTCAGAAAAAACTAAGGATTTGATTTGATTCAGACATCATTATTTAAACAAGTAGTGAGTAAAAGTGAGGGAAGGCAATTAGTTTTTTCATAATTTTGCTCCATATACTTGACAATAAAGCAATTTTTAGCCGTGCACACCCATGCACTTCCACAGGACGCTGCATGCTGGCTCTCCGTCATGGTCTGCGGAGTTAACTAACAGCAGACATGATCACTGATGAATCCATGACTAGAGTTATGAAATAATGATCGGACATGAGCATAAACAACTTCTACAGACGGTTCATATCAGCTCTGTGTGGTTTTAATGAAGAACAGAGTCAAAAAGAGACTGCATGAACATGTGATATTTGTCTTTACGCTCGACACCTGCAACGCCGCTCTGCCCCCTTCCTTTACACAACTTTCACTCAGACCTCCGCGTGCACGTACAGTGTTCACAGTAAAATTATATCCATGTGTGTTAACAGAAGGTCGTGATGCTTCCCACACATTTCATACACATTGATTATAAGTCTAAATTAGAGTGCGAAGAAATCCTAAAAAAGCGATAGGCCTACCTGGAATAATCCAAATAAAAGATTTGTTAGGTTTTAAGCTTCTTTTTCATGTTTAAAGTTATCCTAAAGGTAGCCCTAGTTATTTCCTGGTTTAGTCCTGGTTTCATCCTGGTGTAGATCTGGTTTAGTTCTAGTGTAGTGCCTGTTTTAGACCTGTTTTTGTTCCTGTTTTGCTGAGGCCCACTTCACTTTGCTAGCACTGGGAACAGGTCTGCCTGGACAGGCTTAAAAAAACACAGTGGTCTACATTTTGCAACATATTGCTTGATTGGTTGTAACCAAAATGTATTGTGCCTATACTTTGGAGGTCAGGATATCTTCATGACAGAAGAGCAGAAGAAATACTACAACGCCATGAAAAAGCTCGGGTCCAAGAAACCACAAAAGCCAATACCAAGGCCACAGGTACATTTAGTTTTAAAGTTGAAATCTAAATTGACTAATAGTCAGAGCAGGATTTCTGCAGGATATTAAAAAGCGTTAAATGAAATTAATTTTGCAAAATGAAGGCCTTAAATAGCATAGAAAATAAAATAGAAAAAAAATTACCAGTTTTCTTGAAGTAGTATATAGTTATTAATTTTCTTTAAAAATATATAGCCTAGTTTAGTGTGAGAGCTTTGCAGAACAAGCTTACTTCCAGCTGGTCACCAGATGTTTGATGTTGTCAGGGGGCGTAGTAAAATTGGAGAGCTGCAGGGATAAAATTGTTACTAAAATTGTTACTTCATACATACTGTACCTTTATTTATGTTTGTAACATTAAAATGGCAATAACAAGCATTACATTTGACCTGCTGCAGAAACCATGTCAGAGGTCGAAAGTATCAAAGAAATTAGTTACTTTTAAGTACATTTTTTGAAGAAAATTTTGTATATTTTCTAAATCTTTTACTCTAGTTCATTTTCAAACATCTCTAAATGAGCGAAAGTATTTTTTTTACTGGCAGAGTGGGTAGCATGTTTGCCACACAATCAGAAAGACTGGGGTTTGATAGGTTTGGACATGTAGTAGTAGCAGTTGTAGAAGTAGTACATTATTCTGTGCATTTGCAAAAAATACATTTGAAAAGTTTTTTGTACTTTAGTCATCTTTACAATCAGTACTTCTTTTAACTTTTACTCAGATATTAATTTGGTCGATTTCTTATTCTTGTCCTTGAGTATTATTATTAAAACAAGAAGTACTTCTGCTTGAGTAGTGATTTTGCAGAAAGTATTTTAAATAAACAAAAATATTCCCATGTTTTTTGTCTTTTCCAGAACAAAATCCAGGGCATGGTGTTTGACTTTGTGACGCAGCAGGTTTTTGACATCTCCATCATGATACTGATCTGTCTGAACATGGTGACGATGATGGTGGAAACAGACGACCAGTCAGAGGAGACGGAGAACGTGCTGTACTGGGTCAACTTCATCTTCATCGTGGTCTTCACAGGGGAATTTCTACTAAAGCTCTTTGCTCTGCGTCACTACTACTTCACCAACGGCTGGAACGTATTTGACGTGGTGGTTGTCATCCTTTCAATTGTGGGTAAGTGGTCTGAAGGAAAATAAAGTTGTCTAATAGCATTGTGCCATTTTAAAGGATTTTGCTTTTAAAAAATTGCACTTATTTTATATAACTTAATTTACTAAAGATTTGCAGCTCTGTTTATTTAAAGTAAAAGGTATGGACATACGTTGGTGACTGGCTATGTCACTGTCAATGCTTTTGTGGGAGTTCCTATTACACAGGAGCAAATCTGAAAAAGGGAGAATTTAAATAGCACTTTAGTAGGGCTGTAGTCAACCAAAGAAATTGTGAGTTGAACAAAGTTATTCCCAGCACAGAGATTAATCGATCAAATTCCACCAAAGATATGTGGTAGGGATAGACCAGATTCTCACAAAAACAAGTGACTTTACATAACTTAGGAGGTAAAACATTAGGAAAGGATGGCTGTAAAATATGTCATATAAAAATAAAATTTGAAATAGCAATTATCAAGTAGTAAATTGGACCAGCTTTGTTGATGCAAAGAGTGAATTCAACTAATCAACCAACAAAATTTTAGTCAACCAAGACCTCATCAATCGATTAATCAACTAAGAGCTGTCAGCCCTACACTTTAGCTCCTTTAGGCCTAAGGCAGAGGACACACTGGTCAATGCCATGCACTGACAGACAACCATTAACTCTCATGTACAACCTGGACAATTAACAGTTAATCGCAGAGCTAGCAGAGAGACAACACAACCATTTACTCCATTAATCACTACAGGCAATTTAGATTCAGTAGTTCACCTACACATGCATGTCTTTGTACGGTTGGAGGAAGAGAAGTGAACCCATAGTAACCTGGGGAGGACATGCACACTCCGCACATCAGAGGAGTCCTGTTTCCACCTTGTTTAAAAAAAAAAGTGCAATTTTGCGTTCTGTGGCCTGGTAGTTTTCAAAATGATCTGGCTATCAGCTCAGCGCCTATCCTATGTCAATATGCAAATCCCTGCACACTAAGAGCCAGATGGTTTGCTGTAGTGATTTTACTAATAAAATGTTTTGTTGTCTTTAGGCATGTTCCTGGCTGACCTGATCGAGAAGTACTTCGTGTCTCCGACCCTGTTCAGAGTGATCCGATTGGCCCGTATCGGCAGGATCCTGCGTCTCATCAAAGGGGCCAAAGGGATCCGGACTTTGCTGTTCGCCCTGATGATGTCACTTCCTGCTCTCTTCAACATCGGCCTCCTGCTCTTCCTGGTCATGTTCATCTTTTCCATCTTCGGCATGTCCAACTTTGGCTACGTGAAGCACAGTGCTGGAATAGATGACATGTACAACTTTGAGACTTTCGGGAACAGCATGATCATCCTGTTTATGATCACCACGTCCGCCGGTTGGGACGGCCTGCTGCTGCCCATCCTGAACTACCCTCCGGACTGCGACCCGTACTTGGAGAACCCCGGGACTCCCTCCACTGGAGACTGCGGCAACCCCTCTGTGGGCATTTTCTTTTTCGTTATGTACATCATAATTTCTTTCCTAATTGTCGTCAACATGTACATCGCCATCATCTTGGAGAACTTCAGCGTGGCCACGGAGGAGAGTGCCGACCCACTCAGCGAGGACGACTTCGAGACGTTTTATGAAATCTGGGAGAAGTTCGACCCAGACGCTTCGCAGTTTATCAGCTACGCTAAGCTTTCGGACTTTGCGGACGCGCTCGAGCACCCCCTCCGCGTCCCCAAACCCAACACGATTGAACTGATTGCCATGGACATGCCTATGGTGAGTGGTGATCGCATCCACTGCCTCGATATCCTTTTTGCCTTCACCAAGAGAGTCCTGGGTGACAGCGGCGAGCTGGACATGCTTCGGCAACAGATGGAGGAGCGTTTCGTGGCGGCCAATCCTTCCAAAGTCTCTTACGAGCCCATTACAACAACTTTGAGACGGAAACAGGAGGACGTGTCAGCTCGGGTAATTCAGAGAGCGTACCGTGTCTATCTAACCAGGCGCGGCTTCGTGTGCAAGCGCAAGCCGGTCAAAAACAAGCCGGAAAATGAGGACAATCAGGAGCAAGAGAAGAAAGAGGGCACTCCATCCACTGCCTCCCTGCCTTCGTATGACAGCGTGACCAAACCGGATAAGGACAAGCAGGAAGACAACATGGACGGCAAGGGCGGGCGGAAAGAGAAAGGCCGAAACCAAAAAGACATCAGGGAATCAAAATGCTAGAGGATTCTTGATTACACTAATAACAATGAAAATTATAACTATATTAACTCAAAAAGCAAGAGGAAACTCACTCACACAGATGTACAGATTTCATTTGCAAGTCCGAGAAAATAATATTCAAGTAATTTTGTTTACAGACTCGATTCTTGTATTTATGCAGGGGGACGCAGCTCGGTCTGTCAAAAACCAAACATTCAGCGTACTACTGTGTGGCATCGACGTTCCTGGACTATTACGAGGAATATACTGGGACGTTTCTGTGTCAAAAGGCGGATTGCTCACTTAACTTACCACTGTTAGGATGACCACACAAGGATTTTGAATGGGAAAAAAACTATATAAATTGCAAATGTCTGGATGCAAGTAATGGATTCCTATGGAAGACAATGTGTTGGATGGAAAATAAGGCCGCGTATTGATGCGAGCCTAAAGAAAGCACTAAGTGGCACAGTGTCATGTAAGTGCGGCGTATAGATGAGTACAGAGACACTCATTTAAGCAGAGGGGACGAACGGTGAGTGGAAGACGCAATTGAGAGAGCGAACTGGAAGTGATTTTGTTTTAGTAGTGCTAGTAAAGTTGTTAATTTATACAGCAAAATGCAATGAAAAAAAAGAACAGTCTTCAACTCTGCCCATGTTACTGTTACAGCCATCCGATCTTTGTTACACCCACATCCAAACGCTTTTTTACATGGGCTTTCACACCAATTGGTTCAAAAAGGGTCTGTTTTATTATTATTATTATTATTATTATTATTATTGTTGTTATTAATAATATGGGGGTCAACTCGGGCCAAGGGCTTAACTTAAACATTTACTCCGAAAGATTTCCAAACATAAATAATTGTGCTTGTTCAAATGCATAGAAATGACTTGCATGACGGCATGTTTTTGATCAACAAGAGAAAAAAAAAAAACCTTGCATGAATTATCATAGTCCACAAGACACTAATAACTCACTGGACACTAGTGAGATTGGGCAAAAATTACAGAAAGTTGAAGAATCATTTTGGTTTTGATGACGATAAGTGATAAATGTGGGTCTGTAACACAAATCTAAATTTTTATTTTATTAACACATTTCAAATAACTGTAAGCTAAAATGTCGACATATGGATGAATTGTGGAGCGCTGGGTAAGAAACGACACACAATTATCTGCTGCTTTGGAAAATTTTAAGTGTGTTAACTTATTTCTGTGTAACGATGTTAATTTCGAGGGCGCAATATTTTGAAACTTATTTGTACGCACCGATGTATTGTCCATACTGTAGTACCATCTGCCTTCAGTTGCTTTTTAAAGGGTCATTCGGGACGTCCCACTGCTAGACAGGCTTTTCCAGGCAAACTCCATTCTATCTATATGTTTCTCTCTGATGGTAAGACCTTAACAAAAGGGCTGAGAAATGTTCTCATACTGTATGCGACCTCATTCGAAGTCCTAGGGATGATGATGAATGTGCATTTAAATTGTAATTCTGGAGCTGAGACAAGCCTTATTTTACACAGTTTTATAAGCCACATGTGAGCGATGGTGTGGGACGTGGGCTTTCGGTGGTCCTGGGAATGTATTTTTTGAAGAAAGTTGAGAATATAATGTTTGGAGAAGCCAAAGAGATCCTGCCTTGTTACCCCCCATACCCCTTGTTGCCCCGTTTTGTTCGTAAAGTGGGGTGGGGGTTTGTGGGCCCATTCGTGCAAGACAAAGAGAGAGACCCCAGAAATGTATGCAATGCTTGAAAAAAAGTCCATCCTTTTTTCTCAGGAGATACTAATAGATGAACTATTACGAAGCTCTGCAACAAAATGCAAGTGAATGTGACGGGAATTCATATTTTTTGTGTTTTGTGTCACATTGTTGATGTTGGCTGCGGACCTTATCAGGGGCCACTTTTCCTGCTTAGAAAAACAGGGCTAGAAACATCTCAGCGAAACAACCACGCCATTTTCATTCATACTAGTAAATATAGATGCACTTTTAGTTATTACGACTACGATATTGCGACACTTTTTCGAGGAGATGTCTTGAGAAAAATTGTAAGGCCCCTAATATTTAACAGCAAAACATCTCCGAAGCCTCTTCTTTGCCAGTTTTTGTCCATATTGCTCGATCACAAATACCAAATATCCACCTGACACTGGATGCTTTCTTTCGGTACTGTGAGCCTACACACATCTGAGCTTTTGCACTTCCTGTTGTGCAGTGATGTCACTTCCTCCTGGTCCAGTAGCTGCATGAGATACAGTATCAGTGTGGGTGTTAACTCGAACCAAATAAAACTCTGAAGCCTAAAGCTACTGGCGTCCATTTTCTCCAGAGAGATGTATCACTGACAGAAGCCTAAAAAAGATATCAACCTTTTGGGCAAAATAAAAATAGTTTAGACAGTGAACACAAACTGCAAAAGCGAAGAATGGACTTTTTAAGAAACTATAAATACTGTAATATATGATTTTGTTTTAACGGCATGTGCGTCTTTTGTAAATACAGGATTACTTAAAGCTACAGCTATTATCTAACACTAAATATGAATAACATTAGTAGAATGACTTCAGCAGACACTGTCTCGGTCGGACAGTGACTGTTAGGTGGGCTAGCTTTTTTGAGTCACTTTTCATAAAAAGGGGGAGCAAGCTAAAATAATCTATATTAAAGCAAAGATGATATTTAAAGTATATAAATCAGTACGCACATGTACAGATATACCACATATATATTATATATATATTCTGTCATATATATATAGTATATATAGATGTTACCTCTCCACTCTTCACTGAGGTGACTCTAAACCACAGGATCATGCTTCTTTTCTTTGTGGTTTGTTCAGAGATGACTCTGTCGGCCCCGGGCCCCTGAGCTGGGGCCCCATACACTGCATGGTGTTGTACTGGCTGCTTGCTGAGATTGTGAAGCCTGCCTTGGTGAGAGGATTGCACTACCAGCATACCCTTTTGTACAGTGTGAAGATGTCTTGCCCCTAGTTTCCTAAACTGTAACAGAGATAGACGCACACACACAGCCCTCTGCAGCCTCTGCACTGGTCCCAGTGTGTCCCGGGATGAGCCTCATTTATGGGACAGGTTTAGGCTTGTCCCTTTCTAACTCTCCAAGTTTCCCTCCGACACATCGCTGCAGTTTAAAGTTGATCTTTCCTTTCCAATGTGACACATGATTTAGGAGTTACTGTCTCTGCGTCTGTGTTTGTTTATGGTGCAATATCACTTAACGGCACGTGCCTTTTTAGCTCCTGTTATCTGTCTGTACAATGAGGATCACAAACCCATGAAGGTGAAATGATGTATAGAGTTTTAAATGATGTTGTGAACTCACTAGATTGGACTGTCTGGACTAACATCTGCAGAAGCGCTCTCTCTCTCTGTTTTCGTTACTGGCTTTTCTGGTGCTAGTAACAGCTTCAGTCTGACATTCATTTCTAATTCTTTTGACAGTAGATACATTATAAACAACCATTTTCTGTTGCATGAATGAGAGAAAACTCCTTAATTTGCTCAATATGTTACTAAAAAAATCTGAAAAATCCTGGTCATCATTATCTGTTGCCACTAATACAGTCAGAGAGAGGACGTGTGTTGCACAACCACAGGGACATTTACATGAATCAGAGGAATGTCTTCATTTGAGCACGAACCTATTTCCAAACAATAAAGCAGCCTTCCAGTTACCTTTGGCTCATGTTGTTTTTGGTTCAGCATCAGTGACAGACACAGTGTTTTTGTTTGTCTAACTTAACATTGTAATGACTGTAAATGTGTCTGACCTCTGTTGGTCATCAAACAAGCTCTGCATGCATTTTGTTGGCACACCAAGGGTATACTGGCAAAGTTTTTGGTCCATGTTGTTTCTGTAACTACTACCAACATAGCATAAAACTTCAGTGACTTTTAGCAGGTAGCATTTAGCTTGAGTAGTGCTAATTGCTCTGTTATGGATGGAGCCACTTGCTAATGTTCTCCACCCAGGCACTGACATTACAAACACTGAAACATGCACTGTAGTTTGCCAGTTGCCAAAACCATCTTGTTCAATTGCTGCCTAATGCTAATTTTGATGGCACAATGGCAAAGAGGGGCAGCCCTATGTTCCCCAGTACCCAGGGCCTACCTGCGTGCCCCAGAAAAGGTTAGGTATTAGGATAAGGGAACATAACTAGTTTCCCAAATGAGTAGGGTGACCAGACGTTCCTATTTAAAGGGGACAGTCCCAGTTTTAGGCTCCTTGTCCCATGTCCAAAAAAAGGTCACAGAGGTTTGTCATTCATTTTCTAACGACATCTGAGTTCTAGGATGTTTTCTGAACAAGGATTTTTTGTGTAATACATACCTCTGGATCTTTTTTTGTGAAGACAGAGTAAATTATTATGCAGCCTCAGAGGGGTGCCCAAACTTTTACATATGGCTGTATCTGTATAAACACTCTTATGTCCCAGTTTAAAAAAAAAAAAGATACCCCAGTTGTCCCTATCACTAACCAATAGAAAATACACAGGAAACTAAAAACACAGACTTCTATCATGTCATTATTTTTATAAAGTAATTGCCATCAAAATCATAATATATGCACTATTGTCATGTACTTTTAATTACATGACAGAAAATTGTATGGCTTTCGGAAGCTTGGTGAGTTCAAATGCATCGTGTTTTCTGAAAAAAATATGTGGCCCAGTTTTTGGGTCTAGAAATCTGGTCACCCTAAGCAGATAGCTACAGTATGTTCCCCACTGCAAAGAAACTGCAGGGCATAGATACCAGGGAGTATAGGTACACACTAAGTGGTTAGGTTTGAGTCCTGCACCAGATGATGCCTTTCTCTGGAGTTTGCATGCTTTCCCTGTGCTTAGGTTTCCTCCTGGTACTCCTGTCTCCCCATCAACCAAAAACAGGCTAATTCTCCCGCTGGGTACTCCTGACTGGAGTCTGCCCTATGTTCCCGAGTACCACTGTTCACCAGGAAACATAGGAGTTACTGTTAGTGTTGGGGGACATCAGGACTTTCCTAAATGCAGTAGTTACCTATATTCCCAGGTACTTTCGTTCCTCTGTTTCTATGGACTGGGGAGCATATGTACGCACCCTCCTGAACAGGTGTCATACCTTAGTATTTGTTATTAACAATTTGATAGTGACAAAATCAAGGCCTTCAAAGTTTTATATTTTAAAAGCAGGTAATTGTATTAAGTTATTATCATTAATACTTGGACTTTTACAATATCAAATGCTGAACTGCCGGGGCTAATATGCATTGTTTTGTAGCAGTGAAATGGTAAAAAAGCAGAGGGAACCACATAGACCATGATCCTTTGCTCCATTTCAGTGCAGCCAACATGACAAAATTATTGTTATTAAACACTCAATCTTTCAAAAATATCACAAAAATAAATGCACTGAAGGCTCGTAATGGGTAACGTTTTGTTATCGTGAGCATTTCTAGAATACCATGAGCATCCACGCAATATTGCAAAAAAAAATCGAACAGTGAGATTAATATCGTGATAATACTGTACCATGAGATTTGAATATTGTTAGATCCATAATAAATAGGGCTGGGTACTGTTCAACAATACCTATGTGTTATTGAAAGAAAAGTTCCAATACTACTTGTATCAAAAAAATAAGTTTCACTACCTTGCAGGACCTTTAATGTTCCTTTGCCTGTATGAATCAACTAAATAAAACAGAATAAATCATACAAACTACTGATTTTAACTTACAGCTACAAATTTTGCTCTACAAAGTTGTATTTTATTCAATATTATTGTGTTTATGATTGTAGAAGATGAACTGACATCACTCAGGTACCAGTATGGAAAACCAGGTATCATTTAAGTACTGATATCAAAAAAATCTGAACGGTACCCAGACCTTTTAATAGTGTTGGCATGTTGTTTAAACACACTACAAGGGTCTATAGCCTTCAATAACATGCCTGGGAAATGTGAGTGTTTAAAATGTAAACGTGTGTACATGGCCACACAGTTGTTTACATGCCACAGTGTGAGTATCTGGGTGTGTCATGGTGCAGCTGTACTGAGGTGGCCCTAAAGCAGCTCTTGCATGTGTATCCTGTTCCTCCTCTCCCTCCTGTGTAGTGTTGAGGTGGTGCACTGACTGAGGAGGAGAGGAGAGGAGAGGAGAGGAGGGGGGAGACAGCACTGCAGTGCAGATAGACGAATGCAGTGGCTTCGGCTGAGTCAGCACCAGCTCCCATTAGAGTCAGACTGTACAGAGCACTGTAAAACAAGGCACACACAGCAACAGCAGCACACAGGAGGAGAGCACCACCAAGAGCCTACAACAGGGAGGAACATAAACAAGATCATGCTATTAAAAGGCTAGCTTAGTGTTTTGTGAATGATCTCTTCTTGTAATTTGTAAAGCTGATTTATGGCCTACCAAAGATATGTGCCCTCAGTTTGGAGAGGCAGACAGGAGGAGAGCACCGCAAGAGTCTCCAAGAGGGAGGGCCGTAACATAAACACCAGGATCATACTATTAAAGGGGTGGTTAGTTTGGTGTTAAATTTAGACAGAAGCAGACAGGAGCAACACCACAGAGACTAAACTGTGCACTGATGTGGCATTAAAAACACTGTATAGAATTATAAATCCAGCCACAAGGGGCCACAAGACAGGGTACTCTTTGTGCCAGTCCCAAGCCTGGATAAATGGAGCGGGTTGTGTCAGGAATGGCATCTGGTGCCAAATCAGTGTGAAAATCATTATCAATGGCAACCCCGGAAAGGAAAGGCCAAAAGAAAGGAAGGAGATCACAGTATATAATTATAATTTGTAATATTTTGTGGCTTATGCTAATTCCTCCATAGACAATGCATTGTGGTCCACTTTGCTTCAAACACCTAAAGTATTATGTAATGTTATAAAGGGGGGCCTGGCGACAGAGCAGTTAGTGCTCTTGTCTACCAGGTCATGTGATCCAAAAGTGTTGGGTGAATTGGTGGCTTTAAATTTCCCCTACAGAATGAATGTGAGAGTGAATGGTTGTGTGTCCGTCTGTGTTTCTTGTGTCAGCCCTGCGACAAGCTGGCCTACTGGGATAGGCTCCAGTTATCATGACCCCTAATGGGAATATCTGGAAGAAGATGAATGAATGTTATGTTATTAATGTTGGTCCTAGACCTAGATAACAAATTTATGGCCTGCAATAATAAAGTCAAGCTGAGAGAAACTCACCTTGAGCTGGACAATAAAAAGAATCCTAATGCAAAGCTACACATTAGCTTGCATTTGTTACAGTGGAGAGATGATTAGATGTTTGTTGGACCAGAGATGAAGTACTCTGCTTTAACGAGTTACGAGTTGGGCCGAGGACTACAGACAACACGCTGCTTTGGGTTCCGTCAGCTTCTGTCTCAAAGTTTATTACAGTGACACAGGTTTATATACAGGAGGACAGATTCTAGAGTCCACTCGTACGTGTGGACGTGTCCAGTGGCATAGGTAATGATTATCTATAGTTCAAATACATTGCAGGTAGCAGAAAGAAGAATCAACAGAACAAAACAGAAATCCCAATACATGACAAATATCAAAGTTCATAATACAGCAGGTTTCAGTAAAAACATGTTTATATAAGGCTGGTAACAGAGTTCGTTGTACAGATACATGGTACACAGTCTTCTGCAAAAACATCTTTTATGTAATTATGACCCAGTGAACCACACAAAGTACAGCAGGATGACTTACAAAGAATGGATTGAAACCATTTTAATCATACCATACTCAAAGTCCTTGGCTCAGACTCAGACTCAGACAGAAGTTTAATCATTGTGGTAATTTTTGAGACTTGTGGCCCTCAAAATCATAAAATTTGAAGGCGCAGACTGGATTTGTACTCGTCTCTTCTCACATACTAGGACTAATGGCTTGGACTTGGGCACTTGCAAGTCACACTTGTGTCCAGTTCACTGAAAACAGAGATGGTGGTGCACTAAATTTAAGTCAGTGCAAAAACAAACATAATTTTATAAGTAATATTCAAATTAATATTAGTGCTGCAAACTCTTAAGTACACTAATATTTGTGACTTGCCTCAGACTTGGACTCAGACTTAAATCCATTTAGACTCAACTTGGACTCAAATTAATTTGGACTTTTAATTTTAAACTCTGACTAGACTTGGATACATTTTTAGTAACTTGGACTCGACTCAGACCTGCACCTCACCTTAAAATGATGCAGTTCGTCAGCTGCACAAGGATTCAGCCCCAGTTTGGAGAAACACCACAAAGATTAAATTATGCACTGATGTGTATGACTAAACATTTAAAACACTGAAATTCTCTAGTGTTAAAAATGTGCTCCCTATACAAGAAAGTTCCCTAATATATAGTTTGCTGAGAAATTGACTATATTTTTGGTTCACACACAGGCCACAGTACTTGGGGACGCAAAGCTCTTTTTTCTGTAGAAACATAACTTACATAACACAAAGTAAATTATCTCTCACAACCACAGTCTTTAAATTATTTACTGTCAAACCTGTTTATGCCTTTCATTCGTTTGTATTTATTCTACTTCTAAGGCCTTATTATTATATATTTTCCTGCAATTGAACGCTACAGTGTATATTAGCCACACGGTTAAATGTACTGCTTTACTTATTAGTACTACATTTAGAAAAGAAAAGGCAATGAAAGAGAAAGAAAGTTAGTGTAGCTATAATACAGAACTGCAAGGATGTGGAAAAGTAGGTAGATATTAATATTTTCTGCAAATGAATAGAAAGTCAAATTGGTATGTTTAATATTCTCATCAACTGAAAAAATCATTCACAAGAACTAGATGCCATTTTTAGCCCATAAATAAATAAAAATAAATAAATAAATAAATAAATAAATAAATAAATAAATAACAAGGCCTTAACAAATACGTGTTTCTATTTATTTTGGGGCGTTTTCCTGAGTTTAGCCATTGGTCTATCCCAACTTCTTTTGCTCTAACTCCCCCTAGTGGAAGTTATAGCTTAAGACAACTATGATTAAATCGTTTTTCTGCTGACCTGACTTAGGATAATTAAGATATAATAAATAAAAAGAACACACAAAAAAATATATATATATAATAAAATAAAATAAAAAAATTGCTAGATTAATTGCATTAACTGGTCTATACAATTTTCCCTTTTTAAAATTATTTGTATTATTTTGGTTCATGGACGTTTTTCGACCAGAGTTTGAAGACCACGCGGTTGCCTTGTGACAGTTGTTATTCACCGGTTCCTGTTAAGGTAATTTTTCATTTTGTCATAACTATTGAACCATGATAGTAATAAATATAAATGTAAGGACGACGCAATTAATTGGGCTTTAGTTTTTTTCTGATGCGAGATTAATTATTATGCTAATGTTGTGATTAGCCTTAGCTTACAACAGCGGCTAAGGCTAAGTTTTTGTTTGTTTGTTTATTTGTTTTTATTAAACAGAGTCAATTTTTTTTAAGGCTAACTAAGTGTGGATTTATTTATTTTTCATCTCAACAGTTTTGCTCAATTGTTGGAACCTAAATATACGTCTCCTTGTATCAGTAAAGTAAGACTAAGAGCAAACTCTGCTAGCTTCTGCTTACTGCAAGTAAGGAAAAAAAAATAGGCTATATGTAATAATGTTTCAACATTTATTATTACTTTTTTAGTTTTACATTTAAATTTGAGTTGAATCCCCACAAGTAATGCAAGTCAGATGGCTCTTAGATTTATTTACTTATTTTCTGAGATTATTTCTAAGAACACATGTTGTATATGGTCCATATATTGCAGCCTTTATCTGCCTTCAGTGTCCAGTAGCTTCTGCCTCTGAACAGCCACAGGGAGGACCTCTCACCTCAGCTGATCACAGCAGGACATGCATGGCCTACAGCTGCACCACGTGGTAAGATCATAAGAAGCAAGAACACGAAATAGATAATGCTTTTAGGTTATTAGTCATATAGTGAAATCAAATCAATTTTTTTTATATTAAATGTTGCTTTTTGATCATCCTGCTATGCTCAAAATTTACAGTGACTTTTTAAATTTGTCTCAGCTCACACTTAAGTAAGTTAACAAAATAATATTTTGACAAGAAACTGGTTGCTGAACTTTGTCCTATTAAAATTCTGAAAGGGGCTATATTATGCAAAATATACTTTTCTGAGCTTTCTACCATGTTATAATGTTCCCTCATCAAAAACAAGAAGTAATCCTCTGAGTTTCTGAGGCCTCAAAACGCTCTATTGCATGAAACCCCGCCCACTCCAGGAAGCACTGACCAATCCACAAACCCTCTACATCCAATCTGCTCTCATTCATTTATCCAAAAAACTGCTCTGTTTCCACTGATTCTTCACAGACATTTTATATTATATTGAATAAAATGGCATCATACATTAAGTTTAAGGACGTGAAGTTCCTTTTATTCTTTAAATTATGTTCAAAAGACCACAACACTCTGCTGCTCTCTGCTGGTCTCTTCGACTGTTTCTTAAAAAAAACATTCTCTTTTAGTCAGATATTGCTTTTAAAGGTTGTAAAACATGCTGCTGTTTTAGAGGTGACCGAGATAGCATAATATATCCCCATTTACACTCTCAAAGATGTATTTGGTTACTAGTCGTGAATAATTTTTTTATATTTACATGTAGTTGCCTTTGCCTGTTGATCAGGCCTGCTCTCAATTTATGAGTTAATTTAACTGTCTCAGCTAACTCAACCTCACAAACTCTTAATTATAAACCTTGATATCTTATAAATGTGTCAAGATAACTCTTTTCCTCAAATACAGGAAATTCAATTGCATAGGCTACTGTCTATTTAATCTTAAGTGAATCTTTAAACTTTGCTTGAATTTGAAGAAGGGACTGACCACAAATAAAGACACACAGACACACGTTTTTTTAGTAGGATATCTTCATTTTCATGACAGCAACAGTCGTTTAGTGAGGTAGACTATAACACATTTGTTCCAAAACTGGCAACTGAAATGACATGAAAGAAAAATAACTTCCATGTACGACGTCTTCAAAATGAGGTAGAGCTGGTTACAGAAAATGTACAGGGTAAAACACATGTACAACACTGAACTGATCATATAATGGACTGAGTAACACCAAAAATATACTTCAAATACTGCTGCTGCGAGTGGGTTTGGCTTCAGCATATTCTTCGTCTGGCATTGAAGAGCTTTCAAATTAGCTAAGCGCTTGACTTTTACTGTTTGGGGGCAAATTTTGTTCTAAGACTATTTTATTCGTTAAAAATGTGATGTTTTGGCCGGACATAATTGTGCTCTCAAGTTCACATTTAATATTGGGAAAATATTTATGTTGTTAAAGCTTTGAGTAGATCTAAAAATGAACTTAGATGAATTATAGCAAGGTAAAAGTTGTAGGAAAAGGTGTATGCACTCACTGGTCACTATAATAGGTACATCTGTTCAAATTTAAGGTCACTCAGCAGCCTCTCGGCACCAGAATGGGGAAAATTTTGAGAAAAAGTGACTTGGTGGCCACAATATTAGGCACACTTGCAATGCATTTAGGCCTGAGGTGTGTTGAAGTTCAAACCGAGCATCAGAACGGAGAAGAAAGAGCATTTACTTTGAATGTGGCTGGTCTAAGTATTTCAGAAACTACTGGGATTTTCACACAACCATCTCTAGGGTTTAAAGAGAATGGGTCCAAAAAAGATAAAAATATCCAGGGAGCATCAGTTCTGGTGGCAAAAATGCCTGGGTGATGCCAGAGGTAAGCGAGAGGAGAATGGCCAGACTGGTGTGAGACGATAGAAAGACAACAGTAACTTGTTTACAACCAATAGTCTACAGAAAATGAGACTGGGTAACTTATTAGGTAGCAAGCAAAGTTGGGCCAATTCTGTTACAGCAGTGTTGGCTGAGTTCAGGGCCGATGCATTTTTGTCAGTTTTCAGTTACTGGGCCACACATGGGCCGAGGACCATGTAGTCTGGCCGGCCTGACAAACTCTTTTCCTATTCTATATGAAGAATTTAGTCTGGTATCCCTTTGCTTAAATTTCGTTTCTATGGGTGGAACAATCAAAAGCAGAGGAACCAATCAGAGGAACAAAGGGCAAGACATAAGCAGTGCACGGTTAACTCAAACAAACGTGGTGGTTTGCCGTTTTTATCATAAAACAACAAAATACAGCGTATTATGAGCAGTTCTGTACTTATTTCTGAAGGGGACAACAGCAGAAACCAGTTGTACAATTTTAAGGCTTGTGTAAAAAGTCAATTTTTTTGAATGTAGTGGTTACGTCGGATGTCAACAGGACTTTACTGTTGTTAAAACTGAAAAAAAAATCCCACACAGAACTGAACAACAATGAGGACTTGAACAGAAACAACAGGTGACTAAGGAAAGTACTAAACCCCATTAATCAGGTCAGAGAAATTATAAGATTAGCTCTGTAGCCAGTGCTACCTTTATTATCTTTGATTTGTAAGATGCGCTGTAGATAAACGGCTGTGAGAGGCCAGTTTCAAATCACCCTGAGAGAAACCAGACTGTCCTGCTTTCGAAAAGAAAGTAGGGCTCGCCAGGCCAGGGACCATGCCAACACTGACCCAAAATTGAGCCAAGAGTAAACAGGTTTTTGGCCAACTCTTCGCCAGACAAAAAATGCTATGGTCTGCCTAGTTAAGTGGCCAGTGAGTGTATAGGGCCCCATAGATCACTATAGTATGGCACGATTTGTTAATGGAAGTAATAGTCTATTTATATTCATAGTATACCAAATGGATCAACTGTGAAGAATGTGTCTTTTCAGAAATACTGATATCACATTGAAAACTATATATATTTTTTTTAAGACATTTCATAACACTCTCAAATCCGTATTTGTTTATGTTGATATGTTGTCCATCTTCTGGAGTGCTTTGTTTTGACATCCACAAAACTGTTTTCCCCCACTGTTTAACTATAGACTAACACTTAATATATCATTCATTTCTCCAACAAAAACAAAACAAAAAAAAAACTAAAAGAGAATTACATCTATACATGAAGAAAATAGGTTTCATATATCTAAAAACCTCATCAATGTACATAATGGCATGTATTGTCCATTAAAAAAAAAAATCTGTGTTACATTCAACATTTCAGGCCGTGGTACAAAACCTCAAGTTTATTTCCCACGGCAAAAAGCAGCGTGGGGCTGTGTGTGTGCATTTGTGTTTTTGTGTGTATCAGTGGTTCTCAAACTGTGGTACGGGTCCCACTGGAGGTACGCAGGCTTCTTCTGGTGGTACTCAGGAGTCTCTTGCAAGTCCTGGTTTACTTTATTTTTCATCCCGATCCAGTAGTAGACCACTGCTTGGTTAAGTCCTGACGTAGGCCTGGTTTAGTCCTGGTTTAGACCTGGTTTAGACTTGATTTAGTCCTGGCGTAGGTCTGATTTAGATTGGGTTTAGTAGTCCTGGTTTAGTCTTTATTTAGACCTGGCTTCATCCTGATTTAGCACTGGTTTAGACCTGGGCTCAACCTGGTTTAGTTGTGGTTTAGACCTGATTTAGACCTGGTTTGGTTCTAGTTTAAACCTGGTTTACTCCTGGTTTAGTGCTGGCTTAGTTCTGTTTTTTTTTTTTGTGGTGTAACGCTGGTTTAGACCTTGCTTATTCCAGGTTTCGTCCTGGTTTAGACCAGTTTGAGAACCACTGACTGCTGTATAAGTCTGTATGTGTAGTGTGTGTATTGTATGCAGTAAATTTATTATAAAGGCCTTGTAATTTTCCCTGAAGACTTCAGAGTTTGATTTCCTTGTCATCTCGCCCCATAAAGCTCCCTATTAAACCCCGTCACAAAGCAAAAACATACATTCATTTTTTTTTATCATTCTGAGGTAACAATATTCTTCCTGAGTATTCATTAAAACAACAATAAATCATCCATTTCAGAGGGAAAATTAATGCATCATTATAACAGATAAGCAAGCGCCTCAGATTATACTGTTGAGAGGTTTGTTTGAAGTAAAAACCCTTGAACTTATTGAACTTACAAATTCTTGCACTTCTGTAGAGTGGCTCTGTCTACACCATACTGCAATAATTTGATATGTGACTTTGTGTAGATAAACAAAGACGAAAACACTAAAATCAAACCATAAGCAGGGGTCCAAATGAGCAAAAATTCACCAAAGAAAATCATGGTTAATAAACTGAAAATTGAGATAGAGATATGGAAAAACAAAAAGCAGGAAAAAGCTGATCCTTTCAAAGCCAAGCAAGGCCCGAACTCAGCGCTGAGGTAAAGTAGCGGTGATTGTGCTAAAACTGTTCCTCCTTTAGTTATTGCTCTCATTAATTTTTGGTCAGAAATGATTTTTGTGGTATGATAGAGTACAGTATATTGCAGTCGCAGGCCTTTCCTCTTAATGGCCAAATATAAGTACATTACCATCTTTGCAGTGCTGCCGCCAGAGCAGACAAGGAAATAAATAGGATCCTGAGAAAAACAGACACTTCTCTGTCTTAACGCTATCTGTGTCCAATATGCCCTGACTTTATCCCTAAGACTAATTAACCTTGCAGAGTTACAGAGCGAACAACCCTGGAAAAATCTTTGGAAAAACAGGAATAATGAAAAATTGCAGAAGTAATTCCCTCTTCTCTCTAATTTGCGCTACTAAAATTTTTATTCATTGACGTAATGGTTCTCCAATCACTTTGAAAACCTGAGGTAAGTTTCAGTGGTACTAGCGCCCTCCACTGGGGTCTTCAGGCCGGGCGTGCGTTGCTGGTATCTTCATAGGCATTCGCTGCTGTGGGAAGCTGTGCTCTCCCGATACATTCTCTCCTGCCAGGCCTGAAGGCGGGCTGTAGTCCCCCGCCCCGCCATAAGGGGGAGACATCAGAGTCTTTCCTGGTTTGTAGACCTGGGGCTCTGACGCTGAACTCATGTCATAGCCGTTGCCTTGACCGTTTCCTTTGCTATGACCGTTGCCGTACTTTCTGTATCGGGAGCTCTCACCCTCCGCTCCCTCCTGTCCCTCCTCCGTCATCTCAAAAGCCTTGCGTTTTAGTGGGACCCCCGTTTCGGAGCTACCCCCGAGGCTGTGAGGTGGATAGCTGTAGCTGCCTCCAACCATAGTGGGCCTAGGAGCCAGTGGAGTCGGGGCACTGATGCCAGAGGGCAGGTAGGAGGCACTGGGGTGACTGTATCCGCTGGACAGGCTGGTCTGAGGGTAGCACCCTGGGGGGTAGTTGTAGACCGGGGCGCTGGCACTGTAGCTGGGCACAAGGGCCGGAGCGGGCTGCAGGGAGTGGAGAGGGGCCGGGGGAAGTGCTGCTCCGGGCTGAGGGCAGTATCCTGACGACAGATAGGTGCTGTTGTAAGTGGGAGGGTATTCCTGAGATGATGGGGTGGTACACGACCCGCCTCCGCTGTATCCCGAATCAGAAGTTAAGTTACTGCTCACTACAGTTACACTCCCTGTGGCCGGGATCCCCACAGGTGCAGACCCCACCTTACTGCTAGTCAAAGCCTCCAGTCCAGGGTAGCACTCCACCCCCTGACCTAGCGCCCATGGCTCTGATTCAGTTTTTATGAAAGTCCCAGGCTCTGAGTAGGCCCCTGTTGGTGGTGGGCGGTCATAGGGCAGTTCCAGTCCAGAGTACTTCTCTGCGTAGCGTTTGAGCAGAGAGGAGGCGGTCAGGGCGGATATGTCGTCGCTGGCCCATGGGTAACCCGCCGGGGGGTAGCCTCGCCGGGCAGCTGTGGTGTAGGTGTCGTGTTTGTGGCCAGAGGGTGGCGAGGTGGTAGAGGTGACGTCCAGGTGCTGCTCAGGCCACTGGGTTAGAGGGGCGGCGTGCTCCGGAGACCAGTGCATCTTCAACAAACCTGCAAGATACAGACACGTGTTATCACTGCTCAGATATACTGGAGTTTGTCTCAATAACATGAGCTTTTACCCTGGCAATTCTACAGAGAGCTACATTTCAAAACATTCTTAAAATACTACAAGAACATGGAGAGCTGAAACCAGATCTTCTAGTTTCTAGTAAATGCTCTATCAGTTAAACCACAATAAAATGAAAATGACTTCATTTAAAATGAATCATCTGTTCCTCAACGGGCCCCTTGAGACTGGAGTTAGTAACTTTGGCCTTATCTTGCAATAATACAGAATACACAACAAAGAAATAACTAAATCTACTGGACTTTTTTATTTTTTACTTAAAGTCCAGTAGATGTAGTGAATTATTTGTGTATATGGTCTTGATCTAGCCTGGCCTGCCAAACAAACTCTTTTCCTATTCTATACAAAGAAATTAGTATGGTATCCCTTTGGTAACATTTTATTTCTAAGGTGGAACAATCACAGGCAAAGTAACCAATCAGAGAAACGAAGGGTGGGACATAAGCTGTGCACTGCTGACCCAAACAAACATGGATTCCTGATGGGTTTTTTTGTTTTTTCTTCCATAAAACACCAGAATACGGCGTATTATGAGCAGCTCTGTACTTATTTCTGAACGGGGAAAGCAGCAGAAGCCAGTTTTACAAAGATGTGTTGAAAAAGTATTTTTTTCATTTGTTCATTACATTGCATGTCAACTGGACATAACCATAACCATGTTATCAAAATGGCAACAAGACAAAGAAAAAAAAATCCTACAGAGGACTGGACAATAACGCGGACTTCAGTAGAACCAACAGGTGATGAAGAAAAGCTATACGTGCTGATAATCAGGTCAGAGAAGTTATTAAATTAGCTTGGCAGCTAGTGCTACGTTAGTTAGCTCTTCCGCTTTTGTAAGACACGCTGCAGATAAACGACTGTGATTGGTCATTTCCAAATTGAACCGGAGAAATGTGCCGCCCTGAGAGGGGAACCAGGCTCGCCAGGGTAGTCTTGATCAACACTGGGTTCCAGCTCCACACCCAAAAACTGGACTCAAATCAGGGATCTTCTAGTTCAGAGGTGCTCTATCCATTGATTCACAGAGCCTTTATACGAAACAATGGTTGAACGCCTACTAAAACTAATCATTTGTGCCTTAACTGACCCCTAGTGGCTGATGTTTCTATGTTCCGAAATATTCCTTTCTCACGATGGTACAGAATCCTTAATGAAATTCCTGGATTCAGATGCGGTACACCAGAAGCAAACATTTTTTTCTTAGGTTCATTACTGACCTTACTTAATAATGCTGTCAAGATTCAACCAATATTTTTTGAGTAATCTTGCTAACAGTAGTACTGTAGTCGACCAAAGAAATTGTTAGTCAACCAAAGCTATGCCCAGTACAACAATAAATCGACCGAAATTGACCAAAGGATATTTGGGACACATACCAGAGTCTTAAAACAAGTGAATTTACATTAATTAGGTGATTAAACATTTAGAAAAGAAAGCTGTAAATTATAATGCTATCAACTGATAAATAAAATTAAAAATAAATGTTTTCAAGTAATAAATTAAACCAGCTTTGTTGATGTTAACTAATCAACCAATAACATTTAAGCCGAAACCAAGACCTCATTGACCGTTTAATTGACCAAGTGATTAAAGGCTATCAGCCCTAGTTCACAGACTAACTAACTAACCAATAAACACACCAAAAAACAAACCTGGCTAAAAACACCTTGGTGGAGATATTGGTGCAGGTTTTCAATCATCCAGGTGATCATTAAAGAAAAAGAAATATATGAGGAGAAAGCTTGTTCTTTATAAGATGATAGATGATGAGAGTTTTGTTATATACAGTACAGTAGGAAGCTAATGTCCAGTACTTGGGCAGGAACTATCATCTCCATGGGGTTTGACTGTCCTAATCTTTATGTGAAGTTGTGAACATAGCCCCCAGCCCGGTCTCCACAGCGATAAGCCCCTGTTGGCCAGCGCCTTTGCCTCTGTCACATTGGGCCCATTGTAGTCACTCTGTCAGTCTCTTAAGTCCACAATGCCACCCCCACCGAGCGTGTGATCTAATTGTGCCCCAACCCCAGGGTCCGCTCTGTGGGGGGAACACGGGGGCGGAGACTAAGGCATTTTTCATGACACTCAAAAGCCCAAACACAGCTCTGGAATAAAAAATAAGAGACCACTACAAAATAATCACTTTCTCAGGTTTTATCTTTTATAGGTACAATATGAAGAACTAAACACTTTGCCTTATTTTTGTGACCTGCTGACAATATTGCTTCTAATTTCCAAATAAAGCTATTGTTCTTTAGAGCATTACAGGACATTACAAAACATTAAATTAAGAGAAGTGATGCAGATTCACTTTAAAACAATGGCAATAATGTTTTGACTGTAAGGAACATTCATAAATCAGCATTTGGCAAAATAATCCTGCATCTTGCTTTCCACTAGTTTTTCACATTACTGTTAGGTGACTTAATACCACTCTCTCAGCTTTACTTGATGGCCTGTGAGCTCTTAAAGCAGAATGAGGTGTGTGAAGGGATTTAACAGACACTGGCCTGGAAATGGTTGTCAGATTAAATGAAAATGGCTTCTTTATTTGAAAGATCTTTACCAATCCAGGCTGAGGGGCTTCTGATTGGCTTTGAAGGTTTTCTTGAACAGGCAGTAGTCTGACATTCCAGGCATTGCAGGGTATTATTAAACTCTTCCAACTTCTAGAGGGCTTTTGAGTGATTTTGGACAATGGTAGAGTTTGTTTAAATTTTTAAGTTGCAGCAAAATGTTGTACTGTGGACCAATAAAGTTATGGGATCTGGTCTAATTGTGAGACTTAACTTTATCAGTGATCAAGTGACCTACCTTTTAGAGAACCAAAGTTATTTTTCCTACCTATTTTACTCTGATCTGTAAGGCACACCTTTTAAAATTGGTTTTGCCAGTTTTGCAAAAAATTATTATAAAAATTTGGCTATTAATGGATAAACCCCAAGCTTACTCTGAAAAATTGTTGTGGTCCACCACCTCGTCCAACATAAGAACAATTCTGAGACTTTTAGCATGTATCCTTTGGTATATACTGCTAACCTTCCAATAAATAAAATAGCTTAATACTACTGTATTTACTACTGTGTTATGCCATGTGTATTTCATGTATTTAAAACAAATACTTAAACTTCTAATAATATAAACAGTGAAACTAGACTCAACATCTCTGCAACCGACTTTTGTGCCCCAGCCCAACATTTTGGAACCACTGCTATAGCGCTCAATGTCACAGTAGGTATGAGACAGTGTAGATGTCCCATCACATGTCCAGCAGAACTACCAGATGGGCCTCCAAACGGTCCACATGTTTATCCTTAAATTAAATCATCCTTCAAACCAATAATCCCACTCATCTAATCCTGGGATCGCAGTGAACTCGACCAGGACAAGCTCCACCCTGGCTCTGCCAAATCCCTTCACTCCAGGGAATACTCGCCCACCACTGCACCGAAATGTGGTTAGGGCATTTCCTAAACACATTTCTTTAGCCTTTAAATAACCCTAGGACCCTTGGCCCATAGCCAGTTGGCCTGTTTTGTAATCCCAGCATGATTTCAAAAATTTACTGTACTTAAGGGTTATGATACTACTTCCTAAAGCACTTACAGAGAACAGACTTCCATCAAGGCCATTGCAGTAGTAAATATATAGTCCCAAGACCTAGACTCAAAACAGGGATCTTCTAGTTCAAGGCTAAAATGCTCTACCCACAAAGCTTTTACAGGTCTCACAATGTTATTAAACCACTAAAACTAAACATTTGGCTGCACCCATATAGCTGGTGTTAGTTTTGTTTTATCACAATAGTTAAACAATCCTGTCAGAAACTCCAGAACTCAGACAGTGATTCAGAGCCACATAAAAAAATTATCATATCTTCTTTGGCTCATCACTGACCTTTAGCAAATTCCCGACTATTACATTTTAACAGATAAACATGTTATTAACATAACAGACAAACAAACCACCAAACTGTGAAAACATCCCCTTGTTTGAAAGCAATTACAGCTGTAATCATAAAAATCATATTATAATTTGATACTGCACAATATGATAATAGTATAGTATAATAGTATAATAATAATCCATGAGTTATGTAATCAGCAAAGCTTGTTGATAAGAGTTGTGGGTTTTCCATTTGTTTTTAATGAATAAAACCTGAGCATACATAGACAAATTATTGTAATATAAAGTTGCAGTAACATTTATTATGTAGCTTTTAGCTTGGATAAATTAAATAAAACAGTATTTATACATTTTTGAATGTTCTCTACCCATGCTCTGACATTAAACACATGTTGTTTAGATGTCAATTTGCAAAGCCACCTTGTTGACTCAAAAGTTGTGATAATTTATGGCTAATGCTAATCCATCCATTGAAAATGAATTGTGGGCTGCAAAGCTTCTTAAACCACAGTTGTACATGCAGCCCTTTTGTTTACACTAGTCCTTATGTTTATATGTAATCACCCTTCATTTGTAGCCTGTGTGAAATGTAAATATTGATGATGGGTTGAATAAAAGCTTTACATTGATCAATTGGCATCTGGCATTGGCTACATATAGTCTCATTTTAACACTGCTTATGTTCATGGAAGACATGAGGCAATTGTTTAGCTTGCACCAGATGGTCTATAATCTATCTGGGCATATAGGACCACAGTAATCTACAGCTACGTCTGGGTTTCCCATTAAAATTCAGCCCAGGAATGTGATAACTGAGCAGACAGAAGGATCAGGCTCAGATCAGAAGATGGATGAGTCAACGAGAGGCTGTGGATAAGTTCAGGACCAGACTAAAACCAGACTAATGAAGGATTAGAGCGCTGAGCTTAACAGGAGTGTGAGGGCTCGGTGACAATCTGACAGCCAATGGCAGTAATTAAACCAGCCTTAACCACTTCCTACGTGGAGCTTCCATTCTGTTTGTAAACAACTTTGACTGCCTCCGTATTGTTAATTTAACCAGATTCCAATACATTTTGTTTAGCATTAGCCAACAAAAATCTCAAATTGTGCCTAAACAGAATGGTTCTGGCAAATGACATGACATGTGTGTAATGTTTTATCTGTTTTAGCTATAGAAGCAATTAGTGCTACATATAATCTAGTTAAAGGTGCCGTGCTAAAAGTCGCTGAATTCTTGCTGAAGTAGTTATATTTTCTCACTTTACACTTGTGGTTTAAGTATCAAAAATCACAAATCCTACTTTAATATGTTAACTTTGCCAGATTGGTCTAAATCTATCTCACAACATCCTAATTTCTGTCATCTAAAATGTGTAATGCCTGAGTTTTGGTTTGCTCTCTTGTTAAAGCAAATGGCAGAGACATTTAAAGTACTTAAGTAATCAAAATGTGCAGTGTATTTTTATTTTTTTCATGTCACTCATAAAAGGGTCTTCAAGTTGGACTCACTTACACCCATTAAAGCCTTAGCTAAATCAGTATTCGCAAATGTAAAATTAACCACATCTACACGAACTAAAAATAACTTTATTATTTTGCACTACATGTTTGTTTGTTTTAGGACTCTTAGTGGACAATTAGGGCACGTTTACATGACAACGCTGGCCAGGAAAACACAACAGTCACGCTGCCTACAATTCGCATTTACACGAAAACACTGAGGTGTGAAGAAAAAGGCGAAAGGTGTGAACAAACTGTAGCACACGTATTTGTCCAGCAAACGGTGCAAAACAGAAACCTCATTCTCGTTTAAACCAAAGGCCAAAACACTATCAAACCTTTGTGAATTTGGCAAAATGTTGTCATCTAAATAGCCCCTTATTTTGACAAGACAACTTAAAAGTAAATGTCCGTCAGTAGGAAGACCATAACATTATTGCAACTCTAGTGGTTTTGAATTATTTTATATACATATACAAAAGGTGAGTTTAGTGTAGGGCTGTAGTCAACCAAAGAAATGGCATCACATTTTTTTGGTTATTAAATATACTAAAGTTAGCAGTAATATATTTTATTATCCAAAACTCCCTCAGTGTTACCTTAAAAAATCAATACTCAAAGTTATCAAGTAATAAATTAGACCAGAAGAGTGGATGCAGCTAACGACCAATAACATTTTAGTGGATCAAGGCCTCACTGACAAATTAATCAACAAAGTGACCAGTGGCTGCAACCTTACATATAGTGTTGGTAGGATTCTTGTCTAGGCATCAAACATCTATGTTAAAGTAATGGGGGTTTAGGGGCCACGGTCTGAGCATTATCAGGGATGAGTGAGGAGCCCCTAACTCTAATCTACCATGTTTTCGGACCCCTCCATTGCAGACCACGCTTGGCTTAACCAGGAGACAAAGATGAGCACTACTATAAGCTGGCCTGTGACAGCTCTCCTCTTTAATCGTCATTACCTCAGAATCATACAGAGAAACGATTTCCTCTGGTTTTCTTAAGGCAACAAGACATCTTAACACCAAAAGAAGGTAGCCTGGTAGTGAAGGTTGGTAGGTTGAGAGTTACAGCCTAATGGAGTCTAGTTACACTTTTTCTCTTGGCTTCATGTGTTTTCTAGCTCAAAATGGCCTTAGGTGTGTACTAAACGAGAAATGTGCTCATTGTGTCTCTGTAGCACTACATACGCTAAATGCTACATGCTAAAAGTCACAGAAATTTTATGCTATTCTGGACAAGTAGTTACAGAACTATGGAAGATCACAATAGTTTGTCTCTGGGTTTTTTCTGCAGACCACAAATCTATTTTTTTTTAAGTTAACTTTGGCAAATGGAACGGACTACCAGATCAGTTTCATTTAATTGTTTTAACTTGTATGTAAATGTTGAAACGTTAAACCTTATTATCCCAAAAAATGCTCAAAACACATTAATTTCTAAGGAAACTACAGGTTAGCCTGTCTAGCCTGAACCATTCACTTTTTCAGTCATGTGAAGTGGGTCTGAAATCCTTCCCAATCAAGCTTATTTCTAACAAAATCATTTTCCTAACCATTCACTACTGTTTATCTAAAATAGAGAAGGCTTTATGCAATGCTTTGTTTAGTTGAATGTCAGATTTTTTGTATTTTGCATGTATTGGTATTGCACCCTGTTTCCTGATTAGTAAAAGCCTACCCATTTGCATTTAATCTGTGTATAAACTCTACAAATGACAGGGTCCAGACTCATTCTTTGTTTACAATAGAAATAGATCAAGTCCATTTTTTTTTTTTTTTACTTCTTTGTTATTCTATTGTACCTGACTGGAATGTCTCAATATCTGGAATATCTCAAACTACTCAGAACAACATAAAACTTGATAATTCAGAAAAAAAGCTTTCCAGGCTTGGGACCAGCACAAAGAGTACATTGGCTTGTGACTCTTTGTAGCAGGATTTTTTCCAATAATGCAATGTGATTAAGACGTTTCAGCCATTAGCAACATATTATTCCAATATGAACGAAAATTGCATTTCTGTAAATGCATTGTTGTATAGCTTTTATCAGTCCAGTGGTTGCTTTTATGCAAGTCATGCCTATTTTCTGCAAGCCGCTGGTAGCTCCCTGGACTCATGGTCCACTGCATGGTCAGTATGAGTAATTAGGGGTTAATTAGATGAAAGTACATGTGGGGGAAGGGGCCAGTGCAGTGGGATTTGGGGGTTGTGTGTGACGCATCGGAGCTGGAAGGAAGAGTGGAGGAAAATCAGCCTTATTCAACTGAAAGGATCTCTGTTTGAGCTAAAGCTGCACTCACAATGAACAAAGACATACATTTCCTGATTACACTATAGATGTTCACAACCAAAATACTTCTACTACAGTAATTCTTCATGTTTTTTCTGTGGTGTTGGCTTCAGCAGACACTGGTCATTTATCGGATGAGTCAGGCTGCTGGTATGCCAGGAATCTAACCTGAGATCTATTTACAAAGCACATATCCTCTCCATACGCTCAACACACTGTCCACTCTCTGGGCTCTAAGGCAGAGGGGGGAAGGAAATCTGTACGCAAGTAAAAGCACTCTTGACATAATACTACAAGTCCATTTATTACTTGAGTGAAAAGTGAAATTTTTTAAGCACAAGTTACTGAGATGTTTTTTATAATCACAAGGCAAACTGTACTTCTTCTACTTCTACTATGACACCACCAATACTGCTTCTACTGCCTCCCCACTTTACCAAGGATGACAAAAATACTCATTACTACTTTTAAAATGTAGTAAAAGTAACATTTACTCCTAAGTAGCCAGCAGAAAGCACATTTTAAGTTAGTATCTTGGTACTTTCCACCACTGGCCTACAAGCAAAGCAAGCGACCACAGGCTCTCTTGCTGATAAATGGCCCTGTCAGCACATTATTCCAGCATTTGTAATAGTTATTCCCCATTTACAGCAATCAAAAGATCAATGCATTGGTAATGTGGTATAAAAGGCACAGAGTAGGCTCCTCAGTGCAGCGGACAATGACTTCATCTTGCCATTATGCACAACTTCCTCTGCTCGGTGGGTAAATGTGAGTTAGATTGTTATGTAAGCAGAGTCTACTCTCTATAGTGTGTAACTTTGAGGACGGTTTGAGATGGTGGGCGGACCGACAAAGCCCTGCTGAGGAGAAAATCCTACCCTCTGTTCGCTCCCCTTCCCCCCCAAACACACCTCCAGGCCTGCACAACTCCACGGGTCCACAGCCTCAGGACAATTCGTGACTGTACCTGAGTCAACTTACAGGAATCTCTATCTCAAAATCACATGGCAATGAAACTACAGCTAAGATCTGTGACTATAGACTGTTATGCTCCTATTTTGTGAACTGCCTGCCTTAAATGTATTAAAAAGGTACAACTGAACCACATTTTACAATGCAAAATATTAATCAATTACTTAAAGTTTAAAGCTTACCTTAAACTTCTAAGTTTATTTCTAGATCGATATGATCATGAAATTATCTTGATTATTTAGCCTTAGCTTAGCTGTGGTATTGTCTTGGTTTAGTCCTAGTTTGGTCTTGGTTTAGCCCTGTCTTAGTCTTGGTTTAGCCCTGGTTTAGTCTTGGTTTAGTCCTGGTTTAGTCTTGGTGTAGCCTTGGTTTAGTCTTGGGTTACGCCTGGTTTAGTCTTGGTTTAGCCTTAGTTTACTCTTGGTTTGGTCTTGGGTTACCCCCCTGTTTAGCCCTGGTTTAGTCCTTGTATTGTCCTTTATTTAGCCAAGGGGGGGGGGGTCTCAAGTCTCGCGATAAAGCAATACATTGCGACTAGAGCCAAACAACGAGCTAACGATGGCTTTAATTTTTTGATTTATGCCATGGCAGAGCAGGCAAATGCACTGATACACGGAGGAGACAACAAAAGTACGACTGAGGGGTCACACACAGTAGGAACCAACTGGACTTGTATTTACAATAGCAGTTCCTCCGAAATGTAGGGGGAGCTCCGTAGAGGGAAGTGAGAGTTAAAAAAAAATACAGTACATAACATACAATACATAAACAGTGCTGGAATAGCCACTTACACTGTGTACACAATACACTGTGTTCATACACCGTGCCTTCCATCAACCAATGAGAGCCTTCCTTATTCTTCTTTTACTACTACAACTTCTGCTACTTCTGCTACTATTACTAATACTGCTGTTACTCTACTAGTAAGTTAGATCAACAACCAATGGGAGCGTTTTATTCTACTACTACTACTTCTACTACTACTACTACTTCTGCTGCTGCTACTTCTACTACTAATAATACAACTAATACTACTTCTACAGCTAGATTAGCCAAACATTCAATGACAGCCTTCCCTATTCTACTACTGCGACAACAACAGCTACTACTACTACTATAATTACTGCTACTACTACTACCAACAGTCAACAGTCCCTTATTTGAATGCAGCAGCAGATGAGCAGACCCAAATATATGCAAACATTTGACTGGCCAGTGCTTACTTGCGCAAGGTGAATACTCTTATGTATTAAAACCCTTAAGAAAGATAAGAAAGATAACAAAGCCAATAGTTGACATGTTACGCTCTCATTTTTTCACAGATGCTTCCTATTACTACATGCTTTTACGTATAATTAAACCGTTTTCCTCACATGCAATCAGTCTTTTGGCATTAGCTCATTTCCAAACCTTCCTCTCCGCCCCTCCCCTGCTCCAGTCCCTGCTGCCGTAGAGAAGCCAGGCAGCCCTGTGTCCAGAGTCTTGTTTGTGGTCAGCCTCCCCTCCCCCCACTGCCTTTAGCCTTTAGCTCGTGCACACATGTGTTAGCTCTTATTGTGTCCTGTGTCCACCCATATATCAGGCCCCTGCAGCTGACCAGTGCGCCCACATGTCCCCCCATCTGCCCTTCAAGCATTGCTCTTTTTTTTGCTTTGTCATTTTGCCACCGCTGCTGCTGCAAGCCAACTCCCTCTGCCAACGATCTTTGCACCTATAATGGGGATCTGAGCACCGCCACAATTAGCTTAACAAGCTTTTATGATGGCTAATGTGCACGTGAGACTTTGTGGAGGCTGACTGTGCAGCTCTTGACAACGGGTTACTAATGATTTGACTCGCACACAATCGCTCCTCTTTAACAACAGCTAGCTAAAAAGCCCCCCAAATACCCTCCTTTAGCTCGCTTGCATTCAGGTCACAATAAGGTGTCACTGAGAGCATGCAAGTCCACCAATTATTTAACAAAATTGAAACTTGTTTAGATCTGTTTTTTTTTTTTTTTACTGTCCTTGTCCTGTTTGTCCTGTTTTAGACCTGTTTTAGACCAGTTTTAGTCCTAGTTATAGCCCTGGGTTCTTTATTTAGCCCTAGCTTGGCCCTTGTTTAGTCTTGGTTTTGTCCTGAAATAGTCCTGTTTTTAGGTCTTTTAGACCTGGTTTAGTCTCAGTTTAGATCTGGTTTGGTTCTGTTTTGTCCTTGTTCAGCTTTGGTTTAGTCTTGGAATAGCCCTATTTTTTAGATCCTGTTTTAGACCAGGTTTAGTCTTGTTTTTCACTGGTTCTCTAGTCCTCTTTTAGTTTAGACCTGGTTTAGCCTTGCATTAGTCCTTTATGTTAGCACTGGTTTAGTCTTGGTTTAGTCCTGCTTTGGTCCTTGTTCAGTCCTGGTTTATTCTTGGTTTAGTCCTGGTTTGCGCCCTGTTTGGACCTAGTTTAGCCCTGGTTTAGTCCTAATCTTTATTTAGCCTGGGTAATTCATCATTTTCATCCATAGTTTAGCCCTATAGCATTAGCCTTGGTTTAGCCTTGGGTTTTGTACTGGTCTTGTCCATTTTTTAGCCCTGTTTTAGTCCTGGATTTGTCCTGGCTTAGTCCTGGTTGAGTCCTGGTCTAGTCCTTTACTTTGTCATAATTTGAGCTCTAACTTAGTCTTAACTTCTTTAGCCCTGGTTTAGTTTTTGTAAAATCTTTCCTACATGAAGCATGTCCAAATATGGGACAGTGTATATTCGGAGGAGCAAGCAGGAGCATGCAGGCAATGTCCCTGTGGGAAGAACTCTAACACGTGAGTCTTTGTAAATGGGAGGAATGTGACGGATTGATGCGAGTGCGACTTCAGTTTGCTTGGGCTTTTTCAAGAAGACACAAGGAAGTGTTGTGCATTGAGGACGTGTCTCTGCCTTTGGGACATCAAAATGAATGTGGTCGTAAATCCTTCTAGCATTATTCCAATCAGGTTAGTGTTGTAATCCTGTTAAAGCCTGGCCTAATCAATAACTCACTCTGTCAATAAAAGCATATTAATCAGCCAGGATAGCCACGTCTTCTCTTTGGGACATACCTTTTGTAATATTTTTCCATATCCTTATTGCTATAAGGCCCATGGCAAGCAGCACTTCTACTGTATGTTATTAATGTTGAAAGAAATTGTCCATTAATACACATAAAAGTCTCTTTACTTAGATGGCTTTGTTTATCTCAGTGGTTCTGGTCTGGTCTGGTTATGGGACTCAATTTTATCCCTGATCATTTTATGACCCCCTTTTTAGAACCAAGGCCTTTTTTATTTTTTATTTTACTATGACCTTTATAGCAAATGTATTTTTTTAAAAGATATTTTTAGGCTTTTTTCCGGCTTTATTGGAGAGTGCAGTTGAGGAAACCTTTGGGGAGAGAGTGGGGAGAGACATTCGGCAAAGTCAGACTCAAAGTTCAGACTCAAACCCACAACGCCGAGGCAGGCTGCAGTTGCCCTGTATATCCGCCGCAGCTCTACCAACTAAGCTATACCTCGGCTATAGCAAGAGTATTCTGAAGTGTGTTTCACCATTTCATGTAATTATAGCAATATTTAAGCTTCAAATAAGCTGCACTTTGAAACTACATTCAGCCTTCCCACAACCCACTTTTACATCTTGACCCACCAGTTGAGAATCACTACTTTTCGTATTAAAACAAATTTGCTTAACACACTTTTTTATTATCCAGCCAGACCCAATTGCTTTCTAAACAATGTAAACTAGGTCTATAAACGCCTCCCATTTAATTCTGGCTTCTACCAAAAACAGATCCTTCTTGGCCAAACAGAACTGTTTATCTAAAATGGTGTAGGCTTTATGCTGTGCCTTGCTTCTCTGATTGGTTGCATGTTTTCCAAATGGCATTAGTTTTCTGCATATGTTGGTACTGCTTTCCTGTTTTCTTGTTGTTTGTATGTCTATCCATTGCATTTAGAGGTAGTTTAATCTGTGTCCATTTCTTGTAACCCCTAAAATTCCCACTCAAATCAACAAGGACCTGGGCTAGTTTGGCTAATAATTTTTTTTACTCCTTCTGAGATAATTGCAGAAAGAAACTTTTAGCAGACTATATCCACATTGAGATGCTGAAAGAAGCTGAGCTGCTTCTGTGAAATTCCTCAGTGGAGGGCCTGGAGACTGGACTGGACTGGTAAAGCCATTAGCATATCTCCCTTTTGACATGACTCCTCAATGAGCGCAGCTGCTCGTTTTCCCCGCACACGGCCACAGGAGATACATGCCAGACTAAAAGTTGCGCTGAGAAACAAACCGAGCTGGTTTGAGTTAGATATGCAAAGAACACTGCCTCAACTGAACACGACAAAGAGACGACCAGAGGAATGCATGCATGTGTAAAAGTGTATGGTAGGGTTGCACAATATATTGGAAATGTATTGTCATTGTAGTATCATTTACCAAACATTACAAAGAACTACTTCCAGTTCAGACCTGTTTTAGCCCTGGTTTAGTTCTGACATTTTTCCTGTTTTGTCCTGGTTTAGTCTTGGGTAAATCCTAAATTTAGCCACAGTTTAGCCCGAATTTAGCCCTCATTTAGTCCTGGGTTAGTCATACATTTAGCCACAATTTAGCCCAGATTTAGTCCTTGTTAAGTCCTAGCTTTGTCCTTGTATTGTCCTGGCTTAGCCTTGGTCTTACATTTAGCCATAGTTTAGCCTGGATACAGCCCTGATTTAGCCTTGGCTTTGTCCTTGTTTTGTCTTGGGTAAGTCCAGAATTTAGCTGTAATTTAGCTCTGGTTTAGCCCTGGTTTAATCCTGCCTTTTTCCTTGTTTTGTCCTGGTTTAGTCCTGGATTGGTACTCATCTAGTTCTCCATTTAGCATTGGTTAAGTCCTCAACTTAGCCCTTGTATTGTTTTTGTTTAGACCTTCTTTAGTCCTTGCTTAATATCGATTTAGCTATAGCCTTGATGGGTCCAGTGAAATTTTACTGCATGAAATCAGCCCAGCCAGACCCATTTATTCTCTTCCTGGTGTATCTTCCAGTGCCAGCGTGTATGAACTTACTGTATGGGGTGACAGGACTGAGCATTCTGCTGCCCTGGCCCCAGATGAAGAGGGGAGGGCCGGCTCCACTTCTTGGTGCTAGTGAGGGCCCAGTCGCATGCTGCTCGTCCCCGGGCCGAAGGTGCTGCTGGTGGGGTAAGTTCGCTCAGAGTCCGGCCTCCTGCACTGGTCCATGGTTCATCTCATACTTCAACACAGCTCCGATACAAGACCAACTAAAAGGGTGGACAAGAGGTGAAATCATTAATGTGACTAAATGGACTCGTACAAGTTTGATTGATAAACAGAAGTGCAATTAATCACAAAGCCCTACATGTGTTGGAATAATGTAATGGCCTTCAATTTCATGGACATTTCAACTTGTTTGTTTTTCAAAATTACTGACCCTGAATCTATCTTTGGTGCATTAAAACACATTACTAGTTTAGACCGAACCCAGTCCACTTTTGAGATCTTGAGGCACCAGCTGAGAATCTCCTACTTTAGCCCCTTTTTATGATAAATTCACTAAACATGAAATACGTTATTAGCTCGTCCAAATCTTAAGTGGGTCCCAAATTTACGGCATTTACCAAAAATGATGGCTGGTTCTGATTGGTTGTAAGTCTATCCAGATGCATTTAAAGGAATTTTAATCTGTGTCGACTGGTTCTACCTCCTAATTGAAGAGCTTTAAATCCAACTTTGGTGCATAAAAACATATTCCTTGTGTACACCTTTTTAATTTAGTACTGGTTTGGTATTGATTTAATCCCATGGTCATTTAGACTAGAGTCATTGTAGTATGTGTAGCTCTGGTTTAGTCCATGGTTTTGGTCTAAATTTAGCCCCTATACATTTGACGTAATTTAGCCTTTGTTTAATATTATTTTATCCGTTTAAGCTTTGCATTCTTTTTTTTTTAATACATTATTTTTTTCTTCAAACATTTTTCTATTTTACAAGAGAAGAGAAGTAAAAGGAACAAACCAATAAACAGAACAAGCATGTGTAGCTTTGCATTTCTTTATATTTTTTGCCTTGTGTTAAACTTTTGCTCTATCAAAGTGTGTATTGAAACATCATTACTATTACTTCTGCAATATTCAGGATAATTATTTTGCACATTTGTTGAATATAGTGCATCCAAGGTCTATTTTTTATAATGGCTATCCACTCCAGTGTTTTAACCACCATTTTTTTCTGTTAAGGCAGCACAATATTATGTTATTTGCAATAACTATGTTGAATAATGCAACAACAATATGGCATGCAATATTTAAATGCCCTTATTTGACGTACTAAAAGTTGACTTAATTTAAAATCAAGCAATAACATCACTGTGCAGTCCTGTTCACTATTTATTTTCTAGAACGAGAAATGTCCTGACAAAACAAGGCTCTGAAAATCACACAGCCAGTGGATACAGGTTTGTAATTTTTTAGTCAAAACAACCGTTGCACAAAACACTGTAAACCATAACCAGAGGGAACTTTGCACTCTGTCCCAAGAATGAGGCACCTCTGTTGGCTAACATCAGACACTCATGCAAAAAAAAAGAAAAAAGAAAAAAGAAGTATGGACATGTGGTGTAGTAATACTCCCCACTACTCAGATAACAAGCCAATAGGAAATGGGCTAGGGATAAATACAGAAAAAAAAAGTGAATACAGAGGTAATAGGGAAAGCATAGAAAATGTTATGTCATTAAATAGCCTTAGCAGTGGACATTGAAAGAGACAGTAATGTGTTAAGAAAAAATATATTAATTTCTAGCAAGTTGTTTGAATTTGCACTCACCAAACCATGCCTGTGTATTCTCAATTTGCAAAAGTAGTCCTTAAAATCCAGAAAGTCCAAGAACAGCCACCGTCTGATCTCCTCTCTCGTACTGGGACCCTATCCTATCCTCGCCTCTCCCCACCACACTACTGCCTTGCTTACTGGCCCTAAGCGAGCTGTGAGCTGCAAGCTGGGAGCCGTGAGCTGCTCCTAACCCCTCCCCCCTCTGTTTAGGCCACGCAGTGACAACAGACCAGCAGCAGCAGCAGAAGAAGCACAAGGCATCCCCTCCCCCAACCGCACCACCCCTCCCCCGCCCTACTGCCCCGCTGGCCTGGCCCGCTCTTTTGTTAAAACTATTTCAGCAGGAAAAGGTTGAGGGAGAGGGAAAAAAGTGACCAATCATGCTGTGTCAAGTGAGAGAGGAGTTTTTTTTAATGCCTGCTAAATGTGTATCTTAATGCCAAACATGTATTAATTATTATGGGATATTTGTAAATGTAGAAGGTGGGTTTGATTGATGGACCATGTGGGATACACAGCAAGGTTGAGAGAGGAGAAAGTGACCAGTCATGCAGTGTCAAGCAAAAGACAACAGCATTTTATTTAACCTAAATATGTAGACTAATATGAGATGTTTATATTATTATTGTGGGTGCTATGTGTTTAAGTTGGGTTTTATAGATGGCCCATAAAGGACACACACCAAGATTGATAGAGAAGGAGAAAGTGACCAATCGTGCAGTGTCAAGCCAGGGAAGAGTTTTTGCCTGCTAAATGTGTAGCTTTATGCAAAAAAAATGCATTACTGCTGTATTAAATGGTTCATATGAGACGCACACCAAAGTGACCTCCCATGCTGTGTTAAGCAAGAGAAGAACATGTTTTTTAACCTAAATATATAGACACATGCTAGATATTTAATAATAATAATAATTGTAGGTGCTAAATGTGAAAGTTGTGTTTGCTGAATGGTCCATGCAGGACACACCACGGTTGAGAGAGAGGAAAACATGACTAATCATGCAGTGTCAAGCAAAGGAAGAGTGAGTTTTTTTTTTGCCCACTAAATGTGTAGCTTTATGCCAGAAATGCTTTACTCCATTATGGGATGTTGAAGTTGTGTTTGCTAAATGCTCCATACGGGACACACACCAAAAAGTGACCATTTATGCAGTGTCAAGCTAAGTTTTTTCTTGCAAAATACAGACTCATGCCAGATATTTAGTAATTATTAAGGGATTTTTGTAAGTGTACTGTAGATGTTTTGCTGAAACGGGACACACACTAAAGATTTAAAGAGAGGAAAATGTGACAAATCATGCAATGTCAAGCTAAATAAGAGACCATTATTGATAGACCCATGCTAGATACTTATTAGAAATAAAAAATGTGTCTGCTAAGTGTGGATTTTGGGTTTGATAGATGGTCCATATGGGACACACACCAAAAAAGCGACCAATAATGCAGTGTCAAGCGAGGTTTTTCTTGCAAAATATAGGGACTCATGACCGATATTTTGTAATTATTATATGAAGTGTAGACACACTAAAGGTTTAAACAGAGGGAAATATGAAAAATTATGCAGCGTCCAGGAAGAGAAGAATGTGTGTTTGCCCTGCTAAATGTGTGGACCCGTGCCAAAAATGTATTAATTGTTATGGGATGTTTGTAGTTTAGATTAGATAGATACTCTATTGATCCCAAAGGTTAATTCAAGTCCAGTGTAAGTGTAAAAGTTGGGTTTGAGAGATGATCCGTATGGCACACACACCTAAAAAGTGACCAATCCTTCTGTCATTTAGTGAGTTTTTTTCTTGCAAAATATATATTCTATGCCATATATTTTGCAATTATAATGGAAAGTGTAGGTTTAAAAAGAGAGAAATGTGACAAATCATGCAGTGTCAAGCTAAATAAGAGACTTTTTTTTATTTATTGCAAAATAGGCTCATGTTAGATATTTAACAGTAATAATAATTGTAGGTGCTAAATGTGGAAGTTGTGTTTGCTAAATGGTCCATGCGGAACACACACCAAGGTTGAGAGAGAGGAAAATGTGACCTAACAAGCAGAGTCAAGCACTAGAAAACAGGACATTTTTCTCCTGCTACATGTGTAAAAACGTATTATTGTTATGGTCTGTTTATAAGTATAGAAGTTGGGTTTGATAGATGGTCCATGCGGGACACACACCAAGGTTGAGAGAGGAAAAAAGTGACAAATCATGCAAATGCAGCATCAAGTAAAGTGAAAAGGCTATTTTTCCCCTGCTAAATGTGTAGCTTAATGCCAGAAATGTATTATTGTTATGGGCTGTTTATAAGTATAGAAGTTGGGTTTAATAGATGGACCATATGGGACACACACTGATGAAAAATAGTAAATTTTCTCCTCTGCTGATCACATGAGAAGTTCAGTTATTGTCAATGACTTCTATTGATCCGGTTACATTGATCTGACTGTCGTGGGGAGGGAGGGTTAGAAACAGGCTTGTCAATATTACCTAATTCCTGTGTGTTACCCCACCCCCCTTTACTTACACACACACACACACACGCACACACACACACACACACACACACAAACAGCAACCAGCAAATGACCTCTACATTGGCCCTAAACCTTCAACTAAAACCTGGGTTAATTTCTTTCTAACCTGTATTTCAGATGCATGGAGGATTTTCCCACATGCATTTGCCTTCTTTTTATAAACTGCGCCTATTTTGCCCGGTGCTCAGAGACACAGCTGCGGCGCTGCTTTTAGAGTTATGGTGTAGGCGGGACACTGCTCATGTTACCCTGCTGTAAACAATCCAGGCCTCGACGGACACAGTGTTTCTGCTCCACATGGCCCCGGACATCACCACAGGCACATGGCCGACATGTGGGAGCCCGGTCTACCACCAAGCACTAAATGCATAATAGGCATGCATGCATAATATATATTGTATTATTAATATAGCATTAATATCACTAATGACTAATTGTATTGTAGTATAGTTATGGTCTTCTGTGACATTTTCTCTTTGCTTATCAATTAAATAAGTGTCCAATTAGAGCCTTAAAACTATGGCGTGTTCAAATAAAAATGTCCTTGTTTAGACCTGGTTTAGTCCTGGTTTGGTCTGAGTTTAGTCCTGGTTTAGACCTGGTTTGGGCCTGGTTTGGACCTGTTTTAGTCCTGGTCTAGTTCTAGTTTAGACTTGGTTTGGTCCTGGTTTACATATTGTTTGGTCCTAGTTTAGTCCTTGTTTAGACCTGGTTTAGTCCTGTCCCAATCTTTTAATACAAATGCTTTGACTTTTAGAAATTAGTCAAATCCTAATATTTCTTAATTTATTCTAAACAAGAAATGTGTCTAAATGTAATACCAAGGTCCAGATAGATCTTTGGTCTAACGTTAAACTAATAAAATTTAATTAAATAAAAGCGGGCATGTCAGTATGTTGTCAGTGACCGCTGTCCTTGTATTGTGTGGTCATAGATCTCATATCGGAGTCACTGCCCTTTTACCTCTGGAGCTTTACAATTGTGACCAAAAATAGCCTTTATGTGTGTTGCTTGTTATAAACCCTTTGATCAGGTGACTCAGAGGACTAATGGCTCCTGCAGCGCTCAGCTCTTTCTCCTTTACCTGTGTTTGCTGACGGACACTGAAAAAAGCCAGGCTGCTAATGTCGCTGTAGGGAAACAATGAATTCAGGAAACAATGTTGAATGTGCTGCGGGGGCTGTTCTTTTGAGCCCAGAGCAGGTAGAAGTAGAGGCTGTTTGATACTCGGCGTAGTGTGTGTATGTGTGTATGTGGCTCCTGTTACGTCAGGGGCTTCTTCATGCGGGACAGCTCAGGTCAGTGGGACAGGAACCAGGGCAAAGGCCAAACATTGGTAGTGACAGTAGCTGGTTGGAGGAAACTTGGAGCGTGTACTTAAGAGGCTCTATTATGCAAAATCAACTTTTCTGAGCTTTGTCCCATGTTATAATGTTGTTCGCACATCAAAAACATGCCTGGAGTTGTGTTTTGCTTCGTTCACGTATGTTTAAGTAGTTCTATATTCTCTGGCGCTGAACATCTGAGGCCTCAAAACGCTTAGTTGCCCGAACCCTGCCTTTCCCACAAAACCCCGCCCACTACAGGAAGCACTGACCAATATACATCCAGTCTGTTCTCACTCATACAGCTCTGTTTCCACTGGTTCATCACAGACATTTTTCATTTTGTGGTAAAATTACTACAAAAGGAAGGAGGAAAAAAGCTTTTTATTTCCTTAAACTTTTTGTATGATGCTATTTTTCTACAAAAATGAAAAATGTCTCTGAGGAATCAGTGGAAATAGAGCTGTACAATGTTTTTTTGGATAAATGAATGAGAGCAGACTGAGGGCTTGTTGATTGGTCAGTGCTTCCTGGAGTAGGCGGGGGTTCAGGCAACTGAGCGTTTTGAGGCCTCCGAAAGGCTGTACCAGAGACTACAAGATTACTTAAACAGGCATGAATGAAGCAAAACTCCAAATTTGTCTTTGATGAGGGAACAACATTATAACATGGTAGAGAGATTTTGAAAAATATAGTAAATGAAATAATGAAATATTTTTTATTAAATACACTTTTGGAGTAAAAATGTCAGCTTTATGTCATCTTTAAGCAGTCCTTTTAGCACAAAATACTGTGATTATTCTTTTTATTTTTATGATAATATAAGAAGCAAACAATATCACCTGCCAGTTTATTGTCCAGCTTGTTTTAGACTATGGCCTGTTGTAATATGTTGGGCCATAGTCGTCTCAGTTAATGGGAAACACTGCGGTGTAAAACCTATACCAAATTAAAATTAAAATCAGTGTGTGCTAACATGACGTGGCGACCCCAGGAGGGAACAGCCTTTAGGAAAGAAGGTGCTGTACACTGTAATACTTGCTGTAGAAACTGGTAACTCTAGCCCTGGTCCCTTTGGCCCCGTGGGTGGGACAGGTCACATGATAGGTCCCCCGGAGGAGCTCAGCTGTTTGCCCCACTCTAATTCTGTCCCGAGCAGCTGAGGCCTGGCCTACTGCTCCACTGCACTGTCCCACAAATGAATACAGAAGTGAGTCAGTGGGACGGGGGTTAAAGATGAGACTAAATGCAAAGCCACTATACATAAACTGTAATATTCCTAATAGTGATTGATGATGATGTGGGCTTAAAAGTACATAACAGGAAAATGAAATAACAGGAAATGTAGGTGTATGGTTTCCCAAAAGCATTGTCAGCATTAGAGCGCCACTGTTAGCTATTATTAACCGTAATGTTTATTATAAATGGGCAAACAGTGTTGTATTTATGTCTTTATCAGTGTAGTATTCACACATCAGTCACACGTTTACATGCAAATTATTTACCCACTGTGGGACGAGTAAATGTTTTCTTATCGTATCTTAGGTATTGCCGAAAGTCTGATGATTAGCTTTTTAACTGCATGTATAAATATCTCTAATGGGGGATAGCGTTGCTTTGGCGTTAGCATCTGATGACATTCTGAAATTATCTGTCTCATTATTTCAGAGTCCCATCTGAAATAATGAGTGAATATTTTCTTCCTTTTTTTTTTTTTTTTTACCTTTATTTAACCAGGAAAGTCCCACTGAGATTCAGAATCTCTTTTGCAGGGGAGTCCTGGCCCCATGGGGGACCTATTGTACATGTTTTTAGTGGTAGGGGAAACCGGAGCACCCGGAGGAAACCTACGCAGACACGGGGAGAACATGCAAACTCCACACAGAAAGGCCCCACCCAGTCCAAGAATCGAACCCGGGACCTTCTTGCTGTGAGGCAGGAGTGCTAGCCACTATGCCACCGTGCCGCCCACCTTTCAGTGTCTCTTGTCAGTTCCTCCATCTTGTCTCAAAACTAAAGATGACTGCACCTTTTCTGTTAATGCCTCCAAACTCTGGAATCTGATTTTATGATTTCATTGTTGTTATTGGTACTTATTATGTCACATGATTTAGTCTTTTTTATATATAAATGTTCCTGCTGTTCTTAGTAGTGCTACCGCTAACTTGGATGGTTATTCTTTTTTTCTGTATAGCATTTTGGTGCAACTTTGTTGTTTTGAAATGTGCTATATAAATAAAATTAGCTGGCTTGGCATTAAATATCACAGTAAAGCATTGCCAGTATTTTGAGATTTTGTTGCTTTGCTTAATTTTTCTTTGTTTTTCAGAACTTGGCTAAATTGTCGGACATTTATGTATGTGTATATTAAAATCCTGAATAAAAAAAAAAAAATGATATAAATCCCAAAGTATTTTTTCACAGATAGCTTTATTAAGTAAGCTGGGTTTTAGGAGTTTTCCTTACCGAGAGGGAGGGCCTAAGGATAGGGGATGTCCTGGGACTGTTTAGTTTAGTGTGGTTATTGTTTACTGTGTGACTTATTATTTGTAAAGCCCTTTGAGGTGGCTGCTGTTGTGATATTGGGTTATATACATTAAACTGAATAAGTAAAGTTTATTTATAGCACCTTTTTCAAACAACAGTCCCAAAGTGCTTCACACTAAAAAGGCATAATAAAACAGAAAAACACTTGAAAATACATAATATGGCAAAATACAATCAATCATAGGATGACCTGTGATTCTTAACTGGTTGGTTGGGGCCCAAAAGCGGGTCGCAGGGAGGGTGACTATAGTTTCAGTATTCATCTTATTGAAGATTAAATATTGTTTCAATTACATAAAATGCTAAAGCAGTGTATATAATAATAATAATAATAATGTTTTTTTAATGTCTTTTGGCTGCTCCCTTTTTCATTAGAAACCAGTAAACCAGTCGTCCTATAATAATAAAATTATCAAATAAAAATTTGGAAAAATATCTTTTGTAGTTTCTAAAACGTGGGTCACAATAAAATAAACAGACCAAGTCAAACTATTTCAAAATCACTGGTCTAGAGCAGTGGATCTCAAACCTTTCACACAAAGTACCACTTAAGAAAATATTGGGTTTTCCATGTATCAGCTAAATTTTTACCAACCCAGGTTTAAACCAAGGCATAAGCCAGGGATTAAAACAGAAAAACCAACCAACCAAACAAAAAAAAAAAAAAAAAAATCTAATGTCCTTGTTTAGACCTAGTTTACTCCTGGTTTGGTCTGAGTTTAGTCCTGGTTTAGCTCTCGTCTCGTTCTAGTTTAGACTTAGTTTAATCCTGGTTTGGGCCTGGTTTTGACCTGTTTTTGTTTGGTTTAGTCCTTGTCTAGTTCAAGTTTAGACTTGGTCCTGTTTTGGTTTGGTCCTGGTTTATACCTTGCTTGGTCCTAGTTTAGTCCTGGTTTAGACCTGGTTTGGGCCTGGTTTGGACCTGTTTTAGTCTTGGTTTAGGTTTAGGTTTAGTCCTGGTTTAGTCTTGGTTTAGGTTTAGTCCTGATCTAGTCCCTGTTTAGAACTGGCCTAGTCATGGTTTTGTCCTTGTTTAGACCTGGTTTAGTCCTGGTTTGGACCTGTCTCAATCTTTTTATACAAATGCTTTGACTTTTAGAAGTTAGTCAAATCGTAATATTTCTTCATTTATTCTAAACAAGAAATGTGTCTTAATGTAATACCAAGGTCCAGATAGATCTTTGGTCTAACACTAAACTAATGTTACAATACAACAATCTTGACCAACCCAGGTTTAAACCAAGGCATAAGCCAGGGATTAAAACAGAAAAAAAAAAATAATAATCATTACTAAATAAAGACTAAACTTGGATTAAACCATGTCTAAACCATACCAAGACTAAACCAGGACAAATCTCTGTCTGAACTGCCCCTAAACCAGGATTAAGCTATTGCCCCACCCACAGCAGGACAAAAACAGGAGTAAAACAGGCACTAAATTAAACAAAATCAGGTCTTGAATTGCAAAAGACTCCTGAATACTACCTGAAGAAGTCCGAGTACCACCAGTTGGATCCGTACCACTGTTTGAGAACCACTGGTCTATAGTATTGAGTCCACCCCTCTTATTTGAATTACTGGTCACTTTGTAATATGTATAAAGGAAACACATTTAAACACTCAATATTTACAGTCCATAATCACACAGTTTAATTAGAGCAGCATTAAGAGTTGGTTTACGAGTTTTAGATGTGAGCCCGGACCAACGCTCGACTGTTGTTTCCTTTTCTTTCTTTGACTTTCGGAGCCGTTGTCCTCTTTTATGGCAGAACAGAGCGGGCCCTCAGCGCGGCCCTCCCCTCCATCAATCTCTGTCATAAATCTGTCACACACACAGAAAGGAACTGCTGAATTCACGTTTGTCAGCAATTAATCTAACCTCTATTACCACGCTCGGATATTGTGTCTGCAACAATAAGCCACTCTAACACAGGACGGGGCGTTGGTCCGTGCTGTTCGGTCACATCCCAGCTTCATACTTTTATGTTTGGATATATTACAGATAAGATGTTTTGGAGATTATTCTTTCAGTTTTATTGTTTTATTATGTTATATACCCTGTTAGTGTGTAAATAACATTAGATGCATTTTGGTGGCGTTAGTAAAGCAGATGTTAATACATTTTTACTGGACCAGTGGTTCTCAAACTGTGGTACAGGTCCCACTGATGGTACACAGACTTCTTCTGGTGGTACTTTTGCAATTCAGATTTAGCTCTGGCCGGGGCTTTAATTTGCTTTTTAGATCATTGCTTAGTCTTGGTTTAGTCCTTGATTTGTCCTGGTTTAATCCTGTTTTTATTCTGGTTTAGTTGGGTGTTAGACCAAGCTTAGACTGGTTTTAGTCCTGATTTAGCCTGGTTTAGTCCTGGATTCATCCTGGTTTGACTTGGTTTAGTCCTGGATTGTTCCTGGTTTAGTGCTGGATTCATAACAATAATAATAATGCGTTAGTCTTATATAGCGCTTTTCTAGACCCTCAAAGACCCTCGGTGGTGGAAGCATGGCTGCCATTCGGTGCCTATGGCCTCTCCGACCACCGCAAACACAGTGACACAGGCAAAGGTGGGTGAAGTGTCTTGCCCAAGGACACAACGATAGTATGCAATGCCGGGAGTGAGGCTTGAACCGCCAACCTTTAGGTTAGGGTTAGGCAGCGAATGTCTCTACTAGTCCTGGTTTAGTCGTGGATTCATCCTGGTTAGTCCTGTTTTTATTCTGGTTTATACCAAGTTTAGACCTGTTTTAGTTTTGGTTTAGACCTGGTTTAGTCCTGCATTCATCTTGATTTATTCCTTTTGTTTTAGTTTGGGTGTAGTTTGAGTTTAGATCTGTTTTACCCCTGAATTTGTCCTGTTTTAGTCCTTGTTTAAACCTGGTTTAGTCCTAGATTTGTTCTGATTTAGTCCTGGTTTAGATCTGGTTAAGTCCTGGATTCATCCTGCTTTAGTCCTGATTTAGACCCGTTTTAGCCCTGGATTTGTCCTGGTTTAGACCTGTTTTTATTCTGTTTTAGTTGGGGTTTAGAGCTAGTTTAGTCCTGGATTAGTCCCTGTTTTGTCCATGTTAACTAAGGCTAATTCCTTACTAATCTTTCTGTGTTCGTCTGTACTTTTTGCCGTGGTTTAGAACTGGTTCTAGGCTCATTTTAGTCCATAAAGATGGTACTTAGAAAGACAAATATTTTCTGAGATGGTGCTTGGAGTCAAAAGTTAGCATTAGTCCCCAGTTGTGCATTAACAGCAGAGTTTTGGCAAATGGCAAGCGACAACTACATGTGTTTAACATCAGTGTCTTGGTAGAAAAAATTAGCGAGTGGCTCAATATTTAGCAGGTTTATGTATCTTTAAATTTCAACACAACGTGGCAGTGGCTTTAAACTTCCATCCTCGTTACTAAAATCACTAAAGCCTTCTCTCAGTCAGAGCAGTGAGACATGTTCCCTGTAATAAGCCACATTCCCATCAGTCAGCCCACATCCACTTTGTTCATAAGTTCTTCACATGAGCACAATGGACTCCTTTCACGGTCTAAGTCCTGGACCAGACTCTCAGACTGGAGATCCCTGCCATCTGATTGGCTGTCAGCAGCTCATGACAAACGCTGGGACACACATGATAAGAAGCGCTTCATTCAAGAGTGTAAATGTTTTTGATCACACAGATATTCTCCGTCTGATGTGACGTCAGGGTGGATAGTTTGTTAGCTGAAGCCTAGGTTGTTGTAGTGAATGAATTAAACTCTAAATGCAGCATCTTAAAGACTTAATGCATCCAAGTAAGTAAATTATTGTCTTAATCCTTTATAAAGCTGAAGTTTTAAAATGTATGGTTGGACAAAGTGCTCCAGAGCTGACAGAGCTGCAGTGTAACACATGTAAACAAATGAGAAAAACATGACAAGTCATATCCACTAGTTTTAGAGAATTAGTACTAGCTTGTGTATAATATGCTTTCAGAAGCTTCAGTTGTGTTCACTGTAGTTTATCTTGTGAAGTTTAAGTGTCTTTCACAGCCTGTTTACACAACAACGCTGGTCAGGAAATGGTCTCCATTTACACGAAAACATTGAGGTGTGAAGAAAATAAGAGTTAGTGTGAATAAACTGTAGTATATGTATTTCTCCATCAAGTGGCACTGTGGGCCCCGCAAATGCTCTACACCACACAGTGAGGAAAAAGCAGAGGAAATCATAGTTCTGCTCTGCAACTTTACAACTTTACACACTACTTTAAGATCTTGTGGTTTTCTGGAGCCATTGTCATAAAGTCTTGAGTTAAAGTAAGTACTTAGAGATTAGATTAGATAGAGATATTACTGACAGTAACTGGACTTAATGAACATATGAGACATAAAAGGCTTGCAGTTGGCGATTCAGATTCAGAAAAGAGAAACCTGTTCTTGTTGTGTAAACGAAAGGCCAAAATGCAATTGAATCATTGCGTTTTCTGCATTGTCTAAACTGCCCCTAAAAGGGGGGATTCGGTTATTTTTACAGATATTTTTACAAACACCCGTTTCTAGATACATCTGGGTCTCTTGTCCAAAAGTGAACATTTTTCAGTTGCATCTGTGTCAGTAAGTAGAAGGTCAATTCTCTCATGTGAAGATTTTTTTTTAAAATTGAGGTCTTAAAATTAATTTAAAACATAAAAAATTGTCTAGTATGGAGGAGCCCCTAACCGCCTTTTTAAAAAACTTTGTCCTACACAGCGCAGTATCACATTGATGCAGTGCTGCAGATGTTTGACCTGAGGCTCCTCCCACAGTTCAGGATCATCTCCAGATGTGCTGCTCACTTTGTTCCTATCTCGAGATGAAAACTCTGGGAGGGGTGTAGCACAAGGAGGCAGTGGAAACCAGGTCAAGAATTTAGTAAACAGATAAAATAAAAAGCTCTTGGACTTTCCCAGGATCCACTTTTGTATGTAACAGGAGTGAATGTAAATAAATGCAGGAGGACACAGAGGTGTACAGTTTTTGAAACAGTGCTGCCTCCTTGTGGAATAACAACTAGACTGCAGCTTTGGGCTGAAAAGTATTTCCCTTTTTTTTGTTCACTTTGGCTAAAATATTGAATGACAAAAGCTTTTCTTATTTTAGCTCAGATCTCTCAAGAGTTGTGCCTAAAACTGTAATGTTTATAGTCAAAATACTTGGCACTTGGAATGTTTGCAAAAAAGTACAGTTTTTGATGCTCAGTTTTGTCTCGTATCTGATCATTAGATTTTTTAAGTTTTTCTCAATGGTTTTGGTAAATTTTTTGTAGGTATTTGTGTTTAATTTAAAAGAGCATTCACCCCAACAGTTCATTGGTTCAAAGTTTTTAACTTCACATTTTCATTGAAGTGCACAAAATAATTTAATATAAAGATGTATATAAAAACTGTAATTATATATTTGCATATGTAGCACTAACACACAACTAAGAATTGCTCTTGTACTTTTTTGCACACAGGCCACACAACAGTAATTAAATCTTTTAGCTTCTCCACTCAAAATGCCCAAACCTTTCAAGTATGCGCCCCCTGGTGGTGGAAGTAAAACATTAGCCATAGATGACGTTCCCGTTAGGGGTCATAGGTACTGGAACCTGTCCCAGTAACTATGGGCCTTAGGAGGGGTACACCCCAGACAGGGGCCAGCTAGGGGCAGGCCTGACACAGAGACACAGACAGACAACCATTCACTCTCACATTCATCCACTAGGGGACATTTAGAGTCACCAATTCACCTAACAAACATATTACGTGTATTTAATTGGAAAAAAACCAAACAAACAAACAAACTTATATGCCTATATAACAGAGGGAAACAGATTTTAGTTTACATAAAATTTACATAAAATCTCAAATTTTTTTAGATCAAGATAAGCAGAAAATTGGCTAAATGTAATAAAAACATGACACAAAAACTAGCTAAAATATATTAAGTAAATGTTTAGAGTAAATCTATTCATTATTTTTTTTATGTTTTAGGGAAAGGTAACTATTTCATAAAATGAACCAAAGCTGTGGAGGTAAACCTGAAGACTCTTTGTCCTCAGCAGTGGTGGAAGAAGTAAGGCGATGTCTTTACTTAAGTAAAAGGACAGATAAAGGAGCAGAAATTGACTCAAATAAAGTAAAAGTATCACCTTAAAATTTCTACTTAAGTAAAAGTATAAAAGTGTGACAAAGGTGAGGAATTTTGCTAAAAAAAACACACACTGGTGTAGAAGAAACTAAATCTGTCGCTGAGCTCTTCTGTCTTTATTATTCTGATATTTCTTAGGAGTACTACTTTACTGCATCTTTTATATTTATGTATTGTGTGTCTACAGTGAGGGCACGACAAAAACACAATTTTAAACCAAAACTCAAAATACTTTGTACTTCAAACCAACTCATAAATGTAGTGGAGTAAAAAGTACAGATATTTACTCTAAGAGGTAGTGAAGTAAAAGTAAAATTTACTCCACCACTGGTCCTCACCATGAAATTAAATGTTACAGTTCAAAAACCCACACACCACATTTCTGCTTTATACCATAATAGTTTATTTCCATTTTCATAATTAAAAAGTACATTACATTTACATATAAAACAAGTAGAATATCTTTAGACTTGTCCAGTGTTCGAAGAGACAAGGCGTATCTCTTACTATGGCTCCTTTAAGGACTGAGGTTACTGCAGTTCACGTGGTGGTGTCCCTGAACGCCCCATTCTGCTCTCAGCACTCACTTCACTTTTCTGACCTTGTCTTTGAACTAACACCAAACTAACTTCTTAGAAAGACACACACAGCCTCAAACAATGCACAGTTTTCACTTTTCGCTACACATTAAAACAAGTGAAGAAACTCCAAAAATCTCTTTAACATGAGAATAGTACTTAATAATTACTTTATATACACTCGCTGGCCACATTATTAGGTACACCCGTTCTTCTAAATGTAAATATCAAATCAACAAATCACATGGCAGCAACTCAATGCTTTAAGTCCTGAGACAAACCTGCTGAAACCGAACATCAAAATGGAGAAGAATAAGGATTTTACTTTGAACGAGGCATGGTTGTTGGGACACACAACCATCTCTAGGGTTTAAGAGAATGGTCCAAATAAGAAAATATCCAGTGAGCGGGAGTTCTGTGGGCAAGAATGTAACTAGTTGTTGTATTATTTGAGTTACTGTTGCCTCAAACCAGTCTGGCCACTCTCTTCTGTCCTCTGGCATCAATGAGGCATTTTCACCACAGAACTGCTGCTCACTGGATATTTTCTCTTTTTGGGACCATTCTCAAATGGTTATGTGGGGGAAAAAATCCCAGCAGTTTCTGGCACCAACTACAATAAAAAAAAAAAAAAAGAGAGAGAAAATATCAGGGTTCATACAGTCATGGAAAACCTGGAAAAGTAAAATGCAATTTCCAGGTCTTGGAAAGGTTTTGGAAATGGAAACCTAACAAGTAACTTTTGGCCACTCCTAGTTAAAACCTGCTCATCTAGAATACAGTAAATACAAGAGTTCAGTAGAAACGCTGTCTTCTAGGCCTCTTCTTGTTGTCACTGCAGGAAAAAGTGACCTATATCTATTTTTTGTCAGAATATTTGAACAAAATGATTTGCTGGTTTTTGGCTCTTTTGGTTTTGGTAATGCTATATTTTACTCACCAGTGTTTAGGCTATAAGTCAGTAAAATGAGTGGAATAATATATTTCTGGGTGAAGAAGCGCCACCAGTTTTTTCTTCAACTGACTAATTTCCAAATTTAACAAATGAAATTACATCAAAAGTATGTTTCTAATGTACCACATTGGGCATTTTGAATACTATTTAAACAAGTCATTTTTCAGGTCTTGGAAGTTCAGTCAGAAGTTTTGGAAAAGTCATGGAAAATTCTTGGTAAAAAAAAAAAAAGCATGAACCCTGTAATATCCATTAAGTGGCAGTTCTGGCGAAAATGCCTTGTGGATACCAGAGGTCAGAGGAGAATGACCTGAGTGGTTCACGATGATAGAAAAGCAACTTATTACAACCAAGGTCTGCATCTCTGCCACTTACTGAATATTTTCTCTTTTCCTGACTATTCCCTGTAAACCCTAGAGATGGTTGTGTGTGAAAATCCCAGTAGATCAGCAGTTTCTGAAATACTCAGCCCAGTTTCTTCTCTATTCTGATGCTCTGTTTGAACTTCAGCAGGTTTGTCTCAGGCCTAAATGCACTGAATTGCCGCCTTGTGATTGGCCGACTGCCTGTTTGCATTCAGAAGCGTTAGAACAGGTGTACCTAATAAAGTGGCCAGTCAAAGTGCACATATTTTTCAACAGCCTGAGCCTTGTGACAGGTCGTATTGTGATGTAAAAAAGACTGCACAATTTCAGTGTATAGTCTAGGATGATAATTGTAAAACTTCATTATGTAATATCTAGTATTTATCCACAACCACGACCCTTCCTAGTCACTTGCGTACTAAACATTCACATACTGTTTACATAATGTTATGAAAATGCAGGTTACAATCACGTCATAAAACATTGCTTTGCTAAATCAGTACAATCCAACGCACTTTTTTTTTTTTTTTTTTTTTTTTTTTTTACAATTTGGTCTAACAATGGAAGCGTATTCGATTAGAGACAGCGGGTTTACATTCATTCACGTGTCTATAGTATATTTACAACATGGGTAATAGTAGTAGTACTCATGCCATTCAGTAGTTCATTCGTTACTTCAGCTATTCACATTCAAAGTATATGAACACAAACAGCGTGAAACGTGTCGGAGTGATTCTGGAAACATGTGAGTAGTACAGCAGAGGTGGAAGGAGTACTCACAGCCTGCACTCAAGTAAAAGTACTCGACAAAATTAAGTGAAAGTTAAAAAAAAGTAGTGTAAATTTTATTTTATTTGAATGCAGCAACATCTACTACTACTATTACTACTTATACTGCCACTACAATTACTACTGCTACCCCAAATAATACTAAAAATAATAATACTCAAGTAAAATCAACAAAATTCTAAGAAGTATTGAGTGTAAAGTATTAAAGTACATTTAAATGTTATTGCTTTTTCCAGTGTCACAGCAACATCTACTGCTACTATTACTACTGATACTGCAACACTAAGGACTATTACTCCTACTTTTGCTTCCCCGAATACTACTACAAATACTACTATTAACACTACTACTACTACAAATACTACTACTACCTCCATTGCCACTTTGGTCAGAAAATACTTTAATCATTACTAATTTAGAGGCTTTATAATGTAACCTAAATTCCAACATGCACTCAAATAAAAATTATTAATCAGTAGTTTTTAGTACTCATAAAGTACATAAACTTGAGTAAAAGTATGAAATTACCTTCCACCTCTGCATTACAGTGTGCACTCAGTAGTTTGAAACAAAAAAAAAAGGATAAAAGTGCTTGGTATTTTTCAAAGTAACTAGTATTTGAAGGCATTTAACAAGTGATAAACAGATTGACTGAATATATATTAATGTAATGTGTGCCATAGAGGTATTTTATCTTTGTGTATTTTGTGAACGTGTGACTTTCTTTAGGCAATAGTGTACTTTTGGTACTGGTTACAACTCTTTTCAACAACCATTTAACTATAAAGACTTATTCAGTCTCTCCTTGTTTCTCACATTATATATTATTTACAGTACAGAAAAAAAAATACAGTTTTGAAAATAAATTATTGTTAGAATATTGTGTAATTATTCAAATAAAATATATCACAAAATCTTTATCTACAGAAAGTGCAACTATAAATGATTGAGAATCACTCTGAAACAATAAACTCTCATTTAATTTCAGAATCTGACAAAAAAAAAAGTGTTTTAAATATTAGTTAATATTATTTATTTTTGGCACTGAAAATATTTGTATATTGAAACATTCTGCTAAGGACGAACTATTGCACCATGCTGTGCAGAAATAAGGGAACCATGACAAGAATATTTGGTCTTGTGTTATTAAAGGTGCAGTGTGTAGAACATGGCGACCTCTAGTGGGGAATTGTCACATTACAATCAAACAAAACTACAAGCAAGAAAATACTTCAGATACTTCAATTTTGAGATTCTGACAAGTTGTCACGAAATATCTGAATAACTTCATGAAGCTGAATTTCATGTAAGAGTCATCTGTGGTTCCCAAACACTGGGTTAGGGGCCATAAGTGGATTGCAGCAGATTTTAGATTTTAAATTACTCCTTGACTTCAATATGAGTTTATATTGTGAAAAAAAGACAGCACAATGCAAGTATAGTCTCAGATAATAACCTGACCTTCCTTCACTTCCGTCACTTGCATACTATAGAGTCACATATAGTAACTTTAAAAACCCAGGAAGTATGTTTGTAAAAGTCTAAAGAAATTAAATAAAAAATACTACTGCTAGTTTTAAAATTGTATATAACATGAACTACTAAAATAATAAAAACACACAAAACTATATATATATATATATATATATATATATATATATATATATATATATATATATATATATATATATATATATATATAAAGAAAGAAAGAAAAAAATCATTAACAAAATAATTAAATATTGGGAAATAGGTCATGAGTCTTCAGCTTTTTAAAATATTTTTTATAGGCTGCTGGAATTCAAAACCTTCAGAAGAAAACCTGCTAATTGCTAATGTGCTAATCCTGACACATTGCACCTTTAATATCCGTGGGGTCATGTTGGGGTAAATTATTGCTTAAATAGAAATCATGCAGCCATTGCAGTCTAAATAACTAAAGAGGTAAAAGTTAGTTACTGTCCTTCATATCTCTGTCACTCGCAGCATATTTTCATCGTTCCCTGACTTTTCTTCATTCAAAGAGCTGCAGGGGATTCATAAACTGTCTGAGGTAAAGGAATAAGACACTGAGCTAGCACACGACAGTCAGTGGTTATAAGACACGTTACATTTACAGACAGAAGCCTAAAAACATTCAATAACCAACCATGTCACTATTAAAGGGAATGAATAGGGCTCTAGGACTGGAGCTACAGTGAAACTTTTAATCACAAAAACCTGGGTATTTTTTAAAGAGCATTTCATCTCTCTCTTTTTTCTTTTTTTTTTTTTTAACAGGACCTGACTTGTTGTAAAGGGCAAGAGAAGGGTCAGTGTTGAATGGGTGAAAACTGAGTATGTTGTTTGTGTAAACCTGTGCTCTTTTACATAATGGTACAGTTACTTTTGGCCAAACTGAAAACACATGCCTATGGCTTTGTCAAAGGTCTGACATTAAAATTTCCCATTTGTGAAAGTAATTTTTCAAAATATTGAAATTCCTAGTTGTTAAAATCATGGGTGCTTTGTGTTTCTCATTGTTTGCTCAGAAATACAAAATAATTAAAGGTATGGTTTTTCAGGCTTTATGAATTAATTTTGGATACCTTTGCATTAGCATTTTACGTTTTATAACTTAAAATAATGTTTTTTTTTAATGGAAAACATTTTATATTTGGGAGCTGTTACTTTTACTTTGCAGAAAATGCTTGGATTGACTGACGCCCCCTGCTGGCAACAACGGTGGGGGCATAAAATGCCTTTTTTAGCATGGATATTAGCAGCGTGACGCTAACAGATAGTTAAATAAGCTGAATACTTTGTAGTGACAGCAATTTCAGGGCTGAAATGATCAGAACGAGTCTGATGACGGTGTCTGGGCGTTAGAAACACACAGGAACACTTCCTGGTTTCATGTTTCTATGTAGAGCCATGAGACCAAGCATTTTCAGCTCTTGAGAAGAGACTGCATCAGCATAAAGGATTACTCAAACAAGTGTGAATGAAACAAAATACTACGCCAGGTATGTTTTTTTTTTTTTTTTTTTTTTTTTTTTTACGTTGATTTGGCATAATAGGGGACCTTTAATGTTAATGTATTAAACTGAAGAGGCATAACATCCAGATTTCCTATTGGAGATTAAGTAAACAGAGTGGCCCCAAGGTCTTAAAAGCATTAAATATTATGAATAGGTATTACATTTTGCTCATCTAAGTCTTAAAATTTGTCAAAACATTAAAAAAGTAGAGTCACCACAATAACAAAATATGTTTTTTAAAGAAAATCAATTATCATTGAAATGCATGCTTCATTTATTCAGGATTTTTAATGCAGGACTGGACTTAAAATATAACCCTTGAATTTCAGAGCAGTACAGATAATTCTTTAGTGTAAAATTCATACAGTGTGTTGTTCTGTTGTTGACGATGCTGGCATTAATTTTCACTCTAAGTAGCATTAAAAAGGTCTTAAATTTCACAAGACAAAACCTGGAGCTACACTGTTGAAGTGAATCATAAAACAAGATTTCGAAACTAACTAAATGTTTTGATTGAATAGCTCTTATTTGCAAACGTCAATGTAATGGGGTGAGAGAAGCAATGGCGGCTGAAAAATCACCGAGTGTGTTTTCTCTGTGGGAGTTCTCTGCAGTCTGTCCAGTGTAATTCATTACAGTCAAATAAATTATGTCCAAATGAAGAGCTTCAGGATTTTAATCTGTAAATGTATGGGAGCAGTCAGTGCCAGCAGTGCACACAGTGTGGTTGGTGGGTACATTTCTGCTGCAGCGAGTCTGCTGCAGCTAAAGGCTTTGTCTAAAAAAGTCCACAACAATAGGCTGGTTAATAAAATGAACTTGGATATACTCATAAAACTCCAAGGGCTGGTGTACAACAATAGTAGTAGGAGTTAGTGTTGAATTGGTTAAGGGCCTTGCTACACAACCACAGATATTTTTATAAACTGAATGTTTCTTTATCCATTTGGCAAATTTTCTGTCTGCAAACAGCACCTCTACAAACTCAGAAAGAGTTCAGACACAAGATGGAGACCAACTGTGAGCTATTTTTAAAAACCATGCCCATAACAACCATCACTTTTTGTTCCTCATCCAATTAAATTAAAAAGACATCTATTTTTGTCAAAAGGACATCTCCTATTATCTTTGATTACGCAAACGGCAGTGCATTTTATAAAAGCTCTGTTTTGTCCAGAGTGTTTACAAAAATATTTTGGTGGGTCCTTTAAAAATCTTCAGTTAAAGGGGCTGTAATACTGTTATTTATCTTTTTAAACCAATCTTGGTTGCCCTTGAACAGCAGCACATTTTACAACCTTTAAAAACTTTACGTGACTAAAAGAAGTGTTTTCAATAATAACTTTACTGCTGCCATAAAGAAGCAAGTGAAGAGTCCAGCAGAGCACAGCTCTGTTAGTGTTGTCTCTTAAAAAAAAACATAAACAAAGAGGTTTTAATTTTCGTAAACTTTTTGTATGATGCCACTCTGCTGCCCTCTGCTGGTCTCTTCACCTGTTTCTTTATGGAAAATAGTATTTATTGGAAATGCTTTCTTTTACTCATAATACTTTTAAAGGTTGTAAAGGTGACCAAGATTTGTTTAAAAAGATAAATAAAAGTATAATATAGCCTGTTTAACTGCATAGTTTTCCCTAAAAACACAAACGTTTGTGTGGACAAGTGGCACTAACTAATAAAACATAATGTTCATAAAATTATCTGTGTATGTGTATCCAGGCCCAAAGTGGAAGTGGGACAATACAGCACAAGTGCTGATTAAAAGATCAAATAGTTAGAAGGCTAATCCAGCTGCAGTGGGTCACAAGCTAGTGTACTCTTTGTGCCAGTCCCAAGCCTGGAGAAATAGAGAGTGTTGTGTTATGAAGGGCAGTGTAAAGCACTGCACCCTGAGGCAGATGATTCACTGTGGAGACCCCAGAATGGAACAGCCGAGAGAAAAATATTAATAATAGTTAAAAGGCTGGTTCTGAACTCATTATGTTTTTGTAGTTATTATTATTAAGCCGGTGTTTGTGTACTAATGTTTTTGTGTTTTTAAAGTACAGCATGTAACTGGATACAACCACCAAGACTTGAAGGCATCAGAGAGACTTGAACAGACAGCAGCCACTTCTCAACATCCTGATGTTTTCCAAGATGGAGGAAGTCCTTTCAGTCATCTATGAACGCAATCTCTTCAATCCTGCAAAGTTAAACGTACACACGAAGTAAGACAGCAGTCAGTAAACAAATATAGCTCAGGTAAGGACAGAGGGAATGAAAGGGTGGGATCTTGCCTTTTTGGAGTTGTGCATATCTTTTTGATTGGTGGTGAGGGATTTCCACACAGTTGTTTTAGACATTTCATCAGAGATATTAATTTCAGAGGGGTCAGACCTGGGACAGCATCGGGAGGTGGGTAAAGCACAAACACAGAGATTGGTAAAGACAGGGGTGCGTTAGGGTTACAGGGGAATCATGTTACAGGGTGCACTCAGAGCAGACAGCACAAACCAAGCAGGAGTGTGTTTCCTCTGGTTCATACAGTACAGGCCGGGTCAGTAAGTGTATGTTTCCTCTGCCGAAAAGGATTTGAAAAAATATATTTGCAATCAGAAATGCTCAACCCTCTCACCTCAAAAGACTTTATAATGATGTTAAGGAACGATGAGAATAAATGACAAAAAACACATTAAACAAACAAAAAAAACAACTACTGCTCCATACTTGAGTTATTTTGACTTAAAGATATTAGGGAGGATCTTTATAAATTCATTTTTTGGAATATTTATTAAAACTACCTTCATTGCCCTGTATAAGGCTTATAAACTGGTGTATTAGAAAATATAATAATAATATTAATAAACTGTGGACTCTGTGGGACTTAAAAAACCTCAACCAATCGTTTTCGTCATGAGTACGTTAACCATTGTTCCACGGACTCGCCAATCATTCTGCCTTCCTGGTTTCGGCGATACGTGCGTGGTCTTGTGCCTGCGCATGAGTACGCAGTATATTTATGTAGTCCGGCGCGAGCCTCATTGTAGCGTGGACAGCCTGGCTTTGAAGAGCACAATGGCTCAGGAAAACTGTGAACCGGGCGGTCGCAAAAGGAAAACTGTTTTTGAAGTGTACCAGAGGAGGAGAATAACCGGGGAAGAGCAGAATAAAACTCGTGTGGTTCTTGGCAATTCTTTCAAACGATGACGTGCGCTGTAGGAACAGAAGGGGCTTCAGCATTGGTCGCCAAGTTTCTGCTGGACAGGTACGTTTATCTTATCGTTTGAAAAAAATGCCTTTTTTTCTTTATCTGTTGAACCATTTCAACTGTACAGCAACCGTCAGTTTGCTGATGCTACCAATAGCAGAAGGACAGATATTTGTGCTGTGCGTGTGATTGGGTCTGTGTGGGGAACTAGGGGGAGAAATCTTTTTCGAGGGAGGGGGTCACCTTGGGAGGAAGTAAACTTTACTTCTTTTTTTTTATTTGGGGGGGCACCTAAGTTGTTGTTTTTTTGGGGGGAGGGGCTTTTTTCTTGTGGGGGGCACCTTTTTTGTGTGTGTTTGTGTGTGTGTGTGCTACATTTTAGCTTATAAATAATCTCAAATTTGCTAAATAAGCTTTTAAAAGTAATACATGTCCATGGCCTGCCATTTTTTTCAAAAAAGCTGCAGTGCATTGTGGGTGATTTTGGCCGATGCAAGGCAGCGAAGGATCCGCTGATGTATCCTTGGTGAATTAGCCACATGTTAGTCAAACAGAGGACACCTGCCTAGGAAGGACATGAACATTGGAACACACCTTGGGCGACAGATGATGAGGTAGATGCCTTCCTGTGATGTAATCAAGGCAAGGCAAGGTACCTGGGCTTTGAGAAACACCCCAAGTCTAGGTTGAGGCGAATCTCTGCTGATGCCGGCTGGAAACTCGTGTTTCAACGCTCGTGCACGTCGCTTTGGAGGAGTTCCTTGGAAAGGAAAAGTGAAGGGCGGGGCCTGACGCATGCGCGTTATTCAAAAAAGAACAAACAGTCGCTGGTTTCTCAGCAGTCGAAAAAAATCCTCCCTAATATCTTTAACTTTGAAGTTCAAATGAAAAATGTGACTCTTTAACTGGCTCATGAGTCATTATTCAGCCCTAAGCTTCAGTACTTTGTGGAGCATTCTTTAACTTTTATCACTTCTAACAAACATTTTGGGCCATTGCAACAGGTAACAAGCTTCTTACACCTCTCGACTGGAGTTTTTAGCCATTCTTTACCTGTAAAAGCCTCTAACTCAGTGATGTTTGTTGCTGCCTTCTTTAAATCCCACCAAGATTTTCAATGGGATTTAAATCTAGAAACTGACGTCCCTGGATCTTCTTGTCTTGAAGCAAAATCTTTAATTGATAAATCCTTAAAATCTTTGTGGGGTTGAATATTTCTGATTGCAACTGTTTATTCTTCTAAATTTGTGGTCCATTTTTTTTAAACTGGCACTAAACTCTGCAGTGATTTTCAATTGGTGGGATTAGAAAGTCCTAATGAGAGTAAAAATGAGAAGTTGTTAAAGCCCACTTAAGATTTATATCTCAAATGGAATATTTTTTGCCAGTCCCAAGCTACAATAAATGTCAGGAGGGGCATACAGCATAAAACCTATCAACAAATGAATCACTGCACACTAGGAGGCAGATGATTGTTGATGTGGCCTGTGGAGTTCCCGAAAAGAAAGAAAATCCTGAAAATAGTTATAACCTGTACCAAACTGTGCCAAAGGAAACCGCCCTTGTGTAAAGCCTGGTTAGACTTTTGTGTCCTCACCTGGGGTCATGTGCTTTTGGGGGCTGCACAGGTTTACATATCTCCATTGGGATCTGAACTGTGGTCGAATCCTCTGATTTGGACTGGAGCATTATCTGAGACTCCTGTTAAAAACACAGATAGTTTTACATTCAATATTTGTTTATCAAGCAACACAATATTAGAAAAAAACATGTAATAAGTTTTTTTTAATATTCCAATAAAAGGTTTAGATATAGAAAGTAAAAAGTTCATACAAACTAGGCGTGCCAAAGACTCAACAAGGACGAAATTCAGGCCAACCCAAGGACTAAATATAGCAGCCCTACCTCATGTTTCATTTTCGTGGCATCGTCAAGATTTTTCTTCTTCCATTCGGGCATCAGGTCATCGAGATAACTCAGCTCTCTCTTCGAAAAGCACAGATCCAGCAGCTTACGGATGAAGACCAAAGCCAGCACCTATGAAAAGACAAAAGGTTATTCTTGCAAACAACGGGGAAAAAAGTTTGATATTGGTCCCACAAACGCACCATCATGGGGAAGATAATAGCGGCGGGTGAGGTTTTAATGATCCAGAGCAGCACTAGACAGGTGAGCTGGGTCACAGTGAACAGGTGCACCTTCCTCAAAGGAACGTGGCGCAGGTAAATGAAGTCCGGCTGGTGCTTCGCCGGCATCCCGAACAACTTCAGACGGTCGAAGAACTGGTGATGCGACACAAAGAGAACACAGAAAAGAGAGAAGGTAGTTAATGAGGGGAGAGCGAAGAAGGAAAAATGCAAATGTGATTGGAAGGGAAGATGTGCATAACAATGATCTGTCAGGCTTTATTAAAATCAGTGGCCTGTGGTAATACTGAGAGGGAGATGAACAAATGACATGGATCAGAGAGGTTCACAGATCACTACAGCAGCGATTCTCAACTGGTGGGTCTGGGCACAAAAGTGGGTCACAGAGAGGTTGAATACAGTTTCAATGTTTGGTAACACTTTAGAATAACTCACCAAGCAGTAAAAAAGCATTAATAAATATGTATTTCATATTTTAATAAATAGCTTGTTTATAGTAACTGAATTTTGGTTTACATGAGCTTTTTACTCAACAATAACAATGTTTATAACTCAATAGTGTTAAGTAATGCTTAGTAAATAAACAATTAAGTGATTACTAACCTCTGAGTAGAGTAGTATCTAATATTCTTATTTGACACTAAAATACTGTTGTAGTTACATGAAATTGTGAATATTGTTTTAAAAAACATGTAGTAAAATAATTTAGAAAAATTGCTTAGGTAAAAATGTGGGTAAGACTTTAGAATACCTAATCAGAATTCCAAGAAACAAAGCATTAATAAATATGTAATCAACAATAATTTAAAGACTAAATACTGAATTCACATTGGTGTTTATACATTTCTGTTGATCTCTTATTATTCAAGAATTAAAAGTTTGTAATGTTTTAATATCACTGACTGGTGTTTATTAATGTTGAAGTAATGCTTTGTAAATAATAAATGTACTATACTGTTTACTAATTGTTACGTAATCCCTAACTAATGCTGAATAGTGTGAGTTACCAAAATGGGTCACGAGAATCAAAAGTGATGTGCACTGTTATTAGTGAAGTTAAACTGTATCAATAGTAATAGATATATTTTTACAAAAACTTTAAAAACTAACTTGATAATGATAATGACTTGATAATGATAATTAAATTGATAACCCCCCCACCACCACCACCAAAGCAGTGGAGTTGTCTATATGATACTAGTGTTTCATAAATAAAAGTATTAATCTTAAAACAACACCTAGAGAATGGACAGTGTAACATAGGTTGTAGTAAGGTCACAGTACAGTGTTTCTTGTTACAGTGCACCGAGTTTTATTTTTACCTGAATGCCTTTTAACGACGACGCTCCCATGTACAAGAAAACCCCATACAGCACCGGCATAGGGATGAACTGTGAGGAGACAAAACTCATCTTTCACTTCATGCTCTCATTTTATCATCTGTTTTGTCTCCAGCAGGGGGCACCCTCGCACCACCTCTTGTACCACTGACCTGCAGCGCCCCAGTCATGAACACAGAGCAGCCCATGAGTAAGAAGATGACCAGTCCGGTGAGCCTCTGTTCTCTTATTCCCAGAAATCTCGGCTGTTCTCCCGGGGCGGCGCTCTCCGACTCCAGCTTCAGACTGTTGACGTGGCTGATGGACAAAACTGTGGCCGCCACGAACCAGGGCAGGCCCATGATGGAGCACACGGCCAGCATCACCCCCACCATGAGCAGGTCCAGGTGGTAGCCACAGCCTTTCTGCAAAACACAACAACACAGTAAGATATGAAGCAATAAGGTACCAAGGGAGATTATTATATTTACTTGCTCGATCAGTCGTCCTAATAGTTTTCTATGCTTAACAAAGAATTAGTCTGATCCCTGTTGATTTGAGTGTGGGCAGTGCACAGATATACAGAAGAAACTGGCTCTAGGGAGATGCATTAAGCAAAATATACAACCCATTAGACAAACAAAGCACTGCATAAAGCCCACCTCATATTTAAATAGTCATGAATGGTCAAGAAGGGCCATTTTTAGAAATACAGTACGTTTCAATGGGAAGGGTTGAGTAGTATTGTAGTGGCTGAGACTGGTTTTGTCTATTAATACTATTCTTCATCATTTTGGAGTAATTAGTTTTGTGCATTAGAATAACCAGGAAAGTGATCTGTCTCTGTTTGTGAAGTCTGTTGCATTAAATCATTAAAATAATCATTAAAGTATTTGAACAACTTTTCCCCTTTATTTAGTGCGCCCACTAAATTCCCAGGGTTTGGTCTCAACTTGGTCTCGACCCCTGAAAGTCTCAGCTTTGTCTTGGTCTCGGTTCACTCTGGACTGGTCTTGGTCTTGATTAGTACGGTCTGGACTACAACACTAGGGTTCAGACCCACTTTTCTTTACTGAGAAAGTGAATCGGTCTGACTGCTCAGGGTACTATTTTGTGGTAGTAATGGATAAACTTCTACTGTATTTTGGATTTTAGCCTAGAATCGGTGGAATATACTTGGACTGTCTTTAATTTACAGAAGATGAGACAGAGGTGAGAAAAAGTGAAAGGTCCTGTTTGAACACATTACTTTACATGTTCCTCATTTGCTTTGGCTTAGTTCCTGGATGAAAAGGTTTTTCTCAAAACATTATGCTCAGTGAGAGAAGTGTTCTCAACAGTTTAATATTTCCTACTAATGTCGTCAAATTGCATTGTTTTATAACTTTGAAAACAAGTAAAGCACAGCTGAAAGACAAAGTGCAATCCTCTAAATATCTGTACAAGTTCAGTATCTCTTCCTTAAGGATCACTGGTCAGAAATTATCATTTTATTTTTAATGTAATCAAAGTCTTGACAACATGAAACCTCAAAATCTGTCATGCATACACACATTTGTATACACTTACTCCCACTGTAGGACACTGAGCCATGAATCAGATGTGTCTGAATTAGTATGTAGTACTTTGCGCAGAAATGATTTGTATTTCTGCAACTAGAATTTGGTTACACCCAGATCACATTAATTAACTCAAAGTAAAATCTCAGCAAAATTATTATATGAGAAAGTATTGGGTGTAAAGGTCTCTTTAGCATAAATTACTTTTAAAAGGGCTATATTCCGCTTTGATTCATATTTTTAAAGCAATCTTGGTCACCTCTAGAACTGCATTACACGTTTTACAACCTTTAAAAACAATATGTGACTAAAAGAAGAAGTACTTTACTACTGCCATATAGAAGCAGGTGAAGAGACCAGTGAGGGTAGCAGAGTGCAGAGCTCTTACACTATTTTGAACAGAAACAGAGAAAAATAGCTGTTCTTTAAACTTTTTGTATGATTCCATTTTAGGACAAAATTAAAAATGTCTGTAAGGAATCAGTGGAAACAGAGCTGTACACCGTTTCTGGATAAATGAATGAGAGCAGACTGAGTGAGTGCTTCCTGGAGTGGGCGGGGGTTTGTGGGAGAGGCCGAGGTTCATGCAAACTGAGCATTTTGAGGCCTTAGAAACTCAGTGCCAGAAAATACAGGATTACTTCAACAGGCGTGAATGAAACAAAACACAATTCCAGGTCTGTTTTTGATGAGGAAACAACATTATAACATGGTAGAAAGCGGAAAAAAAAAAATATTTTGCATAATATATGTATATAAGTTGTTTTTGTACTTGCACAGCAAATTTAAAAATTACTATTATTACTCCAATGTGGGATTGGACTCAAGTCCCTCTGGTTCTGAGTGGTTACTTAACACCTTTCCCATGATTTAAAACTATAACACTGTGTGAATGACAAAATGCACTTTTAGTCCAGAGAAATGTAGTTTCATTGGTGTTTTCTCTTTGAGCAGGTATTTTGTTGTTGCTCAAAAGCTTGACAAAAATAACCACATGCAGCAGCGATAATTCTGTTTTTGTTACCAGCAGCTTGTGTTCCTTGCGGTTTATGATGACTGCAGTGATCTGTTGGTCCATGAAGATGAGGATGGTACAGAGCAGAGCCGGGATCGCAGCTGCCAGCGCTGTCCACCAGGGATTAGGTCCGATCGGATTTATCAACCAACCTCTGTCATCTCGAGTCGGCTTCAAGGAACAGAATAAGGCCATTTATGAAGAGGTGTATTTTAGTGAAAGTGAAATACAAGAAATATATTTAAATACCTGAAATTTACTGGGAACCTTTAACTTCTGAGACGGCACTCCGACAAGGTAATCAACAATGACCATGGTGAGGATGGTGAGAAACACTGCAAAGTCGCTGATCATGGCGCGCACCTGGGAATAAAAGAGCAATTTTTAGTTTGTTGCTAATTGGTGTGATTCTCAACTGGTGAGCTGGGACTGACAACTGCGTCACAGTTAAAGCTCCCATCTTATGCTTCTTTCAGGCTTTTTGAAATAGTTTTGGACACCTTTGCATTAGTATTTCACGTTTTATAACTTAAAATAATGTATATGTATGGAAAACATCTTCTTTTGGGGAGCTCTTACTTTGCAGAGAATGCTTGGATTAGGTGTTTAACGCCCCCTGCTGGCAACGGTGGAGAATGAACAGTGCATAAGATGGCCATTTAGCACAGCTATTAGGACACTGGCGACACCACAGGCCTCTGGCTGCACCCAGACAAAACTGGATGTGCTAAGTCCCCTGTCAGGCTAAAAGATGATATAACAAAGGGAATAGTAGATTATATCGCACAAGATATGTGGCCAGTGAATACTGTGGAAGGAGAGGGCTTTAAAGTTAAAGTTTTAGAGCCTGGATATACTGTCCCAGCCAGAGAGACCATTGTGAGTGTTTTGCACACGCGTTATGACGAGGTTAAAATGAAGACTCTGCAACTACTGCAACGCAGTGAAGCAGTATGCCTCACTACAGATTTGTGGACCTCAATAAGAATGGAGGCATATATTACTGCAACTGCCCACTTCATTGACAATGACTGGAAAATGCAGAATTTTGTCCTCGAAATGGGACAATTACAGGAAGCGCACACAGGAGAAAACATTGCAGTGTAACTGCATGACATCGCTGATGCTTTTAAAATCCCAGGAGAAAAACGTGTAGCTGTTGTCACTGATAACGCAGCTAATATGGCTCTGTGTGCGGGCCAGTGGCCAGCTGTCCAGTTGGTCAGGTGTGCTGGTCACACCCTGCAACTCCACATGAATGCTGCGCTGAAGCAAGACCTGGTTACTTGCACTGTGGCTGCGGCGCGACGTCTGGTTGGACATTTTAAAAAGGGACAATGTGTAGCTACACATTGGTACTCCATGTGTTTCATGTTGGAGCAGAGGTGGCCAGTTACCACCGTTCTTTCCGACCCAAACTACACAAAAAGGAGCGACAGCACCACATTAGACATGACCACAGAACAGTGGAATGTGGCGTGGGACATCACGGATATATTAAAACCCATGATAACATTGACCAAGCTGCTGTCTGCAGAAAGTAACACTTCCCATTCTGCAACTATTCCAATGCTCAAAAATCTCAAAAAATGCTGCAGAGGAGGATACACAAATAAAGAAAAAAACAAACTGAAGCTTGTGGACAAAAGGTTCAAAGGCAGTCATCTGAACTTGATTTTTAAGGTTGAAGACATTTCACCTCTTATCCAAGAGGCTTTCTCAATTCTCTACTGAATTGAGAGAGCCTCTTCTTCAACCTTAAAAATCTAGTCCAGATGACTGCCTTTGAACCTTTTGTTGCGATGCAATTCCCCTGGATGAGTGAAAGTCTTCACAGACATTAAGCTTGTGGAGGAAATAGACACTCGATGGAAATTAAGTGACTAGTAATGTCAAGCAGCGTGTACATTACAGCTGCTGTACTGGACTCTCGGTTTAAGAATCTCTTTTTTTTAGAGGATGACAAACGAGACGCGGCGTATACAGTAGTCGCACAAGCGCCTCCACCCGACTCACTGATGCAGTCCAGACAAAGGAAGTTGAAGAAGAAATGTCAAAAAAACGGAGAATGGACAAAGAGGAGATAGCGATGCTGCTGGGTGGAGATGATAATGAGGAAGGTGGCCCTGATGAGTCAAGTGTGAGAATGTCCAGTCTGGACGAAATGAAGGATTACCTCCAGGATCGGACAAAAGTGGACTCTGCTGGGCCACTGGTGTGGTGGAAAAATAATCAGGACAGATATCCACGACTTGCCAGACGCCTTCTCTGTATCCCTACAACCTCCACGCCTTCAGAGCGCATCTTCTCCAAAGTGGGATTTATTGTTAATAAGTCGAGAAGCTGCCTCTTACCAAAAAATGGGGACATGTTAATTTTTCTCGCCCACAACAAGACAAAAGTGGAGTAAGACTGTGGATCTGTAATATGTAGCCTTAAATGGCGTAGCCTTTTCAATTATTTTATTTTAACAAATTAGATCCTGGGTTTGTTTAAATTTTGTAATTAAAATACACTATTTGTCTTTATTTGGTTACAATGCTACACCTACGTTTTAGAGCAATGGTGTGGGATGGCGGTCTCTGGAAGCAGTGACTGGTTTTAATTTTTTTATTATTGCACTTTTTAAACAATGTTTTTGTTTTATGCACATTTTCTTCTTTACTGTACCAGTAGTTTGATTTTGGTGGCAACATTTTATTGCAGTTTTAAAGGCTTTATTGTGTTGCAAAATAGTTCAAATGATTGTTTTTTTTCTCTTTTTAAATCCGTGTTCGAAAGGTTATTGATAAAACATTATTGCACTTTAATATAATTTAATTTTAATATAAGTAGACTGCTAATGTAGCCTTTTTCTTTTTCGTTGACTACAGCCCTACTTATTTGCAGTATAAATATTGGCTTAATAACATGAAATGGTAAAATCAAATTTAAAATACATGTGCATAAATGTTGCTGTAAAATAATGCTAAAAAAATAACTGTGAAAGATGGGTCACAATAAAATGATTAGGGATAAAATTGGGTCCCACGATCAGATCAGCTGAGAACCACTGGTTTATAGGACAGTATATTCTGCAATGGGCTTCTTACCTTAGTAGGAAAATACCGGCTTGTTTTGAATTGCTTGAGGAACGCTGACATGAAGAAGGTGGAGAAAAACAAGATGGCGGACCAGAAGAGGACATCTGGAGTGTAGGGGCCATGGTGACCGCACGCCGTCCCAACAAACTGACCGTGAAGACCAATGCACTCCTGTTGATTCAAAAGAGATGGAGATTATAATTTGTTTGTTGAGTCCTTGTTTAAACACATTAGTGAAGAGTTAATGAGTGCGATGTGTTTGCTCAGGTCTTGAGGACACTGAGAGGAAGGTGAGTGGGTCGGCTGAACGTTAACAGAAGCAGATGTGGTGTGTGTGCAGTGACGGGACGTTTTATGGCACATATAGTAGCGTTACCTTGACGGTGAGGTTGGGCCACGAGACGGAGGCTGAAGTGATGTTCCTCTCACTCCACAGCTCTAATGTTTTATTAGTGGGATTATCAGGCTCAGCGCATCTGCAACTAGAGCGTAGCAAAGACAACACAGCCATAAATAGAAAGTTAAATAGCTTTTTCAATCACAAAATGTCTTGACAGAGGTGGTTAAAATTGAACAATAGAAGCTCTTGAACAGCATAGACCTTGGCCAGACTTCTCCCTTTCTTTTCTCGCAGTGGTAAAGACCTGGACTTGAACAGACACTTTCTAGTTTAGGAGTAAGAGCACTATCCATTTAGACACAAAGCCCTTCTTTCTCAATGGTAAAGAACCCACAAAAAAATGGAATTTGTTCCTTTACTGACCCCTTGTGGCTGGAGGATATTTAATTTCTAAATTCTGGATGCAGTGATTCAGATCCACACAAAAAACTAAACATTTTGGCCCATAACTGAGCTTTTTTATTTTTTAATTTTGACAAAATCTAACCATTACACTTGGAGTTATCTTGCTAATAGACAAATCAACCAACTAACACTGGGAAAACATAACCCCCCAGAAGACTTATTTAGAGAAGTAATGTGGGTCTTGATCTTCTCCCATTCAAAGCCATTTTCTCCAAAATCAATCCTACCTGACCAATCATGGACATTTATCTTCTTGGTTGTGTGTTTTCCAAATTGCATTAGTCCAGAGGCAGTTTATTCTGTGTATGTTGCCTGATTGCCTGAAGTCTGATTGTTTGTATGTTTGTCCAACTGCACTCAGAGTTAGTTTAATCTGTGTCCATTTGTTCTGTTGACAAAGACCAGACTAATTCTTTTTATAACAACAGCGGTTCTCAAACTTTTCACACCAAGTATTCAGAAAATATGTGGCTTTACAAGTACGATCTTTAATGGACTAAAATGAGCTTAAATCAGGACTGACTCAGGTCTATCCCAAGACAAAACTCGGACTAAAACAGGATTACCAGGTCTATCCCAAGAGAAAAACAGGACTAAACCAGTTCTAAAACAGGACCAAGTCTATAACAGAACAAAACCTGGACCCAAACAGGTCTATCCTAAACCAGGTCTAAAACAGGACTAAACCAGGACAAAAATTAGGACTAAACCAGGTCTAAAACAGGACTAAACCAGGACAAAACTAGGACTAAACCAGGTCTAAAACAGGACTAAACCAGGACAAAACTAGGACTAAATCAGGTCTATCCCAAGACAAAAATAGGACTAAACCAGGTATTTCCCAAGACCAAACTTAGGTCTAAACCAGTTCTAAAACAGGACCAAGCCTATAACAGGACAAAACTTGGACCCATACAGGTCTATCCTAAACCAGGTCTATCCCAAGACAAAACTAGGACTAAATCAGATCTATCCCAAGACAAAACTAGAACTAAAACCAGGTCTATCCCAAGACAAAACTAGGACTAAACCAGGTCTATCCCAAGACAAAACTAGGACTAAACCAGGTCTATCCCAAGACAAAACTAGAACTAACCCAGATCTATCCCAAGACAAAAACAACACTAAACCAGGACTAAAGACTCTGAGTACCACCAGAAGAAGCCTGCGTACCACCACTAATACCCATCCCACAGTTTGAGAACCACTGGACTATAAAAACACATTTGTAAACCTGTAACTCACAATGCCAGAGTAAGTTTGTCCAGCTCGTTGTGTGCGTTGAAGGGGTAGAGCTCTCCGAGATGGAAGAGCTTCTCCAGCGCCTCGTAGATGAAGATGAGGCAGATGAGAGCAGCGAAGGCCTCCTCTGTGAACCGCGTGATGTAGCACACCAGAGAGCTGGCGTCTGTGGCCACCAGCAGCAAGCACAGGAACGCCGTCCACAGTCCGATACATGTCCGCAGAGACAGGTAGGACAGGTGGTAGTCCCTGTAAAACATGGTGAGCTAAAATAAGTGTTCAGTTCTCCATTTTTCACCTGTCAAAAAAAAAAAACTGAGATAATTTTGCAGTGGTCTCTTATGTTTTTCCAGAGCTGTATTCTCAGTAGTAGTATTTTATCTATATTTCGTACCTGCAGAATCTGAAGAGGATCTTTTCAAAGACTAGGACAGGACCGGTGCTCCCCAAAATAGTGAGAGGTTGACCAGCGAACAGTGAATAGGCGACTCCAGTCATAGATGCTCCAAGAAGTGACTCAATGGCACTCTACAACAGAGGGTTGGAGAGATGCTAACTGTGACATAGTTACAACAAGGATATATCTGTTATTCTACATTAAATTATTATTATTACACATTATTATAGTTCTTAAAAGATTTCAACATGATCTAGAGCAGCGATTAACAGCATTTTCACCACAAGTAGAGGTCTTTCTCTTTCATTTTGACTACCATAGAAATAGGGTGAGCAGATTTCTACACCCAAAAACTGTGACACATTTTTTCACAACTTGTGGTGCATTTGAGCTCACCATATGACAAAAAAGCATAATTCAATGATGGAGTTTGAATATGATGACGTGTTTATAAAAATAATGACACTGTAGTCTTTAGACAAATGTTTTTAAGTTAGTCCTATGCGTCTCTTTTGGTTAAAATGAGGACAACTGAGACATGGTTTGTTAAAACTCAGACATATCCGTGTTTTTACAAATATGTGTTGTTAAAACTGGGACTGTCCCGGTTAAATAGGGACGTCTTGTCACCCTAGGAGCAAACTAAAACACAAAAAAAGCTAAATTAGACATTTTAGAGGTCAAGAATCTAGTGTTAGACAAGGATAACTACAAAAGTGTGGTTTGTAGTTGCTCAGTAGGTCAAGACGTTTGCCCACTAACCTGAAGGTTGGTGGTTCAATCGCCGCTAATGGCATTGCAAACTGCTGTTGTGTCCTTGGGCAAGACACTGCACCCACCTTGCCTGTATGAATGTGTCAGTCTGACTGTGTTTGGTGGTGGTCAGAAGGCCCATAGGCGCAGATTGGCAGCCACACTTCTGTCAGTCTGCCCCCAGACTGACAGAAGTGTGGCTGCAGAATTATCTCACCACTACTGAGTGTGACTGAGGAGTGAATAATGCATAATAATTAATAATGAATAATTGTAAAGTGACTGAGTCTAAACCTTTAGTGTACATCGACAAACTACTGTTGGGTTCAGTTGGGATAACTACTTGTTCAGCCTCACATAACATTTCCGTGACTTTTAGCATGTAGCATTTGGCTTATAATGCACAAACTGCTTCTATAAATAAAAGAGCTAAATATTGAGCCACTTGCTAATGTTCTCTACCCAGGTACTGACATTACACACATGTAGTCAGACAGCTGCCATTTGTGATAATGCCACTGTTTATGTGCCATTTGTGATTTGGGTTAATGCTTTGGCCACAGGGGAGCTGCCAGGATTTCTGGGCCCCTGAAAAGATATAACATTGGGCCCTATCAATGCAAACTAAGCTAACCATATATTATTATTGTATGATTTTTCTGTCAGCCATGTGCAGTGCAGAGTTTTGTATTTCTTTATACACACAAAGCAGATTCATCTGTACTTTGCCAAAACAATGGACTTTTAAATGTTGCACATCATTTATTGTTATCGCGGTGTTTCATATTAAGTGGTTAGTAACGGGGGAACTGTCTCGTGAAGTGTATTCTCACAATGCGTCCCTCTGTGGCCTCCCCCAGCAGCCCTCCGAACGTGATGACAGGAGACATGCAGGCACAGTACAGGAACAGGAAGGACGCCACACACTGGAGGCTCAGGCCGTCTCTGAAGTCACTCAGATAAAACGGAGCCTTCCTTTTGATGTCCAGGATCAGACCACCAAACAACCTGCGGGCAACAAACAAAAGGTAACAACAGAGCATGATGCAATTTATAAACTTTCTACTTATTGTTAGTGGGACTTTTTCGTGGCTGGTTAGTTGTGTACAGGCTTCAAATGTAGAGCGATATTATCTGCAGTACAGCAATAAAGCCCCAAACTCTACAGTGAAATACAGAGAGGTCTGCTGTGTGCACCTGCTGCTTCAGTAAACAAAGAGCGAAGAGAGTGAACCCTGGAGGACAAACGCCTTTGGTCCTGGAGAAAACTATGAATCTCTCCTGTGTCCCCCCGCAGTTAAGAGACCAAAGCAGGGAAGGTAAACAGAGGTACGCTATAGCAGGCAGCACATACACTGTCAATCAAACAACTCAGGACTGTTCATATAAAAGTCAGTTAGAATGGGCTTGGCTGGATTTTTTGGGCCTGATCTAAGCTCTGATATGAAGTGGCTCTAAGTTTGGACCAGTTTCCCTTTATACTTGACAGCTAACCTTCCGGTCCTCTGTAGCTCTGGACCGTGGTGCTCAGCGTGCTCCTCCTCCACTGGGCAGACTGTCCCATTAGAGACTGTGGGCATCTTCCGCTTCTCCTACAAACACAGAGCCCACACATCAATTATTCATTCATTTTCCACTTTTTATTCCAGTAATTTGTTGCATGTGACCAGCCGAGCCGAGGCGGGGTACATCCCAGGGCTGATGTATAGAGACACACATTGACAGACCATTCACTCTCACATTCAATTACTATGGGACATTTAGTTCAGGCATCCACTTGACTTTTATTGTCTTGACTTTTCACTGTACCAAACACACCTGGGATGGCACGTTTTTGGGCGGCTCAATACGTATAGAGGGATCCCACTCTCCCGGCGGCAGGACTGTGACTTGGTCCAAGAACTCGTCTATCCCGGCCAGCAGGTCGCTCCTGTCCTTGGCCTTGTACGCCACGTCATGGAAGATCTGTTCAGCCACAGAGAGGTGAAACTCAACCTCCAGACCTCATTATGTCCTGTCAAGGTTATTGTGTCTAAATTGCTTTTGGCTTTTTTACCTCGTCGGTCATTATGGTCGCCATGGAGCGTCCAATTTCATGATACTGCTGCGCCTTTCCATCTGGGCCCAAGAGGATGAAGAGAAACCTGATATAAGAAAGAGTTTGTGTTCAGGACAGATGTTATACAGTTATTTATCATTTAGAGCACTGTGCAAAAGTTTTAGAAAAGTGTGTCAAATGCTGCATTAATAAATACAGAAAATTATTTTTTTATTTCTGTATTATTTCTGGGCCAAGGACAAAATGGCGGACACATTTTGGTATAGAGCCAGATCACTGTTTACCCAGGAGTGGTTTAAAGCAGTGTTTCCCAACCCACACTTTGCAAGGGGTAGAGATGATAAGAAAATATTTGTGATTTTTTTTTTTTCATATTTCATACTATTAAAACATATGACCGATGAAAAGGAGATGAAACAGCTAAAGAATATTATTTTAATGTATATATTGTATTTTTGGGTTAAATAGCTTGTTTCAAAGAAGAATTGTTCAAATCATTTTAATTTTAGAATATTATTTTACTACATTTTTCAGTTTATTTTATACATACAATATATCATAAATAATAAAAAAATATATTGGTAAAATAAGTTAAC